>OX638072.1:31361507-32590935 GCA_951804385.1 Trifolium dubium | reverse complement strand
GGTGTAAATGTTAACGAGCCTGAGGTAAATTTTATAAATATTCCAGTTGATTCAACTTTTTTTTTACGTTTCCATCACTGAGATTACAATGAACAATTATGTATACTAAAAATTTATACCTTCAAATTGTGAGAGTATCCTAGAAATCTTCCGATAAGAGACCTCATTAACATGTTCAATATTGTCTAGTGTCACGGAGAAGTGATACCAAATGCCAATAAATAATCAATGGACAAAGAAACTAGTAACTCTTACAAAACCATTTGATTCCCAAAACAAATGGCTTTACAGTTAAATATAATATCATATGAATATGATGCATCCTTATAGTTATTTATTTACACATTATAAAAAAAAATTGTGAAAAAAAAAAGGACAATTTTATCTCAATGGCCCTTAGTTCCACTAAATCATTCATATGTGACTCATATTATAATATGGGCTTTCTTTGCACAAAAAGTATGGGCTTTCTCACAACCTTCTATCCATTTGAAAATGTTTTTCACACTTGGTTTGGTTTGAAAATAGTGATTTTCTTACTTATTATCGATGAGTTGTTGCTTTTGCCAGATTATTGTTAGATACTTGAAACACGAGTTTGAATGTAAGTGATTACTGGTTAATATGTTTCAGTTAAAATTGAACTGCTTAAATAGTACTCAAACTGATCAAATTGTATTTACCTTGGTCAAATTACGAATTACCAAGGAAATAGCCAAGACTTTACTACATGATTTAATATGAAAAAACTTGGTAAAAGGTAAGGTATCTAACTTGATTATGATTTTATAGAAAAGGGTATATAACTGTTGTGGAAAATAAAAAGTTGTTGAATTGCATCTCACTCAAATATATAAATAAGAGTAGAGAATAGAGAATAATTATAGCCATGAGTGATGTGATGAGAGAAACAAAATTAGTTCAAAAAACATTAATAAATAATTCAAAATTGACACTGTTAGCGTAAAAGAAAAGGGACTTGTGTTTATTTGTTTGCCAAAATAAAAATAATGACAAGTTGTAGACATCTTGATAGATTTTCAAAAAAGAGAAAGAAAAGGAGAATAAGACTTGACAAGAGATGTAATAATAGAAAATTAAATAATGTAAAAGTTGAATGTGAGATAAAATAGATAGAGCGGAATAGGTTAAAGAGAAATGTTAATATGTATCTTAATAGATGTACCCTTAAGCACAAGTTAACATGACCTATAAGTTTATTCGGCAAAATTTCATTCTACAAAGCAAAACGTTTGTCCACACCACTAGTAAGTAGTAACCCAACCCAATTAAGTAACCACATTCACCTATAACTCTTAGAATTTGTTTGGATTGATGAAATGAAATAGAGTAGAGTGGTAAATAATAAGATTTCACTGTTTGAATTACATAAAAGGAATGGAGTGAAATAGAACCCAATGAAATTTTTTTCATCCTTTCACTCCGTATTATTCCTTCCACTCCGTTTTAAACAATCCAAACATAACCTTAAATTCGAGAAAGACAGAGTGTTAGTTTCTTATGCTATGTTTGGTTGCACGGTGTGTTGCCGCACGTTTAGAGTCTCTTTTGCCATATAAATGAGAAACTAGCACTCAGCTAAAAAAAAAATGCACATCTTCAGATGTGGCAAACGCAGAAACAAACAGTAACTTATTTGAGTTGAATAAGGTTGCAGCTTAATGATTGATACCCTTCCATCTCCATCCAATAGGATCAATCCAATAATGATGATTCATAAGAATTGAAAAAGTCGTCCCTATCTCTAAAAAACCAAAAAAGCACAATTATTTTCTGCTAGACATGGCACCTCCAAGCATTGTTAAAGCAACTACTCTACATTTCAAATCCTCTAATATTACATCACTACTAATAAAATATACACACCACTCACTAACATTTTACAAGGTCCCACAGCCCACTACAAAAATAAAAAATTAAGCCCCACTATAAAAGTGCTTTCATCATGTTCCACTACCACCACCCATTTTAGCAAAAGAGAGAAGAGCATATAATGTGAACTTTTGACAATTCTTCCTCTTGAAACTTGGCAAGACAAGATAAGGGTATGCCTCTATTTTCAAAGGCATTGACATTGAATCTTGTATGGACAAAAGCTGAGGGGAAGGCAAAAAATAAAGAGTTATGGCATCTGACTTTGATTGCAACATGATGCTTGCCAATGACTTAATTATAGGGTGTGGAAGAGACAAAATGATTTGGGGGACCCAGAAGTATTATGTGAGCCCTTGATGGGACCCATGGATTGTGCACCATGAGCCTTGGGTCTATGAGGGAGGATTGGTTTCAGGCTTGACGATACTAGAGCTGTCCGGTGGCTGTGACTGGTATATCGCTGATGCCAGTGAGATTGGCATGATGCAAAGCGCCTTTGATTGAAGCAATTGCATGGCAGCTCCGACATTTTCTTCCATAAGCTTGGCTACCTGTTTTTCTGTGCCATCGTTTGACCACTTGTCCCAAGCCGGTCGGTTTCTCCCACCTTCGCTGCCTTCTTCCTGATCACCATCACTGGGTTTGTTAGATTGCTTGACAATAAATATAAGTGAGATTTAACGTATACAGAGAGTTATTATCTAGAGGAGCAACTATGCAAAGAATTACTACTCATAAAGTGGATATCCACCCAATTTGTATATAGTTTTTGGAACTGCTCATTCTTCATAATAATAATCACCTCGACTGATGATAATGGGATGTCAGTTACCAGTGGTGCCACTGCACCTGCTCCGCCCAATCGGCTCATGCTCAAAACCTGAAAGGCAGATGAATCAACAGTTATTCGATGCTGTTTGCTCTTTTGACTATGAGCTGAATCATAACTAACTGAACTAAGTAAAGTGGGAAAAAAAAAACATATGTTAACAGATTTAACACAGGACCAGTGAGACTGAGGCCATTATAATTATACCCGGTCGCAAATTCGATAAGACTAATAAGGAGAAAATAGCAGTTTACCTTCACTTGAAGCCTTAAGAACTTGACATAATCCACAATTTCATCTAACATGGCAGCTCTATCTGTCTGAACAAGTAGCAATTCACCATAATATTAAAAGTATGGAATAAATCAGCATTACTAATGTAACCAAAAAAATAAAATAAATCAGCATTACTAGTACTTTACAAACACAATGCAGTCATGCAGCAGAGCACATACCTACCATAAAGAATACCATCCTTTGATATCCAGTTGATTTATTTCATACATCAAGCACTCTTAAAATCTTATACTCATTAAATTAGAACATATGCAAAAGCCACTGTACTTTTTATCCTTTTATGGTTAGTTAACATTGAGTTCTAATTTTGATGCACACTTCGAAAAGCTCCTTTTTCAGCACCATTTTAGTTGTTTTGGAATAATGATGAGTAATATAATTTATCCACAACACATGAATCTACTTGTGCACAAACTGATTATAAATTATGTGTAATTATCAAGTCAGTGACATGAAATGTTATAAAAATTAAATATCTAGTTGTCATACATCTTTAACCCATACTCTCCAAAGACAATGCCACTCTTGCTTGAGTCAATAATGCAAAATCATATTTTGTAATAAAATGATATGCTAAAGAAATCACATACCTTGTTGACACTTGGAACCAAATCTTGCAGCGCCCTGATTCTTTCTGCTATTCTTTCTCTGCGTAACTGTAATCAAACAAAATTAATCCACTATACAAATGTCAAACAAATAGCCAGAAACTAGTGTATATTCAGACAAATATTCCAAAGCTCACTCGCTCAGCTATGCTGTGTGGATCTGTAGCCTGTCCTCTTCTTGCCCTCACCCTAGGACGCATGGTTGGAGGATGTGGAGCAGCAGGAACATTAGCATGCATGGGTTGACCGTGAAAAACCTGCACAAGGATTATATATCATCATGAGAAAAAAAATGCTACTTGATCAATGGCCCCTCTTCCCTCTCGCAGGAAAAAATGAAAAGAGGAAAGAAAAGAGAAAACCGTTAAAATAATAAACCATTCATTCAAGGATACTCAAAGTAAAGTATATATATACATTCTATCTGATTCAAGAAGTTCAAAGATCCCAGAAAAGCAACTACAAGTATTGGCACAAAGACATAAATAACCAAACCAATCATAAACATGAAATGTTCAAACCAAACCAATCCATGAAACTATAAGTATCACTTCCAACAGGCAAGGTTGACCAAAATTGTATGCAGTACAGATTTAACCTTATAATTATAAACTAATGCAAACTACCCAAAACCCTCATCAATGGGCCGATTATTGCGCCTTACCTGTTGTTGATGTCTATAGCAAGTTGGTTAGACATGGAATCAACAAGTATGCATACACCCAACAAATCTATCAATATGAAAATTCAAGAACTTCATTTACAAGATATACTCTTATTTGCAAACAAATTACCATTTCACTGTCAGGTGTTATTTTCATTAAACTTTATAAAATATTTTGTTTGCTTTATACATGCAATAACAATTCCATAAGGTTGATAATATTTCATACACATACATAAATTATGAATATATTTCAAAATTTTCAACATTTAAAAATAGAAAAAGAAGAAGCTTCTGCATGAAAATTAATCTTACTAAAACAATAAAATCACAAAGCTCAATTTCAAAGATAGAAAAAGGAAAGTTGAAAGAGGAGTTTTTACATTATTAGGTCTACCATGAACGACGTCGTTGCGGAAGCGTTCACCACTACCAGAAGCTTCCTCAGGCTTCAAGAACCCTCCTCCTTTGCCTTGGTCCAAGCTCAGCCCTAACTGGTGATACACCGGCGCATGAAAGGAACCTCCGGCACCGAGGTGATGGTTAGTGTCGGAGGAGTTGAGCTGAAGCATCATCGGAGATGTTCCAGAAAGGCCGACGTCGGGTCCGGTCAAACCAGAGTCGGCGGAAGCGAAGGTCTGGAGGCTGAGGATTTGTTCGAGGAAGTCATCGGCGGCGGGAGCGTCGGAAGGGTTGTTATTGGCCATGAGTGAGTGAGTGAGGTAGTTGGACTCGGAGGTTGAGTT
Organism: Trifolium dubium; assembly: GCA_951804385.1. NCBI lineage: Eukaryota > Viridiplantae > Streptophyta > Magnoliopsida > Fabales > Fabaceae > Trifolium > Trifolium dubium. The sequence continues at coordinate 32,585,895 of OX638072.1, read as the reverse complement.
GGGAAAACGAGTTAAGACGCGGAAAGAGAAAGATAGAATCTAACTAAAAGAGAAGAATACATGAAGAAAAAGAGAAAGTAGTGAGTTTCATAAAATATTAAATAGTGAGTGAAAAGAAGCTTTATTTTGCTTTTCAATTTCATAAAAGGGTCTTTATTTCTTTTCATTTACATGTCCACCCATCTTTTCTAGGAGGAGGTGATAGATTTAAGAATTAATGAGTTAATTTATTTATTTTTTTACAATAGAATTAATGAGTTAATATACTTCGTAAAATACGCGAGTTTTGCAATACTTCACGGACTCAGTCGACTATAATATAACTAGAGCAAAACAAAACTGCTGCAAAATATAATTTTAACGAGAGTTTTAAACCGCAGTAATAAAAAACCACCCCAAATAAAATTTTAACAAAAGTTTTAAACTGCCGCAAAGATTTTCATATAAAGAAAGTGCAAGATTATATTTTTACTGTTTAATATTATATAAAAATAAAGAAGTGTATAGTTGATAAGGACATTGCATATTATAGACAAGTATTACCGTTCGAACCAACTAGGCTTAGGCGCTTAGCTATAGAAGATTGAACTAAATGAACCAACACGTTAAACTTCCTACTAATAGTAATATGTTCTCTAAACTAAAAATAACGGTAGTTCTTCTTACTAAATTCGATATCAGTTGCTACTGAATCAAAGTGTCAATCTCGTGTATTAATCCACAACATATACATTATAAAATACCAAATTGTTCATTAAATAGTGTAACCAATTTTATTTATTTTGGTTTGTGATTTTTTTTTGTATACCATCTAATTCATTTAGACTACACAATTCTAATAGATAAAAATTTAGATTCGAAAGTCCTAGCTCAACTGACAAACAATATCAAAATTGTTAAGTAGAACATCCATAAACAGAGTTTGATCACTGATCACTCTATTTTGTGTGTGTGTGATTTTATAATTATTTTGTCATTTTGCCTGTGCACCAAAAAAAAGTTTAGATGAGTTAGTTGGATTCATTTCGACTACCAAATTATAAATAAATGGAAATATATAATTGCATATTTTTATCTTTATTTCAATTCTTTTTATAGCATAAGATAAGATAAATAGCATAACCAACAAACTTATATATTTTCTGAAAACAATTTAAATAGCATCCATAATGCTAACATTAGGGGTTGAATTTTATTCATCCTTACATTGTACATGGACTTCGTCCCATTTTTGATAAAATTCATTCAAGGTTGAATATAAAAAAAAGGAAAGAAAATAAATTAACATTTAAGGCATGAGATTCATTGCATTGCTAAACTCATTCAGATTTTATTTACATTGTATTTCAATATTGTACGTAACACTTCTCAATTTAAATACAGTGTATATTATCTTATTTAAAACAAAAGGCAAAAAAATAATTATTACCATAAAACAAAACAATTACATGAATCCCCCCCAAAAAAAACACAATTACATGAAGAAAAAAACAATATTCAAAACAAATTAAAGGAACAAAGTTAGCAATCTCGTGCTAACAAAATAAAAAAAATAAATAAAATGCATCTAATTTTTTTGATAAGCTAAAATGCATCTAATTGATATTATCAATAAAATTAAAATGCATCTAATTGATAATATTTTTCTCTTGCAAAAAAAATATTATCAATCAACAATATTCCTTTAAAGTACGTAGTATTTTTTGGATAATTTCATTTATAGTAGCAAATAATAACAATTTAAGAAATTTTCCTCAAAAAAAAATTATAACATTTTTTAAAACAAATAGTTTGTGCATGTATGTACTATTGTGCGATCGGGAGGGGGCTGAAACCACTTGATCGCAGAACTAACTCCCGAACTAGATTAAATTGGTGGTTAAAAAAAAAATGTATACATTGTACTATTGTGGAAAATGTTTTAGCACAATAATTCAAGAATTTTACTATTATATTTATCTTGTTATATTTGTTTTATCAAATATCGCCATAAAATTTATTTCGTAATATCTGACTAGATAAAATTTTGCAGTGGCGATTCACCGGTCAAATAACTTTATTTTATTTTAAAGTTTTTTCTTTAAAATACATTTAAAACTTTTAATTTCAATTTCTTTGGTTTTCCAATTGCCTTATATATATATAACTTGGTTTTTCTCATTTTATTCTATTGCAATACTAATAATATTTTGGTGTAGTGTTGTGCAATTCTTCTGTAGAATTTAGAATACAAGTGGTTTACCATGGCCAATATTGCACTAAAATCAAATTGCTTTTTGCAATTGAAGAAACCTGAAACAAATTTCCAGGTCAATTTTCCCTCCAAGAGAGTCACATTAATCTCATCTACAAGATACACTTCTGTTACTGCTAGTGCTTTTAAAACCATTGAAGCAGTTAGCATCTCCGAAACATTCAACAGCCTCAAGAAACAAGGAAAAGTGAGTTCTTATATATTATTTTTTATTGTCTAGCTTCCATGCAAACTGCAATGCATGTTAATATGTTATGTTTTCTCTTCAACTTGAATAGTGCAATTTTTCTAATCATTTCATTTTTTATGCCTTTTCAATTAAATTACTTTTCTTTGCCTGTTTATAATGGATTAGTAATTACGAAACACTGACACAAACATCAGACATGAATCATAATACACGAATCTATGATACTGACATATGTTAGTGTCATGTCAGTGTAAAACACCAGACCCGTGTCTTCAATGATAGATTAGTATAATGTGCTGAAAAATGATTATTTTCTAATAAGCATATTTGTGTGAAGGTGGCATTGATTCCATACATCACAGCTGGTGATCCTGATCTTTCAACCACAGCAGAAGCATTGAAAGTTCTTGATTCATGTGGATCTGACATTATTGAGCTTGGCGTTCCATACTCTGATCCTTTGGCAGATGGTCCTGTTATTCAGGTTTGTTTGTTTTATTCTTTCTTCTCTTCAACTAGTGATGATGATATTATTATGGTGTTTACCACTGACTGATTGATTATGAAACTGATGTGTCTTTCTGTTCAGGCTGCTTCCACAAGATCTTTATCAAGGGGGACCAATTTTGAATCAATTATTTCCATGTTGAAGGAGGTAAATTTTTATGAAACTATTTTCCATTTATTAATGTCATGTTATGTTTTGTGTGCATTGTTATCTAGTTAAAACTAAATTGTGACATTTTTTGAATGGTTGATTTTGCAGGTAGTTCCAGAATTATCTACTCCAATTGCACTGTTTACTTATTACAATCCAATACTGAAGCGTGGTACCGAGAAATTTATGTCCATTGTAAAAGACACCGGTGTTCATGGTAAGACTCAAATGAAATAATGGTTTGGCAAATCAGTCACTAACATTAGCGAATTTTCACAAATCGGTTAATCAGTCACAAAGTTGTTTAGTGATCAATTTAGAGTCAGATTTGACAAATTCACTTAATTGGTCGCTACAGAAACAAAAATATACCAGTCACTAAATACATTGCTATATACCGAATTTTTAGTAGCGCGTGTTTCACTACTGGTGATAATATTATTTTCTTTTTGATATGTATGTAGGGCTTGTAGTCCCTGATGTTCCTTTGGAAGAGACTGAAAATTTAAGGACAGAAGCTAAGAAGAAGGGAATTGAGCTGGTTAGTTTGTGTTTGTCTACCTTTGAAATTTTCAGATGGATATATCCGACCTTATATTAATTGTTGATCATTATGATTTGGTACATTTGCTTCTTTGATGTCATGAAGGTACTCCTCACAACACCTACCACTCCGACTAACCGAATGAAAGCGATTGTTGATGATGCAGAAGGATTTGTGTATCTTGTAAGAGCTTCTGTCAATTATGCTTACTTCTGTTATTTTTCTGTATGTTTTATTCAAATCTTCAAACATTTTCTTTTAATTTTTTAGTTCATGTGTCCTAACCATCTGTTGATTATATAGGTGAGCTCTCTGGGGGTCACCGGAACCCGAGCATCGATTAGTGGTAAAGTTCAAGCTCTTCTGAAGGAAATCAAAGAGGTTTGTCTCTATTCATTCTTAAAATGATTTGGATTCAATGCTGACAAAAAAATTTACAGTTACTGAAATCAAGAAATTGAAGCCATTAGATTGCACTAAACACAAATTCAACTCAAATTTGGTTAGTGAATCTTAATACTTATGTTATATATTGAGTTTTTTTTCTTCTTTTTTTGAAATTAAGGCAACAACTAAGCCTGTGGCAGTTGGATTTGGGATATCAACCGCGGAGCAAGTGAAGCAGGTAATGGTTTTTCTAATAGTCAAATATTAGCTATTCGCATATTATGTTTGTAGTCAGAATTTAAACTCTAGACCTTATTTTTCAAACTCTTTGGAGTGTCATAGTTTGACCACTTGAGCTACACATCAGAGACATGTGGTTAAATAATCGAATAATTTGTTACAGGTGGCGGGATGGGGAGCTGATGGTGTGATTGTAGGAAGTGCTATGGTGAAGTTGCTTGGTGATGCAAAAACTCCTCAAGAGGGATTGAAAGAACTGGAAAATTTCACCCTCTCATTAAGATCAGCACTTGATTGAAATTATGTCTGCAAGATCACAAACTTCTACTAATTGTTGTCTTCAAAAATAATGGATTGAATAAGATTGTCTTCAAAAAAATTTATACAACTGTGATGTAATATGGGCAAATTTTTGTTCATTTTCATTTATGACAGGATATTTTCGTTACTCAAATAAATGTTCAATGTTTAGATTTATCTCCAATTCAATCCCATAAATCATTTCATATACTTAGCAATACTGCATGTTATTTTCTAATTGGGTTTTTAACTTAAACCAGATTTTAAGAGGATTGGTTGAACACCCTGATTGAATCATCTACACCAATCTTTGACAAATTTGAGCAAGAGCATTTCTACAAATATTGTTCTGTCAACCCCTTAAATCTAAAAGACATGGATACAATGCAATGCAACGTTGCAACAAACGCGAGAGATTTTCTATTTTCACCAGTAGAAATTAAAATAAAAAAATTGTTTTTTGTTTCATTTTTTTTAAAAATATCATGTCTCAAAATTGTTTTTTAAAGAAGATAAATCAACGGATAAACTTAGTCAACATTAAAATACTATATTTTTAGGTTACTACATTTAAAAAGGACTAATATGCAACAATATTGTTAAATATAAGGGAATATATATTAACTTTAATTGGACAAAATAGGGGTGGGGGTGGAGCGGGTGAAAGGTCATACTGACCCCACCCCCGTATTCTAAATTCAGGTTTTCCCCACACTTGCCCCCACACCCAATTGAAACGGCTTTTCCCCACTAATTTCAGGGCAGGGGCGGACGGGTCTGAGTCTTGTTGCCATGCCTAGTCTAAAACCTTGTAGAGCTAGAAAATTTTATCCATTCTTTCAAAGAGAGTTAATAATGCATACTACACTCACCTATTAGGCTATTATGAAATACACATTTTGTCTTTAGATTTACATTTTTATCATACCCCTAATAGCTGGTCTTAGGTCTGAAAATGAGAAAACTATCCCTTCATCTTACATTTTTCTATATCAAAAAATTATTTTTACACACGGAATTATCCTAAAAAGACAAAATGTCAAAAAAAAAAAGTTAATTACTTACATCACATACAGTGGCCTTGCACACTTATGATGTTCCGTACTCAAACCACCTAAAACACTACCAACAAAAACATTAAAATGCTTTAATCGACCTCAAATAAAACTATGTGAAACACAGGTCAAACTGTACCTATGTCACTAGGTAAATCTGCTCCAAAAAAAACCACATAAATTTCGGGTGGAAGTACAAAATCTTTCTATAGCATCTTTATTAGAGGTTTTCTATCTTTAAACACAATAAATTATTATTTCACAACACAATATAGTGCACAACAAAGTAACCAAAAAAAAATATAGTGCACAACAAGTCAGATAGGCAGCTACACTAAATAGCATCAGAATAAAATTTCAGCTCAAGTCGAAACTACAATTTACATGGCTGATTGATTTGTATGGGGCATAATTATCCAAATATATATCTAAATAAACACTACAGTATGCCGGACTGTTGAATTGTCTCTACTGAATTTTGGAGCCAGACTGGAGGAACGATGTCACTTTGCTTTGAAAGTGACCTTCAAGTCTGCAAAAAAATATAAGAATGTAAGTAACAGCATAGGCGATATGAAGGGTAAGTAAAGGGAAAAAAAATAAACAGAAGGATGAGGCACCATGCCTTGTAGCACATTTGTAATATATGGTTTCTGGAGAATTATAGGTACGTGCATTCGAAAACATTCTTCTGACATCCTCAACGAACATCTCAAATGTGACGTAGTACTGTTCTGATTCCACCCTCTTACTCATTGTCTTCAGATCTGCACTCAAATTAAGAAAATATTATAAACTTCACATGATTGTTATATAATGGACTTAGACATTATCACGTACGGATTTCCTATAAGAGAAATATGTGGGAGATCTCGCAGTTAATATTCACAAGTATAATTTTGAAATTGTGGGACACGGTGATTTTTAATGGTGAGATATCTCATAATTTACGAGTGAGATTCATGCATGAGAGAATTCAAATTCATGATTCACTTTTGTCATGCATAGTGATTAAAATGGCAATTTTAATTGCAAACTCGTGCAATTTTCCGATTAAGGTTACCCTCAACGATTCGATTATGAGTACACCCAGAATCGCTTTTCTGTAAAATCATGTATAATCACACTGTTAAATGTGGAATCGTATAATTTACGATCACCAATCAACTCTGTTTTTTTTATAAGCAAACCAATCAACTCTGATTCTGGTTGCAGTGATAGAAATCACGACAGCGCACATAGGGTTGGGAAGCCAGAAGCATTTTCCATCACGGGTCAGTGAAGAGACCCATTTCAGAAGTTGGGTTAGATGACCCGTTTCATTTTGTGGGTCAGCATAAGGCCCTTCTAGAAGTTAGGGTTTTTTCATAGGAAATCGAGTTTTTTAAGTGGTCACGTGCACATTAACCGTACATGTGACCACAATTCAAATTCATGATTCAGTTTTGTTATGCATAGTAGTTAAAGTCACAATTTTAATTGCAAAGTGGTGCAATTTTACAATTAAGGTTACCCTCGACGATTATGAGTACACCCAGAATCGCTTTTCTGTAAAATCATGTATAACCACACTGTTAAATGTGGAATCATATAATCTAACATCACCAATCAATTCTGCAATTCTGGCTGCAGTGATAGAAACCGGATGGCGCACATAGGGTTGGGAAGATAAAAGCATTTTCCATCGCGGGTCAGTGAAGAGCCCCATTTCACCACTCAGGTTAGATGTCTTGTTTCATTTTGTGGGTCAGCAGAGGGCTTTTTTAAAAACTAGGGTTTTTTTCATAGGAAATCGAGTTTTTTAAGTGGTCACATGCACATTAACCGTACCACAATTAAGGTTCATGATTCAGTTTTGTTATGCATAGTAGTTAAAAATCGCAATTTTAATTGCAAAGTGGTGCAATTTTACGATTAAGGTTACCCTCGACGATTAGGAGTACACCCATAATCGCTTTTCTGTAAAATTATGTATAATCACAATGTTAAATGTGGAATCGTAGAATCTACGATCACCAATCAATTCTGCAATTCTGGTTGCAGTGATAGAAATCACGACGGCGCACATAGGGTTGGGAAGACAGAAGCGTTTTCCATCGTGAGTCAGTGAAGAGACCCATTTCAGCACTCGGGTTAGACGACCTGTTTTATTTTGTGGGTCAGCAGAAGGCCCTTTTAGAAATTAGGGGGTTTTTTCATAGGAAATTGAGTTTTTCAAGTGGTCACATGCACATTAACCGTACATGTGACCACAATTCATTTCAAATTCAATATTAGTTTTGTTAAGCATAGTAGATAAAATCGCAATTTTAATTGCAAAGTCGTGCAATTTTACGATTAAGGTTACCCTCAACGATTATGAGTACACCCATAATCGCTTTTCTGTAAAATCATGTATAAACTATAATCACACTGTTAAATGTCGAATCGTATAATCTATGATCACCAATCAATTCTGCAATTCTGTGATTCGGGTTGAAGTGATAGAAATCACGACGGCGCACATAGGGTTGGGAAGACAGAAGCATTTTCCATCGTGGGTAAGTGAAGAGGCCCATTCCAGAACTCGGGTTAGATGACCTGTTTCATTTTGTGGGTCAGCAGAAGGCCCTTTTAGAAATTAGAGTCTTTTCATAGGAAATTGAGTTTTTTAAGTGGTCACATGCACATTAACTGTACAGTAAGTTTGACACGTCTGATTCCAAGGAATTCACACACCATTTCTTTCCCTCTCCTGCTTCCATTCTTCTTGTCATTGTTTCAAGTTTGATTCAAGGTTTTCAAGTGTTATTCAAGGTTTTCTTTGTCCTACTTATGCTATTTATGAATTTTATATAATCTTATGATTAAACGATGTTACTTCCCCTTTCCGATTATGCATAAAATCTTGATTTTAACTATCTTGTTATGTACTAAGCTATGGGGGGAGAGATGAGAAGTTATTCATCTAAATATACAATACATACAACCATATATATGTATTGATGGTGACCACTGACTCACTCACATTTTCACACTCACCTATCATGCTTCCAAGATTGCCCAACCCATACCATAAATAGAACAGGTGCAAAATATACAACTTGCACAAGAATTAAACAAAACAAAAAATGCAAAGGGAGAAAATCACAAGAGTGTGATACCAATGAGCAGCTTCTTACCCATTGGATCTTTGATGATTTCATAATAATCAGGAACATCCCGTGCATCAACCGGTTCCTTAAATGGCCAAGCATCACCGTGCTCAAGCATCGACTGCTTAAAAGAAAAATGATTGTAATAAGTGATTTCTCCAGTGTAAATATTCTGCTCTCGGGCATATTTTATGGTGTGATTATCCATGAATATGAATCTATGTTTTGCACTGTTTTCAATTATGTCACTTAAAAGATCAATGAATGAAAATTTGAGACAAGGTGCCACACCAAGAAACTTGCCTTTAAAAGTGAACGCATAAACCCAGTTAAATGTTTTAGGTTTGTAGCATTGTCAGCTGATCCACCTAAAGTTCTGAACCGCGAATGACCCCACTGATCAGGAGTCCATCCAGCCTCTCCTGTTATTGGCATTCAATCGTTAATTAAAACAATAATCAGGAAATTACCAAAAAGATACAGGAAAAAAAAAATCAATTTTCATAAGAGCATTATGAGTCAATTTTTTCCCAACATGTCACTTGATGAACAAATATATTAAGCAAACTTTGTTGGGTGTCTGGGGCAAGGAGAAGATAGGTGACCAAGCTTTTGTTGAAGTTTTATAAGGAGCAAAGGGAACGGAAGGGGAATGCCTAAAGGTGGAACACGTGTTCTCCCCATCCTTACTCCTTGAATTTCATGGTTGACATGGAAACATCATTTTTTTCTTCAAACTGAACAAAGGGAAAATGGGAAATAACATCCCTCAAATTTTAGTTCCAAGACAAGGTAAGAGAGTTCCCCACTACTTTACTTAAACATCCAAACGAGGAACAAGAAACACTGCCTCCCACCTTTCTTTGGCTTAAGATCTTCCAAAAATGGCATTAGTTTTGCACATCATAAATAACACCGCTTCCCTGCATCCCGTAGTTCAATAACTTCCTAAAAATGGCATTGGTTTCTTACATCATAAAAATAACAAAACTACGGGCGTGTTTGAATGATATTTTTACAAACCAGACCATATCCCAACCAAAACCACTTAAATGGATTTGGATTCATAACTATAACCATATTTTATAATAAAAAATTACAAAAACAGTTATAAATATGGTTACAGATATATAATCAGTTATTTTTGCAAAACCGGTTTATAAACAGTTATTTTCTTAAATCTGATTTTCATCGGGTTATTTCTAATTTTGGATTAAAAAAACAGTTATAAAACCGATTATATCAAAAACTGAATATAAATTTGGTTTAAAAAAATTTAAGTGCAATACTAATTTTAATAAAAATTGCAAAAAAAAAACTAGATTTCCTAAATGATTTGATTTGGAAAAGTAAACATTTGATTACAAAAATTCAATACTAATTGGCCAAGAGATTCTTCAAAATCAAATAATAATTACTTATCCTTAAAAAAATAAAAATTACTTAATTTTTAAACTAGTAGAACAATATTCAGTGAAAAGAAAATCATCGCAAGATTCAACAGGAACAACTCCAAAGCACAACAGTTTTTCTCTAGCTTCAGTTTTAAATTAAAATTGCACACGCATTGCACCAGGAACTGAATCAAGCTTCAGCTATAGAGCTTTGTTACCAGTGACCACGAGCTCCATCAAAGGAGAACAGTGTGCAACGATCTAAGATTTGAGAACACAAAGGTGAAAAACAAAGCTGCCGCAACACCAATGTCTTCAACAATAAAGTTCCATTATCAGCTAGCTCCTCTGTCGGCTAACTCTGTACAGTGCGAGATCTAAAAATGGAAAAAGGACTGAGATCTGTGATCGCAAAATATGAGATTTGACAAGGAGAATACGAGATGTGTGAACAGAAAAAAAAAATTATCCTAAAGGAGAATACAAGATTTGATTGATTCTGGAATGAATCGCAATCTTGTGTGTGAATGCTTGTGTTGGAAATTCCGCCTTTACTGCGGTCCGACCCCAGCCGCCTATTAAATGCATTTGGGTTGCCTTAATTGCAGCTTTTAACACCTTCATTGTGAGGGTGTGAAGGGGGTGGATTTAGTCCTGCATTGCTTAGAGATATGGCATGCGTAGTGTTTATAAAGCTTGGGCAGCCCTCACTCACAAGCCAGTTTTGTAGGGTTGAGTTAAGGCCAACCTATAATTCTAACATGGTATCGAATCCTATTCTAGATTTGTTGTTGGGCTTCCCGCATTATCCGCGCTACAAGCCGGTTTGTTTTGAAAGGTTGAGTTAAGCCCAACCCATAATTCTAACATGGTATCAAATCCTAGTTCTAGATTCGTTATTGGGCTTCCTGCATCGTCCACGCTTTTCTAACATGGTATCAGAGCTTGGTTCTAGATCTGTTGTTGGGCTTACCGCATCGTCCATGCTACAAGTCGGTTTTTTAGGGTTGAGTTAAGCTCAGCCCATAATTCTAACATGGTATCAAGTCCTAGTTCTAGGGCTTCTCGTATCGTTCACGCTACAAGCCGGTTTTGTAGAGTTGAGTTAGGTCCAACCCCTAATTCAAACATGGTATCGTAGCCTGGTTCTTGATCTGTTGTTGGGCTTCCCGCATCGTCCACGCTACAAGTCGGTTTTGTAGGTTTGAGTTAAGCCCAACCCATAATTCTAACATGGTATTAGAGCTTGGTTCTAGATCTTTTGTTGGGCTTCCCGCATCATACACGCTTTAGGCCCATTGGACCCGAGTGTGACGGGATGTGTTGGGAATTCCGCCTTCATTGTGGTCTAAACCTAGCCTCCTAATTGTGGCATTTGGGTTTCCTTCATTGCAGCCTTCCAACCTTCATTGTGTTGGCTTTGAAGGGTGGATGCTTAGAGATATGGTTTGTGTAGTGTTTATAAAGCTTGGGCAAGCCTCACCTTACAAGCTGGTTTTGTAAAGATGAGTTAAGCCCGTTATAAAATTTACACAGTTTGAGTAGGGGGGTTTAACTACAGAAAACAAAATTTTCAGCAAATGGATATGGACAAACAATGATATCCATTTCACAAAACCAGATTAAAAAAAGCAATAGCCACAACCATTTGTAAGTATCCGATTACAAAAGCATAGTAAATATCTGGGGGTTTTAAAATCGGATCTGGATGGATTTGGATATATTTGTGGTTTGGGCGTAGAACCAGATATTTTGTTCACTCCTAAAACAACACATTCCAGTAAGTAAAATCTATGAAGATAATAACACTAGAAATATGATGAACATATGAAACAGAAAAAGTTAATCAGTATGATATGCTCAGCATTAAGAAAAACGGTATGGAACCATTCATAAGGCCTTCGATGAGAGAGGTGGGCATATCATACATGTAAAAATTAACTGATCTATCAAAAGATAAAAAAGATCAACATAAAACATGCTATATTGTGAATAAAAAAGGTTGATAAGCAGTTAAACAGAAATTGGGAATAAAGTACTTACTCAAGCCAGGGATGTCATCAATAATTTTCTTAGGAATACCAGCTTCTTTCTGCATATTGTGTCAATCAGGAGGGGGGAAAGTTAATATTCTATAAGCTTTCAAATCAGACTAATGTATGCAAAAGAAGAAAAATGCAGCATCAAAAAAAATAAAAGATGATTCTCTTCCCTATCCTTACTCATTGTTAATGTTAAAAGTTTAACATGCTTGAATATTGTAACTTGTAAGTGCAAGCAATTGTGCAAATATCCCAAATGAAAAATCTATTAAGCTGATAACATTATCCAAATTTTACAAAATCATTTGGCAGGGGAAAAACATATAATTCCATAGAGGAGGTGACAGAAACAAGCAGAATTAAGAGTCGAGCATACCTTCTGAAAATCAATTCCAGCATAAACAATGTGACAGTTTGACAGTTCTCTAATCTTTTCATCTATTGCCTACAATCAAAACCAATAATAATGACCAAACACGTAATGATTTATTAAGATTTGCAAGAAAAAATAGACTACCAGAAGTTACACATCATATAGAAACAATAATGCATTCAAAATATAAAAATGACTGAAAATACAACACAATCATATCTTACTTTTTTACAAAATTTAACCTGAGCAGCTATACTATACATCATATAGAAACAAAGATAATGCATTCAAAAAAATATGACTGATCAGACCAGACCAGCCCAACAAAAAATGCATTCAAAATTGTAAAAATGATTTGAAATACACACATAAATAACTGGAAAAATTAAACCAGAGCAGACCAGCTAAACATCGTAGAGAAACAAAAGAAATGCATTGGCCAGACTAGAGAACAGCTTTTAGTTAGACCTCGTATTAGAGAACAATATAAGAGGAGAGAGCAAAAATCACTATAGCAGTAAGTTATGCAGCTATGTTTTATTGTTACTATTAATTGTGTCAGTTATGTGTGTTTATGTTTAATAATAAATAGGGCAAGACGGGAAAATTGGTTATTGGGAAGTTATTGGAGTGGTTATTTGGAGGGAAAGGCCATGCTCTCTAATTCTTGGAGAACCAATACTAAAATTTGTGTCCCTGTCGGCACCTTTCTTTTTTGTCGTATTTTCTGTTGTAACAATTGTTCAAGTGTATGTTTGAAACTCTGATTGAGAACTTCTCTCCAGAAGATTGATCAATAGTATTTTATTATTTAATGTATTATTTATTTTCAATTATAATCATGTCTTTTTATTAAAATAAAATTGATCTAAAACAATATATATGACCTGTTTTAACAATGCAAAGTAAAACTAAATTAAAAAATATAAGTTATCTTACCAGTCTTTGACGACGGATCATAGTTGATAAATCAGTGTAGGGAAGCTTTGGATCAATCTTACATTCCATGAGGATTCCCCCATCATAATCTTTTATGTAACTAAAATGACAAGTATGTATAATGATTAATGAATTTTCATAGACAGTATACAAGAATACATTCATTTAAATGAATAGTGCATCATGAAATTCTTATTCTATGAGGTGAAAATCATAATTATAATCTAAACAAAATTGCTAGAAATCCCTGCAACTATACTTAATAGCCCCACACCCTCAAGTAACAACTAAATATAAATAACAAAATCTAAGTTCAAAATTTTTAGTTCACTTAATAGACAGCATCCATAGTAAAATCATGAAATAAATGTCCTAGTGGGAAGTGCTTCTCGTAGATATCAGACAATAAAATTGAGTACAAGCATACCCTTGCCAACGATCTTTCTCCAAGTGAATCTCTTTAGTAAATCCCTGAAAATAAAATCAAACAAGATGGCAAATTTGTAAAATGTAAAACAGTAACTGGTTAATTCAACAGAAGGGTTTTCTCGCACAGATTCCAAATGTTAAAAAACAGTTTCCATAGTACCAAAAGATTAAATGTAATAGAAAAAACAGAGTATGGATTCCTGACAAACTTAACCAGGAAATAGAAGGTCTTTGTGAACATTCTTTGCGAGTAAACTAAAATTGATAGCCTCCTCCAAGAAGCAAAAAACAATGGTTCGTAACAGATAACTCTACTATTATTTTCAAGACTTACGGCAAAAGGAACTCATAACATAACATTCTATTTTCTAATGCCAGCTAGTAAAATCCATATGTATTTCCATCATAATTTATCAAGCCAACAAGAACCACAAGGAAAACTCTCCTTGTTAGACAGAATCTCTTATCAGACGGAAAAGTGGTTTTTACCCCAAATTAGGTATTTTAGAACTTCACACTATACTATAGTTGTACATTTTCAAAAAAATTCCCAAAGTATTGCTCCTTTAGCCACACCACCCTTTTACTCCATAATAGCAATACACATTGATGCACCATCCTATTGGCACAATCCAACTAGGATATGATGCACCAGTGCGTGGTTGGCGGCTTGGCGCAATAAACATGTCATTGCAACTATACATGTTAGAAATATTCATATTACTTTATTGTTTTTTCCTGCCATGTGAATTGCTGTAACCCATGTGGCAAAAAGATTAATATTTAGGGAAATTGTTCATAGTATATGTACTATTTAGTCAGAAGCAAAATACTCATCTATCTACTGACATCAATAGACACTCCAATGATAGTGATCATAAATATGAATAGCCGAACCTGTTTGATAAAATAGCCAACAGCATTATTGTCAGCATATGTGAGAAAATGGGTCAGCCCATCTACATCACGAGCATACTGTTTTAAGTGATTCATCAATCTGGTACCATATCCTTTTACTTGCTCATCAGCCGTAATTGCACAAAAGGCTATCTCACCGAACCTCTGACTGTCAACCATAACGCACAGCAGGATTAATAAATTAAACCATGGGGTAATCCTTGCAAGTGAAGACTTTTTTGTTTGGGTTGGGGAGGAAAAATTATAGAAAAAATAAGTAGGCAACAGACAAAATTAATGGGGAAAACAAGTACAACATATATTTACAGCTTGGGTATTTTCTATAAAAATATTAATCAAGCTGAATCCCAAACTATCCACTAATACGGGCCTTGGGAAGCATTTTTATCATGTCAATGAAAGTACAATTGTACAAATAAAACAATATAACAACTAAAACAACAACACATCACCTTTTTGAAAATGACTACTACTGAAATATAAAACTCTGTGTATTATTCAGATTATACGATACATATTTATAATGATTAATGAGATACAATGAATAGTTTGAGAGCCTAGGAGTCATCTAAACTAGCAAGCCTAGGAGTCATCTAAACTAGCAAGCCTAGGAAATATCTATGCATAGGAATCATCTAAACATTAAACACATGTTTCTATTTAATTCTAACAACTACCGTTACTGTAAACATTCTGATTTCAGTTATTGATACGAGATCAGTAACAATACAACAATATAAGAACACAAATATAGATTTTTTCAAGATATATTATAAAGCAATGACTGCTAGAAGCTGAAAGGTTAAAAAATGGAGACGAATTATTACCTTGCATATGGACGATATGTAATGCCTCCAACAACGTGATTACGCCTTATCACCATTACAGACTTATGGCTCCTACAAATTTAACATAAAAAGGTTTCAGAATTACAGAGAAAATGAGGAAAAACTTAAGAGTAGCAGCGGGAAAACTTGTTTAGTAAAAAAAGAAAATCTAGGATGTCGTTCTTATTCAATAAATTGATTGACTAGCTCATGACTATGAGTCGACCATGCAGGCAAACTAGAATTTTGTAAGAAATATATCAATTATTAAAACAGATATCGACAAATCAAAATTTATCTTTAATAAAAAAATGGAGATGATAGTGATGTAAGACAGAGAACCAACAGTGGTCCTCTTGGCAGAGTACTCTATGAACTTTGACGCAGCAAAAGATACAATCCAGCCACGAGAATGAATAACATCACATAAAGTACATATAAATACTAATCTATTCTGCATTAGATAGTTTCATGTCTTTCAATTCTATTCCAAGTTTCTTATTGTTTGGTATGGTTGCAAAATCTTCAGGAGACCATAAATAGAACTGTATCTACTCATTTTTCTCCACATGAAAATTTGAGGATCCTAGTTTCAATGGGTAGAGAAAAGGAGGAGCAAATTAAAGTAAAATATGTTTGCCATTTGTTACTAATACAACAATCAAGCATTATCTTGGAGTCGGCTGCATGGATCAAATGACGCCATAATGTTCAATCATATATCATATTTCTATGTAACTCATTAATCTCTTAATAGTTTCTCTTATAGTTTTTCTAAATCTTCATCTGCCTCTAGTGATTTAACTACCCTCTATCTGATCTACACTCCTTAATACAGGATCTACAGGTCTTCTCTCTACATGCCCAAACACCCACTCTCTCTAAAACAGTCATTTCTTTTTTGGAATAAGGGCTGTCATTTCTAAATCTAATCCTAACCAATTGTTAATAATGAATAAAATTTTACATTCGAAACTAAAATGCATTGGTCTCCATCATCATCATCATCATCATCATCATCATCATCATCATCATTATTATTATTATTATTATTATTATTATTTTACATTATTATATTTGATAAAAGAATAGTACAAGACATGTTATTTTAAGTCCAGTTGGGCAGTGCAACTGGCCAACTGGAAGTTATTTTGCAAATAATTTTTCACCAAATCCAAAACATACCAAGACTAATTTACACCCCTTGCGAGTAAGAAAGTAAGATGGGTACTTGAAAAAATTGTGGGAATTACCTGTCCATAACAAGTCGAACAATATACTCCTTGGGCATATTGGGAAGTTGCCTAGCAAATATATTCTTCAAACCTATCATCCTATGGAACAATACAAATAACAATGGCAAGAATGGAACACAATATCAGTAACGATGATTTCGCCTACTAAAGAAATTGTAAGTTTTAACTAACAAAAGAAAGTAGCAGAGTAAACTATATGCAGAAATGAATGCAATGAGGATGAGCAGGTGCCTTGGCCTAATAAGTTCACGTTGCATATATTCTAGCACTAATTTGTAATTGCACAAAAAATTGTAGTCATTAGGTTAATAGGTATGTATGTAACAAGTTATTTGGTCCAGGAGTATTAATATGCTCAAATTTGATAACCGTGTGATATATTTATTTTTTAAACCACTAACTTTTATTTTACTGTCTTAACTTCAAGAATAAACATAATCTCAATCATTAAAATATATACTATCACATTGGTCCGCTATTTATTGGCATCAGATCAAACAGACTCAGTAAGTCAATGAAGACCATCACAGTAGTACTTCCAATTCAACTAAATTGATCTTTCAACGGACAAAATTAATGATATTAATTTCCATTCAGTAACCAATTTGATATCTCCTAAAAAAATAGGCTAAATGTGATATCAATTACATTTTTAAATTGCTAGAAATATAAGTTAGATATACTAGGCCTTCTCAGAAGTTAATCGTTGCACGTCCCCCATTAACAAGCAGTGAACTAATATATATTATTTGCATAAATAAGTGTCAATAAGATTAAGTGTATGAAGAGAAGCATAAACGTTATACCAAACCATATGCTCGTCAACACCATCATTTGACAGGCATGCAAATTTGAGCTTCCCAGTTTCTTCCTGAAAAGGACAATACAGACACAACCATTAAACCTATCACCTCAAACTAGTTTGTAATAATTCATGCAATATTGCAATACATGTATGAAAATTCACAGCAAGAAAAAAAAAATTGAATGCAAAACTATGACATTACTCATTAGTAACAAATATAAGTAGTTAACTGTCATTAACAAGCAAGTAAACAATCCTATTTAAATACTGAATCCTATTCTCAAACAAAATTTACAAATAATAACTACGAAATTTTATCACGATATGAAATTAACTATGAAATTTTATCATGAATGGAATTAAGTTGAATGAGATTAAATGAAACAGTTTAATTACCTCTTTCTTCAGACTCTCTTCCCTGGCACTGTAAGCTCCACTAGTCTGCAAATTCTCAGTGAATATCTTCGTCGCGTCCTCCTTAACCACAATGCCGGGAACAGAACCGCCACCAGCAGCGCCACTGGTAACCGGAGGTCCAGCATCCTTAGCAACATCAGATTGTTCGATCTTAACAGTAGAGTTTTCAACTTTGAGCTTACTGTTACGAGGAGCAGAAGGAGCGTTATTGAGCCTAGCAGCAGTGAAGTTCCGCATTGAGGAACCGTTGGAACCGTTGTCATTGTCGTACTCATCTTCGTCGTCATCAACGACTGCATCTTCGGAATCGTCGTCGGAATCAGAGTCATTGCCGCGGGCGGAGATGCTTTCGAGATCGTCGTTGGAAGTGAGTGCGCCGTCGCGAGTGTCGGCGGATAAAGAAGAAGGAGGAAATGGTGGCGCATGATCTTCAGTTACGAGCTTACGTTTGTGGATGGAAGAAGTGGCGGAAGCTGAGGCGGAGTGAGACGGTGAAGCGGATTGTGAACTCCGTGAACGAAGCGGTCCTCCGCCGTGCGAATCCATCTTAGGGTTTTTGCTCTCTGATCGTTCCTTTCGGTTTCGGTTTCAGTTTCAGTTTCGGTTTCACTTTCACTTCAATTGCTTCTATATGGTTCTATTTTGTTTTGTTTTGTTTCTTCAACCTTTAAAATCGCTTTGTTTAATTTTTTTTTTTTTTTTGGACTTTGTTTATAGTTTTATTACATCAGTTCAGAACAGTGTTATATACACCCTACCTTTTGTTACTCACACCCTCTCTCCTTAATGTTGAAAAATCCTTACGTTTTTAAGTGGGAGTTTTCTGATACTTGGAGTGGGAAGTTGCTCTTCGCCCCCCCTAAATTAATATTGATAAGAATTCTTTCTCACGTCCCTTCTCTTCGATTATTTGGAGATTTTTTCTGTATTTCTTTTTCGGTGTAAGGGGCGGGGTGGAAGGCGAAGAACAAGCGTTCAAATTTTTTACACCTATGATGTAATTTGTGGATTTAATTAAGTCTTGTATGAGATGTTGGTCTTCTTATAATAATCTAGATACAAAATCGCGTCAATATAATTTATAAACATATATTTAGGCTTCAATTAATATAATTTCCTTTTATGTCAAGATCATTGGCACCCCATACAAGACTTAATATCTGTTTATAATCTATATGAATCAGGTCAAGATATAATGACTGCAATGTTATTTGCCAAGTTCATTGACACCTTTTATTTAAGGATATATCAAAATCAATGTTGATGTTTCTTCCTTTGGCAACCCAAAAATTGTAGGTTTTGATGCCTCTTGAGAGGCACTGATGGTTTTCGGCTTCATAGGTTTTATGGTTCTTCTGAAAGGATGTCTAATTTGTTTGCTGAACTCTCAGCAATTTGGTGAAGCTTACAATTTGTGTGGGATCTTGGTCATACGACTATATTGTTGGTATATGACTCTAACTCAGCTCTAGGTTTATTACAGATGATCGTGATATTGATTTTCATCTTCATGCGACAATTCTTTCTTTCATTAGACAGCTCTCATATTTTGTTTGGACGATTTCCTTCTCCCATACACCGATGGAAGATAATGAATGTGTTGGTTGACTAGTTAAATTTGGGGCTACGAATATGGATTCTTTGAAGATATGAATTTATCCTCCTCCACGATTAGGTCTCCCTGTGGTAGCCAGCTCCTCAGCGTATTCACACAACAAATGATTAGTTTATTTTATTTTTTGTTGTTTCTTTTTCTTTCCTCTCAATAAAAAAAAGATTTACATATTTGTTGTGTTAACTCTTCAATAAAATGAATTTGGGTTCTTGCAATCAATCCCTCTTTTATGAACATTTACAATGTAAAGGCATATAAATAATGAAGGTGAATTTTTTTTGTATTAACCCTCCGATTCTTAGAGAAATTGACCCCTAATAATCTAGAGTTCAATCATAAATAAATAAAGTATAGACAAAAATTATTTCATCCAAAAATTGGAGTTTAATTATAGTTACAGTAAAAGTAATATGAAAAGACAATAAAAGTAATTATAGTAAAACAAAAGAATGAATCTATCTCTAAATTCACCAAATGGAAACAAAAGAATGAATCTATCTCTTGTCGTGTTATATATATTTACCTGTCTACATGTCAGTACACCCTTCCAAAAAAAATGTCAATACACCATAGTGTCACAGTACATGTATCTAAATTTCCATTTACTCTAAAATGTGACATAAATAACTGCTAAGTATAAATTCATCGGTAAAATCAACATGATGTTGTGGCTGCAAAGAACAAGTTACAGAAGCTGTAGAAGAGAGATGATTCACCATCTGATCACCTTTTTACACTTTTTGTGCGTGCAACAAAACTAGGTGCATGCAGGCGGGCTCCATGTACAAAAAAAGAAAAGCTCGCCGTAACCAATATTGGAACATACCAAAATTTTGAAGCATGGTAATGGTTTATGGTTCCAACTGAATTCATCATAAGTTTTACTCTGTTCTTGGTCTGTTTGGACCATTTTTATTGCTGCTGTATAATGGTAATAGCCACCGTGGCCCATATTTCCTTTTCCCACAACACCGCCAATATAGAATGAAAAAAGATAGTATTACACAAAGTGGGATGGCCCATCTGCATTTTCAATCAAAAAAGCCATCATATATCAATATCAACCAACATCAATGTTCGACATGGCTATAACTTAAACGTTTACGTAACCTATGGGATTCGGCCCTCTTTGTTTTCAAAAAACAAAACTTATCTAGCATACAATAAAATGGATTATATGAGAATCTCAAGAAAATGTAACTTATGTCAGATGCTAGAAATTGATTAGAAGTACCGAATTACCTGTCAAGATCTAGGACTGGGCTGTAAACAAGAGTTTCCCAAGATGCAACTATAAAATGCCAAACTGGGTTGTAGTAAAGTGACTCAGCTGACCAAAACAACCTTGTGTAGGTCTCCAGAAATATAAAAAGTAACCATCCTCCAATTTCAATCAAAATGAACTTTATAATAAATCGGCCAATCACTACCGTGACCAATGAGAAGGTCACCAACCAATTGAAAAGCCTGTGGTTGTATTCTTTTATAAATAGAGACTTAGATTTCACCAACATCTGCATATTCATTTGATAAATTAAGGTATGTTAAGCATATGATTGAAGAATTCAGTTGTATGTACTAGAGTAAAGAAAACATAAAACACTGTTACTATGTGAGACCTTTTTCATGCGTCCCTCGTAGTTTGCTTTTGAAGGGCCAACACAATCATGCGCAAAAGTATGATTGCAGTTCTCGAGACCTGCATTAAATTTTGCCATCGAAGGAAGCTTGAGAACTTGAAGCTGATCCATTATGTCTTCACATTTAGTGTACAGTGCCTCACAAAGCTTTGAAGATTTATATTCATTTTGTAGAATGACATGCTTAAATACCTGCACAATTAATTATCCTTGGTTAGCATAAATTTTTGCCACAATAAATTTAAGCTTGACATCATTATACTCAAATTCAAACACCAGAATAGAGCAGACTGTAAAGAACCATATAACATCAAATCAAAGGCTTCTAAAAGTTAAAGGATATTGAGCATCATGGTTTAATATAGCCATAAATGTCACGTTATTAACAAAAGCTAGTTACGAACACTCTCAGTCTTGCTGACACACTCGGTGTGTTTCCTGCGCAAGACACCAGCAAACACAAGACTTTGCTGTTTATTAACAAATCCTTAATCTTTGCAAAGAACCAGAATGGTTTAAAACCAAAACTGTAGACATATTTTGTTAGGATCCTTTCTCTAGAATAATGGTACAAAAAACAGACTCAAATGAATAAAAATCGCAAACAAATGAAGGATTTCTTATTGATGTAGTGAGATTGAAAGAGATGATTCATGATCCAAAAGGTATGCCATGAAGATGATAACCTTGCACACAAGGCTACCCCAAAGCAGCACTCTCCTTTCACACGAGCACTCTCTAACCACTAAAGTTAATTATTCAAAAACTAGCCAAAATAACAATTCTTAACAACCACTTAACAAATTTATCAAGTTGCCAATTAACTTCTTAACTCCAATCCTAACAAACTCCCCTTTATTTTAAGTCCTAACATATTTGATAAGAGAAAATCATTCTACGACCAATAAGCCAATTTTGTTTTGCAAGCTCCCACTATACTATAATGAATATTCAAGCAATACCTTATCTATTTCTTCATCTAGTTGTGCGACTGATTTCTTAGCATGGTGACGGCCAAAATGTTGTTGATCGAATGCTTGCATGGCGTCACCTCTAACCTTATCATGGGATGATCGAAGAGATTCTTCTGGAAGAGGTAGAGCCAAGGTCGCCATCTTTTCACTGTATAACTTAAGACATCTTGCCAGAATATCCTTGTTGAAAATTTCCACAAGAGAACCTGTTGATGGAATCTCTCCCTTGTTCAAGGCTTCAAGTATCTAAATATGAAAAATAACTGATAAAGCTGTTTTATGGAGATATACAAGATAAATTCACACAATTCTAAGAGCATGATCTTATTTTAGTTGTGAAATTACTATCACTGATGTGAACATTTGAGATGAAAAAGGACTAAAATTGGCAGAGAGAATATACTACATAAGGGTCTGTTTGGTTCAAACAAGGGGGAAAAGGAAGGATTTTTATTAAAGATTTTGTTTTATTGAGAGGAAAGAAGGGGATGGAAGCTAACACTTTTAACTTTTTATGCTACATTATATAAGGATGTTTCAACCAAATACCCTTAATATTAGAGAGGTTCCATAGAGGTGGGATTTTATAAACATGCCTTCACACACTATTACTTAAAGAAAAAACAAATACCACTGACATGCAAAAACAAGTTACGAGATTTACTATACTTTTATTTTTTCCATTTAAGAGAACATGAAAAACCATTCCAAGTACCTGCTTAAGAAAGGCGACAAACTCTTTCCCATTTAGAGATTTTCCCTGTACAATCTTTGGACGGATTATGCTAGAAACAAGCTCTTTTAGTTTATCTCTTTTCTTCACATATGATGGATCAAGATCCCCATCCTTCAAGTCACAAAGCTTTGTCCGTTGGAGATGTGGCTGTTTAAAGTCCAATTTCAAGGATCAGTTAGCCAACCAATGCAGTGTTTATATATAAGAAAATAGATAAAAGAATGAATTCCACGTTAGGATTGAAATGGAAACGAATGACAGATTTTTAGAAGGCGTGAGGAAGACGCATACTTGTGGTAAGCTAAAAGCTGTACTGTTGTCGCCCATTATAGCCAATGAATCCCGAATTTGATTAATCTGATGATGTAAACTTTCAGTATAACATTCAATTCCAAACTAGTAATATTTTTACTGATAATTGAAAATTGAATTCCAAAAGAGAAAATACCATATCAATATTTTTGTCTCCTGCAAGTTTAAAATAAACAGAGTGCCATCAAAAAATAGCTTTAGAAAACATGAAAACTATACAGTGGATAAAGTTAATTTTAGTTATAGTTGCAAGCAATGACACGTACTATCAGTATTGGGGACTTGTCGAAGAGCTTCATCTACCATTTGTTGCACTGATTTTCCTTCTGCAGGATATTAAGGAAAATGTTAGTATCCAATAGAGTGCGCATGATGCAGGGTACTTAAGAATTGTCAAACTTACGCAAAAAATCGCGTTGGATAAGCCACAAGAGCTTAGCAGGTTCAAAAGCAACATCTTGGCCCTATAAAAACCAGCAATTGAAAAATAAATCAAATTAACAGCGAAAAAAGTTCATGGAAAAAAAAAGTGATTAGATGAATGAGAACAGTACTAAGGCATGTGGACTACCTTCACTCTATTCCAACACACAGAGGTTGCAAGTTATAAATATTGGATTTGCAAAATTAAACAAACAAGTCAGTAACCACAATTTACTCAAAAAATGGTTACAGAGAATAATTGAAAATGATACTAGAGATGAATGAATTAAAAATCTAAATGATGTCAACAAACTACAAGTTCAACGAGAAGTAAACCTTCCGTAAAATTCTTCAGCAAGCTCAACCGCAAACGAGAGTCTAGAGATGTCAGCTTCACGTATCTTAATATACAAAGAAAAAAAAACATTTTAGTATGGCCTAAAAAATTTAAAACGAGCTTATGACTGAAACATGGAGTTACATTTTTCCAAATTGTTAATGCTCAAAAAGGACTTTTATTTATCTGTCTATCTAACATTACATCAACATAAAAAAGCACAAGTTGCTGCGGGGATATGATGACTAACCGTCTCAGGCAGGTTATAGATAAGCACAGAACTTATAACAGTTGCCAGAGCAAATATCCTGCAAAAGGAAAACGCGAGAAAAGGCCAATAGATGAATATCATGTGATATTAACATAAACTACAGTATACAATACCAGTAGACAATTACCGATCATCATATACATTTGACTTCCCGATGCTTTCAAATCCTTCTGTATCTATGTAAAAGACAGAAGTTTTTACTCCATCAATTTCCAAGTCTATAGGGGTTCCCCAAATCCAAATTCCTGTATGACATGACCAAATGAGATTAAAGATAGATTGAAAAAGATTATATGTAACTCCAACAAAGCATAACAATGAGAAAATTGTCAAACTTCATCCACCTTTTGTTTTAGTGTCACGCATGTGCCCCACACCAAACCCTAACGAAAAAAAAAAATTAGTTTACGTTACATATTTAAAAGATGTACTGTATTTGATAAGAGTAAATTCTAGAAGTTATAAAAGACGTGGCACCTTCATAACAAGAAAGAGAGAGAAGTTGATTAAGCAAAAATGACTTTCCGGAGCGGTACGGTCCAATTACCTGATAAAAACAGCAGTAAGAATCACCTGATAAAGAAAGCCATAAAGTGATGAAAGTAGAACTCACAAATGGTAAACATGGAACAAACAACATTGATTCAATACATCATAAGCTTCCGTCATGTTGCACCAAAATATAATAATTTTAGCTAATGGGGATCATCAACATTGACAGTGCTTTTGGCTAACCTTCCACAATTTCTATTCCTCACTCTTATGATTTTTGCAAAATATTAAGACTTCCAGGTTTTGACTCACTTCACATGGTAACATTTCCTAAAGGCCAATTTATATAATATCTTCTGTTAAACTGACTCGTGTCTCATGCAACCAAGTTTAATCACCTTTAAATTACAAGTTCGCAAATGTTTAAAAACAAATAATAGCAAGTAGTCATATACCAAATAGCTTAAAGCTCAGGGAAATAATAAATTAATCTGAATGGATTATAGTATTCAAAATGATATTAGCTATGACTAGATCATGCAACCAGTCAATCAAACATCGTTAAGTGTTACAAAAATCTCCATTAAATAAAAGGTAAAATTCATAAAACAAACGGATGTCAAACTTACGGCCACAGATGCAATGGGGTTCGTTATCCTTTCAATAGCCTCCAAGCCTTCCTGTGAAAGACGAAGTTTTGTATGACCAGGATCCGGTTCGACAATGGGAAAGCTGTACACACAAAAATTGGACAAGGATTATGGACATGGTTCAACTTGTTGGGATCAGATGTACTTCATAACAAACAAAACAAAGTTGGTCATACAATACCCAAGAAAGGGCGATAAAGCAAGAACAAAGAGTGTAACAGAAGCAACATAGAAAAAGTTGGTAAAAGGTAATTAGTATCACAAATCAGAAATGATAACAAAGAAAGAGCTTTGGTCCCAAAATATTGAATTGGCAACATAACACATATACAAAATACATGTTATATGTTCTTTTCAATAACACCTGATGTAACAAGAATTTCTCACCACAGTTATATGCAAACTGAGATAAATACTCATTCAAATGTTATGTTATCGCAGTGCACAATTTCCCGTGTGATTCTCATATTGTTTATATTGTGTAGAGTGAATTAATCAGCTCATGCTCTATCATGATTAGTTCTAAACTATTGAACTAAGCATATGTAAATTGTTGTGCACGCCCGCAACACTATTCCTAGCTGGAATAATCATTGGTCAGACTTTACTTGCCTCACGGCCAAACTCTGGATTACCAGAGGATTAAGACCCAAAAAACTATTAGTACTAAATTGGCAATTCCAATTTACGTATGCAAAAATCCATAAAGTTTGTGCAAACATTTGAAGTAGTAATCTTCGCCAATTGAAATAACTTCTTGATGACAGCAATACAAAGAAGCTACATTTCATCCCCAATTCTACAAACCACATCCATTAGCAAACAATCCACCAAGTACAAACAGGGTCTAACAATAGTTCTAAATGCAAAACTAGCTCAATGGTTTGATTTCAATCAAATTCTTAATCAAAATGCAAAAAAATTGAATTTTTATTGACACAATCACAAGTCAGACAAAATGGGAAAGTAAATCTCACGTCACCGAAATCAATGACCAAAGCAGAAAACAAAAGGATCCAAAAAGTTTTAACTTTTGCAAAGAAAAAAACAACCCAAAAACAAAACAAAACAAAAAATCAAAGATTGTGAGTTACCAGATCTCATAAACAAACACATTATAAAGAAAGAAAAAGAAAAAACTTACGGTTGATGAAAATTGATAATGGTAGATGAAGAAGCAATTGGGGAGAGAAAGAGAAGAAGAAAAAGAATTGAGAAAAGAGTGATGTTAATGTTGTTTTCCATGAGTGACAAATGCGGTTGTTGAATTGTAGCAATGTCTGTCTTTGTTGGTTGGGTTGAATTGAAAATTGAAAGAAAAGAACATGAACACGAACGAGTTGGATTTGGAATTGGATCTGAAACAAGTCTTTGTTTCGATCTTGTCTCGCTAATGTTGGAAAGACAACAACGCCACGGTAATTCATTTACTCACGTTATTCCCCTTATTATTATTATATTTTACTACCACTTTTCGGTCCATTCGTTTTTTTTTTAATACTAATAATGTCCATTAATTTATTTTATTTTTTGATTCTATTGATTATATTAAAAATATTTATTTATTCTCTCCATAAGTTCTAGTTCAACTAATAAAAAATGCTGAAATTGTTAAATTTAATATTCATGACTGAGGTTCGATCTTTACTCACTTCACTTTGCATGTATGAGTTTATAATGACTTTGTCATTTTGTCTATGTACTAAAAAATATTCATTTGTTCTATTTCTTATGTCTAAAAATATAGGAGTTTTGAGTATTAAAAAAGTTTTATCAAAATTCAGTACTGTAATTTTTTTTTGTTACCAATATTTAGTAGTAATTGTTTTTTTTATTTGGTATGGAAGTTAAAAAAAAAAGAAAAAAAAAAGAAAAATTAACTACGGGGAAGAAGGTTCCCATTATATTTAATAGTAATTGTTAAGAAACTAAAATATGTTTTATTTATATTTAGTTTCTTAAAAAGTTGGCTGCATTTGCCTTGAAAAAGTCTAGTAGAATTGTTTTTGGATATCTTCAAAACACTTAAAAAAAGTCTAGGGTACAAGTGGAGTGACTTGTTAAGTTTAAGATGTACTATAAAAAAAGATAAATAGATTTGGTCTTATATTAGATGTTGTCAATGCCCATACCAAAAAAAAAAATTAGATGTTGTCAATGTTAAACTATCAAAATTGCAAACGTGTTTTCAGTTTATTTTATTAATAACTTTATGGGTTAAACAACAGAGAAAAAATATAGACAAATGATTTATAGCCAAATTATGATAATAAAATAGATATTTTTAGATGTGTTTGTTATTTTAATTAATACAACTCTCAATTATTGTGATAGTGAAAACTAAAATAGTAATGTTCACAAAATAATATTTGACATATTTTGTCAATTTGATGACTAGTCTCATAACGAGATTAAATCATGTGAAAATACTATGAGCTCATACTGGATGTCAAAAATCTTAATTATATATAGGTTTGCAGAAAATTTAAACTTATAAGTACAATTGATTGAGATGATTCAAATTTTTATTGATGCGTATTTTAAATTTTTAGTACTTGTTTCATATTCTTGTCAAAAAGTACTTGTTTCATATTTGTATGCATGCTTATATTTCAAATAGATTTATTTAGGATTTAAACTTCTATCAAATATAGTAAAAAAAAAATTCTATCAAATGATCATAGTTGTCGTCATATTGTGTGACTGAATAGTTTTTTAAGTGTACTTGAGTTCTCTTTTTTGGTCACACACTTGTGACCTTATCTTATATACGACTATGAAGGTAGGTTGATCAAACAAGCATTTGCAAACTTCATTTTTTATAAACTTTGGTTGAATAGGACTGAAGTTGTGCTCAATCATAATAGTTTGACCAAGTTTAGTAAGACTTAATAAGATGTTAGTTATGTTAAGTTGCACCCAATTTTAGACTTTGCACTCATAACTTTCTCTCTTAGTGTGCAAATCAAACTATACTTATTCAAGTAAGATGATAGTATATATTGGCCTCGTTTACAAAATCCGTGAGATATGGAAATCTTCAAATCAGGGCAGCAACAACCATAATGCTATGAAGTTGGTTAATCCTACCAATTTTTGAAAGCTCTAACTATATTAATTCAATGTGTCAAATATCAGACGTTAGATCGTTACTCTTTATTTTTCTAAATTGATTAAATTTCTTTAATTAGTAGTTATAATGTATTGAACATGCACTTGTCTTAAGGTATGTGGTTTGATTCACACGGAAGTAAAAACTCTACTAAATAAGTGACTAGAGAATATCGTGAGGTAAAATCAGGTCACCAACTACATAAGAATGAGTCCAAACTGTTACATAAGATATCTTTCGGTAGTTTAATTTTATCGAGAAAAATCTTTTGATTGTGCAAATATTATTGAGAGATATCTCCTTATAATACAGATCATAATGGGATATATTTCTCGACAATACTTTTTTTTATAGGAAGGATGCACGAGGGTGAAGATCAACTGTCTAGATGTTATCTCCTTATAGAATCAAGATCCACCGCTGACAAATTAATTAAGCCTATATGGAGCTAGGCCTCCAAGGTATATGGGCTTCAAAAACAATTACTATATAAATAAGTCTAGTGTTATCTTTTATTTTATATTTGATACAAAAATAATAATTTAAAAGGCTCAATTCATGTTCTATTAGTGGCTTGAAAAATAAACAAAGAAAACAAATAGATAATTTCTCATTCCACCCCCCAACACTCTCTCATACAAAAAAGTTTTTACTCTCATACAAAAATCATTTTGGGGAGGAAAAGAGAATATTGGGGGGTGGAATGAGAAATTATCGAAAACAAATGCTAAAATGAGGTTTTTTTGAGTAGCTATAAAGAGAATATTTATAATTTAAATGATGATTATTTTTGAAATGTTTACATCTTATTATTAAAGTGTCATTTTTAATCTTCAGGGTCTAACCTCTAACTAGTCAAATCGTCTCTTTCGTAGAATTAATTCACCGACCGTGAAATTTATAGTTCGAATTTGGTAAAAAAAGAAACTTGATGTTACTAATAGAATTTTTGTGTAAGAATTAAACTAAATGTCACATTCATCTAATTTAACTTTAACGTCAACTTTATACTAACTTATGCATCGTAATAATTTTTTACATGGACACTCTCCTTCATTGTCATCTTCCACCTTGAATTTCAGCCTCAAACTCCACTTCATTTTAACATTAGTGGTTACGTGAGATCTAATTTAGGCACCAAAATTTAGTTGTTTGTAGTGGATTTGGGTACTTCACCGATATCAAGGATGCCAATAATCCGGAAACCAACATGAGTTTCTGTGTAACTGAGCAACCACTATACACACTATGCTGATTCCCAAAGTACTATTAGTACTATGATAGATTCCTATGAAGAAAAACGAATAGGATTGATGTCTTCATTTTGTAAATTTGTACCGTCCAAAACTCCAAATGAACAGAATTATTCATATTTTTGTTTTTGTGAAAAAGTGGTCCAGATATTTTGTGAAGGATGATGAATAGTGAGAACGTGAGGAAAATTAAATTACAAGGAGATAATTTAATACTACAAGCAATCATTTATTTTATTAAAAATACACAACACATACTAGTAGTAGTGCTGGTACATAAGATCATCTTTTGATTTTCACGGTCTGATACATAGTGGAAGAAGTTTTAATAGTATAAAATTCGGAGTAAATTTGAACATTAAATAATTCTAATCTCATTCCAGACATAGTAATTATAGTCATTTTATAGTCATCTCCTGAACACAGTTACAAGAATTGAATTGTAGTACTAGTACATATCATCATCCTAGATAAAAAAAAAAAAAAAAGCACATAGCATCATCACATATCACATACAGTACATGATACATTTATGTTGCTCATCAAATAAGTGGTTGATACCAAACAAATATGAAATATTAGTACCACTTTCATCTTTTTCAGTGTGTTGTAAGGCACCAGCAACATCTTTTTCAGTGTGAATTTAAAGGCACCATCAGAATTGTTTGATAGCGTCCATTTCTTATTCTTAAAGAGAAGAATAAGAATCAAACTTCAAACATAAGAGTAATTTACAAATTATCTATCTTCCCCGAATCTTTAACCCACAATGCACTGAATCAAACAATTTCTCCCAACACAAGGAACATAAAATATCATTGAAGTCAATCAAACAACAAAAGCAATCCACAATGCTAAAAGAAAATAAGGAATCAATTTCTCAACACACAATCTTGCTCATTAATACTATCAACTTTATTTTATTCGTATTTTTTTTTGAGTAATTTATTCATATTTTTATATTATATAATATTATATCAATAAAAAAACCCATCCCTTACAAATAAAAACAAGAAGGGGATAGAGCAGTTGTTAGCCTATTACAGTACTTACACAAACTCTGAATTCTCAATCTATAGAGAATTAAAATTTCATATAAAAAAACCAAAACCTGATATATTTTTTTTTGGTTAAAAAAACAAAAACAAAATTTCATGGGTTTTCACGAAATACAGCTGCCAAACCAGTCACAACCTTAACCCCAGTCTGAACCGAGTTTTTGGGTTTCAACTCTGGTGGCTTCCATTCAACCACCACTTTTGACTGTGACTCATCACCACTTTTTTCAGACTCACCACCACCAATCAAAACCCTCTGTTTTCTCTCAGTTTCTTCACTGATTTCCCTTGACCAAGGACAAAACATAGGTGGTGTAATTCTTGTATAAGCAGAAAACCATTTTGATCTAACATATTCTAGTTTTCTCCAAGGTGGAACATGCAACCCCTTTTTCTTCAAACTCTGTTTCGCTGCTTCAGATGCTATAGCTACAATACTCTGTAACCTATCACTTTTCCCCACAAAAACATAAGGAAGCGTCTGGAGAATCGCTTTGTAAGTCTTTGTAGACCGAGCAATCTCAAATTCTGATCTAAAATCAACATCAATTATCATTCTCTCCTTTCCCGTTATCACATCAATGTATTCATATTCCCCTAAAAAATCAAACAAAAAATTACTAAATTAAGTTATAAAATATGAAAAAACATACCTTAGTCATTAAATTAAATTTGTAATAATATTAATACGAATTTTCATCGATAGAGATTAGAGAAATTTGTTTAGAAGTCTAGCTTAACTAATAGACAGAAAATGTTAAAATTGCTAGTTCAGTGACTTGTGTGTGTGAGTTTACGATTACTTTGCAATTTCGTCAATGTATCAAAATAATTGATTAGAGAAATTTGAGAGAAATTACCGGCAATGCAGAGAGTGGATTTTTCCCAGCGAGATTTGCAAATTGAAGCATCGTATCCAAGAGTTAACAATTCATTAGTAATAATTTTTCTGCAATTATTGTCTTTACGTTTGCACAAAGTTTTGTTCTTCTCAATAATCTTTGTTGTGTCTGCTAACAAGTTTCTTTCGTAAACATTTGGACACGCTACCAAACCCTATCAAAAATAGTAACAAAAACGGTTAAGAAATTATTATCAAAAAATTAATTATTTAATTAAATAGTAAAGCAAACACGCGATTAGTACCTTGAGGATTTCGCACGCTTCACCGGAACAACCACCACCAAACGCGTTAAGTTCAGTATCGGAGCTATCGTCGAAGTTTCCGTTGAAGCAGCTACGAGCACATGAAACGGAATGCTTTTCATGATTCTCTTCCATGAAACTCCGTACCATTTTCGCAAGACACACCGAGCTTGGTTCAAATTCAACGAAACCGCCGTTGTTAGAGCCTTCTTTGACTGGATGTGGTTCATCACCACCGATCTTCTCCGGTGGATTCTTTAGAACACCGGAGAATTGTCGCTCAAAGAGACGCTTAAGCCGCGACTTAACCACCGGCTTAATCCTCTCTTCCGGAATCTGAGAATCAATTGGCTGAATCTTCATCGTGAAAGGCATGGAAAAACTCCGAATCAAAAATCACAGAGTGTTTCGTCTATTTCCGAAGAAGAAACTGAACAATATTACAAAATTGAAGAACAAAAAAAAAAAGTAGAATAAATGCGGTTATGGAAAAACCGTAAAAACTGAAACACTTATGGCGATCGTATAATTAATTTCTCTAATAATTATATTTATACATAGAAATTAGAGTAAATATGGAATAACTTGCAAATTCTGCTAAGTAAAGTTGCTTTTGCTTATGCTTAGGGTTTATACTAATTCTCAAACAAGACACGGCACTACGACATCATGAAATTAAGATCAGATGGCGTGGCCGGAAAATCTGTAGTCTCCGATGAGTAGTTAGAATTTTCCGACGAGTGTGGTGCCGGCGATAGGAAGATGAAGAAAAGTTGCGAGAGAGGATAAGGAAAAGATCTGATAGCATAGACAGTACTTAAAGGCAGTGAGTAGTGAAATAAGGTAATAACGCCACGTGTTGTCATATGTGGCAGATTATAATGGACGCTCCTATTGGTTTGTATGCCGAAAATGCCCTTCTTAAGAAGGTAGTTGGTCCCGCTATATCTTGATCAGATGGAAATGAGATAGAGTTGAGTTTTTTTTTGTCTAAAAATATCTCAAATTATCGATGATTAGATGATTGTATAAAATTATTTTGTATTGTAAGTGAATATCCATTAAACTGTTTTTTAAACATACGAAAAGAGTTACAAACTTATTTAAAAATACCAAAAAAAAAATCAATATGATGATTTATTTTAAAAAGTAAATAATGTTATCAAACTTTAGTTAATATTAGTAGTTATTGACATTCAATTTGATAGAAAAAGTTACGAGTTAATCCATTTAATTATTTACAATTGTTTTTAAAAAATGACCAAAACTACTTAATATCATAATTCGTTTCAAATCATATTAGTCGAATTAATGAATTGAATGATGATTGTGGTGAAAAAAAATAGTTTCATGATAATTTTGGGGTTTATGGGTTGTGGTGAGACAATGGTGCAACGCGTGACTTTGACGTGACAATAATACATACCCTTGTTAGGAAAGTTCATACATACTCCATTCATGGGGGTTATTTTAGGACCGTTTAGGATAAAGTTTAAAGGTAGAGTTTTGTCATACGCGGCATGATTGTGTGTGTGGATCAGTGTAAATGAAGAACGGTGGTTAAAGTCCACGGATTGACTATTTTACCCCTATGAGTTGGTTGAAATGTCAATTTCGTGTTTATGAAGGTTTAGTGCAGTTACACGGAAAATCCGAAAATGCCACACACTCACCATTCTTGTGATAATCGCTACTAGTTCATGAGCGCTTAAACGCAGCAATCAACTTATCCTCAAGTTGCTTTCTAGGTAACTTGTGTGAATTAAATTAATCAATTTTTTTCCTTTCTATTTTGCATATAAAATAAGGGAATACGATTCCTAGATGTTTTGTTTGAAATATATAATCATTTTTATTCCTACAAATTGTCTTATATGAAAATTTTAAGAAATAGTTGTAGCTTACTATTTAATTAATTAACTAAAGTAAACACGCGCTAAAAGTTATTTAACATTATCATTTTGTGGAGCTAACATGAAATAGAAACTTAAGTCATATTTTTGTTTGGATTAAATAACAAATAGACTTGGCTTGTAATTTAATACTAGTATTATATAATTACATAATAAATTACAAATAGAAATATAGACTCTACATTCTACAATCAACGAGCCAAGTCCATTTATATACAACACATTTATTTGTAATTTCTCTTTTATCGGTCTTTGTTCATCTTGTGCAGAAACTTGATTTTTAATAATAGTAATATATTTGTTGTACAAAAAAAAAATCTACAAGCCAAGTCTAGTTACCTAATGAGTTGCTAAGCTTATGGGTATCTATGGTTAAATTAGCTCTCTTCAAATATATGTCATAAGCCGTGTATGCTTGGTTATAATGAGATAACTGTAATTTGTCCTATAAAAGAAAAAGAAAAGGAAGATAACTCTAATTTGTTGTGTCATATTTTAATTAGAGACCTTTTTTTGACAATATTATAACTAGAGACTTTATCCATATATTCATGGGTTGTTTGAGTCGCGGCTACGCCATAACAATAACGAGTTTACTTTATGGCCAATAGATATGGTAAATGAATAAAAATGTCAAAAGATTTGATAAACCTAATGTTGACCATTTAATAGAAACGGTCGTACAATTTGTCTCCGGACACCCTCTACTTATTCATTTTAAAGGTGAAATTCTTAATCATTAAAAATAAATGGATCAAGAAGTTTCATCAGCAATTTCATTGAAATAACCTCAAAACAAATTTAAGACATAAACTAAGTGTAGCGAACAAACATTATAGGTTGCAGACTTTCAGAGGAGACTTGGTAAGGATACACATGCAAAAGAACAATTTATAAATCAACCAAATGCCAACATTTCCTTGCAAAGTAAATCTTTAAGCGCTCATACAAAGTCGCTACAACCTTCAATGTTGTCGATCTTTTACCATACTTTGACAATGAAGCATGGCTTGACTTGAGGACATGTCCTAGTCAAACAAGGGGGAATGATATGAATCACACATCACAGATCTAATCCAGGAGCTCATCCCCAAGACACAATACATCAGCCAATCATTTTGTATGAAAGAAAGGGAAACCGAGGAACTGCAGATGGTTCAACATGTACTACTTTAATGCCAATAATACAATTGTACTACTCTGGTCTAAAATTTGGTCAAAGAAAATTGATGTGTTTGGTCTAAAATTTGTACTAGATACATCAATTTTTGTTGAATGAGTTTTGCTTATATTTGAGACTAGAGGGAGTAAGTTGTAACCACCATTTTTGCAACATGTTAGTCAAGCGTTAGGGATGCAAATGAGTCACGTTAAGCATACTTTTGTACCCCATGTTAAGTGCCTCGGCAATGTACCATAAAATGCGTAGCAGCAAAGTACTTAACATGCCAAGGTAATGTCCTAAACTCAAGAGCAAACATAAAGATCAACTAGACAAACATATTGCAAATTCAAAAGACTAACTTAGAATTTCTTAATCCGACTAAATTGAGATTTTCATCAATGATATTCATTAATATTAAAACATGAATATTCACAATGGATTATTGACTTACAATATAGCATTATGTGCAAGTGCCTTGCGGACAGAGCAACAAAAAAGGTGTCTAAAAGGGGAGAAGGAACCCTGCAGTTGCATTGTGGAAAGAAAAAAGGGCCAACACTAGACACAAATGTGTATCTTATAATAGTTATAAATAGCCATCCTTCTTGTCTTGTTCCTCTGCTTCCTTGTTGGCAGCTTGAACAGACTTGAACCACAAGAAGGCCTGAATCGAGTAACATTAACTCATTAGTCATTAGCTAACAAAAGATTCATTTCGAATGCTGTTCAATTTGTGTATCAATAACTATGTCATTATCATTGCAGTTTGCATAAACTATAAAAACATGAAACACTTACACAAATACGAACAAAACATTGATATGTAGACAACATTAATAATTTACGGAAATGAAATTGATTGAATATAACCACATGTGTCGGGGTCTCAAACGCACACCAGTATGTTAGATACTACTCTAAAGATATTACTTATAGAACAACATACGTATAATATATTAGTCCTCATTACATAATCATGTGCTAAGTCATTTATAAGAAAAACTATGAATGAATGCAAACAATAACAAAACATAGTGATGAAAAAGCAATTACCGAAGTAGGAACACCAGTGAAGGCGAAAAAACCAAGCAAAGGAGCATAAAATATGCTATCAGAGCTCAAAACTCCGAAAACCGGCTTTTGATTCACATACTCAAAAATCGAACCTATCTGCAACATCAAATTGAAAACAAAACATTATATAAGAAAGCAAAATAATTTGCAGAAAATGAAAAAGAAAAGCAAAAAGGTTAGTTAGTTAGTTATTTACAGCGGCAATTGCGGTTATAGCAGAGGCAAGTAAATAAACATAAAATGGAATCTCAAATGAAGCGGTTTTATTTTGGGCTTCATTTTGAGCCCACGGGGGAGGTTCATCGGAGTCAGGCTTAGCCCATGACGGTATTTTTTCATCGGATTTACTTGACTCTGCTGAGCCTTTAGTAACTGCCACCACTACAAAACTATGCAGTGATTTTGATTTTTTCTTCCCAAGGAACATTCTATGGCATAAGGGAACATGAAGAAAGGTTGTTGGTTGTGATGCATGTCGGTTTTGTAACGCATATACAGTTGACAGTGATGAAGAGAGGGTAGTAGTTCCTGCTACTGCCATTGATGGTGTTTGTAGATTGTAACACAAGTTTAGCCAGTGAAATCTTATCCTACATTTAGGGTATGGGCTTGAGTTGATGTTTAGGCCGAGCCCATAGAAAGATTGGGAAAATTAAAGAGATTACTACTTACATCTAATTCTTAACTTGTCTTTTTTAAAAAAACATTTTGATTTCAGCTATTTCTTTTGTCAGGTAATTTAGTGGCTAGAATTTTAGTTATGGTTAAGTGGGTGAACCACGTTCGAACCTCCATCTTTGTGTATTATTGAAATGGCTAAAGAGATAGAAACAGTGAACTAACTGGAAATAGAAAACAAAAAAAGGAATATGCTAACAACAATGCAAAGAAAACAACAAAGCTGAAAATAAACTTTTTCATTCATTACAACTTATATTGATACTACTAAATGACACAATTGTAAATAGTACATCCACAACTGTTAATTATGATCCTAAATGACTCATCAAATGAAAAAAATTAGAATGAGAATATAATCAAGAGAACATTTTAGAATGAGTCTATCGAAACTTATTGGGAACCTGAAAGTTGTTCAACTATTTGGGCATTATCTTGTTCCTCATTGTCTGAATTCATAATCATATATCTTTTTCCTCTTCAACTTCTGAGTTCGTTACAATTACATGCAATGTCTCTACATAACTGAATTAAGTTCATTAGAACATTTTTTATTTACTAAATTATGATTTAAATATTCTTTTCAATGTATAAAAAATAATTTATTTATATCATAATTATGTATTTTTTAAGCAAAAAATAGCTATTATCCTAACCATTAAAAAAAGTCTGTTATCCAAACCAAACGCAAAGAGCAGAAGAATGTG
Source organism: Trifolium dubium (assembly GCA_951804385.1). Lineage (NCBI taxonomy): Eukaryota > Viridiplantae > Streptophyta > Magnoliopsida > Fabales > Fabaceae > Trifolium > Trifolium dubium. The sequence continues at coordinate 32,548,177 of OX638072.1, read as the reverse complement.
GAGCATAAGTTTGTGTGAATATGCTATTCATGCACTTCTTGTTTGTTTCTTACTAACTTATGTGCCTCTCTCTCATTAACATTTTAAAACAACTTCCATTTCCTATTTGTGTCTTTCACATGAAACTCAAACCAACATTCACAAATGGAAACAAATGTTTTTAGACAGCAGAACAGAATTTCAACACTAACTTCAACTCACTACAATCTCATCAAACACAAACCTCAACAATCACCTTATATAGTTTCTGTGCTCAAAAAGCCTTCAAATCATGACATTAATGAAGAAACAACTATTAATGTCTACAAAGACAGTTGGTTTGATCTTATAGCAATAAACCATTTATCAAAAACCGTTCAAGCTGCCACAGGTTCATACCCTTTTGTTCCTTTCTTGTAATTTAACTGTTATCTCAATTTTCAAGGAGAAGTTATAGACTTATTAGATATTCTTAATTTGCAGGATTGAGTAATAATAAGAGTGGATATGAGAGCCTTGTTGAAGCAGCTGTTATGGCAAAACAGAAATTTAATGCTATTCAACAGCAACAAGTTGTCATTCAAGCTCTTGATAAGCTCTTCCCACAAATAGTATATACATTGGTAATTAAGTTCATTACTCCCTTTTATTTAATCTTCTTTTTGCATGTGCTTGTTTTCCCTCATTTTGTTCTTCTATTTTTAAGCATTTAGTTAGTAATACAAGTTTTTTAAGGTTCACTTGCTCCTTTTACCCTCAAGTTTAAACAAACAACTCAAATAAGCTATTTTCCTAGTTATTGTTTTAGGACTACCTTTACCTATGCTCAAAATTAATTGTTGTTTTTAGTTTCTTACTCTCTATTTTTAATACATGAGCATTGTAATTTCCACAATGAAATTGTTGTTATGTGTGACCAATTGCAGATAAGGAAACAGCCACTACCAGCTAAATTCATAAGGGAATATTTTGCTATTTGCACCACTATGTTCTTTACTTGGTTACTAGGGCCTTCTGAGGTAAACAATTGAGATTTTATATTATATGAAGCTGTATATTATTTTTGTATTGCTTATGATTTTTCATAAATCACTTCGAATGTTATTTTTTGCATTGCTAAATTATTATGTCTTCCACTACTAATAATGAGACTGAAATTTAGTACAAAATTAATGGTGATAACTGGTGAGTGCCGTGAGTGGCAGTGACCAAATCAAGTCCACTAAGTCTTGTTGTTGAAGAAAACTAATCATACAATGATTAGAATAATGAAAATGGTTAATGTAACAGACAACATTAATACTTTTATCAAAATGAAAATGATTAAAAAGACACTTGCATGGAAACAGAGTGGTTGTAAACTTGTAATATGAAATCAATTTACCTTATTACCAGAAAACGATTTGGAGCATGAAATTATACCCTGGTGTCACACAACACTTATTAGTGCTACAATTAGAGTACAATGTGTTATAATCCTCAGATAATGCCACATTTCAATTTCATGAGCAAACATGTTGAATTTTTAATCTTGATCATAATGTTGAGTCTTTGTTGAGATAGTTCAAAATGGATATTAATTAACTATTAAATTCAATAACTCCAATGAAATAAAAATGATTTTTAAAATGTATTGACTATTGAGATCCTTCTATAATTTTAAATTATAAAAGCTCAATTAAAATATTGAATGCTATTTCCTTCTATTTTCCGTCCTATGATTTTAAAAATGACTCATTTCTTTAACTTCGCCATGAAAAGGTGAGAGAATCGGAGATCAACGGGAGAAGAGAAAAAAATGTAGTCTACGTCAAAAAATGCAGGTTGGTTTACATTTTCCTTCATACACAATCTATAAAATGGATCTTCTATAGTTGTTATATGGTGCAACTGTGTTAAGAAAATCAAATTTTAAGACAATTTACGAGCCTAAAGACCATTACATTTATAGCGGTCCCTACGATTCTTGCATCATACGGCAACTTTAGAGGATTCGAGTTCCACAATCAACTATACTATGATTATGCTTCTTCCATACACCCACTCTATATTCTCATTATTATGATGATTATCATGGTCACTATATCAAGAGTTTAATGTCAACCAATATCATGATGATTATCTTCAACATTTCCCTAATTTCATCCTAGCTAGCAACCTAATATTAATATATGCAGGTTTTTAGAGGAGACAAATTGTGTAGGGATGTGTATTAATATGTGCAAAATTCCAACTCAGTCGTTTATAAAGAACACTCTAGGAATACCGGTCAACATGGTACCAAGTAAGTATATATCCTATCCTAAGGAATTACATCCATCATTCTATGAGCATGTAGGCATGGTCAATAACAATTCTATTTTTGATTACCAATTTATTTTAACAAGTTTTTTTATTGCTAAACTTATATTTGTATGCCATCTATTTTAAATCCAAAAATAAACCTATTTTTAGTAAGTCCAGCAAAAAAAATAAAAAAAATTGAAAGAATGTTAGTTAATACTTGAAAGAGTAGCATGGCCTCTACAAACCTCCACTAAATTGTGGTGGTTAGCATCATCATTTCAATTGAGGACCCCATGAATATACCACTAAGGGTGCAAGGTTGCAAGTAGACCATAGAATACATCTTCTATATATGGTTTTATTTTCAGAAATGACATCTCTCTTGAACCTAAATTATATAAACTTCATATACTATATGGTTTTAATTTGACTAAATAGTAGTTATTTTAGTCTTTCAATGTGTTAAATGTTATCACTATAGTATCCGAGTTAACCATAATTACATATACATTTTTAAATGTGTTTTTTTTAATCAATTTAGTTTTTAAATATATTTTTTGCTAGTTACTTTGATATTTTGATAATTTTCATATATAAAGAGATTATAGTGACATTGCATTACATTTTTTTGAATCAAAATGACTATTTACTCATTTTAATTTCATGAATGATATCTCTCAAGAACCTATCATAGAATGAGAGGTCTTTACTAAAAGCATTCAAATAAATATGAAGAATTGATATATATACAATTAGATTGATTGTTTAAATTATTTATCTTTTTATTTGTAGATTTTGATGATATGAGTTGTGAGATGATATTTGGGCAGGATCCTGCTGCATCAACTGATGATCCATCACTGAACCAACCATGCTACAAAAAATGTGATTACTTTACTTCAAGATTAATTAATTGTCAATTTTTATTTTGGTTTGCAAAGTGACACAATGATATAAGAAATTGCATATGCAAAAAGAATTTAGCTTATGCCAGAAAACAGATTGAAACTAATATTGTATGTTCAAATATCATGCAGGTAAGTCATATAAAAGTCATGGAACGAACTGTCCCAATTAATGCAGAGGGTATAAATAATAGAAAATATCATTTTAAAATAGAACATTATTATTATTTACTATTGGGAAGTTTGGAGGAGTGACAGGAGAAACAACATGTCAATGTTCCGACTCTTCCATCAAGCTGAAAGCACTTGTTGGGGAATCTGGAGGAGCTTCGTGAGAAACAACTGATCAATGTTTCGAGAACCAGAAGAGAGGGAAACACTACATCTACACCTAAAATCTTAAGGCATTAAATTCATAAATCTCCTTTCTTATATATCCAACATTCTTCTCATTTATAATCGATATGTAGAACTCAATCACTCACATTGTAAAATTAAATTAGTTACATGAATATATATTCTCTGATTTGAATTGTTTAATGTGGTTTTAATTGTTCACATTATTATGGTTTAATTTTTCAGTGAAATTGTGAACTGCATACAATCAATCTTAGCCGTTTAAAAGAGGTTAAAGTGAAATAGACAAGATGAAACTGTAGTACATTATAACTAATTCATGCAACTTGTTAATTTGGAGGGTATATAATCAAGTTGTGAGTGATAAATTGCTTAAATAAGGAAAATGAGAAATAAATGCATATATTTAGATGGTTAAATGAAGTAAATTCATTATATGGAATAAATTGTAAATACGAAGTATGTTTAATTTAATAAAATGCCACCTATATATGTAACCAACAAAAAATGCCATCTATATATACTAAATGAAAGTTTAAAAAAAAAAGCGTTGTGTCTCTTTGGCAGCGCATATCCTAATAAGCGCTGTATAAGGGGCGCTTTCTAAAAATTTTTTTGGCATAGTGATGTGAATAAAATGCCTAGAGTATAACCAAATAAATAAAAAATTCAACTAATAAAAAAACTAATTTAATTTAAGCATCTACATTATTTAAACATACTCATTAATTACTATTACACACATGACACATACTCACTTGAAAACCTTGTGAGGCAAGTAAAGTGGGTGGGGAGTGTTAGGGCGGACCAAAATTGTGTTGTGTTGGAACATATGAATTTTGTGCATATGAAAGTCCATAAGTTGTGCTTAAAAATGGTAATCGACTAATTTCAAATAATTTTATAAAAGTTCAATAATTTAATCTTTTTGAAATTAGTCTGAAACTTTCTTTAATAAAATTTATTTTAAGAAAATTTCTCGTATAAATTGAGAGGAGGAAGTATTTGACAGATTTTGGGTTTAAGGTTAAAATTAGTTTAGGCTTGTGAGTTGTGATTTCTCACTATATTGATCACACATAAATTGTTTGATTAAACATGAAAATGTTTAATCAGTATTTGCTCTCTCTCTCTTTCTCTCTCTCTCTCTCATTATTTGCTTTCTGTTCAAATATCACCATGTTCCGAATCGTCGGAAAGTTTGCTTCTAAGTTAGAGACCAAAGAGTCACATTGTCTTTTGTCCCACAACATAACCAGGAAAATGTCTAAAAACAGAAATGATGGTGTTGATCCTAATGACTGAAGGTTGTATGTACCGTCTATTGAAATAACGACAGTGAATCAGTCTCCCTTTGCTGTGACAACCGGTTTTGCACAGAGTTTGCAAAACATGAAAATGAACAAAATAGATAACCAAGTTAAGCTACTATCTCAAAGATTTTCTCTTGTTCATCTATTCCATGAAGCTGGCTTCGAATTAACAAATCATAACAACATGGTGGAAAAAATAAATAGGTTAATGAAAAGGGTCCAGTACAACGGTATCGCATCAATATAAGAATACAAAGAGTTTGAAGCAGCGAAGAAGAAGAAAAAACAAGCAAGGAGTAACTTTGTTTTTCAGAGTCCATTACCATTTTCAAAACTCATACTCTTACAAGTGATTCCTAAGAAATTTCGCTCCTTTGTGGGAGCTATGGGAAGAGGAAGTCACGCAGAGATAGAAAATCTAATGGAGAAACAAAATAAACTCATGCTGATTATTTTTTATGGAAAAACCATCACTCAAGAGTTTGATGAGGTAATTTGATTTTTTTCTTCCTCTGTTTATGTTTATGCTCTTTTTAGTTTCTCTGTTTATATGTTTATGCTTAAATCAAAGATCAAATATGCTCAAAATAATTCCTTTGTTTAGTTTCTCTGTTTTTAGTTGCTTCCTCTGATTTTTTTTCTTCCTTTGTTTATATGTTTATGCTCAAAACTAGTCGAGCACCCGTGCGCATACACACGGAGTCGCGCTGCGCGCGACATTTTTCGGTATTAAGAATATTCATAAAATAAAATAATGATAAGATAAATATAATTATAAATTTAAACATCAAATTTATCAAAACATAGAAAACAATCAAACATTTCCGTGTTAATATTTAAGTAAAAACATAGATTCTAAAGAAACAATAATCAAATAAATTAGATTTTCATGTTAATGTATGAGTAAAAACAAAGACCCTTAAAAAACAATCAAACAGATTAGATTCTCGTGTTAATATATGAGTAAAAACAAAAGCCTTTGAAAAATAATCAAAAAAATTATTCCCGTGTTAATATATGAGTAAAATCTAAGTAAAAACATAGATTTTTAAGAAACAATCAAACAAATTAGATTCCTGTGTTAATGTATGAATAAAAACATATATCCTCAAGAAACAATCAAATAAATTAGATTCTCGTGTTAATATATGAGTAAAAACAAAGTTCTTTGAGAAATAATCAAAAAAAATTATTCTCGTGTTAATATATGAGTAAAATCTAAGTAAAAACATAAATTTTTAAGAAACAATCAGATCATACAATGTTGGATTTATATGTTCAAATCTCTTCTTGATAATTTAGGTCTCCTCTACTTTTTCAAAACATTTAATTTGAATTGTCTACAAATTATATTCATTTTATATTGATATATCAAGGAGATAAACATTTATAAAGTGATAGTTTAGATTCCATAAACATTTTATAAATGAGTTTATGGAAGATTACATCTAAATATAACAAAGAGAATTCAACTACTCATCATATCTCATGATAGATACCATAATAATCAAATATGTAGAAGAATGGGGGAAATTTATATGTTTATATCAAATTAAGTTGATAAGTCTTTATAAATACTTATTTCAATAAGAAAATTTAACACTTATCACTAACAGCAAAAGTCGTTTACACAGACCAAACATTTAAAATAAAGAACAGCTAAATTTAAATTTGCGTCTCAACATATCAAATATTCATGCAACATTTTACATATTAGTATCATTTATATTTGCCAGACATTTTTCAAAAGTGCACCTCCTTGTCCATAAAGAATTAAGTCTCATAAACCTACCAAATGAGGACCAAGTTGAGGAATAAAATGAGGAGACAGAAGACAAAGGACTTTAATTGGACATTAAATTGTTTTAATTAGATGGGCCTATAGGCCCGTTAGGGAGGAGAAGAAAGAAAGGGAAGGTCAAGGCTCATCCTACCTTAAGGTTGCTACAATGCTACTAGATAATTAAGGTAGTTCCCAAGTCCCATCCAATAAAAACCCTACCAATACCGAACCTTTGTTTAGTACTAATCACATTGTGCACATTTGGAGGTAAAGGGCTTGACATTGCACATGTAATATAATGCAAAAATGTAGTATAACTTCAATTTGTACCTATCATATTACTATAATTGAGGAAAGAAATATAGTAATATGAAGTAAGGATAACACTGTGAATTATTGGGCCTATAACATGTTCCTGTTCTTATTCTATATTCAGATGAGAATCAAGGAAGGGGTTGGAGGATGAGAAGTTGCTATCTAGTAGTTAATGTGATCGTTCTGTCTCACTAATTAGGAACTAATTATGCGGCTATATAATACTATGGGCCAGTATTCACTTCCTACATTTAAATAAATATATACTACCTATTTTTTAATCTTTTGTCATTTTTTTTAAACCGGAGTCTCTTGAATCTCTTTAATAGTTTTAACATTATTGCACGTTCAAGTTATAGATTGAATTCATAATAATGTTGGATAAATTAGAAGAGACGTGTATGATCTCAACCATCATTTAAGAAATTTTTGGAGGACTAATGGACTATGTCATGAATTAATTTTTCAAAGTGATAACTAATCCGTGTGCTTGCACAATAAGACAATCGTAAGATTTATGATGACTTGCATGTTGGGTTTTTCCCCTTTTAGTTTTACTTGTTCCTTCTTGATTCCACTATGATTAGACTATATATCTAGTAAAAAGTTATGGTCTTACATTTTACAATGAAATCCAAACACTACATTATTTCTTTTGAACATTCTCTAATGCTCTCTTTTCTTTTCCTTTTTATTGAAGAGCTTAGCTTCTTCTATAGAGCAATTTAAAGAGGTATCTATACTTATTTATACCCCTACCTTTTTCCTTGATAATATCATATATGCGCACTTGCATATTATGTAATTCAATTTGTTAAACAAGAGCTGTTGTGAAGATTTTAATTCCACCCACCCCAACAAAATATAAGATCTTTCAAATTAAGCATTAATCATTGTGAAAATGAACACCCAAAAATAAATTGTATTTTTACCATTTGACAAATTAAGCATACAATGATTCAATACTATGTTTCTTAGAGTGGAGCACCTAAGGCTAGAAGTCCAAAAGGTTTGTAATCCTAATTGTGCTAATTGATTTGCATGACTACTCCATTATTGTGGTAGGACCTCCACCCTTTTGTCACGTATAGCAAAACCCCCAAACCATAATCAAACATTAGTGACCCCATTCCATAACACACTCCAAAACTTACTAACACTTTATTCAATCATCTTTTAATTTATTTCTATGATTAGGATTGAGGAGTTGGTAACCAAAATGATTAAACGAAACCTTTTTAATTTCATTTCATATGCTTGCTTGGACATCACGTTTGAAATCTTACGCATTGCTTTCCATTATTCTAAAGTTCTAACAACTCTCCACAAAAATCAATCACCTATCATTTTAAAACTCTTAAAACAAAATATTATCATCGTTAATCATGCCTGGATATTTCAGGTTTAAAACTCCTGATTCCAACATTAAATTAAAATTTTAAAAAAGATACATACATATAGTAATTAGAAAGTGATTAGACTATGGGATTACTAAAGAGGATAAAAAAGAAACTTTTTTTTTTCATGTGTTATTATATTTATCACTTTGTTTCTTCTTTTCCCCTCCTTTTGTTTTGTCCTAATTTAAAAACTCTAATTTCCTTCTAAGCATTGAAACTTTGTTACGCGGTACCTTATTACACAAGGCTAAATCTCTAATGGTTTCTTCGACAAGATCTTTAAATATGAACCGTTCGATATCCAACACGACATATCCAATCTCAACTCGACATTCACCCCATTCGTTTTCTCCCTTCATGTCCTTCCTCAACACCCCACATATAACCTCAAACATATCCTCCGACTCCTCTCTTTCTCGGATCCTCTGAAATTCCGACCATATCAGGTTCAACGACGGTGAATTCTCCAACTTCCATGGTGGCAAATTGCAATTACGATTGAGGATCTCATGAATTGTGTCGAAGATTAACAGTCTTTGAAGAGTTGCAACTTTGGAAGTGTCATTGCCCTTAAGATATTGTTGTTGTTCCAGTAACGAGAACATGTCGCTGTCTTCGGGCAAGTAATTAGAAGCGCGCAACACTTCCAAAACATATAAGAAATCACAATCCTCTAACTTCCCTTCGCTGCAAGACAATGTTGCACTCCATGTATCATCTTCTGACTCTGCTTCTAGATCTGCTATTTCACCAAACTTTGTTAACATCAAGTGCGATTAAAATATAACAAAATTTGAACATAACAAATTTTAAACACAATAAAATTGAAATTATCATGTTCTTATCCTTTATTTTTTAGGAGATGAAAACCATCTTATAAGTCAAATTGAAAGATTAAATTGTTACTAGTATAAATAATTAAGTAAAATTAATTCACCGACTTTGACACTTTGAGTTTGAACGGCTTCAGTCTGTTTGGTTTCATGGTGGATATACAAAAATTACGACGAACCACGGTGATTCTAACACTCCACTCTTATACCAATCATGCACTAAAAATAAAAATGCTCCTTCACTCATTTTTACTAAACACTCCAAGTGCATGTATGTAATAAAAATCAAATATTTTCACGAGGATACACATGAGCACAGCAGTATCGAAATTGAAAAGCAGAATGGCATCACTCCCACGTGATTGTACAAGTACACTCTCTGACGACGTTAGTCAATAAACCAACCAACTCCACTTCCCTAGTATCAAATGATTGGTCCACGTAGGACACAATAAGATACTACTACTGTACTAATTCCATTACTACAGTTGAAGCAAGAAAATTCTAGTTTATCTTTCTGCCCATGAAACAGAGTAGTAGTAAAAAAAAAGAGAAGCAAGTAGTAGTAGAAAACAAAACATCATTTACCCAAAAACCAAAAGTACAAAACAGTTGTTGGTGTTGGTGTCGTTGTGAAGGAAAGGAAAGGAAAGAAACAGTTTGGTTTGGTTCATAAAACATCCAAACACCACGCGTAGCATAGCCAGAAACTTATCTATCAATGACATCACACCCAATAGTATTAAACTCTCTCTGACTTCAAACCACAATCTAAAGCTAACAAAAAGCAAGCAATGATTATGACTTACTATGTACGATCAAAAATAACTGTAAAGTGTGAACTGTTTCCTTACCTTTATATTCAATGCATCGTTTCATTACCGGTGACGGTGAACACGACGAGTCGTCTTTGTAAAACGACGAGTCAAGAACCGACACGGGACTCGGTTGTTCTAACTCAGCAATACTATTCAGTAACTTATCACATCTCTGTAGTAGCTCTTTCCCTTCTTTGTATTGCTCCTCCACCTTAATCAACCTCTGCACCACAAACAACTAATTTAATTAGTAATTAATACAATATTTAACATGATCTAATCTAATCTTTTTTTTTTCTTCACCATCCGGTTCTAGTGCAACTAGTATTCCAGAGGAACGAATTTTGACATTAAGTGATTCTAGCATCTCTTAAACACGCAACTGAGTTGCGGCGGAGATGAAAAATAGTCATTCCTATCAAATTCAGTGCGATCATTACTCACCAACTAACATTTAGTTAATCTAATCTATTTTAAACATTAAAAATTAATTAGTAGTAAATTGCATTCAATTATATTTTTACAAACCTCTGTATCGGTATGAGAAGAGCTATCAGAAACGGTGGATGATTCATCTTCCGCCACAGTCTTCTTTCTAATCCTTGGTGGCCGGTTTGGTATTTTCCGGTCCGGTTCATTTCGCGAGGAATGAACCGGATTAACTCTTCTACGATCAACACTGTTATTTACATTTCTCTGTGAATGCGACTCTATTTTGCTAACCTTTTTCACGTGATTCGGACTGCGTGTGAGTGAGTTCAAGTTGTTTCTGTTTCTAACCTGCATAGCATTGGACCGGAAAGCCGACACCGGCGGTGGAGAATCGTAACCGGTCCAACCGGTTCGATTAATAGATCTTCCAGGCTTCATAACCACAATCGGAGAATGAGAATCGTTCACATTATTGATAACAAAGTTTCTATGATTTGTTACATTCATTGATTTCTTAGAATGTAAGAGTCCTTTAAGCTGCAAAGCTTCAAGGATTTGTTTCAATGTATCAAGATCTTTAGAAGGTTCGTGAATCCCACGCATCTTCAACCGTTTCTCAATCTCACCTTGAACTGAAACAGAAACACTCTGTTTTGGAGCAGGAAAAAAATCAGCAGAATCATAGAAAATCTTCTTTTGTCTATTTATCATTCCTCTAACTGGTTCAGTTTTCTCGTTTAGATCTGTAACACTATCATTTAACAACAATGAAGCATTTTCGTTTTCGAATTGCTTTAACTGAAAATTCGTAGTGTCAAAGAAACGATACTGTTGATTATTATGTGGTAGATCTCTATGAGCTCTTGATTCCGAAGCAGATCTTTGAAGCTTAGGATCGGGATCAGAGTCTTCGAGACCCATGAGTTTTGCAATGACGCTGGTTGAAGTGGAACGCCGTCGTTTTTCTTCATCTTTTGAATGAATTGTTCCTTTTGCATCTGTAACTGCTCTGCTATCTAAAGATAGTCTTGGTGTTTCTCTGGTGAATTTCCATGGAGATCTTGTTCCTTCTTTGAAATCGAAAACCGGGTGAACCGGTTGAACCGGATGAGGTGGTTTTTCTGGTGGAGGTGTTTCTGTTTCTGGTGTTAATTCTGCTGATGAGTTACCGTTTGTTTCCGGTTCCTGTAAAAAAACAAATAAAATCGTTGGTTATGTTAAAATGAGAATGAAATGTCAGACCTCCGAACCAGATTAAACATTAAACTGGCGGTGAAAACAAAAAAAAAATGAGAATGAAGCATGAGATTGATTGATTGATACCGTTGATATAGTTGAAGGGAGAGTTTTTACGGTGTAGATGCGTTTTCCGGGGAATAATTGGTGGCGATCGAAGATGTTTAAGAAACCGGTCATGCACCCAATTTGCTTTTGAATTTGTTTCTCAAGGTTTTGATCATTTTTTCCCATTCCTCTTGTCATTTTCTTTCTCTCTCTGATTGATTTGTTTGTTTCTTAGAGTGAAGGTTTGTTCTGCATTTTTCAGTTTTTGTTCACATTTTCATTCTTTCTCCCTCTCTCTGCTTCAACACTGTGGTGTGTGGTCACCCTTTTATTCTACACTCCCGCTTTTCTCGTCTTTAAAACGCCACACCAGAAAAATAAACCTTGGCAAATTATACTTTTGCCCTTTATTTCTCTCAATGTCCCAACCAAATAGCTTAGCTAACATAAATGATGGGTGCGTTTGTTTAAGCTTTTTTTCAAAAAAATCTATTTTATTTATAAAAAAATCATTTTTTTTATTTTATTTGTGTTTGTTTCAGATTTTTTAAAAATCATTTTTTTCTTTAAAATGAAAAGCTATTTTGAATAGCTTTTTTCAAAATTTATTTTTTTAAACAACATGAACCATATGTTTGTTCTTAAAAATGATTTTTATAATTGTAAACAAACACAAAACAACTTTAGATTTTTTTCAAAATCTCTACAAAAAAAATCTATTTTTTAAAAATAGATTTTTTTAAAAAAATCTATTTTATTTTAATCTCAAACAAACGCACCCGATATCTTTTCCTAAAGAAATAATTTTGACAACTTAAGAGCACTTGAATTGTTGAATGAAATGTTATGAGATTGAAATAAGCCATAAGAAAGCAGTACTATACTGTTAAATTTTTATAGGGAGTATTTTATCATCTTTTGTGGTTAGTTTGAAAATTTAGTCTTAGTATTTATACGTAGAGTATACCCGATTAAAAAAAACATAATTTTGACAACAATTTAATACCCTCTCTATTCATTTTGTCATTCTAACAAAAATATTTCAAATCTATAAAAAAAATCATTCAAATCAAAATAATAGGTTATTAGAATATTTTTCACATTTTACTCTTATTTTTTTTCTTTCAAATAAAATTAAGTCGTACACACTCTCATATTATTAAAAAAGTATTTTATGAAAATTGTAGATTTGATTCATTGAAAGAAGGATATAATTGTAGAAATCCCAATTCAAAAGATAAAAAATATCAAAATTATTAAATTAGACGTCGATGATCGGAACTCAAAATTTTATCACTTTATTTTATTTGTATAAATTTATAATAATTTTATCATTTTATTTTCATCTATGTAAAAATAATAAGGAAAATGATAAATATTGCCCTTAGACCAATGGTTAAGAAAACAAAAATAGTAAAATAATTTTTGGAATTTGTGTCTTTTACTTTTCTAAAGCAACAGAATATAATTTTCAATGCATGTATTTTCTATTTTAGTAACTTTAACTAGTGCCCCAAGCCCTTGGGGCACTAGTTAACAAGACTCAAATAATAATCATACAGAACGATTAATGGATGGATAATGTACTACTACCTCCGTCCCAATATATAATACCCATTTTGATTGAATGACACTATTCATGTATCTCGCTTTGACCGTATTTTTTGCATAATTTATAGATGTAAATATTAGCATATAAAATCTTGTTTGATTCGTCTTGATGTGTATTTTCAATATATCAAATTCTTATAATTTTTACTAATGCACAATTCAAATATTAATGATCAAAATTATGCATTGGCGAACGTGTTGTGGTCAAAATAATTCTTATAATTTGGGACGGATAGTATTTTCTTTAGCACAAGTGGAATTGAGAGTTGTAAAAACGAAAAAGGACCGTTGGGGTTTGGGTTTGCACAGAAAAGCGAGCGCACACTTTTATACACTTTGCATCCGGTTCTTTTACTGAAGTCACATGCACTTGATTTCATCACACAAGAATTATCACATGCACTTGTCACTTAATAAGTGCCTTCATTTTTTATTTTTTTAAAATATTTATTTATCATGATTAAAAGTTTTCCTGAATAATTTTTTTTATTATGTTGATATTGATAAGAAGTTTTCACCATTGTTATTATTAATGATGACTAATTTTCATCTGAGAACTTGTAAAACATATAAGATAGATTTTTACTCTCAATTGAATTTTTTGATCATATGTTCAATCAATACATTGTTAATAATAAATTTTTCTATTTGCTAGTATTTGTGATTAAATAACTTTTTATCTCTAAATAAATATTCTTCTTCTTTTTCATTTTCTTCTTGATATTATAGAGGGATAATTTAGGGTCAATTTTGACTCATAATCACCCCTCCAATCATTTCTTTATATTTTTTTGTTAAATTGTTGATTCACACATGTATTTAGTTTTTCTCTTTAATTTTCTTTTGATTTTGTCATTTTAGGGTGACATTGTTTGTTTTGTTTGTGCTTGTACCATATATTTTATTTTTCCATCTCTTGTATGGTGTTCATTTGTTTCAGGTTGAGGGATTAATTTCAATTTGGTGTAGATTTAATTAATGATTTTGGTGTTATCAACGTTACAAATCTAGAAGTTTGGGTATTCCATATACTTCAATATAATCAACACTACAAATGTAGATGCTGTGAAATTGTTTACAATTTCATTCTTTTAATATTTGACTATTTTAAATTTATATTCGATGTACTCTATCAATTTAAATGGATGAATATCTTTATTTTGGTAAAAAAAAAATCTCTAAATAAGAATTTGTTCCTTTGGACTTAATTTCATATAATGTGGTCATCATTTCTAATTTTCTATCATTCTATGTCTTAGATTCAAATTATATTAGTATCAATTTTAGTGTTATGTCAATTTATAGAAAGTTACTCTAACTTCAATTGAACTCTTCGCTAATAAACGGTAAATTTAGACAATTAGTCCTTCAAATTATATTCTTCATATAAGCAGAAATTATGAAATAAATCTCTTGAGTATATTATATAATTACTATTAGTACATGCTAGTGAAGTTGGTTTTAAAAGAAAATTTGGAGTAGTGACATGTGAGAATGCAGAACAATTTTGATTCGGTTCCAACGGAAAAATGTATCATCGAACTCACAAACCCGAGCGCGCGGAATTCCTCCGTAGACCGTGGCATTCCACCGCTTCTTTCTTCTCACTGAGAGTATTTTAGTATTTTCAAAACAAAAGCGGCGAAGGAAGGAAGGAATCAATCACTCACTCACTCATTCACCGCTTCATCAGTGATCATCACTAATTCTCTCTCTAACCAAGGCATGCATGCTTTGAAATCAACATAATAAGACCACTCTGTTACACGTGTGAGTTAGTGCGCGATTAGCACAAGTAGGTGTGTGGGTGAATCTTTTATTTTATGTTCAAGCGAGGCCAATGAACAAATAACAAGACAAGCCCAACCGCCTTCTATAATTAGTAGATTACACAGAAATTATGTCTGATCAGTCACAAATACAATACAACAATATGGTATGGGAACTGTCACAGCGTGGACACCCAATAACTACTCAGTTGCATACTTTGTTCCCCCCAACCTCCACCTATTGCAACAAACCTCAAATCTATTGTGTACCTCACGTGCTCAGAGTAGGGATCATGGTAGCTTTGAGTCATGCCAACAAACCTCACTTGCGGTTTCTGCCTATCCATACCTATCTCGTTTTTGTCTTTCCATTTTTTTGATAATTTTGTAACCGATATTGGTATATTATTGGCAAAACTATTGGCAAAACTTGTCATAAATTAGATTAATCAGTTCAATAAACAAGATATTAATAGTGGAAAAAAAACACACAAGACTCATAAATTTAACCTAATATATAGATATAATATAGACATTTTGAAAATAAGCAGATTATTATACTATTAACATTAAAATTTGTATAAATTGATCATTACTGATTAAATACAAACAAAATTTTAAAAGGACGAAAACGTATAATTTCTTTTATAAAAACGAAAAACATATCTCACTCTTCAATCCCCTGGAGAAGAATGTTCGTGATGCTAAGGTTGCCACATTACATTTAAAGTATTGATGATGTAATATGTGTTCTGATAACATAGTGTTCTCGTTGATTAAAAAAAAACACTGTTGTTGTAACACATACTATTAGCAAATATTAACCCTGTCACTAACTACTAGAATATAATTTCTAAAACAAAGTTTTAACTGGTCATAAGGACACTTATTACATATAATTCTATATATATAACAGTAACATCTAGATCTAGTACCCAATGACCCTATATATAACAAATTTATACAGTATATAAATTTGATTTTGGTCACAATAATTAATTTTGATTGTAAAACTCATACCGAATCAAAAGATATGAATTTTTTGTTTGTTTGTTTTAATTGGAATCTAAACATAGGAAGATGCCAAACCAGCTTAATTGTTAGTTCAGGTCCTATACTTTTAGAGAGGATTACCAAACACTGTTAATAAAATTATTTCAGGAAAATTAATAAACACAAACGTGACAGTTGAAGTCAATTAATACAACCGGGTCTAATAAGAGCTATCAATTCAAGTTTTGGCACCAAAAACCCCTCTCCGACTAACAATGCCTTGTCTATGCCAACACACAATACTTCAACTGTCTCTTGGCTTCAGGCTCAACATCAGAGTCCACAAAAGACATGAGAATAAGCAGCCAAGCAGCGCCCCATACTGCTTCCCACATAACTCTGGGGTCTTCGACCGAGATTAGCTGTAGAATGTTTATCAATTTCAGCTCATGTTTGGACTTGAGAGCTGCCCCATAGGAAACCAAACCTTTATGCCCCAGCATAATACCTACCTAGCCCCAGAATCAGGACTAGCATCTCCATAGGAAACCAAACCCTTCTGTCCGGATGCAGAGCTGGACCTGGACCTGCTATGAGATATGGAAGTCCTTTTATCATAACGCTTTGGAGGCATAGCGACAGGGGATCTGGATCTGGAACGAGAAGAGCCATTGCTTCTCGAATTTGACTTTGACCTTGCTCTGTCTGGAGATTGTTGATTACCTCGTGCACCAAGTCGAGATTTTAATCTGTCACTTATGGGAGGTCGCCTGCCTTCTGGGCTAACACTACGTACTGGACTCCGGCCACGGCCACTGTCTCTATAACGGCCACGTACTGGACTGCGGGAGATGCTCCTGCTCCGACTTCTTCTGCTCTGGTATCTAAAAATATAAGCATATGAAATTAAGTTCATGAATATATAAATTACATTTCCAATTTTTCTTACTAGATAATTCTTAGAAAGAAACACAACCATGCATAATGCACAAGGTTTGGAATCAATATATATTATACAGTATTTGTATCAGATGTAATACATTACGTAAAGTGAGACATGAGGACAAAGGTTATAATGAACACATAAAAATGAATGTGAAATATTTACCCTACCACAGCATGCCCACGGGCCACAGACTAATGTAAATGTTCGATTATTATTATTATTATTATTATTATTAAGCAAATGCTCAATTTTTGCATGGAAGGATGATGTAAATCGAGGGAGAAGGAACCTGGGACGGCTGCCCCTTGGTGGGCTGCGAAAACGTCGTGGTGGCGACCGCTCAGAATAACTTATGTAGCTTGTATTTCTTCAAATACAAATATTACAAGTCAGAACTCCAACTATTATTCAAGAAATCCAGTTTAACAAAACGGTGTATACAAAGAGACATACCTATCAAAGTTCCTTCTAACATTTCTATCCTCATAACGATAGGAACGAAGAGACTTCTCTGGAGATGGAGTACGATATTTGCGCACAAAGGCAAAGCGCTCAGTAAAGCCTCGTCCTTTTTTAACACGCTTTGGCATACCATTTGGTGAAGGGCTTTTTGAAATGCCCCGGGTGTGTTTGGAGGCAGCAGGTTCAGATGTTTTATGGTCAGGACTAGCCAATAGAGTACGTCCTTTGTTCAGCTCCCCGGAATTCTTGGTAGGACTCCTAGCAGGACTTCTTCCAGGACTCGCATCTCTGTTAAATGAGATGTCAGATAAACTTTCAAGTCCATGATGGAGTTGACATTTAAATCAAAGCAAAACCCACATCATAAAATGAATCATAATTAGATGCTAAGAGAGTAAGAGGTGATACCTATTGTGATTTGAATCATCTGAATAAGCTCGTTGGTTAGCAGGTTTATTAAATTCAGGTTGAGTATTGTGACCGTTATTCAGAAATTCACCATTTTCTGGAGATAACTCACCTTCTTCGTGTGATTGCTTGTCCACAGTCATTCTAACCTTGGGATCCACCTCTAGTTCTGGACTGGTTGGACTTTGTAAGGGAAGGCTAGAAGATTGCTTTTCTGTGTCTGTAGCATAGGCAGCTAGTTACTTAGACATAAATATCAACATAACAGTACTCATAATATCTTTGAACTACCCCATATGTGGGGAAAATGGGGAGGTGAATGGGTGCGGTACATATTGTAAGAATTGGATAAATACCTAGATTTTTTTTAGCTTTGTTGTCAACTTGTTTTTTACGACCAGAGGCATGACGACCAACTTCCTTATCAGCAGAACTACTGTCACTAGCACTAGAACTGTCACTTTCTGTATCACTTGAACCTTCAGAACTCCTGAAAATGCCACAGCAATTTAATTCAAATCAGAGACCATGCAGACTGTAACTAAAGGAGGTATAATATAGAGAGGAAAAAAATCACAGTTCCGCATTAAAGGCGCTATAAGCAGACCTTTTGGACTTGTGTTTTGATCTTCTGCGACTGTGCTGGCTTCTTTTCTGCTTACGTCCAATACTTTTCTTCTTCCCATGCCCGTGTTTACTTCTCTTCCTCTTCCGGTGTTTCCCATAGCTAGAAGAACTTGAATCAGAATACGGTGAATCTGATTCGGAATCTGAAGCAGAATCTGAGGAATCACTATCACTGTCACTATCAGATGATGTGTATTTCTTCCTTCTCTTCCTCCTGTCTTTGGAAGATGTTTTTCTTTTTCTACTTAACTTTTTACCAGCATCAGAACTATCATCAGATGTTAAGGATTTCGCTGACTTTCTCCTTTTCCCTGAAATGAGATATTATTCATTATTCGTATATTACAAACAACTACAACCGGCAAAACTTTCAAGTGACAATGCTTTATAATATAATTCATAAATATCTATCCTTATCGCACGTACCTTTCTCCTTCTCAGCTGTATGCTGACTTTTTTCTTTAGAGGCTTCACCACAATCGACAATTTTAATTGGTTGGGTAGGTTTCCCGTCCGCCGTTCCCAACTGCTCCATTTTCTTCAGAATCTCTATTCCCTTGATAACTTTTCCGAAAACAACATGTTTCCTACAAAAGTAAAATATCAAACCTCTCAATGGCCATCATTAAATTTAGAGCAAATGAAAATGTAAAAACTAAACCAAAATCCAGCTAGCATGGACAGTAACAGAGGCAAAAAAAAATTGAAAATAGGCCAAGCTGAAAATTTTAGGGGACATCAACAAGAAGAAATACAGATTGTTAGGTCATAATGGTGTGCAATACGAATCATACGATTGAAGCACATCAAGCTTGAAAAGAAACATGCAAAGCTTATATACCCATCAAGATGAGGCTGGCGCTTGAATATGATAAAAAACTGAGACCCATTGGTATTAGGACCACTATTAGCCATAGAAAGGACCCCAGGTCCATCATGTTTTAGTTTGAAATTTTCATCTGCAAGGAAGGGGTACTTGTAGGTTTAGTCAAATGATTCATCATTAAAGTAATTAACCATGCATAAAAAAACTACCATCTTTTATTTCTCAAATGTCGAATATTCCATAAGAGGTAAATTTACCTGCAAACTTTCCTCCATATACACTTTCTCCACCAGTGCCTGTCAACCATACAAATGTTGTTCCTTAAAATTCTTGGTAAAGAAGAAGTCAAAAGGGGAATCTACATATTACATTTGGTAAACAGAAGATAAAAACGTAAAAAAAACATACCATTGCCCTTTGAAAAATCACCACCCTGTCAGGACATAAGAACAAAAATTGGTATTATCAAGTGATTAAACAATAAAACTATAAAATAAGTTTGACGGGAATACAGTAAAAGAAAACAAAAAATTCCAATAGTTCTGTCAAGACTGTCACTTCTGCGCAAGATTACATACATAATTTTTTATTTCAAGGCTGCAACACAATACCGACACACAAGATGACAGTGATGACACACTTCCTCCAACATAACTATCTTATGACAATAATATATAGAATAACCATGAAAGGCAACTTACTTGAGCCATAAAACCTTTAATTATACGATGAAAAATTGTTCCTTTATAATGCAAAGGTTTCCCAGTTGTTTCTCCAATCCCCCTTTCACCTGCAAACAGAAAACAGCACATTACAGAAAAAAGCAAAGTGGGGGAAGATGAAAGAAACAATTACAATGAAAGCAAAGGCCATCATTTCAAAGTCTTAAAGAAATTTTTTCTAAATTCTGTATAGAATATATACAATATCTAACACTTGTAAGCTAAAAATTATCCATGTCAACTGCATGTAAACAGTTAACTGTGCTGTTATAGGTGAATTACAAAGAACTTATGGACACAAAATTTGTGAAACTCAGATTCAACATGACAAAGATGACATAAATATCAAATTCCATGAAGAGATTATGCATAAAGAATATGAATTTTTTTTGGCTCTTTTGCCCCATGTCATAGGACCCACGGAGAGAAAGACCCAAGTGGTGAGGTGAGAGCTGCAATGCCAAGTTAGTTAGAGAGAGTAGGAGAAAATACACGTGAAAGGAGGGGTACTTGAGGTCTGTGAGAAGGAAAAGAAATGTGGTTAGTCTTTGATTGTAGTTTTTGGTTTTGAGCTTGGGCAGAGAGAATTACAACTTCCACTAAGGAGCATTACTTTGGGGTTACATGAGATTATATTGTAATACTTTTCTTTATCTTTCAATCAATACTACAATATTTCTTTCATTTTGATTGAGGTTCCTGACATGCTTGCTACAGACAATGCTTAAAATGCGTGTTGTTCGTGTTAATTAAAAAAAAGAAGACTAAAACCAACATTGAGCCTAAGTTTCACTTAGCAGGGGAATTGATCCATAACTAGGCAGATAACTTCCTGCACCAAACTAACTAGTGTTTACCCTGCTTCTGAACAATATGTCCTTGGTTTAAAAAAACATGTTCTATCGTGTAAGTACAACTCAGTCAGTAGTTGCAATGACATGTGCAGGGGCCAGAATTTGAACCCCACTTTTCCACACTTAAAAAGTGTGAGTCTAGCTACTAGACTACTTGACCTGATAAAATAAGAATGAAGGTGCACCTGTACAAAGTGCCCGAAAATTCTCCGCTGTCTTAGGAACTATGCTAGAAAAAAGCTGCACCATTTAAAAAATTACAGTCAAACCAACCCGTGAGACCGAAGCAAATTTCAAATATCGTTTCAATCAAAGAACTAAAAAAATAAACTCTACTAGTATTTTAAATTACCTCAATAACAATTCTTTCAACGGGATCCCCGTCAACTGATACATCGAAAAATACACAAGGATTCTTTTCCAGACTCATCACTTTGACAATAAAGTGCTAATCAGATACAAATTAGAACGGATGAAAACAATCACAAATCAGCAGCAACGTTCCAAGCCAGTATTAATCTTGAAAAACAAAGAGCCATAGTTAATCATTGCACATCAAACACAGCAAATTATAATTATCAACATCTTCCACGAGTTTCATGTTTCGAAAAAGTTTAAACTAACAAAATACACAAAGTGTAAACTATAAGTTCTAACAAATAGATAGACTTCATCCTTTCCAATAACTATAGTATCATTCTTTTATAAATACATCAGAATTACTCTGTCGATTAAACCATGACATTGTGATACGCAAAACTAGCGAAACTTCACAGTATCGTTTTTCTCATCTGTAATGCCGCCACAAAACCCTAAACCCTAAGTATCCATTTCATTCAATGTATTGATTAGACTCGGGCTCATCTGAAAATCTATAAAAAGAAAACCTGAATCGAAGTATTCACCGGAAACTACATTTGAGAGAGAGAGAGAGAGAGAGAGAGAGAGAGTCACCATGAAAGGAGGCGATAGCTCAGTTTCACTGAACACTGACAAGAACGGAGGAAGGAAGTTGATTCGGTTTGGGAGATAGAGATGCACGACCACGCTGTTTAACGGATTTGGGCCATCCAATAATATATTTATGTTTCTATTTGCAGATGCAATTGTTTCTAGTATACACTCCCTTCTCGTATACACTATTTTTGGTTCCTAATAAATAATCTAAATTTTGATTCTATGTCATCAAAATTATAATCAACGAATCAAACCAATGTCACTCTGTTTAGGATTTATCAGAGACATTATTGAAATAAATGGGGTTCAAATTTAAGATTTATCATTTTTCTATATTTTAAGTGTATGAATTTAGTCATTCGACTTCTCAATACTGATCATTTATTTAGATGTGAATGCATATCTCAACTACAAAACAACAACATAAAAAAATATGAGAAAGTTGATTTGAATGGGGATGATAAGCTAGCTATGAAAGAAGTGCAAAGATAATAATGCCAAAATGATTTTGCTTTAGAGAGAAAAATAAAAATAGGAGTGTTTCAATTCTATGAAGTCCAATTATCAATATTGATGATCTCTTAAATTCGTCAATTGCTAATAACATGCGATAAACAAGCTTACCTTGAAGTCTAGAAGTCTTAGCTCAAATGACAAATGCCGAAATTGTTAGGTTGGACATCGTGACCCGAGTTCAAACTCAGTACCTCACAATTATATGAGTTGTTTAATTTCAATGGAATACCACTTCATCTAAGACCAAAAAAATAAAACAAGCTTACCTCAAGGATTTTGACAACCATGTATTAATTGACTTTGATTGCATAGTTGCGACTCATGAGATAGGTAAGATAGTTGCAATCCCTGCAATAAGTGAGACATTGCACCATTTTCTTTATCAAACTTTTGCGTCTATCTCATTGCTAAACTTTATCGGGTTTCCAATTTCTATAGAGAAATCTTACATACTTTTTACATTAAACAAAAAATTATTTATTGATATAACAAAAGATAATACCTTTTTTGTATAGTAGTTTATTTTTTTTTTGTCATTTACCTTCATTTCACAACGTATATGTTTAATTTTTGAATCAAACATGTTTTTTTTACAAGGAATCAAACATGTTAAAGTTAAACAGTGTAATCTTATATTTTTCAATCACTTCACTATTTTAGTATGATATAGAAATTTAAATCAATGTAATTGAAAATCAGTGTAATTTTAAAACTAATATATATATTTTTTGACAAATTTTTTTATTTATAAAAACTTAAGAAGAGTAGAACAATGTGTGAGGACTGAGGAATACACCTTAACAATGTTTTGCAAAAATAAGCGCGCTTTTTGTAAAAGAAATAAATAAAGAGGGAATATATTTCTTATTAAAAAATAACAAGAGTGAATATATCGACTTATCCTCTGTTTGCAAGAACTCTCTTCTCTCGAAAGACGCGACGACGGAGACGGTTCCGAGAATTTAGAAACGAAAATCCGGTCATCGGAAGCGGCGGCGCAGCCACCCTGCGACGGTGTTATCACGATCGAACATACAAAATGCTCTGATCAGACGCCGGATTTTTCAATCATTCCATCTCTCCTCTCTACTCTGTACTAAATTGTTTTTCGAGTTCTTCAATCAATTAAACAAGACCATTCAAACCCTAACAATGGCGATGGATGCATCCGAAGAACGCAAAAAATTCGAAGACGATTACTCACCTTCATCAACCGTCACCAAATTCGATCGTCCAGTTCCCTTACTTCGAGGACCGTTACCGGCGAGTCCTTCCGACGATCCATCGGCGGGTCCATACGTTCTTGCTTTCAGAGACTCACAAGCTTGGGCTTCTTCATTCATAGCCTGCGAGCGGAAAATCGTTCAGCAATGTGAGGAAGGAGCACGGATCGGCTGCGCCATTAACGCTTCCAGTAAGTGTAAACCTCCTTGGTGGAAAGCTCTGTCAGGTCCTAAACTCTCTGATATGAAGGAGCGAGAGCTATGCGAGGTGCGCGAAATGGAGGAGTGTTTCAGTGAAGCGAAAGAGAAGTGTGTTGGTTTTGCCAAGGATAAGTGCTTGGTTCCTTTCAAGGATGCGAGGATTAAGGTTGGGAAAGGGGTTTTGAATTTGAAGGAAGCTGTGAAGTTGATTCATTGGGGTTCAATGCCGATGAGTATAATGAGTTACAAGTGTTTGATTGGTGGTGAATTTGGCGTGACTAATCGAAGGGCTAGTGAATTGGTTGGTTCTGATGATTGTGTGCAACGCATTTTGGGTGAGAGGCAACATAACAAGGCACCACAAATTAAAACAACGCTGAAATGAGGAAGCGCGTCATGCATACTTTTGTTATCTAATACCTGAGGTAGCATTTTCAAGTTCCAATGTTTGTTTAAACTTACTGGTTTTTTATACTCAGGAAACTTAGATGGGAATGTTTGAAATGCTATCACTGCGGGAAATTAGGAATGTAGGATTACTAGGAATCTATGATTTATATTCTTGGGTATTGAACAGTTTTCATTTTAAATTTGACATAAAAAATGGGATTCAAATCCCACGAATTGATGTCCAATCTGGTGCTTTGGTTTGAAAGTAAGGCAGTGCGATACCAAGCTACAACTGTGAGGTTAACGTATAGTGTGCACTATAGAGCCTTATCAGTTATCATTCAGTTGATGGCTGATGCTTGGTGGAGCTTCTAAAAAAAACACCAAACCAGTGAACTACTGGCATTTTAGGCATGTATAGGGAAAATAGTAGTTATCTTGTACACTTGTTCAATCATCCTCAAAGGCTCAAAGCCTCAAACTCTCTATTCTACGAGTCTACCGAAGTTTATACTGAAACAATTAATAAGTGAGTTCACTCGACTAATCGACTTTGATGATTAGGGTTTCAAACACGAACAACTCTGAGTTAATCTAGAGTCTGAGCACTTTGGTCATAACTAACCAACTATTGGTTTGTTGTTCTGTTTCGCTGTTTAACTGTCTCAACTAATTTAGAGGTTGGGTTCCTTTGCACTCCTTCTGTATCTCCTCACTTATACCCTCCTAATTGGATGCCGCTACTTATCACTTATCAGGACTCCCGTGAAAGAGATATTTTGTCCTCATGGTTGAAGTTAGGAAACACTCTATGAATGTTGGCTCATTTTATAAGGCTGCTAGTTGACAATCCCAGCTGTCCATTTGCTATTCCGTTCTCCCCTGCACTCATTAGCATGTTCTTTCAACTGCTCTTATGCTTTGAGCAAATCACCTCTTAGTTCAGTAAACAAATCATGTCTTTGCTTTGTCAAGTGATTCACTTCCCCAGCCTCACAGGGAATATCAGTACCTTCAACATCAAAGGGGAGGCATGCCCATATAGAGCTTTTAGCATTGAACCAGAATTCAGTTGCACACAGCTAGGTTGTGCTTATGCACCCTTAAAGGATGGATGTGTGCAACTGATACCCACAGCCACTGTTATCCCAACTATGAATCCTGCTTCACAAGATACCCACAGCTCCTGGATGGATCGATCTATGATACTGAACTTAAAAAGCAATTAAATTGATACCATTCTTAATTGGAGGCCTCTGCTTGTCATAGAAAAGCGTTAAACTTTCATGATCTGAATTAATTATTTTATGAAGCACATGGCTTGGTAGTAACTTATTTCTTCTTTGGTTGGTGCAGAATGTTATTAGTATTGCCATCTCATAGAGCTTGGTGAATCAAAGTATCCAGGTTTTTCTTCCCCCTAATGTTTTATTTATGCTAGCTTTTTTTATTAGTAAGTTACAAAGAGAAAGAGGTCGTTGGTTGTATAGTGGCATCATAACTTGAAAATAAAGCTTCATAGTTTCATCTATTTTGATGTTTCATAGGGAGGTTAGGTTCTTACCTCTGTAACCTGGATTCTAACTGAATTGAATCCGCAAATCAAATCCACCAATTCTTCCTTTATGCCATGCTGTCTTATTGGTTTTCAATTTGGCCAATTTTTAACCTTACTCTATGGAAACCTGAATTTTATGGAGTGCAACCATAATACCCTACCTAGCGTTGCCTAGGTACGGTTACGGTACCGGTAATTGGTACGGAATACGTCATTTTTAGAAAAACTAAGGTATGGGTACATCCGTATTTTTTTTAATACAATTATATAAATAAAATAATAGAATTATATTGTTAAAACAAATAATTTAACATAAAAACACCACACCTTAAAAGTAATTCATATTGTTCAAAAACATTAAAACAACCACATCAAATTGAAAAGCAATATGCTCAGAAAGAGTCAAGATTTAAGCAATGACAAAAACAAAAAACACTTTACAAGTGTCAATTATTCATTCAGTCAAGACTGACTCTCAATATTTCCCTCTCCATCATCAGTGTCAATTATTCATTGGGCATAGCTCAAGTTATAAGAGATTAGTGATGGTTGGGTTAGAATACGTCCCTTTAGGAGTGGAATGTGGGTAAAGATGTGGTATCTTCTGTTACCCAGTACTCTATGGTCCAGTTTTAGTTTGCAAGTCTTGGCCCATTAAATAAAGAGTTGCATTGCAGGCCAGGACAAAATTTTATACGTTGGATCAATTACACAGTCCAAATCGAAGCCTATAATAGTGTTGAACATTCTCTTTCGGGTAGTAGTTTATTTTTTTATTACTTATTTCAAATAGGGGCATTTCAGCCCTTCATTTTTGCTTTTTTATTTTTATTTTTTTATGTATAATCTTTATGGAGTATTAGGTTTGTGATTTGTCTCCCCTTAAGTTTAGTAACTTCATGTATTTACTTATGGATGAGGAATTGTTTTGATTTGACTCCCTGATATTTGCTTGTAGTTTATTTTAATTTTAATTTAATGATGAAACTTGAGTGTTAGAGTGAGAGACAAACTTTTGAACTATGGATGATAAATTGTATTGATTCCGAAGACTCACTTGTCACACACACAGTTTAAAGTAACTGGAATATACATTTAAATGATGCATGGTTGTTTTCCACAAAATGATTGACATAGTAATTTTAAACTGGGAAGCAATCTCTCAAAACAGTACGATGATAAGTCTTGCGAAACAAAATAGCAAGTCCTAATCCGAGCATTATTGGCACGTAGCAATCATTTTGAAGGTGATGTTTATGGTGGTGACTGATGATTCATTAACAACCTAGTCTACTTTCCACTTATTTTTCCCTATGTCCCTTTGTCCTGATCTTCTCACAAATTGCAAAGGGAATATTAAAAGAAATAGATTTTTTTTTCTCATACACTAAGGCAGTGCAGTATATTTTGCAATTGCATATCAGTACTTTTTTCACAATAGCAATCAAATCTTTATTCACCAGATGGCAGTGGGCATGTCAAGTACTGTGGTTGAAACTTTTGAGTTCTTCGACTTTTGGTGTAAAACAAAATCAGAGTTTCAAAATACAAAATGTATAGAGGTGTATTTGCAAAAAATTCCGGGGTTCAACAGAACCCCTCCAATGGGCTAGATCCGCCCCTGCCGGATGGAATCAATTACTTGAATCATTCAACATTGTAAAATATTTTTATGAACTTGATCCGAAGATAGATCATTCACTGTTAAATTTCTCTTAATGGTTTAGTCCATAGTTTTTCTCTATTCATTTATCCTTGGTTATTGGAGTATACTTTTCCTCCTTATTGGTGTTTTTTTACCCACTCATTACTGGTGTTTAGACCGTATTCTTTTCCACTTTCTCAAACAACCTACATAATGACTTTTCCATATTTTTTCATAGAGGTTATTGTAACTTTTTATCTTGTCTTGCGTGATCATATATATTGTAACATTCTCATAGGTGTTACAATGCTTATTTTCTTGTTGACTATTTACTTTCATACACACGGAGTATGAGTTATAGTCGCGTACAAAATTCATATTTACAGTTTAGTATTTTTATATCAACATATTTTAAAAAAAAATATACAGCTTATTATGGATATGTCCGTGTGACTATTGCTGATGCAATTTATTTGTTTTTTACGTGTAGTAGGGGCTGGGGGGTAGTAGAATTCTCACGATTTATGTCATAAATTATCTGGAAACAAAGAATGGGTCATCTTGAAAGGGATATTTATTTTCCTTGTGAGTTGATATTGTAAGGTGCTGAGAAGTTGCACTGAAGACAACGAGGCATTTGTATTGTTTGTCATGTTCCAAGTTTTATTTCAGCTTGACATAAAAATGTCTTTTTCGTGATAAAGAAAGAAAAAACTTATTATTAGGAGTTCCTTGTCTGCAAGTCTGAATATACAGCTAAATATGTGAAAAGTCACAACAAACATTTAGGGACGAAGTTTCTAGGTAGTTTCGCCTAGTCAACAAAGACTACCCATCCTAGTCCTGAGACGTAGATAGTGACCACTTAGGCACCAAGTGTTTAAGGTTTGTAAAAAAAAAAAAAAAAGAAATATGAACATGTGATATGACAAATCTCTCCTTTTAAATTTAGTTAAGCGTATGTTTGATTTCACAATGAAAGCAGCGAAATCACGGTGATCGGCCGTGATTTCGTAGAAGCTATAACTTACAGCTTCTGTAAAATCACAGCGGATCATTGTGATTCTGATGCTCCACCGTGATATCAAACATACATTAAGAATTAGTTCGGCTTCAATTTTAGAGTGTCTTAAAGTGATTTAGAGGTTTAAGTTTTTTAAAAGTAAAATTAAATTTTTCTCTTGAAATTAGAATTTGTAGCTTATGATTTTAAATTAATTTTTATACTTTTTTTTTTGACTAAAAATTAATTTTTATACTTAATTTTATTGTTTAACTCATTTTTCATAAATATATCTAAACATAATATATTTTATTTTCAACTCAATTTCATTTAGAATCATTTTAATCAAAATCACTGTTTTTCATGGTAGAATCAAATTTATATTGTGCTCTTCAATCTCTACCTTTGGGATGTAGCATAGAAAATGCAGTCTGAAATGAGGTTTTTTTTTTTACTCATGAAATGGGGTTCTAGACTTTCTTTTCTTTTTTTTTACATAAGAAAGATAAATTATCTCCTTTA
This sequence comes from Trifolium dubium, assembly GCA_951804385.1. NCBI lineage: Eukaryota > Viridiplantae > Streptophyta > Magnoliopsida > Fabales > Fabaceae > Trifolium > Trifolium dubium. The sequence continues at coordinate 32,519,239 of OX638072.1, read as the reverse complement.
GGTTTTGATCCATGGATCTCTTCCTACCCAACTCATATATTCTTCAGCTCTTAGCACTTGAATTATTCTACAGAGACGGAGTTCTAGACTTCTAAATAAAGATAAACTTGTAGAAATAAAGACACGGTTTGGAAAAGGCAAAACAGGCATTGTACTTCTCTAATTAATGTATCACCTAACTGGCTAACTTATTTCAATGTGAAGTTTTGTTTAACTTGCCATGCCAGATAGTTTAACCATTCGTGTGGTCTTCACTCTTCATATAAGATACGGTAATTATTTCTTTTTAAAAAAGGGCCATAAATGTAGTTGTTGATTCTCATTTCTTATGTAACTTCTGTCGGAGATTCATTGATCTTTTATGTAGTACTACCACACATGACATGTTTTTCGTTCATTACTATCTAGTGATAATAAAGTTAAGGTTATGTTTGGTATCACAGTACGTGTGTTAGAATTACGATGATCCACTGTAACTTTTTAATGACTACAACTTGTAACTCTTGTAAAATCACCATGAATTCCTTTGATTATGGCATACTTACTGCGATACCAAACATGCACTAAATAAAAATACTTGATGAATGAATGCCAAATGATTTTAAGTAATTTTCATTCTCGTCAAATTAGTGAACTTTAATATTGATATTTATGAATAAAAAATTTAAACTATTGTTTTCTCCTTAAAAATATCTTACATTACCATGTTTAAATTTTATTATTAACAGGTATATCGGTTAATACTTTCATGCATAAGTGTATCATATTGTGTATGGTGCACATCTTAGTTTTTTATTATAACAAATACAAATTATTGTAAAATTCACGTAATATTGAAAGTTATTCTATGGAAAATTTAAAAATTATTTAATGTTATTGAGACACATTAAAATTAAAATTATCAGTTTTCAATAAAAATCTATAAACCATAAATTTTGACGAATTTTAATAACATCAAATGATTTTTTTTTATCTTTTTTGCATAAATAATTTATATGATATAAACTTTTAATTCAAAATCCGTATTCATTCAAAAATTACGACGTATGCACGATACACAATATAAAACACTTGTGCATATTAGCTCAAACCTAAGTATGTCACGGGAAAGTGTATGTAAGCCTCAAAATTCATAATAAGATGCCATCACAACTGATGTCCACTAGTTGGCCCATTGAATTGTCATTTGTCACTTCATTTTTTCTCTCTTACACTTAAATTTCAATTGTATTTGTGCCATATTATAGGTTTATTTTTGTCTGATTATATATATATATATATATATAGTTTGTTAGTCTATTTAAAAATATGTTTTATATTGAAAATGTTAATTAAATAATCTATTTTTAAATAAACGAATGAGTTGATAAATTAATGAGATTAAATTTTAATTTGGTAGACCTAAAATCTTTTTTAAGTTGCATAAAATCTCTTACATTCATGTACCAAAAAAAAATCTCTTACATTCTTAGTTAAATACATTTTTTGGTTGTACCAAAAAAATAAAATTGTTGATCAATCTGAATTTTGAACTATTTACACTTCTCACCTTTCTTTCACCACCCCATTCCAACCTCACACCAAACTACTGTTACATAGTGATTGGTTTTATTTTTATTTTAATTATTTTCTTATTATCCTTAAAAAACTATTATTGTTTCACATTGGTCTTTTTTGTCACATTATGAAATGTCTCATACGTTAGGTCCCGCTGCAGTAATAGTCGACACGAGTAGTGTAAATTTTAACTTAGCTTTAACTATTTGATTTGGCTGGTGTGAAACATGCCGCAAATTTTGATGTTCCCCCTCTACTACGTAGCGTAAAATGTTGATAGATGATGTTGTAAGGGTTCACTCATTCTAAAAGTTATCAGGATTAAAGATATTCTACTTCCAAGTTGGAAAATATGAGTATATGACTACAAATATTTATATGATTGGAAAACAGATGCTCTGCATTAGTACTGAACATGTATTCACATATTTTTAAACCACCCGAATCGTCTTATCTTAATCGGGTGATTTAAAAATAATTAGATTTGTTTTATAATTTAATACTCCCTCCAATTTTTATTATAAGAAGAATTTTGCTTTTTAGATTCATGAAATATTTTATGTATCTGAACTACATTATCAACTAGATACATTCAACATCCAATGAATCTAAAAAATCAATCTCTTCTTATAATAAGGACCAGAGGGAGTACTAAGTTTGAATTTAGACTATTCAATAAGATTAGACAATCTCTAATATCCAATCACATAGGTTTCTACTGATTGTAGGGGATTTTGTCCGATGTATCATATGTTTTACTATGTGTTTGGTTGGAGAAAAATTGAGAAGAGAGAAATAGAAACACGGAAATCAATGCATATATTTAGTCTAGTGTTTTTGGTGTATATAGACACATCAAAATTAACGATTTGTGTGATTTTTTAAACAATGTTCATCTTTAAATGTCTCATTAACATATCAAATAATTTTAGATTTGTCTAAAATTTTACACAAATGATCTATATGATATAAACTTTCATTCCAACAGTGTATTTTATAAAAATTTATATCGGTTAAAACATTATTAAGTGGTTGGGGTAAATACCCCCAAATCTTGAGGGGTAGGAAAAAAAACGATACTTTAATTTTAAAATTATTTTACAATATTATTAAATTAAGAGAGAAAAGTAAGTTATTATTTTATCCTTAATTAGAATCTAACTCATAGCCAAAATTTTAAAATAAATATTAAATAAATAAATAAAAAATAAAATAAAATTAGTCGTCTCGATCCCAAAATATTACGTGTAAATATTCCTGCTAATTGAACTAAATCCATGAGACTATTTTTTTAGTTAGGTAGCATAGTGGTTAAAATTTCATCTTTTAAAAGTAAATAAGTGAACATACCAAACTTCAAATTTTGATTCCTACATATACCTACAATATATCATAACAAATGAGCTAATCTTACGGGACATATGGACTCATTTTATTATAGCAAATAAAGATTTATTTGTCTCCGATGTTCTTTTGATTACCGTGATATTGATACGAAGTTTTCACCGCTGTTAGCGATAACTAATGTTCGTTGGGAGAGAAAATTTTCCGATGTTCTTCCAACCAAATTTTCTACATACACATGAACAAAAATCGATCATTTGAGCACATACTTAAATGGACTAAAATCCTTACCACCGAACTCATTCATTGTTGATTCATTTGTCTCCAATTTAAAAATGTCTGAGATTAATTTGGGAGAGAAAATTGTGACTAACTAAATTTGTTTTTTTTGAAATAATTAAATATTTGGGAATAAAAAAAATGGGAAATTGGCTCCAACTTTGTACTTGTCGCGCGTGTACGCGAATTCCACGCGAAATCCATGTCCGTCCAGGACGGCATGACAATTGACAACATCACTCGGAGCTATTGAGAAACTTTTCAAAATTGTGAAAAGGAGTTTAAGTTTATTAATTTTTATTACAAATAATAAAAGAATTAAAGTTAATGTTTGTATTAAACGTGCAGCCACATATCTCTACCAGGCTGTGAAAAGAGCATACTCATGTTACGGTGAACAAAATTAATTTTATTGTATATTTTTAAAATAAATATAGAAAATATCCAATAAAATGTATAGTTAATAAATTAATAATAAAATGAGTATTTTTTTAAAATAAATATATTTTTTATCATTTAAATTCCAATGGAACGAGATGTTATAAACTAGCTTATAAATTATTGCTTAAAAGTTCATTCGTTATAATTAATTTATCAGTTATTTGCTATGTTGTTTTTGTTAAATAAAACCTTAATATCCAACTATATTTTAAACTAGATCAAGTCTCCTTTAACATTTATTTATTTTTATATTTGTCTTATTTATTTTTTTAATAAAGATTTGTCTCTTCACTCCACCTAGTTTGTGCTATGTAGTAAGTATTGACATCTCATTTTTATGTCGACTTCATGAAAATGCATCCCACTAAGTGTTTTTTCATTCCACAGATCATCGTGCAGTGTTTATTTTGAATTTTCCACTATACTTAACTTCAATTTTAATGTGTATTTGTATCAAACTTGTAACTCTCTTCTCAGCAAAACCATTTATATTGCACAGCAAGAATGTGTATATTAAAAAACTCCTTTTACAAATTTGACCAAATTAGATAACTACAAAAAAATACAGTGTAGACTTCATACTTTTGCTAGGAAGTTACATGGAAACTTATTTCATGTATACCCTTTAACACGAAATATATCAAAGTGTGTATGTATATTTCTATATATATAGGTGGCCAACCATGTATCCTTAGAATGAAGTTCTTTCCTAGTCTTTTCCTCAAACTAGATACTTCTTCTCATTCTCCATAGTTACCATGTCTAACAATCATAATCTACAATATGGTGGTAGCTCAATTATCATTGACATCACAAGCACCCTCACCAAAGTCACTTCTAAATACACCAACAATGCAAAAAGAAGGTGGCGTTTTGCATACACAGCTATTTATTCTAGAAGGGTTATGCTTTCCCTTGCAAAAGAGGTCATATCTAAAAAAAATCCAAATTACACAAAACTATTTCATACAGAATCTTCTTGTAGTTCCAATACCACTCTTGATATAATTGAACCACTAATTACTCAACATAATGGAGCCAAAACCAATCATTATTCTTTGGTTTCTGATTTTGTTGATAAAACCAAACTTGCTGATATGGTTAAGGACAAAAACTTAGAAGCCTTAAGTGAGTTTGGTGGAGTTGAAGGTGTTGCAAATGTTCTCGGAACAGTTCCGAAAAAAGGAATCGTTGGAAGTGACGACAACATTTCAAGACGGCTCGAGTTGTTTGGTTCAAATACTTACAAAAAGCCACCACCAAAAGGTCTTTTACATTTTGTGCTTGAAGCTTTCAATGATACAACTATTATCATTCTTCTTTTTTGTGCTGGTCTTTCCCTTGGTTTCGGTATAAAAGAACATGGACCAGGGGAAGGTTGGTATGAAGGTGGAAGTATATTCCTTGCAGTTTTTCTTGTTGTGGTTGTAAGTGCACTAAGCAATTTCAGACAAGAAAGACAATTTCACAAATTGTCTAAGATAAGTAACAACATCAAAGTTGAAGCTGTTAGAAATGGAAGGCCACAAAAGATATCAATCTTTGATGTTCTTGTGGGAGATATTGTGTCTCTCAAAATTGGTGATCAAATTCCAGCTGATGGAGTTTTTTTATCGGGTCATTCACTGCAAGTGGATGAATCTAGCATGACAGGTGAGAGCGACCATGTAGAGATCGATCCTTTAAGAGCGCCATTTTTGTTGTCTGGCGCAAAAGTTGTGGACGGATATGCTCAAATGCTTGTGACAGCTGTGGGAAAAAACACATCATGGGGTCAAATGATGAGCTCGATATCGCGGGACACTAACGAAAGAACCCCGCTACAAGCGCGTCTTGACAAGTTAACCTCTTCGATCGGAAAGGTTGGACTTGCGGTTGCATTTCTTGTTCTTCTAGTGTTGTTGATTCGTTATTTTACTGGCAACTCGCAAGAGGATAAAAATAATAAGAAGTTTCGAGGAAGCAAAACCGATATAAACGACGTTTTAAATTCTGTTGTGAATATCGTTGCCGCTGCAGTCACTATTGTGGTTGTGGCAATTCCTGAGGGTTTGCCATTGGCTGTGACACTCACACTTGCTTACTCCATGAAAAGAATGATGGCAGATAATGCTATGGTCAGGAAACTTTCTGCTTGTGAAACTATGGGATCAGCAACAGTTATCTGCACTGATAAAACTGGTACCTTGACATTAAATCAAATGAGGGTCACCAAGTTCTGTCTTGGCCTTGAAAACTGTACAGAATTTTTTTCCAATGCAATGGCTCCAAAAGTTCTTGAATTGTTCCACCAAGGGGTAGGCCTTAATACAACTGGTAGTGTCTATAATCCTCCATCAGGATCTGAACCTGAAATTTCAGGTAGTCCAACAGAGAAAGCTATACTCTTTTGGGCGGTATCGGAATTAGGTATGGACATGGATGAAACAAAACAGAAACATAAAGTCCTTCATGTTGAAACATTTAACTCGGAGAAGAAACGAAGCGGCGTTGCCATAAAGAAGGAGAACGACAACATAGTTCACGTGCATTGGAAAGGAGCTGCAGAGATGATACTTGCAATGTGTACAAACTATATTGATAGTAACGGCGCACGGAAATCCCTTGTTGATGAAGAACGGAGTAAAATTGAGAAGACAATTCAAGGTATGGCTGCTAGTAGTCTAAGATGTATTGCTTTTGCTCACATAGAGATTTCAGATTCAGAAGATAATGATTATATGATCACAAGGGAGAAAAAAACACATCAAATCCTAAGAGAAGATGGATTGACCTTGCTTGGCATTGTTGGCCTCAAGGATCCATGCAGACCAAACACTAAGAAAGCTGTGGAAACTTGCAAAGCTGCCGGAGTTGAGATTAAGATGATCACCGGCGATAACATATTCACCGCAAAGGCAATAGCAACAGAATGTGGAATATTAGATCCTAAAAACGATCATGCAAATTCAGGAGAAGTTGTGGAAGGTGTGGAATTCAGAAACTATACAGAAGAAGAGAGAATGGAGAAAGTCGATAAGATTCGAGTGATGGCAAGATCATCCCCTATGGACAAACTTTTGATGGTGCAATGCTTAAGAAAGAAAGGCCATGTAGTTGCAGTCACAGGCGACGGAACGAACGATGCACCTGCATTAAAAGAGGCTGATATAGGACTTTCTATGGGAATTCAAGGCACCGAAGTCGCCAAAGAAAGTTCCGATATCGTCATCTTAGACGACAACTTCAATTCGGTTGCAACTGTTTTAAGATGGGGAAGATGTGTTTACAACAACATCCAGAAATTTATTCAGTTTCAACTAACAGTGAATGTTGCAGCACTTGTGATAAACTTTATTGCAGCAGTTTCTTCTGGTGATGTTCCTTTAACAACAGTTCAACTTCTTTGGGTGAATCTCATTATGGATACATTAGGTGCTTTGGCATTAGCAACGGAAAGGCCTACAAAAGAGTTGATGAAGAAAAAGCCAATCGGTAGAACCGAGCCTCTTATCACAAACATTATGTGGAGAAACCTTTTAACTCAAGCTTCATATCAAATTGCAGTTCTTCTGATTCTGCAGTTTTATGGAAAATCAATCTTCAATGTAAGTAAGGAGGTAAAGAATACACTAATTTTTAATACTTTTGTTCTCTGCCAAGTTTTCAATGAGTTCAACTCAAGAAGCATGGAGAAACTTTATGTATTTGAAGGCATTCTGAAAAACCACCTGTTTCTTGGAATCATTGGGATTACTATTGTTCTTCAAATCTTGATGGTGGAATTGCTAAGGAAATTTGCTGATACAGAGAGACTAACATGGGAGCAATGGGGAATTTGCGTCGGCATCGCAGTTGTTTCATGGCCACTTGCTTGCTTAGTAAAGCTCATACCTGTTTCAGATAAACCTTCCTTCAGCTATACTAAGTGGGTTAAGTTATTAGTAGTCAAGATTAAAAAGGCTTTTTAATTTTACCTCAAATTTGCAATGAAATTTCAAGCATGTTGAAATCTTTAATATGAGGCATTAGAGTATAGCATATATTGAAATTCAAGACCCTTTTAGTAATTTACCTTTATTTTGGCCTGGAACTTTTGGTTGTAGTTATGGTTGAAAAGTTCTTGGAATGTGAGATTATAAAATAAATAAATATAACTACATGTATGTATCTATTTTTTGTGAAATTGGGTGGGTAGGAATTAAGCTAATGGTGATATATTCATGTTAACCTCTCTCAAGTGTATCAAAAAGTATATAAATTATTTGTATGAGAAAAGTTGCATTCATTAGTTGTTACAGGTATGTTGTTATTGTTATTCTTGCTTATGTTCTCTTAGCTTAAGGGCCAATTAAACCTTCATTAGTTGCATTTTGTATGTAATATTGTCTTCTGATACCATCTTATGAATTGTAACTGTTGAAGTATTGCTTTATTATACAAAATTTTCTTGGACAAAAGTGATTGAATCTAGAGTCATGTAATTTTGTTCCTGTTGTTATTATTAATAATAATAATAATAACAACAACAATAATAATAATAATAATAATAATAACAACATGTAAAATACTTAAAAACAAACAATAACTTGTTCGGGGAATACTTAGAACAACCAAAGTCTTGTCAGCCAAACACACACCTCAAGAGGATTTTTTTACATGTATTTATAAATCACTATCAAATTGGACTGATTGCAGCATTCATAAAGCTACTGAATCTTTCAATTTCGCAAATCCTTCTCACTGTTTTTAATGTATTCCTCCCTTTTTATAATAACTTCCTTCATTAATTCAATGATAGATGGAAAAATATAAGCAGGCCTACCATGCAATTCTTCTTTGGTACAATCAGCAAGACCTGGAAAATTTACAACATCAAGCTCGTCTTCAGTTATGGGCGGTTTAAGAGCTTTCTGGAAGTTACCGAACTTATACTCTTTTTCCTTTTTATCCTTGTATGTTATTATATTTATAATAAAAAAATCAAAAATAATATTTGATAAGAAGAAAAAAAAAATATTTATAAGAAAAAAAAAATCACTTTTTCAAAAATAAATCTAAAATATTTGATATTATTAAAAAAATTGTGACATTTTAAAATTTATCTATCTTCTTTTTGTAAGTAATGAAATCAAAATCAAGTTCAACTGGTTCACATTATAATTCTTTCTATCCATACCACTGTCCTCAAATTCATAAGATAAACACAAATTATATTTAATAAGAACTTTAATAGTAATAGAAAATGTTAACTAACTTGCATCTTAAAAAATTTAAAAAACTTTTGGCTCAAAAGTCGTGTATCCAACTTTTTTAAATTAAAATATGATTTTTTTAATATGAATTTTCTCTTTTAAAATGGCACATGTTAACAAGTAATCAAGGAGCTGAAAATTAATTGTTTTTGGTAACTGTAGTAAATTAATTGTTGTCTTAAACAAAATAAAACAAGAATATTTCTTTTATTATAAAAAAAATCAGAATGTAACAAATCGTAGCCCTAATTGATTCGGAGTTTTTAGAGAGAAGAGAATGTGAAATTTTAAAAAATTATGTTAGGTTCAATTTTTTAACGAGGAAATGAAAAAAGTAATTTACTTGTTTATTCTTAATTTTATAAACTCAATAAGGATTAAACTATAATGAATATATTATGTCAAAAAAAGACTAAAGGATGGCATTTTCTCTAGGTCCTTAGATTCACTACTGCAAAAGAGCGTAACATTATCAAATTTTACCATTTCAAAAAACCAACAAAATCATAAATTAACTCAACGAAAAAAACACAATACAAACTCCTCAACATAGAACCATTATAATAGATTCAAATTCGAAACTACAAAATCAAAAACTAGTTCACATATCCAAAATCCAAAACAATTAACCAACAACAATTAAAGTAAACCAGATTTAAACTAGATTCAAATCTTTTCAACACAAAAAATTCAAAACCTGAGTTTAGTAAAGAACCACCTGTTCTTCCCAGTCTTAAACCTCTTATTCACTTCTTTCAAAGCAGTCTTTTACTTTGAAAATAAATTGCAGTACTCTCTCTTTACTACTTTGAAAAAAGAGAGCTAAAATTGAGCATGTATATTTCTAGCAGATGAGCCAAATCAAATTAAGTCCTATTGAGCAGCTTTCAAATATTACATAATTTCTATATCAAAATCCTTTTCAATGATAATACTATGAATGGTGAACTCAAGGAACAGTTTTCACCATCAAACCATACCACAATTGGTCCATTCCTAATAAATGATTAAATTCTGCCAAAAAAAAAACGATGAAAACAGAGAGAATGTTCTAACCATACACATTACATAAAGCTAATGAAAGAGTAGTAAAAGAATTTCATAAATTCTGACAGCATGATGTAGCCATTATTGAAAATTTATGCAGAAATAAAATTGCCTAAAGTTATCAAATGGCATGGAACAGAAAAACATTTTATCATAATGAAATCAAGTAGTTTAATGAAATAGTGTGCAACTCATGCTATTAAGTAAAGATAGCCATATCAATTTTGACAATTTAATATCTTTTGCAACTACAATAACTTGTGTAAAATCTTCTGGCAACTTTGAACTTGCAGCTGCCACGACTACTATTAAGATAGACCCTAATCATTATATGGGTTTCTTGCAAAATAATACTCTTAACCTATATCGTTTTGGAACTCACAAAATATGCAACCAATATCAAATGTTAACATGATTATCCAACAAAATGACTGCATAAATTAATCTAAAGCACATAATATCAGCCCCTAAAGCAAAGGCAAAACATAATCTAAGCACAAAAATTAGTCATCACAGTTGATAAATGTAGTTTCAAATATAATCAACGAAATTAGTCTGTTTAAATAGCTTTATCATTTCCATATGGTTTTGGAGTACAACTCTCCGAAAACATTCCACACCAAAATTTATCACATACATGCAGTGAACCAAATCAACACTTTGAAACCATTTCCAACTAACATATACAATTTTTGAGTTAATTTTCTCCAATTCAAAATTAAACTGTCAATTAGGGTTACAGAGATACAATCAACTAACAGATACATTCAAACTCAACAACAAAACCATTTCCAACTAACAGAAAGATTCAAAACTAATGGCAATTAATTGAAAGCACAAGAAATTTCATGTGTGTGACTATGTATGATAAGGTTGAACCTGTTTTGTTTTCAAAATTTTGGCGGCGTTTGTTGATGAAGATGATTCCTGTGATGTTTGGTGTTGCCGGCGATGGCGGTGAGATCTGTGATGGCGATGAGTGATGATTTCGGTGACGGTGATGATGATGAATGCGGATTTTGTGTTGATGATGATGTTTTCTGTGTTGATCGATGATTATTCATTCAGATTTCGTGTTGATGGACGAAATGAGGGTGGGGTGTGTGGAGAAATTGGACAAAATGAGATGTGATGTATGTTGGGCTACTTGTAAAATGTCCTGGGTTTATGTATGGTGCATAAATATTCCTTATGCACCATAACCAATCCCTCAAATTGGACTGATTGCAGCATTCATGAAGCTACTGAATCTTTCAATTTCACAAAATCCTTCTCATTGTTTTTAATGTATTCCTCCTGTTTTATATTACGGGCCTTCATTGATTCAATGATAGATGGAAAAATATAAGCAGGCACACCATTCAATTCTTCTTTGGTACGATCAGCAAGACCTGGATGATTTACAAGACCTGGATAATGTACATCAAGCTCGTCCTCAGTTATGGGCGGTTTAACAGCTTTCTGGAAGTTACCGAACTTATACTCTTTTTCCTTTTCATCCTTGTATCTTACATCAAAAAATTTGCACCATATATCGAAAATTTCTTGATCTGAGAGGCTTGTAACTAGAAGAACAACAAACAAGCATTGTTAAGCGCAGCCAGCCAAGATATCTACTACTACAACATAAGTCAGAATTACCATAAAATTTCCATTTTTATCCTTAATTAATCCAAGCGCTTGCGAATTTCGTATCCTTTTTAGTCTTTTCATTTCTATTTTTTTTAGTCCCTTAATTGATGATGATTACCAATATTTCTCTTAATTTCTACAAGCACCAAAGCACAACCACCAATTAACGAGGTTACGTTTGCTTTCTTCAATGTGATGACTAAATTTAATCCCATCTATTCATATTTTCAAAAAAAAAAAAAACAGTAATGTACTCCGTAATATATAAAAAATAAATTTAGGTATGTAACAAGAAAAAGGTGTAGGTTTACATACTAACTCAATCCATAATTACAAGACTCCATTGACTAAAATTACGAGAGTTAAGAAAGTGGAAAGTAGTGGATGTTGTTTATATAAGTTTATCTCTTAAGAAAGATAATTTATTTATCTTTTATTATAACATTTATTAATTGTAGTGTAGAAAAAAAGGTAACATAAGTAGGAGTATGTTTGTAAAGAAATATTAATAAATAAAGTTGAAGGGGTCTTATATAAAGGACACAAAATTTATCAAACAAGACTTTATAATTAGCGTAGTACTTTTTGTTTAAAAAAAATTAAAATTACCAATTTTAAAAATTACTCTGTCCCAAATTATAAGACTCTTTTTGACCACAGCACGTACGCTAATGTACAATTTTGATCGCTAATATATTTAATTATCTAGCAGTAAAAATTATAAAAATTTAATATTTTGAAAATACTCATCAAAACAAATCAAACAAGATCCTATAAGCTAATATTTACATCTATATATTATTAAAAAAAAATACGGTCAAAACACGAAAGATGAATAGTAAAATTTAGTCAAAAGGGTTCTTATATTAAGGGACGGAGGGAGTATTAACTTAATATTCTGATTCAACGAGTACAATGAAAATAATTGACAGGTTTTAACATATAAAATAATATTTTATAGAAATACTAAATTTATGTTGGTACTATGAAAATACTCATAAATCTTTAAAATAGTATCAAATCGACATTATCATATTGAGACATAATTTTTTTTAAAACAAATATCAAAAACAAGAAATATCCAGATGAAGAATTGGATGGTATTATAACAATGCACACGGATATTTTGCTAGTATTATAAGAAAACAAGAAATTAATTAAAATAAGATTTAGGGTTTGTACCTTTAGGATTGGAATGAGAGTTATCTTCTTCTGCTATTGAATCTTTCAATTTCTCACTGTTTTTAATATATTCCTCCCTTTTTATAATAACTTCCTTCATTGATTCAATGATAGATGGAAACATATAAGCAGGCACACCATTCAATTCTTCTTTGGTACGATCAGCAAGACCTGGATGATTTACAAGACCTGGATAATGTACATCAAGCTCGTCCTCGGTCATGGGCGGTTTAACAGCTTTCTGGAAGTTATCGAACTTATACTCTTTTTCCTTTTCATTCTTGTATCTTACATCAAAAAATTTGCACCATATATCGAAAATTTCTCGATCTGAGAGGCTTGTAACTAGAACAACAACAACAACAACAACAAACAAACAAGCATTGCTAAGCAAAGCCATCCAAGAAATATTATAATAAGAAAGCAAAAAATTAATAAAAACACGATTTAGGGTTTCGTACCAGAATCAGAATCAGGTTTGTGTTCTTCTCCTACTAAATCATCATCATCATCCTTGTAGACACGAGACATCGCCAGCGTCCGTTCGGTTCAGAGAAGAAAGGGAATTAATTATTTAGTTATGGAAAGAATGAATAAATAAATAGTATATCAATAATAATGACACACCAATTAAGCCCAAAGTTTTTGATTTATTTGTTAAAGCCCATTATACCGCCAAGCACCGACAATACAATATAAGCCCATTATGCCTTCCATTGAAAATTAATTTATTTGAAGGAATGAATGTGTTTGATCCCCTTAGAAGTTCTTCTGCCGTAGATTCCTTATACAAGTTGAGATGTGAGTAAGGTACTTGTGATGGTGATAAATAGCTTCTTTAATCAATAATGACTAAGCTCATATACCAATATGTTTGTATATAAAAAAATGTAAGATAATTCACTGATGTCTACATCGGCGGTGTCAAAAACTTTATAAAGTCTGGGTAAAATATCAAGTTTTAATAAAAATATTAATTTTATCATAAAATAATCCTTAAATATTTAACTCTAAATTAATCTCTAAAATACTAAAAAAAGAAATTGCAATGAAAAATCTTAGTTTTAAACAAAAAAAATTTTATTTTGGTTTAAATTCATCTCTAAAAAATCTCAATTTTTATTAGGGATGTGAATATATGATGGTATTTTTATAAAAGAAAATTATATTTTTATTAGGATCCATTTTTATTATTCGCCTTGGACCTCCAACAAGTCAAAACCAACACTGACTATTTCATTTATCTGTTCAAGTTCATTAATCATAATTCACAATGCATTCATTGTACATGAACAAATAGAAGAGCGTGTCACCTATACTCGCGATCGTTGGATCAACTCACAATTGTCATCTGCATCTCACATAGGAATCAACCAAAAACATTCAAAAAGACTTACATTTAACCACTTCACAAAAAAAACTTACCGTATAATAAAAAAAAAGAGTACAAATGTGCTGGATTTTATGTCTCTATGAATCACACATTATTCCCATTCTTCATGCAGGTACAACCAGAGACGGAACCAAGTAAATTATAAAAGGGGCGGTCGCCACCCTCAATTATAGATTCCTTATCATAAGACATACAGAAAATAAAGTAAAATGTAACTAATCAACTCAAAACTAACTACTAGTAATTGGTTAAAAGTTATCATTGGAAATGAGTGAATGTTCTCCAAAGCACAGCCAAACTTTGTCTAAACAATTGTAGTTCTAATTAAGTAATCAAGGAACCGAAAATTAAACTACTGATATAGTAGTAAATAATTGTTGTCTTTAACAAAATAAAACAAGAATATCTCTTTTAATAAATAAAAAACATCATAATGTAACAAATCGTTAAAGAGGTCAATCCACGAGCAGAAGATAATTTTTAAAATTATTTAATTTATATTTTCAAAATATTAGTCAAACTTCGATACTCCATCCGTCCCAAATTGTAAGCAAATTTAACTTTTTAAGTACATTTGACTATTGATGTATTTGGCTCATAATATGAACCAAATACATCAATAGTCAAATGTACCTAAAAAGTCAAATTTACTTACATTTTAAGACGGAGGGAGTATATTGTAAGCACACGCGGGACAGGTGGCGATGGTCCAAACTAGACATATCTGAAATTTGATCATGCTTCAAAGATTATACATGAACCAAAGAGAAAGTGCCAACCACTAAGTGTATGACTTATTGGGGACCATATACACGGTCTCTTAAAAATGTGACACTAATTCAACTTAATTAACAAGGCCATTTTGGGAATGGATCATATCGAAATATTTAAAAACAACAAAACATAGTGATTAAAGTACTTTTTAATTTGTCTAAAAAAATATTTTACTTTTTAATTTATTAATACAATGCCATCTCTTTTACCATATTAAATGTCATTTTAAAAAACTATTTCTTTTTCATTTTTCTTTCATCCCTAGAGTCTGGTTAATTTTTCGTCAAACAATCTAATAACTAAAATTTCACTCTTAAAATGTGATTATATAGATCTATCAAAGTTTAGCTTTCGATTCTTACATATAAGTGTAATATGTCATACTAACTAAGTTAATTAAGTTCACGAAACTTATAATTAATCTTCAATGTTAGATGTTATTTTTCTGTGTTTCAAATAATAAATTAGAAGCTAATTCCTAAATTTTATATTTCCATAATTCATCTTCTCAAATAGGCCCATTTAGCAATTTTTCTGTGGAGGGCCTTATCATGTTACTTCTTAACACTAATAGGTACATTTAATATAATTAGCAATCTTCTTTTATTTATTAAATTTGTCTGTTGCATTATGCTGGATTTATAACACTCCTATTAATAATATTATTTTGCTTATAAAAAAAAACTAAGATAGTCTAAGGCTTTGTTTGCGAGTTTGGAGGGGAAGGGAGGGGAGGGCTTTGGAGGGAGGGAAATAGAGAGAAAAATAGAGAAATTTTTTACATTTTTTGAGAAAGTGTTTTTTTTATAGAGAATGATAAATAAATACTTATGATTAATATATTATAAAATTAAGAATATTATAACATTAATTAAATTTGAAGAATTCATATAAACCCTCCAAACCCTCATCCAATACAATTTTTGAATTCCACCAAATTGGGGGGTTTTTGTGTTATGTAGAAAAAATAACCCTCCAAGCTCCTTCCTTCTCAAACTCATCTATTCCTTCCACTTGTTTCTTCCTTTTTTCAAAATCATTCCCTCCCCTCCCCTCCAAACTCACAAACAAAGCCTAAAAGAACGAACAACCACATTTGAAGCAAAAACAACCACAAAGTAAAAGACACAATTTCGTCCAATTTTTTAAAACATTAAATATATAAATCATCTTCTTTTTTTTACGATATATTCACATCATACATGTTGAAAAAAACAAGTGTAAGTTAGAAGTCACATTGGTTAAAATATAGAGATTTGAACATTTATAAATGAGAAGATTTATAAATTTATTGCTTAAATTTTGGTGCCAACTTGTGTACCTCACAAAATTTGGAGGTATTTTCCCTCATCTATTACAAAAAGTTTTGAGCGATACATTTTTTTTATAAAATACACCGTTGGATTGAAAGTTTATATCATATAGATCATTTGTGTAAAATTTCAGACAAATCTAAAATCATTTGATATGCTATTGAGACACATAAATATTAACGGTGTTTAAGAAATCACAAAAATTGTTAATTTTGATGCGTCTAAATAACATATCAAATGATTTTAGATTTGTCTAAAATTTTACACAAATGATCTATATGATATAAACTTTTAATCCAATGATTTATTTTACAAAAATTTATATCGGTTTAAAAAAATTTAAGTCGTTGGGGGGTAAATACCTCCAAATTTTGTGGGGGTATACAAGAAAATACCTTAAATTTTTGGTAAGAGCGAGTATGTGTCAAACTCATTTATATCAATATTTTTGATCATCAGTGGATGATTCTCAAAACTACCCCTCGTGCTCTAACACTAAACACCATGAAATATTAAATTGTAGGTCTATATATTAGTCCTAATACTAAACCCTAATTTTTGAACGATCTTTATTTAATATAGATATAGATATAGATATAGACCACGACAAACATTATCATTTCCTCATTAATACCAGTACTTCCAACCAAAAACTAAAATTTGATAACCTGCCGTAACCATTAAATCTTCTGAACCTGCATTTAAGTAACACTCTGCAAATTTGTCAAAAAAAAAAAGTAACACTCTGCAAACAAAATGTCAAATACAAAGTTGAGGCCTGAGATATATATAGATATAATAGTACGTACAGTAATAACGTATTTCTATAGGCGATTCTAACTACAACCTATATGAGAACTTTTTTATTTGTTCTTTTCATAAATAAATTCAATGAAGTAAACTTATTCAAGACATGTCACACACTCACACATTAAATATAAAGGAGACAATTACATAACATATATATTTCAAAGAAAACCAATAATATGATTATTAATTAGGAAACGTAGACTAAACAAAGCATTATACACATACAGTGAACCTAGCTAGATGGAGTAATACATTGTCAAAGTTTAATTAAGTACGTATAATTAGAGTGCTTTTTTAATATTAATTTCTCTCTTTTATTTTAAATGTCACAATTGACCACGGTACATGTTGTCGATACAAACCCTTTGATCAACAAGAAAACAAAAGGTAACAACGACAATATATATAACAAACAATATTATTCATCATATGATAGTCAACAAGAAACAGTAAAACCAGGTTGGCATGAAAGAAAAAGTAAAGAGACAAATGAAAAAGGTAACATCGCACGCCTGGCAGAACAGAAAAGAAACACAGAAATAGGAATAAACAAAGAGATGCTTCGTTCTAGTTATAACAGTAATTTCATTCATTCACTACTCACCTTTTATGTTTAAAGTATTGTTGTGTCTTTCAGCTGTTGAAGAGATCGTTAAGAATATGAATTGGGTCCACAAAATAGGAAAGAGTGAGGCTGTCACAGCATGACCTAGTCACTGTTGGTTAGGGTTCTCTATCCTTCATTTATCAATTCTAAAGCAATAAATAACCTCTTCAACCAAAGTTTAGATCATGCTGGCAGCTTCACTTTTTCCTTTGTGAACGTTCTTCATCAATCTCCAGTAGTACTCATGCATCAACTTCATGCTCTCTAGGTTTATATGATTTTATTAGTGTGTGTCTGTGTGTGTGTGACCAAAAAAATCAAGAAACCCTCGTGAAAACCACCAAAGAAACAAAATAAAACAAGATAGTTCAAAATGAAAAGAGAGAAAATTCATGTATCATGTTGTCTTAAAAAGAAGAACTTAAAAAAAAATATCTAGGGCTATACAGAACCTTGAAGGAGAAAGAAAAAAGAGAAGGTACATGGAAGCTATTTTAACACTATTTGTAAAATAAGAAAGAAGTACGAAGGTGTGTGAAGATTCCAAAGGAATTGGCTTGACCTAGTTGAAGAATTTAAAGAAAGAAAGAATGAAAAAAAAAGCCAAAGTAGAAAACAAGACAACTACTATACAAAACAAAGTGCAAGTGCTAAGTAGGAGTCTTGTGGAGAGTGTGTGTATATATAGAAGAGGTAGATACTAGAGTAAAGAAAGAATGGTAAAGACATAACCCATCTTGTGAAACAGTGAATTTAAAAGGAAAGGATTAAACATGCAGAGTTATGAAGAAAAGGAAGAGAATTGAATTCAAAATGAAGACCAGCTAAGAAAGCTATAAAGGGAATAGCAGAAGCATGATGATTGATCAAGAGAGAGCTGTCTTATAGCAATAGGTTAGAGTAGTGTAGTATAGCTAGGTCAGATATTATATATAGAGAGAGAGGGAGCTGCTATAGCATTCTTGTGAAGCTAGAGACTACACTACTGGAGTAGTAGGAGTAGTAGTAGTAGTAGAACACAGTACTGATATGGATGAGGGATCCTTTCTCTCTTTCTGCCACCTATTCCATTGCACTGTCCCTTATTAAGTTCTGTTTGGTTGAAAGAAGAAAATGGAAAAGAAGAAAAATACAGAAATTCATAAATGAATTTAGATTAAATCCAATAGTTATGTTTTGAAGAAAAAAATTGTGGTTAGAAATTTTACTTTTAAGATAAATAAGTAAGATGTTTAGAGTTTGAATTTCAACTTTTATATATAATGTGACGTTTTTATCAACTTAGTTAAACTCATGATTAAAATTTTAGTTATTGAATTTATTACTTTTAAATCTCGTGTCATGCTAGTGCTAATTAGTGCATGGGTGTACTAATTAAAAATACAAAATAAATAACTTTTGTATTTGAAAACAATATTTTTAGAATATACTATATTTTGTAAACATTGACTACATAAATTTCAATATATTTTTCTAATATTGAGCTTCTTTAATTAGTTTATGGGGTACACTAGTTATCATTTTCTTTAAATCTTTATATTTAGACTAGGGCAACCCCATTTTTGTAGATGATTGAGCCCCCTTGACCACTAACTCTAATGCAAACCACGACTCGCCTAAGAAACATAACGAGGTCGATAAACCACTACATACCGTTGGATCAAAAGTCTCAAGTAATTTCTTTACACTTGTTCAAGAGAAGAACTTTCTAGTAGAAGGTTCTAAAAGTGATGATAAATTCCAATCCTCACACTTTACAGCCCAGTGCATGGTCTAGGTTTAGGCGCGTAGCGTGATAACCCTAAATCCCGTTAA
Organism: Trifolium dubium; assembly: GCA_951804385.1. Classification (NCBI taxonomy): domain Eukaryota; kingdom Viridiplantae; phylum Streptophyta; class Magnoliopsida; order Fabales; family Fabaceae; genus Trifolium; species Trifolium dubium. The sequence continues at coordinate 32,499,811 of OX638072.1, read as the reverse complement.
ATTTTATTAATAATCTTAAATTTGATTACTACCTTCGGTCCTAAATATAAGAGAATTTTTACTTTTTAAGTTCATAGAATGTTTAATGTATTTGGTTCATATTATGGTCCAAATAGATCAATCATTCCATGAACCTAAAAAGTAAAAAATTTCTTATATTTAGGACCAGAGGAAGTAATAAATTATACTCCCTCCAATCTCAAATATAAGTAAAATGTGGTAAAAAAAATTAATGTATCTTGTATAAATTTTGGATTAAATACACAAATTTTTATTGACTAAATTTTGCTTATATTAAATACTATCGTGCTAATTTTAACTTGTACTATATATATCTCTAATAAAAGAAAAACTAACATGTCAGTGTACTATAGATAGTAATTTTGTATTTAAAATTATGTATTTTATCTTGTTAGAAGTCAAAAAATTTCTTTATTCAGTATATATTTAATTACTATTTCAAATATGTGTCACATATATAACAATATATGTTTAGCGCATTTGTTAACACTCTATAGATAAATCGTTTGTGTGCACATTTTGTTAGAAATAATATAAAACCATTGATATGACATTTCCTAACAGCTTAAGCTTTTAGGATAATCGGTCATTTGCCATGGTATCAGAGCCTCTATGATCTAATGGTCAAGAGTTCGATTCCCGCTCCCCTCACTTTCTAATTAAAAAGTGGAATTTTAAGCATATGGTAGGTGCTTTTGAGATAATCGGTCATTTGACACGTTTAGCAAGTGGTGATTATTACTGACTTATTGAGACCACAATTAAAGGTGAAAACCAACAACAAATGTACAGTAAGTGTGAAAGTGCAAGAACCCTGAAATGATAAATTATTGTGACTTAAACAGGTGAAGATGTACTAAGGAGAGACAGAAAGTCACCGAGGATACAATTATTGGGTTGTGTTGTGGAGTACAACCAACAAAAATTAGTGGTGGATGGATGTTAAAGGGAAGAAAAGAGGGGGCCATGTTTACATTTTGGACGCATGATTTTATTAACTAAGTTAAATTTGCTTGCTTATTACAGTAGCTAGCGTGGGCATAATCACCCTCCTCCTCCTCCTCAGTTGTCAATTCAGTGTCTTCAATTCAATGTTTATTCCTCATTCCATATAAAGACCACCACAACAAACACAACACATTGACACAATACATCATTTTCTTTTTCCTTTTCCTTTTGTACCATCTCACTATGGCGAGTTTTCACTCCATTTGAATCCATTTTTTATGGTCAACGAGGCATCACAAACAACTTATGCCTTATGGTGTGTTTGATTACGGGGTTGTTAACTTCCTTCTACATAGAACGAAGTTAATAAACCTTCTCGCCTCCCACATATTTTACTTGTCCGAAGTCAATTATATAGAAGGTGCGCGAGAAATAAGGGTAGGTGGACTGGAGACGCATGAGTAAAACATATGGGAGAGTTTGTTAAAAAAATAGAGGGTTATTCTAGCTAAAAAAATTGTTTTAAAATAAGTGTTGTTTTTAATTTTCAATGTAACATTTTTTTAATTTTAGAGAAAACAAATTTAGAGTTAATTTAATAAAAATATTTCTTTGTAAATTAATGTTGGTGATTTAGTGACAGCTAAGTTCTGTGGACTCTGTTTCCCGCTAAGTTAGTTTGTTAGTATAGGCAGGCTGCTTCAATTCATAGGCCTGTAACATGTAGACAATTCAACTGTACTGTATTTCCAGTTGGATGCATCGGATATGCCAATTTCTATTTCTATTTTCTTAAACCACTCATTCATCACTTTGCTTGCATTAAGTTCAATAAACTTCCAAACATCTTTGCATGTTATCATGTGAATGAATGTGATCATATCTTAATTGTTTATTTACAAATTGTTTATTAGTGCAGTACTTTTTGTAGTACAGTATTACTAGTATATGAACTATGTACTAATGCTAGCTACTTGGCCAAATAACTCAAATACAGAAATTGATCATATTCTGATAAGTTACAAAATGGAAAGAAAAAAAATCAATAGAGAACTGCTAAATGTGTGTTAGAAAAGTATATAATATAATTGACATGTGATACATTGCCATAAAAATTAATCCAAAAAATGTATGGTTAAAAATTGCGTGTTCAAATAACACAACTGTAAGCCTACACCCGATTATAAGCAAATGATTTGCTGAAGAGTCGACGAATATATACCACTTGTAAAATACTTGTAGTAACAAATAAAATATACTCCAACACTGTATAAAATACCACACGTTTTCTGGTGCTCTCATTTGCTGCAATTACAAAAATTTAATTTAATACATACATCACATTAAAAGATCAATATTAATTCATGGTTTGATAAATAAATACACATGAATTCAATTTTATTATAGTGTTGGAGAACAACTTACTATTTCGATGTCTAGCATCACGTGCTTTCAAGTATTTTTGTTCTGATATAATCGATTCTAATGCTTCTCTCAACTCAGCAATCTTGACATTAATTGGATCCAAATGATCTGAAGAATCCAAAAGCAAATTAATCATTAAACAAGAAAATTTGAAGGGAGAACATGTACATGTACAATATATACATTCATGCAAATTAATTAAATTTAATTCAAGTCTATTTGATGACAAAAATCATATATCATAAACTTACCATCTTTAGCTAAGTCATGTTCATTTGGAATGTGACCAACATGAACATAAAAGGACACAGTTTCTGGTGTAGTAATAGGATTCTTAAAGCAGAATTTAAAAATTCCACTTTTTGTGGCTTTGAACTCAAACTTATCCCCTGATGTTCCCTTCAAAGAATACACCACATTTCCTCCCGGAGATGTAACCTACTCACAAGTCATCATCAAAACACGATATTATAGAATATACGGATCCTATTCAAGTAAGGTCGTGATCAACGCTTTCATTTAATTAGTAATTACAAATTGAAAAAAAATCGATTAGCAACGTAAAGAGAAGGAAAAATATCAAAATATGACGGGCCTAATTAATAACAATTATGATCTTACGGTGAAATCGATTCCAGGATGATCTGAACTCCAAAATATATCATGATCCATGACTACAAAATTTCCTGAAACTGTATCACCCTCATGTGGAACATTCTCTGATACACATTCAACATCGTGTAAACTAATCGAAAGACCGAATGCCTCATAGATTATGGCAGTTAATAAAATGATCACAATAGTGCAAATCTTTGAAAGCCAATCCATTGATTTCCCTCTTTGTTAATTATGTAGTATGATTATTATTAACTAATGCTCAACTCTCTATTAACTTGTGGCTTAAACTAACTTAGATTTAGATCTCTTTCGTGTAATTAAGAATGGTAATAATTTTTCGTCAAGTGATGAGGAGAAATTTTAACGGTTATAAATCTGGTTTAACAGGTCATTACTAGTAGCATCTAAAGTCACGCTTAATTTATAGTCTGTGTTGTTGACGCTTAATTTATTAGGGGTATTTGTGGTACTGATGCTTGATCATAATCATAAAAATTATGATGATGGGCATAAGTTTGGTGTCAATGGATAATTATGGATAAAAGCCCTCTTTCTAGTATTTTTAATGGATTTGCTTTACACACTCGTCCTTTGCTACCACACCGTTTTGTGGCTATTCTTTTGTTTGGTAAACCTTTTTGGCTATTTAAATTATACAGTAAATGTCTAAAAGTGTTAGGTCATCTGACAAAAAATGCTGAAATTATTATATTGAACGTTCATGATCAGAGTTCGAATTCCGATCTCTTCAATTTGTGTTCAATTTATGCATGTGAGTTTTCAGTATAACTTGTCATTTCGTCTATGTACAAAAAAAGAATTATACAGTAAACAATCATTTTGATATCTGACATTGTTTTATAGCGTTCCCAACATTTACATGCATAATTGTAAGGTGCCATGTTTGAATTTGGATAAATATATTCAATCTAATAATAACAATATTTGACAATTAAGTTAAGTTTTCGATGAAGTTAGGATAAGTTATATAGCTAACATTTATGGGCAAAAATTTTATTACAACATTGTTCATGGTTTTATTATGGTAAAAGACTAATGCAATGCAAAATCATCATTACAAAGAATGTAAATCTCAATTGTCTTGGTACCTACAATCTCTAACAAGTCATGAGGTGTGACACAAGAACTTTTGAGGATGTCACTCAACATAGTATTATGCTAGCTCTCCATTAACTTTTAACATCAGATAAATGTTCAAAATTATAAGTGTGATGTCCAAACATCAATTGAGAATGAAAAAGATAAAGAACTTTTTTTTATCATTCATAAATTTTTTAAATCACTCTTAAAAGAAAAACACAATTTTTATTTATTCATTCAAACGTGTGAAAAACAGTGTTTTTTCTCAAATCTAATCGGAAAATTCAAAAAATGCAACTAAAAAAAAAATCAGCGGGATAAAAGTAAGTTTAATTGTAGGGCCTAAAGTGAAGCCTTAATGACCTTATTGTTTACATGGCTATGTTGCACTCTCTTATGCTCTGTTTTTTATAACACCTTGTGCTTTAGAGTAATCCAAGAAAATAATATGAAAAGAAATGAAGAGATGATAATAAATGAATTTTGTATACTATTTCAATATGTTAAAAATTGACTTGAACCTAACTCAATTCTACAAAATCGAATTATAAGACGAGGATTGTGTCTATTTTATGAACTCATATTCTTTAATCATTATAGCAAGAAAAATCATGCAAACCTTACACTATGAGTTCATAAAATAGACACAATGACAAGTTATAATATTAATTTCTTTTTTAAAAAAATTTATCCAATCAAATTTTGTATTCTCTTCCTCCTTTTATAAAAACTCTAATATCAACCTCTCATTAATTATCTTTTCTAACAGAAAATGAGTGAAAGCAACTGTTAAATATATATCATCTTTTCTCAACTCTAACTCAATCCACTCATTCTCAAGAACACAGTGCACACACATTTTTGTCCCCAAAATAATTTCTTGTTTATTGGTTTTTTAAATGTGAAAGGAATCTTGAACACATGAAGATACCTAACAAAACACTACATATGTTACTTCCTCCGGACACAAATATAAGCAAAAAATTACTTAAAATTTTGGACACTATTATAAGCAAATTTAACTACCTTTGAAAATAATTAATACTACTATTCCAAATATACTCTTATTTAATTTTACATTTTTTAATGCATTTATTTTACTTTTACAAAAATATGTGATTTCCAAGAAGAATCAAATAGGTAATATCGTAAACTTAACTATGTTTTACACTAAATCAAGAAAATTAATTACATTTAACTGAATTTCTTAAACACTGCGCAAGTAGTTTTTTTTGCTTATAAATGTGTCCGGAGGAAGTATGTAACATCATGAAATTCGTTGATGGATGCTTATGCTTCTCTCACACACACATTTTTTCTTCTTCTTCCTGACCACACATGACAAAGTGCAACAATTGTAAAGTGTTAAAAGGGAAGAAAAATATCAAACCGACAAGGTTAACCACCAACAGGATCTTCAATCAAAAAGCTAATTCAGTTATGATTCTTGATCATCAGCTACTTCGTACCATTCTACATCTTCTGAATCAATCTACATTTATTAAGGTAACATTATATTATTAATTAAAACAATAAGAAGCAAAGACCATATCTTTGTTGATATGATACATTTATTACATTGTTTTTTTTTTGAGTAAGGAGAATTGAAATGATACTGAATTAACAAAATACTGAACCTTGAGTAAACAATCATCTCTATCAACTATCAGAGGTTCTTGTCCAATCAACTGCTGCAAAACCTACCTAATCAATAAGAGAGAAACATGAGAAATTGAAATTTATTTTAGTGCTTGTATGGTATCATCGTGATTTTGGCAAAATCAAAGTGAACCACTGTGACTCTGTCCAATTCACTGCAACATCAAACATACATTTAACCTGTTGCTACAACTACAAAAGGACATATAAATGTTAGAAACACCAAAATTTAAATGGTTTCCACAGATAATTTTGCTTGGTCGTTTTACTGTCGCACCAAGATGCCAACCAAGATCACACTACTGGAAATTTGTTATTTAGTGTCCGATTTTGAGTCTGAAATATTTCAACCAATGTAGTGATCGATTTAGAGATCCAATTTCCATATTTTGATCACTCCACCATACGCTAAAAGTTAATCTTGATTTGATGTGGTATATGTTTAGATTGACATTGAGTTTGACAAAATCACAATATCTCTGTAGTTTCATCAAATCCACCATGTATCTAAACATGCACGTAGTTCATTTAGGACTTGAACCCAAGTAACCAAAGCGATTCGCCAACACATTGACATGATCTTCCCCATCAACATTATCATCCTCATAATCATCTCCTTGAGAAGTTAGAATATCTAATTCACTCTCAAATTTCTCACTAAAAAGTTCTTCCCAAAACTCTTCATCAAGTTCATTATTCAATTTCTCATCAGTCTCAAATACATCAATCTCTTCCTCATATTCTATCTTACCTCTTCCAATACCCTGCATTTCCATAGCAAGTGCCTCCAACTCTGACACTTCAAATTCATATCTAACACTATTGCTTGATTCTCCATACTCAATTGGCCTTCTCCTCTTCTTAGTAATAGTTTCTTCAATCTCCTTTCTCCTTTCCTTATGTTGAAGTAATTGCTGAATAAAAGTTGGATTTTTCATAGCTCTAGCTAAAAAAGCCATCATTTGTTGCTGCTTAATTTCTGTTCCACGTAACCTTTCCTCCATTGCTTGAAGACAAGATCTTGTGTTCTGTTGTTGCTGTCTAAGCTTCACAAGTTCCATCATTAACACTTGTTTATCACGTCTTAAATGATCGATTTCTTCGTCTAATCCAAAACGACCAACTTCAACACAGTGACCTTGTGATTGTGTTTGTGAAGTACTAGGTTGTGAAATTTGTCTCCTTCTTTTAATGTTTGACAAAAGATGTTTATGTCCTCTCAGAAATCCTTCATTTGCAAACTCCCATTTATCAGAATCAATTTTTCTAAAACCCTGTTCAAAAATTTTAAGTCCCACATCGAAAATTAAAATAAAAAAAACTATATAGATAATGGTATAAATCAAGGAATTGTTCAATTACTTCAACTGTAGGTAATGGTATAATGGTAATATTATGATTCTAGCATCAACTTGATACATTGTATAATAATAAAAAAAGAAGCATCAACTTGATGCATATGAATGTGACTCTAACTTATAAAATCAAATGGAGCAGGTGGGAGGAGAAATCCAGAAATCCAAAAAAACAAAACAAGATGCGTGACATTTAAATATTCATATAGTACACTCCACTTCAAGATAAAACTATACTTAATTTATTGTCAAAAAAAAAAACTATACTTTATTTGTTTGACCCAATAATACTGCATTAAAAATTAAGTTAATAAATAGGAAAAGTTTATACAATAATTCAATTATTTACTATAATTACTTTTAATGCACTTTTTTTGGGAAGAATAAATTCACTCTAAAATTTTATTAAATAAAATAATATTAGCACAACATATATCAAATATTACTCAAAAACTTAAACCAAAATACAAGTAATGTTAAATTATCCAATCTTATTATATCCTAATTATTTTAGTGCATATTAATATTAATTAAGCTTAATATCATAAATTTTCTTCTGGGATTAAAGAAAAGATGGTATTGGTTAACTAATTGGATTAAATGTGTATCTAAGCAATTGAAATGTTAATCTTAATGAAAAAGAAGATAGAATACTTACATAAGTGTTGAGTTGTCTAACAAAACTTGAGAAATTGTTGTGTTTGAAGTATCTAGGAAGAAGATCTCTTGAGAAAGCATTTGGATCCCAAACAACAAAGCTAGCACCATCTCTGTTCCATGAAACTATGTGACTTGTTGTAGGGTCCTCCACAACATCATAAGTCTTGGTTAGAAATGGTGGTGGTCCTACTTCATGAAGCCCCTCCATTGGCCTTGGTGGAATAACAACCATTGATCCCTCATCACTTCCTCTTTCATATGTCGATGCCGGCGAGGTTGTTGTTTCAATTTCCAAATACTCTTCTTTCACCGGATAGAGATAGTTCATTTTAAAATTCGCGACTTAAAATTTGAGGGTTGCTCGAAACAATAGAGTCGCGGGAACATTAATTTGATGGTTTTTTTTAAAAGAAGTGAAAATAGAGCAAATTATGGGAAAGGATTTGATTCAATGAAATTAATTGAGTGAAAGAAGAAAAAAAATGAAGGATTAGAAACTTGGGAATTTTTTTGTGAAAGAAGAAATTTGGAAAGTAGTTAAGGCAGTTGAAAAACACTGATGAGGTGTCTTACCTTTATTTGAAGAAAGCTATATGAGGAAGTGTTGTGAAGGTTTATATAGAAAGAGAGAGTGAAGTGTAGTGAAAATAATTAATATTAAAAAATAGTATTATTAGGAACATTCTAGACATATTGGAAGCAATATTGTGTTATTTTATTAATTAATCCTTTCTATGAATAGTAAAAGGATGAAAGAGTGAGGGAGTGGGTTCTTTGTTAGGAAAGTTCTGGAAGTTAATGAGGAAGGAAAGTATTTGATATGATGGTGGGGAAGCTATAGTTTAATTTTATTATTATTTAATTTAATTAATTAAAATTATTTGTGGGGATTCACATGTTGGAGAGAGTGGTTTTGGTTGGCACACTGATTTTATAATACTTTGGATAGGATATGGTATATGTATGAAAGGAAATTCAACAATTGGGTGGTACCACCTGTAAAAAGAGTCACATAATAATAATAATAATTGATTGGAATCAAATGAATGAAAATAGGATAAGCTTAGAATTTATGGAATGCTTTTTTTTTTCTTCTTAATTCAGAAGTTGAAGAATGAAAGGAGAGTGAGCTCCTTGTTCTCTCACTTGGTTGGTGACTTTGGGTTGAGGTAAACTATACTATACTCTGCCACCAAAATCTAAGGACAAAAATAAAAACACTTTTGTTTATTATTTCCGTGCGTGCATAAATTTTATGTGGCCTTGTAACATTTATTTTTTTGGAACTAATGGGACATTTGGATTTTCTCCTGTCCGATGTAATTACAGCCTTTCATTTTTTTTAGAATAAATGGGACATAAATTTTATGTAGTATTTATTATATTTATAAAATTCATTTTTTTTTTTAAATGTAGGTTTGTGATGAGGATTAAACCTTCTACGGTGAAAAGTACGGTGAAAACTGTACCGGAGAGAATTCAAATCTCATATTGATATTTTTGGTAGTTTCATTTCTAATATTTATCGTGAATCTTGAAGTTGATTATCATTATTGTCGGCAATATTGTTCGGATCATTTATTAAATTTTAAAAATATCGAATATCAATTTAATAGACTTAAAGTAGAGTTAAATGGCTCAATCAGACAGACTAAATCTATTTTGACACTGCGAAAAATAATACATGTTCAACAAAATTTAATATAGGTAAGAAATGTGACAAGAGGCACCTATTTTTTAAAGCGAACAAGAGGCACATTTGTTCTCACCACCAAACAATACATCATTATAGGCAAATGTTGTTCATTGCGAAAGAAAAACTAACAAATTATTATATATCACGATTTATATGGCAGGGGTGCTGATTGGATAAATATTATTGACTTCCCTTATATATTGAAAGACCACCCATGTTTTCCACCAAACACCACAATATCATTGGTCACTTTTATTATCGTTATGCTTTCGTGAAAATTTTCTTCGTTGCATATAGCAGTACTCATCATTATATATCCCGACAAGATTATAATTTTTCAAATAAAGAATTTAAACTGAGAGGAAGATATATTGGCCTAGCTAATTCTAAAACAAGAAATGTCTTATGTAGTTATGTTTAAAGAAATAATTATAGTACCCGTGCAATGCAATGCACGAAAAAACAATTTCATATTTTTGTACGTGTTTGCACATTTATCAATTTTAAAATGATATAAATTACAATGATAAAATATAATATTCTTTCTGTTTTTAAAATATAAAAAAAAATTGGTCAACAATAGTTGATGTATTTTGACTAATTTTTAATCAATAATAACTTTTATTAATCAATTTTCTTTTATATTTTAGAATAGATGAAATATATGATTAGATTTAATTTAAAGACATTTCCTTGAATGTAACCAAAAAAGACATTTCCTTGAACGTAACTTGAATGATCCAAAGACTAGCAAAACTAATTTTCACCCAATCAAATTTCTCAAGAGTGATTTTTTTTTCGACAATTCCAACCTCTGTTCTATCATTCCACACACAAAAACAAGTGTCCCGCTATTGTGGCACTGTCACCAAGCTGAATTTTGTTTAAAATCATTCCTTTTAATATATTGTGCACCGTCACCATTGTTTTGTTGTCACACATATAAAAATTGGTTTAGGTTTTTTTTTCTGATAAAAAAATTTGGTTTAGGTTGATGGTCTTGGTCTTGATCTCTTGGAAAGCTCGTATATTATAGTATTGAGATTGCACAGACAGGGTATCCTCATGCCACGTATCATGAATATCTAGTAATATTATAATAAAAAAATATATAAATAACAATAAATCCAAAAATTTTGGTAAAATTTGTAACAAAAGGAGCTATCCTTGCAAGACCATTTTATTGAATTTATAATCGATAGTTTGTTATAAGATCATGTGATAGTTGTAAAAAAAAAATCATGTGATCAAAATAGTTTTGTTTGATAATATTTTTTTATAAATTTATAACTTATTATTGGCTTTATTTTATAAAAAAGATATAAGTTAATTTATAATGAATAATCTATGAATTAACATATCAAATTTGTATTACTTTTTTAAAAAAAAGATCGAATTTGTAGTGTTTTAGAAGTTAAACTAATTAAAAAAATAGGAGAAAAAAATATTGGAATAGATTTATTTATTAATTAATGGAGATAACAAAAGTAAAATTGGGATTAAAAATGATAAGTTATCGTATGGTCTTTTAGTGAGATAGATAATTGGTTTGAGAAGTTTTTGTTTAAAAAATTCGATAATTGGAAGATTTATTATTTTGGGATGATCTATTGTTGAGTGGAGGTTTTCTTATTAGGGAGCAATTTCCCAATCTTGCTGGACTATATACAAAGCATGAGATTTCGGGGGGAACTTTGCATCATTGGGGGGAGGGTGTCGGAGAGGCGGGTTGGTGTTGGAGACATCAGTTGTTTGTTTAGGAAGAGGAGTTGTTGGATGATTATTGTGCTTTAATACATAACATTGTTTTGCATAATATGTGACTGACTTGTGGTTGTGGAGATCTGCAAACTTTGAGTCTTTTTCAGTTAAGGAAACTTACTTGTCTTTGACGAGTGAAGTGGCCGACGACACTTTCGAAGAGAGACAGACTGATTTGATTTGAATCAAAAGTGTTCCTTTGAAGGTTTCAGTTTTTGCTTGATATTTTTTGACAAACCGACTACCAACGAAAGAGTGAAAGACAACTTAATAAGGAGAGGAATTGTGGACGCTGCCTTGCAGCTTTGTAGTCTTGATTTTGGTTGTGTTGAGTCTTTATCACATATATTTTTTGTTTGTGAGAGTTCTTATAAGGTGTGGTGAGTGGAATTGGTTGGGTATTCAAGGTGCTCTTCCCAACTGTGTTCTCTCTCATGCTCGCATTTTGAGTGACTTTCAGATGCGTTTTTTTTGAAGATGATAGCTTTAGAGTCATTTAATTGGCAATAATTTAGAAGATTTAGAAAGTTATGAATGTTCGAGTTTTTAACCAAAAGATTTTTAATTTGATGCTGACTATGGGATTCATAATATAAAATTACATATGTATGGTGGTGGCTAAAAACAAGATTAAAGATATTTGATTGCTCTTTTTACATGTGGGATTTGAGCCCTTTAATTTGTTTAGGGACAACATGAAGTACTTCCTTTAAGGCACTATAACTTTAATTTTGTTTTTAAAATCCTTCTTTATAATTTAACTTTAATCCGACCTCTTCATTGCTTACACCTTATACTGTTCAAAAATGTTTCTTATTATATATATATATATATGGTTCTGATCTCACTTAATCAGAAAATAATGGCCACCACTTGTTCCGCCGTAAGAGTGCTGAAGGAGGAGAGGGGGGTTGTACCTGCAGGGACTCTAACGCTCAAGTCAGCAAGAGTGGGAGTAGCAAGTACAAGGTTAGAGAAATAGATACCTGCGCAATTGTGTGGAATGACCTATATATACCCAGCGCTGGGCCAAGGCCATTAATGAGGAGGCAAAGATTTCGTCCCTGCCATTAATGACTGTCGGGATTTTGACTTGCGGTCATAATGAGCAGTGAATGTCCATTATCCCGGTGTCATCCGTTACGCTTCTGTGTAACGGTACGGAGTATTTGAATAACGAGCATGCGAATGCTCGACGTGATAACTTGATGCTCGAACAACACATTCCTCGTGATGCAGCTTAGTCGTTGTGCCAATTCATCGAGCAGTGTGAATATGTTGAGCAAGATGGATTGGGCTGATCCTCGGCCCAGTCCAAAAAAGTTCTTTGGTTACGAGGTTGTTTCTTTGTTTACCATATACCTATGAAGTTATTTGGAGGACTATATATGGACAAAAAATTGGTAGTTTTAGAAAAAAAATATCATTATTTAAAGATGATGATATTGTCAAAAACAATATTTTAGACATGTTGAAGATAAAATGAAGTTATTTTTATTGAATTTCTTTCCTCAAATAGCAAGTTGATAGAGTAGAGAGAGAGAGAGTGTGGATGGTTCTTAGCTTAGAAAGTTCTGGAAGTTAGGGGGGAGCAGCATGGCATGGTGAGGAGGGTGCTCTACATATTTTATAATTCACGTGTCAGAAAGAGATTAGTTCTTCGTTGATTTGGTTTATGGGCCAAATTCTAACCCCTTCCTAGTTAACATGTGATAAGCCACTATTCAATCCCTTGACGTTGGGGGTGTTTTGCCTAAGAAAAAGGTCTAAGTTTTAAATTGTAAACTTTTATTCTCTAATAAGTAATAAGCAACTTTTTTTTATATACAGAAATATTAATAAGCACCACTTTAGAGAGAAACAAATATTTTTAAATATTTCATGTGTGCTTAAATATTATGAAAAATAAATTGTAAATTAAATCTAAAGTGTTTATTTTGTATGCATATCTTTTAGAAATACTAGTTGCATACTTATGTCTCTAACTTGATTTTTTTCATCTTTCAAGTTAATGCTTTAACTTAAAACACACTTACTTAATGGCGCACTTGCAATTTAATAAATGTGTTATTCAATAGTTGATGTAATATTCTTTTCGGCCTTAATTATAAACAACTCTTTACTTTTTAAATTTATAAAATAATTAATGTATTCAGTCTTAATTATAAACTAGATAAATTAATAATTCAATAAACTTAAAAAATGAAAAGTTATTTATAACTAAAAACAGATGAAATATAAGGTTTGTTTTCATAAACAAACAATGTAATTTTCAAAATCAATTTTTTTTGACCAAACATGAGAGGAGTGTATGTAGGTAAATTAAGGACTAATGATATGTCGACAACAAGCCTTATTGGCAAGCACACGTACACACGCACGCCACCTAGACTGTACTCAATACTATATATTAATATATCCATCCCCTCGAATATGGAGTATAATGTGCCCACCACCATGCCCTTAACTTTGAATTTGTTTGATCTTGACACAGCAGTGAGAATATCAACACTTTTAATATATCGTGCATCGTCATCCTCTTGAATATAATCTAATTATTTTTGTCACCCAATACATTAAAAAAATGAACCTTTATCGTTTTGCGTTGGTTCTTATTTTATGGTTGTATTGTATGGCTGATTAGATGCCGTGGACAGTGTACCCCATAGGCACGTAATAAGCTTTTTTTAATTTATTTACTTTTTTATGATTTTTTTTTATAGAAAGAAAAAGTCACATATAAATATAATGGTGGATATAAATATTATGATTGTTTATAACGTTTTGGAAAGTTCTAGATTTTGAATCACTATCTAGATTGAGTATTTGACACACGAAAGACAATAAGAAAAAATTCTGAATATCATTGGTGGTTCTTTCTCTTATCCTATGAATTATGATACGATGGTTTCTGTCACTTTTTATTATTATTGGACGTGTTCCCAATCCAATAGGAGTATATGATTAATTTTGCAAATTTTGTGGACCTAAAAGACTTTTGTAATTTGAATGGTGGTGGTGATTCATCATGTTACACTTCTATTCTTAAAAACAATTATTTTTAGACTCCATGTCTTTTTGAATGCGCGTAGTAAATGCGTAATAATTGGAATTAGACTCAAGATATCTTATATTCACACAAAAAAAGCTAACTTCCTTATGCAATATTATAAGCTCTCTTGACCAATTTCATATATAGTAAGAAAAGTTAATTGTGTAATTATTATATTTAATTTGTATGTAAATTTTAATAAATTATCTTTTATTTTATTTTGCAAGGAAGCTAATAAAAAAAAACAAAGCAGAAAAGAAAAATTAAGCACGAGGGAATAAAGTTCTCATTGCGTCGTTCTTAAGAAGTTCACGAAGGTCTTCTAAAAAAGATATATGAGTCAAGAAGTCGGCATTTGATGAAGCTTCAAATTTAGCGAAAAGGTCTGCACATTGATTCTCTTCTCTAAGTGTGCGATGAAGAGAACCATTAGTTTGAATGAGCAACTCCTTGATATCCTGGATCAACACAACAAAATTATCCTTTATTTATATGTATGTTTATTTGATTTTTTCGTATTTCAATGTAAGTTAGTGTAATAATTAAAAATATGCATAAGGAAAAAATTAATAAATGAACTTAGTAATTTATAAGAACAACTTAGATTCTTAGCCACTTCTTAAATCTAAGAATTAAATCCTTAAAAATTGATACCACTAAAAATATATGAATGGGTGATTCTTAGTTCTTAATTAAAAACACGACTTGATACTTGTACAAAGATTTTTCAACTTTAAATCTTTAGATTATAATGATATTTTTTCTTTTTCTTTTCATCACTATTTATAGTACAAATAATACAAGTATATATGGTATTGTGGACCTAATGAGTAGTGTTAAATACTCTAAAATAAAAATTTATGGATAAAGTAAAATATGTCTAAGTTGTTTAAGAGTTACTTAATCTTATGTGATACAGGAACCCAGTAATTAGTGTTAAAAACTCTAATTCAAGTATTAAGGATAAAATTACCCTATAAAGAGGCTTATATTCAAGGAGACTTTTTTTAGAAGTATGTTTATAATATAGGACAAAATCAAAATAAACTGATATACTAGTTAGTGATAAGATATTAAAAAATTTGAGTCTACTCCCTCGATTCCTTTTTTAAGTTTCACCAGATGTCGAATTTAGTATTTTTAATGGTATGATTTATCAATTATTTCCTTTGTTAATTACTTTTATTTTTTTAATAAAATATTATTTTGACTGTATATATTTGAAAAATAAGTTTTTTTTTATATTCAATTTTTTTTGGTACATCATAACATATTAATTTTATTTTTTTGGTAGAACATGCAAAATTAAATCTATTAAAAAGAGAAAGTGTGAGCAAAAAATAAGAATGTTATTGTAAAAAAAATAAGAATATTGATGAATTAAAATAAACTTTATTTTAAAAAATCAATATCATCTCCTCTTCATGTTTAATAAGTTTGTTCAATTATTTATTTTTTTTAAAACTAACTTTGTTGATTCAATTTTATCAATTTAAATGATCGAATATCGTTTTATTTTTATTAAAAAAAAAAAACATATTTGTTTGTTTTTTATCTGTTAACACAGTTGATAAGTTTTCACCTTTTGCTCTTTTATTGTTCCAGATTTACGCTATATATATAGAGGCCTCTGCTCAAATACTTTTTTCACTCCATAGTTCTGCAATTCGAAATCTTCTTAAATTTCTATTTCTGTTTCAGAATTTCAGAGCGACCATAATGCCATATACTATTCATCTAAATTGTGCAGAAAAAATGTCTAAGAAAATAGATTTGGAGAATGGAACAACAACAACAGAAGCAAAGAACTTTTGTGATCCTAAGATGTTTGAGAAGCCTGAGTTAAGATGGTCTTTCATACGTAAAGTTTATTCCATTATCACTATTCAGTTGCTTCTCACCATTGCTGTTGCTTTAGTATTTGTTTTTGTTCCTCCCATTGCTCCTTTCGTTGTCAGCACCACACCAGGCTTGGTTCTTTACACTCTCCTTCTCCTTCTTTTCTTGACATGTATGTCTCTAGCTTCTTCTGTTTTATCATCATTATATATATGTTCTTTCTTTATATAATTATTATTGTATTTTTATCACGATTAATTTGTTTAATTTTGCATGCAGCATTACGTCTACTAGATTATTATCATCAGAAGCACCCTCTCAATTACTTTCTCCTCCTTATTTTCACCATCACTACAGCTTTTCCCGTTGGATTGGATTGTTACTTTGTTAACGGTATGCATTCAAAATTATTTATTCTTCTTATTGTATTCAGTTGGTAGGACATTTATAAATAAAGTGCACGAACTAGAGTTCGAACCCTGTTACATCTACTTATTCACGGTAAAATTCTAGTCTGTATGCTACTTTAAATTTTTTTATCATAATACTTTATTTTGTTTATCATCAATAATTATATAAAATCAAGTTGTTTGCAGATTGGATGAATTTGTGCATATATGTTTTGCATTTTTAACTCAACCTATAATATAACATGAATTTAATCTACATGTGTGAATTGAATTGTACATAAATTATTTATATGATATAAAATTTTAATTTAACATTAAATTTAATGAAATGTTTATTCATTAAACTGTTATTGAACTATATAATATTACAAAAATGTTACATTAGTTCCTCTTTATTTTAGATGCAGGGAAAGTAATTATAGAATCTGTAATATTGACTACTGCGGTGGTGTTCAGTTTGACACTCTACTCATTTTGGGCAGCAAGAAGAGGCCATAATTTCAGCTTTTTAGGCCCATTCTTGTTCGGAACTTTGTCAGTTCTTATCTTTTTTTGCCTCATTCAGGTACTTTGCTCTCTATCTATAGTGTTTATGAAAAACGACACTTACAATACGATTACATTGAATTGTATAATTTTTTCAAATTTTTTTATGCGCCGACGTGTCTGTGTCTTATCTTATGTTTGTGTACGTGTTTGCTTAATAATTACACTACTTAATAGGCAAATTAGCTCTTACAATACTACTAATTTTGATCATTATTTTGCAGATTCTGTTTCCATTGGGAAAGTTATCACATATGATCTTTGGGTGTGTTGAATCTATTATATTTTGTGGCTACATTGTATATGACACAGGCTACCTTATCAAGAGATTTTCCTATGATAAATTCATCTCGGCTTCGGTTTATTTGTATCTAGTAGGGATACTCGCGGTACGGTGCGGTTGGGTTTTGTGCTTACTTTTTTTTAGACCATCTAAGTGAAAGATATACTTAATTATCTTCCAATGTACATTAGTTTTTGTTTTCTCATTTTGAATGTTATGAAGTTACATTATAGGCAATTTTGTGTATTTAATATTGACAGCTAATCAAATTAAAGAAAAAGTCCATTTGAGTACAAAGTTATTTGGCATATGTACCTTAGTGCTAGTAAACACAAATTAAGTTGTGAACTTTCTTACAACTTACTCTTGTTCATTTTGGTAGTAATAGTTCCTGCAACTAGTTTGCTCTTCATTTTCAGCATTACTTGAAATTTTTATGTTTGTAAGTCTTGTCATTGATTGAATAGGAAATTCTGCTTGTGATGACAATTTTTGAAAGAAAAATTTATATGTTCTGTTCTATGTATGTAAACAGAAACTATTTTCCAATGCAGATCACCTAAAGTTACAACCAAATGAATCTTAATTGTTTTTCAAGCTAAATTACGAGTCATTCTTTTTCTTTTTTTTGACTAAATTACGAGTCATTCTTAATAGCTTCATTTGTAATTGATAACTCGCTGACCTTAGCAAGTAGCTAAAGACTATTATATTATATGATGGAGGTGATTCATGATGCATGTTACATTTCAATTCTTAAAAACAATTATTTAGACTCAATGTTTTTTTGAATGCGTAATTTTAGACATCTTATTCACGCACCAAAAAGAAACTTATTAAGGTGTTTGGACAAAATCAAAATGAATTTATATAAGTGACGAGAAATTAAAAATCTTGAGTCTTTTCAGCAAGTATCTCCTTCACATACTAGAGGTAGCAAACTAAAATTAAACGATTTGTTTGTACAAAAAAAATAATTTGGAATTTTTTTTGAAATTACAAAAACTTAAATGTAGATATGACAACTAGGCGGGGCGGGGGCAGATTTTTCTCTTACCAAACTAAAATTTATAAAGTTATGATATGCCACATATCCGTCTCCATTTTTATTGGGAATAACAAATAGAACGCTAAACTCATATTCGACGGAGTTCTAATTATATGTTTAATTTTTCCTTAAAAAATACCAACATATAATATATTTGTTGGAGAAGATCTTCAAAAAATACCAACAAATATATTATATGATTACTTTTACCTAAAAAAACAAAAATCTTAATCAATAAAACTTCATAAAAAATATTTAGATTTATGTCCTTTAAAAAATACCAACAAAACTTGAACTAAAAATCTCTTAATCGAAGACTTGTTTTTAACTATGGAAAGAAATTCCGTGTATGTGTATGTATGTGTGAGTGAAAAGGAATGGAGATTGGAGTATGGGAAAGGCCAAAACAGTTATAAATGTATAAAACTTTTCCTCACTACACGCACAAGAAATCAAATATCTACACTGTTTTTATAGGAAACTTTGAGTAAAAGGAGACATGTTGTGGAAACCACAAAGAGAGTTGTGAGAAATACATAAGAGGAAAAGAAAACCTAAGTGAAGAAAGAAACAATTAAATGTAATATAAAATATTTTCTCTTCAAAAAAAAAATATTAAAATTATATTAATTGAGTCAAAGAAAATATTTATATTATCAAAAAAGAAAGTATATATTTAGTTTGAGTATAAAAGATTGTAATTGCTACATATTGTGTAAAACTTTTTTACACATAAATCTAATTAAATCACACCATAATGTCACATTTACAGTAATGAAGTTTTTGCAAAAAATAAAATCTTTGTATATATTTTTTTTTGACTAAAAAATCTTTGTATATTTATTTGTTCAAAAAAAAGTATATGTATATTTTTAGAGATAGTTTTTACATATATGTTATGGTGTATTTTTTTTCTTCTTCGATATAGATACAAAATTTTCACCGCCGTTAATAGTGATTAATTTCCGTCAACAAACTTATAGGACACGCAATAAGTGTTCTCTCATCACAATCAAATTCATAGACAGAACTCAGGAGTCGAGAATGAAATTAAGAACTTCGTCTGCGTAAGGATCTCAAATTTTTTACTACTTAAATCAATTTATAATTGGTAAATTATTGTGTAATTTAATGGATGAAATTTTTTTGTAGAAGATAATTATTCTCAAAAATTATTAGTACTCTTTTTGAAAATTAAATGTATATCACTAGTTAGGCACTTAGGCCCAATTAATATTCTTTTTTATATCTAAATTCTAATCTTTTTGTTTTTTGACGCAATCTAAATCCTAACCTTTTTAATTATTTCTCTTCTTTGTTCTTCAATATAAATAAATCCTAAACCCTATAAACATTGAAATTAGTCGGTTATGGTATGTAACAAAGTTGTGTAGAAAAAATGTCTGCAAAAAGAGATTTGGAGAGTGGAACAACAACAAGTGAAGCAAGGACACTTTATCCTACGATGCTTGAGAGCCCTGAATTAAGATGGTCTTTCATACGTAAAGTTTATTCCATAATCACTTTTCAGTTGCTTCTCACCATTGCTGTTGCATCCGTAGTTGTTTTTGTTCCTCCCATTGCTCATTTCTTTGTCAGCTCCACTCAAGGCTTTGTTCTTTACATTGTCCTCATATTTGTTCCCCTCATAAGTATGTGTTTCTCTTTTATCGGTTTATGTTCGTTTTGTCTGATTATTAATAATAATATATTTGTCGTTCAAAATAATTCACTAGTTATTGTATTTTTATGATGATTGTTATTATAACGTTCTTATTACTATAGTATTAATTTGTTTAATTTTGATTGCAGCATTATGTCCACTATACTATTATCATCAGAAGCATCCTCTCAATTACTTTCTCCTCCTTATTTTCACTGTTACTATGGCTTTTCCCATTGGATTGTCTTGTGCTTTTGTTAGCGGTATGTATGTACTCAAAATTATTTATTCTTCTTATTGTTGGTGAAAAATTTGATCATGATCATGATCATTTTTTGTTGTAATCAATGGTTATACAAAATCATGTGGTTCTACTTCTATCCCCGCAACTGCGTCTGGGAAGTATATCATTATCAAAATGTTACATTAGTATAATTTGATTTTGATCCTCATCCTCCTTATATACATGTATGTAAGTGGAAAATAAAAGGAGAAGAGAATTGATTGTGTTTGTGATAAACATGATATTGATTTCATTTTCCAGTCAGAGTTTCTATTTTTATCCTGATGATGAGGTTGGAAACTGGATGCAGGGAAAGTAATTCTAGAATCTGTAATACTGACTGCTGCAGTGGTGTTCAGTTTGACTCTCTACACATTTTGGGCTGCAAGAAGAGGTCATGATTTTAGCTTTTTAGGTCCATTCTTGTTTGGAGCTTTGATAGTTCTTATCCTTTTTGGCCTCATTCAGGTATTTGAATCTCTATCCAGTGCTTATGAAGCACCGACACTTACAATTACATTGAATTATATCATTTTTCAAATTTTTATCTGTGTTGACGTGTGAGTATCGTGTTCTGTGTCTGTGTTCGTGTCCGTGCTTGCCTAATAATTACTACATAATAGGCAACTTAGCCCTTACAATACTAATTTTGATCATTTTCTTGCAGATTTTGTTTCCATTGGGAAAGTTGTCACATATGATCTATGGGTGTGTTGCATCTATTATATTTTGTGGCTTCATTGTATATGACACAAACAACCTTATCAAGAGGTTCTCTTATGATCACTACATTTGGGCTTCGGTTTCTTTGTATCTAGACATCATCAACCTCTTCCTCTCTCTACTTACTGCTTTTGACACTGCTAACTGAAGATTATAAATGCAATATTGTATATATATTTATATATTCCTAATTATCTTCAATGTAGTTTATGTTTTCTCATTTTCAATGTTATGAAATTATAACTATA
Source organism: Trifolium dubium (assembly GCA_951804385.1). Lineage (NCBI taxonomy): Eukaryota > Viridiplantae > Streptophyta > Magnoliopsida > Fabales > Fabaceae > Trifolium > Trifolium dubium. Next base: position 32,478,472 of record OX638072.1, on the reverse strand, counting down.
GGCAATTCTGTGTATTTAATATGTAACTCATGTATTGACTGCTAATCAAGTTAAAGAAAGTCCATTTGAGTACTTAATATGATGATCATGATATTAATAAACACATGTGCTTAATAGTTAATACATTGAATTAAATTTGGCAATCAATAAAAGCAATAACAATAACAAAATGAGAGGTTCACTTCAATTGTTGTATTTGTTTTGTCTTTGTGAAACTATTGAGAGAAGCCTAGAGACCCCCTGAGTCCAGATATCATATTCTCTTTGATTTCTACACTCGAACTCCACGGTTCCCCTCGAGTCTGTTTTCAATCCGAAGTAGCGTCGTTTTTCTCCATCATCATCTAGTAGATCTCTTCCTGGCCATGCAGGTAAATCCGTGTACACGTCTAATACAACATCTGCATTTTTTTAATTACAAAGTTATTTGGGATATGTACCTTAGTGCTAGTAAACACAAATTAAGTTGTGAAGTTATTACAACTTACTCTTGTTCTTTTTGGTAGTTATAGTTCCTGCAACAAGTTTGCTTTTCATTTTCAGCATCACCTGAAATGTTTTATGTTTGCAAGTCTTGTCATTGAATGAACATGTTGGAAATTCTGTTTGTGATGTCAATTTTTGAAAGAAAATTTTACCTGTCCTGTTCTATGTATATAAACAGAAACTATTTTCCAATGCAGATCACCTGCAGTTACAACCAAATGGATTTTAATTGTTTTTCAAACTACGTTATGAGTCAGTCTTAATAGCTTCATTTGTAGTAATTGATAAATGATACCGTTACGGGTGCGTTTGAGTAATTCACTGCCCTTAGCAAGTAGCTCTTGGAAGCCGGAACCCGTAAAATTATCGCCATTCACAATTTCTCCACTGTCACTGGTGCTGTTGTTGATGTTATTAGCTTTTCCACATATTGTTATACCCCCCATTCCTTTCTCTAATGGTGTTACTGAAGCAATATTCCATGCTTCCTTTAGAGCTCTAGCTTTTAATGTTGCTGCTCCTCGGAGAGCTACATATATCATATACACATAAACACATGCATATTAGCCACATATTATCCTTGTGAAACTTTAGATTTGTAATAACTTCAATTTACCATTTTGAATATATTTTGGTCTAAAATACCATGTCCAACTACATATTCTATGTCTTCGTGCATGTTTGGTTCTGCGATTTCAAAAATTGATTTTAAATGAATTGATTTTTTAAAATGATTTTACTTAAAAACGAGTTGAATGTAAAACGGTTTATATTTGGATACATTTACATAAAAGTGAACTGAAATTTAACTAAAATTCTCTACTGTGTCAAGAATAGCGACGCTACAACAGTACGAAACATCGATCCTTTACAAATCACGAGTGCAAAAAATCTTACCTGTGGCAGCTGCAGCAGTAAGAGTAGTGATATCATCGTGAGAACGGACATTCACAGCTGAGCTAATCACAGAGGCAAGGTGGTCGCGCTCAGCTCCCATTGCTTCAGCTGCCTCCATACATTGCGCGGCGACTAATGTGGCAGCCGAGGCAACAGCCATATCTATCTTAGCCATCTTCTCATCTTTGTTTGGTGTTGATGTGGCAGCTGTTGCAGCTGCAATGGCTGCAATAGCAGAAGCAACACCAGCCACAGTAATGGTTGCGTGCATCTGAGCATTATGTGTTCTGGTTTCCTCTTTCTTTTTTTCTCTTCTTTCTTTCAACCATCTTCCAACAGTTTTACTTTTAGGTCCTGAACAAGCCGTGCTGTTGCCAATAGCAGCATTTGCCCTTCCACCATTGAATAATGGATGAATGGAATTGTTTGCTCGAAAAAACTGCACACACATTGATAGGAATAAGCACAAGCAATGTGGTAAAAACTAAAAAGCTAACAAAGTTGCTCATAGCTTAGTAGAAATTTATTGCATACCTTAACAACATCATCAAATTCATCTGAATGAGAAATTGGTGGACTGTCTGTTCCGTTAAATGAACCACCGCCGATTAAAGGCTCGCTGCTGTGAGATAATCTGCCTGAAGTTAACGGCGACACTTCCTGTTATATACATAACAAACAAACAAAATTAATAAAGAAAATGTCCATAGTTTATATATTTGTTATTACTTGTTAGTAAAGAGTAGCAAACACCTCTCTAGCAGAATGTGACATAATGCGCTCAAGGACAAGCTGTGAAGTAGCAGAGGAAGCAAAAGAGAACTGATTTTTGGACAATGTTGAGAGCTCATCAGAGACAGAATAGTTACTGGTTTCTTCAGGAATAGAAGTTGTGTGGCTATTAGAAAGCATGCCTGAAGAAAGAGGTGGTTGAGGTGCAAGAGCTTTTGAGACTTCAAGAGCTGAGGCACTCCATGACCTTGACAGAAACTCCATAGGAACTCGAGGACTCTCCGGCAGAGGCGTGCCGCTACTCGGAACCAATTCAGGCCGCCGACAATTGATTGGTTCCATGTTAGCTGGTGTGAGCTAGTTTTGAATGTTAATTTAGAGATGTGACAAAAGAATCTATCAAGAGATAAATATATAGTACTGGTTTTGGAGGAATGAGGTGATGTTGAAGTATATATGCTAAAAAGAACATAGGAATGGTCAATCAAAACTAACCATGATGTGGTAAAGATATTTTTATTTTTGTTAAGGATCACTTTTTAATGAGTTGAACGGGCCAATGCAGTCTAATTTTTAAAAATTTGAGCTATGTATGAATTTTAAGTTACTTATCATGTGTCGTAAGAGCACATTTTAACATTTGTCTTTGCATTTACTCACATCCCAAACCATATACACACAGACATCTTAGTCTAGAGCAGACATGATTATGAACAAGACAAAAAGGTTACGGGACAGCCAAATTACTTTGGCCAGGTTTAGAGAAATGTCATAAATATTGTACTACTATGTCTGTGATATGTCACCTTAAGTCCTTAATATAGGCTTCCATGTGAGGGATCTAGTTGAATTTGGTAGAAGGTTAGTTTAAAATTCCATTACTTGTAAGTTGTAAATGAGTTTTTTTTATGTCAAATATATATTCTTTATTTCAATCTCATAAATTATTTGTTGAGTTCAAGAAGTTAATGTTGTTAGTGTCAATATAATAATTTGTTTATTACCAATAACAAGATAGTTGGATCTAGTGAAAGATATTAGACTTTCATAACATGACGAATTAAAGTTTAAATTTCAGTAGAGAGAAAATAACAGATTCTAGTTTTAGGTTCTAACTACTACTATTTCTAAAAGCTAAAGAATAAAAGATAAAAGACTCATAACATGAATGATATATACTCAACAAATAAAATAAAATAAAAAGATACTGTAACATTAATAGACAATATTATGACGTTTGCTAAAAAGAACAATAGCTGACTAGAAATTCATGATAACCAAGTTGTCTTAATGGGTATAGTACTACTAGTACACTAACAACAGAAATGATAAAAGCTCGTCGGAAGAAATTACATGCACGAAAACAATGAGATTAGAAGTGGTCATCTTTTAGGCAATGTATGTTTTAGTTTTTCGTTGGTACTCTGAATTTATTCGGCACTTTTGTTTTGTATTTTTCTTTTACCAGTTTATGTTCGTCTTGAGCAGAGATCATATTTTATTAGTAGTATTATTTTCTGTTCAAAAAAGAAACATGCATGAAAACAATGACAAATTTTAACAAATTATATGTTAATCAAGTTAAAATCCTCCTTTGTAGTTGCAACAATAAGATATATTGGAGGAAATTACTAATGTTCATAAAAAATTTGGAATAGCAGCAAGCTTGTAACTTGTAAGTATTTGACAAATAAAGTTGCAGTAATTATGCTGTACAAATTCAAAAGAATATGTGATAGGTAGCTATTTAAATTCGAATGTTCATGTAATTTTCTGGTAGTTATGTGTTTACTACATGCACATATATAATGTGCCAAATTAAGTGACTAATTTATCACTTTCTCCTTAATTGGTCAAATAATTCCACATGTGTTGGTCTTACAATTAACATATCTCATCAAAGTACATTATGGTTTGGCCTTATATGATAGATATGACATGGCTCATTCATTCCATGACCAAAAACATTGCTATTTCAAATTCTCTTATTCCAGGACCATTTGTGTCCTTAGTAGATGCTGCATGCATTGCCTCTGACATTACATCAATGAAATTGTCAGAGGGCCTATGAGATGAGTGATGATGTTTCATTCTTCTTGTTATAGGTGTTGGCTATGTAGATGTCCAAGCCCGACATGTTAGGAATACAAACAAAGTTTTCATCAGAACACTTTCACTTTTCTACACAAGTTGTTAGTACTGTATTACTATTAGACACAAAATGGGACCTAACCTTTTGTTGAAATGAGCGTGCCTATAGACGTCATCAGCAACTACTTTTTCAACTTTTAACATAATTTGATCAATCAATACCTTCTTAATAAATTAAATCTATAGAGAAAGATGCAAAAGGAGATGAGAAACAACAGCTTTTGCTTTTGGATGTGGAAGTACTACTAGTATTTTGTTCTGTCCTTCATAACAACTGACAAAAAGCTTAAGCAATTTATTCCTTTTGCTTACCTCATTTTCTTAATAATAATAATAATAATAATAATAATAATTGCTCCCTTTTATTTTCAACTTAACTGCATAGATTAATACAATGAGTCGGATAGAACTACAATAGACAACAAAATAGTAATCCATCAAGTCGAATAGAATTACAATAGACAGAAAAATTATCACTCTGGGAGTTTTGAGTTTTGACACTGCTGAGTTCAAACATATTAGCTCAACTCAGACCATGGTTCTTCTGCATTCATCTATATGAAGTTATAAATCTTCCATCCACCGTCTGTTTTATATGAAAAACATGCAAGAAAGAGTTCAAAACAAGTTCAATCTATCTGTGTCAACAAACAACGTTATGCCGATGATATGTATCCCGATCAATATAAATTCAGTTAGTATGAATATAGATTTAAAGATATCGTGACCACTCTGGCATCCAACTGAACTGATATGTTGCTATGAGGCAAAACTCAATGTCATGTCATATTTTTATATTAATTAATTAATATTTTAAAACAATTCTGCCTATAAGGTATTCTCCACATACACATTCTCCTCTCTTGAGAATCTAATATGCTTCAACCATATCTCTACCTATTTGGTCAACGTCGAATTGGATTCCCTGTTGTAAATGCATGCCACTGTAATACGTTGTAATCAATATCAACCATCTGATCTAAATCGACGGCCGAGATTAAAAACAGCGTGAAACTGTGTATTTGTTACAGTGGCAGATCTGAATTCAATTGACATTATCACCAGGAGCAATGTTGTTTTGTTTCCTTGGGATTTCATTAAACAATATTAAATAAATATGTAAGACCAAGATGCACAGGTTGAAATCATGTTGGTACTATAACTAAGTGTTTCTCATGTGAATCAATCTTACAATTGATGTGCAGTATTACATTATTCCATATAAAAAAAAAAACAGTCATTACTGGGTCAATGTACATCTTATGGAAATCAAAATACCAGTGCAGATAACCAAAACCACTCTTCATATTTCATTGCCAAATATACAACAAAATTAATGTACACTATTCCATGACAGTGATCACGCAAGTGTATGAGGAGACCTTAGATCACAGTTTTGTTTAAAGCTCTTGGCCAACCAGATAGCTGTTTCCCTTGGAGAAACCTTCTCAGGCCCAAATGGCTTTAAGAGTACACCAAGCTCATCAAACCTATGTTGTTGTAGCAGCCTAGCACTGAACTCCAGCAGCCCCTCCAATGCATCGGCACGTTGCTGGTATGACGAGGTGTCAAACCGATGCTCGCGCGACTCGGATGAGGAGCGGCTTGAAACGCCACCTGTAACATAGTTAGAGCATTCACTGGCACTGCCCTTTGTAAATGGAACACCAGTGCCAGTTTCAGTGGTGCTGGTGGGGATAGTAACTTTTTTGTCCACTAGGATTGTACACTTGTCCTTTGTAATTGTGCAATCAGTACTCCCTGCCGCACTAGAAAAACATTTGGCTGATGCTGACGATGATCTGCGAATAACATGGAAGAATGGATCCTCGTAGGAAGCCATTGCGAATTCTGCAATCCTGTCAATTTGTGGTGCATCAACAGAAACATCAGGAGAATCCACATAACCAACATTGGTGTAGAAGTTTGTCGGGTTCCTGCCTCTTGTAGGAACCGGAAGGGATGCTCTCCGAGTTGGCATGGTAGAATTACCAGATGGTGCACGGGGCACTGGCAGCTGAATCGATAAAAAAAACAATGAAATCAATAAATAGCCTTGATTCTATAGTAACATGGGAAACTCTTCATTAAGTAATACATAGAAAATCTCACTACCAATTATGCTCTACTGAAAATTACAACATTAAATGAAGTTTGGCATATGATCCAATCTCATGATACCGAAATGTCACAGGGCATAAATATAATTTCAATATTGAAGCCATCAAGAGAAATGATAATATTGAGCTGTGCAGAGGATTAACTTACCGATTCACGTTTTGAACCAGTAACATATATCTTTGGCGGTGCCGTTGTCTGCCTTCTGGCAGTAGCAGATTCCTTAACTACTCTAAGTCTTGGTGTTCTTTCCCCAGTTGAGGACTTTATGGCTTTTGATTTTTTAGTATTACAATGATCATGGACAACACCAGCAGATAAGTCATAGAGCTTCTCATCCGAACAATTGGATAACCCTTGAGCTCTATGGGTAGAATACTGAGAACTTTGTTCAGTTCCAGAAATACTGGGATTCAACGCCCTGTGATTGTTTAGTGACAAGTATCTGTCTTGGTCAGAAAGAGTCGAAACAGATTCTGGCTCCACAAATCGAGTTCTTCTTGCATAGTTTGACTCGGGCCATTGGAATGGAAAAGTACTTCTTCTGGGACTATTTAGTTTTTGGTGAACTTTAAGAATGTAAGGCTGAAGATGTGGATGATTTAGTAACTCACCGGCCTGTTAAAACAAAATGTGCTTAAGTTGTTTTGACTAAATTCATTAAAATAAAATTAGTGGCGGTACTGCATGCAAATTTTATATATACTAATCATGCAATGGTGGTAAAAGAACAAGAGAACTTCAGCAAACAGTTAATTTTGCAATTATAGCAATATCACAAACCAAATGTGTTAATATTGATATTTGCTTAACCTAAGAAATCATTTACGATTGTTCCAACTTTAAAAACATTTCACGAAACAGAAGAGGTAAACTTATAACAATGACAATGACAACAAATTACTGTCATCTTTAATCAGCACAAAATGAGAATAATGAATATAGGCATTACCATATAAGTTCTATCACGTGATAAACAAATTTACAGCATCCAAAAAAGTACGGGGAAAATGGAAATGCAATGCAAAGGATTTATTGATTAAATAAATAGTAGTAAATTTCAGAGGCTTTAATTTAACTATAAATTTATATTGTTTTGGTTAACTCGTGCATGCTCAGAAAAATACAAAGATTATGGTATGCAGATATTATGTTTTTTTTTTGTTTAAGACTAGTTCATATCTATTGATTATGTCTTGATAAATACAAAGAATACCCAAAAGATAAAACTCACAGTTGGCCTTAGCTCTGGATTTTTTCGTAGCATACTTTTAACAAGCCCTCGCCTGAAAGAAATATATCACAATAAGTTGCACAATTATATCACTCACTGAGGTCAATAACTTGAGTGAGAAAATTTATATGTGCAAAAGATTAAATGACAAAGAATGAGAATTAACAGGATATATAGAGGCCAAGGGAGTACATCAAGAGTTAAACCGAATAGGATTGCGGATTGCTAAATGCTAATTGCTAAAACATGGAACTGTAAATGCAAAATGAACAAACCCCATAATGAATGGTAATGTTATGTGAATCGAGCATATAGAATTAGAAAGACGCTGTCAAGTTTTAATAGCTTGACTCTTAACAATCAACATGATCAATTTATCACTTCATGCATGGAAGAAAACATAATTTTCAATTCCACAACAAAACTTAGTAACATATCTGGGATTGAGAGGACATAAAATGCTATGTAGGTTGGATAAATAGCGAATGAATGAATGGATGGGATGGTCATTACACATTACTAGTTTGGTAAGTATCTGCATGTATGCATGCTTACATCTTTTCAAATTTAGTAGCCATGGGCACTAATATATAAGTTGAGCAAAAGCAGGAAATAAAAAGATAATTGGATAATAACTTAAGATTATTATGGAACAAAGTACTCACAAAGCACTAGAGTACATAGTTGGCAGTGGAGATACTATAGACTTGTTTATTTTGTGAATCAATGATTGTATGTCCTGCTCAGATGAAAACAACACACACAAATATTGAAACTCATTAAGTTGCTCTCTAAGCTTTAGAATTGTGAAATATTGAAACTCATTAAGTCAATGATCCATCAAAAAAGAATGAGAAACAAATGCTTTTCAAAATAATATAATTCAAAGTCTCAGACACCGTCATGAATGTTTGAGTTATAAAAGAACTACTTGAAAACCAGTAAAATATACTGCACAAAACTGAAAAAGTTTTGCCAACAACATTTTCATCTGTTCTAAAAAGCTTAAGATATTGACTTACAAAAGCTTTAAAAGCTGGCCTGTGAGCGGCCATTTCATAAATACAGCATCCTGTTAAATATTATAAGTCATAACAAATTAGAATTAAAAATATATTGTAAAACAGGAAAAGGAATAAAAGGGATTAAGAGGAGTACAATGAAATCTATCATACCCAAAGACCAGATATCTGATTTAGAGCCATAAGGTATATCAGCAAGAAGCTCAGGGCACATATAACTTGGAGTCCCAACAATCTAAGTTTAAGGCAAGAACAAAAAGTTACTAATCCAAGCAAAAATAAAACCAAAACAGTAAATAACATAGTACTTTTGCAGTATTACTCACTGAGGAAGCAAGATCATCAGATGTCAACATTTTAGCAAGACCAAAGTCACCTGCATCGAACATGCACAACGTAAGGATAACATACTATACATCAAAACGCTATAGAGACATCCAAACCCTTAAACATTGATCAAGTCTAAGAAAGTGGGAGAACAAAGTGAGTAAGGTCATATACCTAGACGTATATCTTGATCTTTTGTCAAGAATATATTTGAACACTGAAACAGATGAGGAAATAACATCACAAAGCTGATTCTTAAATTTCTGAGATATTAGATATATAACAACTATCTATTGTTATTGAAAGAAGTCTTTTACCTTGACATCACGATGAAGAATATGGTTTACATGTAAGTAATCAAGTGCCATCAGCAACTGTACAAGCCACTTGCAGAGTTTCTGCAAAAAGTTAACAAATTTATTTCATATAGTTTCAATAAGCATTGAATAGGAATGAAAGTTATCCATCAGGCTCAAAAGTGAAGTGAGTTGCGGCAAGAGCGACCAACCTCTTCAGAAAAGTTAACACTATTGGCCTTTTTTATAGCTTCGGCCCTGGAGACGTCATAGACAAATTATTAAAAGACTGCATGATCGACGATTGAAAGATAACAATGTCATCACAAATGCTCTGACATCCTCAAATACTTGTATTCAATGTGAAACATGACTTACATATCTCCTCCTTCACAATAGCCGATGATAATACATACAAAACAACCCTGGAAATAAAGATACTGGCTTGCTAAGTATCATAATTAAATCAAGATTATAAACTCAATATGATAGACAAGAGAGGTTCTTCAGTTAAGACATAAGATCTCCATTGGTATGCTAAAACAATAATCGTTCCTTAGTCCATAATACATCACATTTGTCAAAAACAACAAAATTAGAAGGTTCCAATTGAATTGAAAACAAGGCTGACCTTTTCTACCCAAGAATCTTTATACTCCACAATAAATGGGTTGCGAACTTTAGATATAAGCTCCATCTACAAAACAAGGAACCAGCATGGTATCTTAAAAATCTAATATAAAAGAAAGACAATATCAATATCATTTTCAAATTTTAAGATATATAACAAGTAGAAATAAATTCACTTTAAATAGAAAATTCAATTTCAAATGTAAAATTGATTAAAATGAACAAAGGAAATGATAACATTGACACACTCCTTTAAGGAAAAAAGGACAGTCATGTTAAGCCTCGAAGAAGGATGCAAGCCACTCAAGAACTTGATTCCATATTCCTGAAATAACTGCCAAAAAGGAAGTAAAGAATAAAAAGGAGTGGATTACCTCCTGATGGGCCGACCTACGGGTTCTGTCAGTTTGGCGAGCAAGACGGATCTTCTTGAGGACATACCTAAAATGTAAATAACAGCTTATCAGTATAGTGAAATGCACAAGTTCTCATTTAAATACTCATAAATAAACAAAGAAAAGGATATATCATATCATAAATCACATTTATACTCACTTTTTCTTTTCATGTTTGTGCCTCACAAGTAGAGCAGAACCAAATGCACCTTTACCGACCTGTTCTAGAATTTCATACTGCTCCATTTGAACTTATTCGACTTCACCTCTTATGTCACTGGCATTCCTAGAAACCATAGCAACATTGAGTTCGTCATCACAAATAACCAGAAAACATTATACACAAACTTCTTGGCAGCTTAAGACACATATGTCTCAGCAAGTTACACTCTTTAATAACCAAACTCCGCATAAAAATGTTACCTGACAACGGCTACAACAGAGAAATTTTAAAATCAATTTTCAGCTCCACAAAGAACCCAATTCAGTTCCAAAAGTTACAACCACAAAACACAGATTTATGAGGATTCAATTCAACACTTGGATGGTAACTAGTAAGTGAAAGCTCTACCTAATTCCAGAAAAATAAAACCTAGACATAGAAATAGAGCAAGATTGTTATAAGGTAAACAATTAACACTCTCTAACAAACATGTACCTTCCTCATTAAGAGACTCATAATTTCAAAACTAGCCCAATTTTTTAAAAGTAACAAACCAAACAAGTAGTTGCATAAGAACTTAAGAAGCATAAATAATACCAACCATACAAGATGCATAAATTTGTAATAAAGAACAACAAAGCTGTTCAACAAATTATAGCTTAGAAATTTATAACTTCCATTAATTAATCATTAATCATAACATACATTTGTGAGGTTTATATGACCAACCCTATTTCAAGAATTGATAAAATTCATTACTAAGTTTACCATACATGCAACCCCAGAAATAGAAATAGATTATTTAAGTTAAAAATTTAAACTTTCTAACATAAAATTGGAAAAACAGAGAAAATTATATACTTCATGATAAACCCTAGTTACATAGATAATAGCATAGTTGAAAGCATCAACAAGAACAGAAAGAAAAAACTGAAATTTGAAATGAAAAGGAAATTACCAGTAACAGAAACAAAAAACATGAAGGAATAAAAGCAACAAAGCTAAAATTAGAGAAAGAAAACAACAAGATCATGGATATGAAATATGATGTATAGAGGAAAAAGAACCTGGATTTGGCAAAAGTTGCTGAGAAATTTGAAAAGTGTGCTACACCAGTAAATGCTGTAAGAATAGTATAATATGGATTATGATACTAATATAATATGCATGATATAACATGTGATGATAAAATATTATTGCATATTTTTTTTAGTAAACTTTAAAGTATCATCCGCACATAACGGGAAAGATTAATTTTTTGAAATAACTGAGATCTATTTGTGAGATTGACATCTTTTAATAAATATTTTTTTATATATACTGTTCAAAGATCGAACTCTAAACTAAATGATTAAAGTCTGAGGTCCGTCCAAGTATCTACCACTATATAATATTCGTATATTGTCGCATATTTTAATTAATTAGAACTATTTATTTTTACTTAATTAATTAATTAGTACTATTAACTTTAGTTAGAATTGAAAATGTATTTATGAAATGAATATTAGAAAAAGAGAGAGCGCCAAAGAAGAAAAAGAATTAAAGTAGACGCGAAAGGGACGTGTGAATTCAAAAATGATGAGAGGGGTCGGTGGAATAAGCAAAAGGAGATATTTGCACTGAAAATGAAACTAAAGACAAAGTGTATGGTGAACTATATATATCCACCATAATACCATATCATATCATATGTGATCTTCTATCTTTTCCATATGAATATTATTGTAATTATAATTTAATTTTTTTGGAGTTTTATCTGAAAAATTATATGTACCATCTATGAAGCCTAGATACGAGATACGACACGGATACGCGATACGAAAAAATTTAGAAATTTAAGATACGATACGGCTATGATACTTCAATAAAAAATTAAATATATAAATGCAAAATATATAAACATAACTAAAATATATAATAAAGAAACATTCACATTATTAAAATTATCAAAAAAGGTAAATTATATATCTTAAATATTATCTAAAAAGCGAGTCATGTACATCTCTACTAATGTCCTATAATTTTGTCACTCCTTTCGTATATTCTTCATGTTTCTTTGACAAAAGTTGAAAATTTGTATGCACATTAACCAAATCATTAGCCATCTTGGATTCATTTATTTCTTTTCAAAGAATGGATAAAATATAAACACTGAATACTTCTCTGATACGTATCGAAAAGTATCTGACAAGTATCACTGAAGTGTCGGGTTTTTTTTATTTAAAAAATAAAATTTAATCATTGGATACTTCCCCGATACATATAATGAAGTATCAGGAAGTATCTGACGTGTATCGGTATCGGATACGGTATTTAACACGATATTTAATCAATTTTGGAGTATTGGAGCTTTATAACCTACCATTGTTATGAGATTGATTCTCATTTAAGTTGAAGAGTGATAGTTACATGATGCAATTTTATTGAACTGACCCTTAGGCCTTAGTAGTAGGTTTACTTTTACGTGTTTAAATATAAATCAATTTATCTTCAACTTAATTTAATTAAAATCAATTTTTTTCACCAAAAAACTTTTTTTTAAATAATTTAATGATTAGAATTTCACCCCAAAAAATAAATAAATTGACATATCATAATCGAACTCCGATCCTTACACATTACATGCAAATGATGCGATGTCTTTACCATTGAAACTGAGCTCACAAGAACTCTCAAAAACATTAACTTACACTACACATATCTTGTTCTTTTGTGAAAAGCACGTGTGGTCTGCTAATACTGGGTAGCAAGCTTAGTAACGTGAAGCCAAGGCTGCCTAGTGAAATTATCATCATGCACCTCACATTGAAAAAAAATTATTTTTTACCAATTTTTTTCCGGCAAGTTCTATGGTACATTAGATAATTTATAATGTACCGGTACAAGGGGTATTAAATTGATAAATAAAATAATTTTTTTTAAGAATAATTTTTTTTCTATCATTGAAAACATTATAATAACTAAATATCATTTACCAATATTGTCAAAAATATAAATTTTGATATTTTTTGAATTTTTATTCTTCATAATAGTTAGTATTCATCTTTTTTATTGAAAAAATGTGAAACTATTAGTGTAATCATTATAAACAATGAAATTGTATTTTTTTGTGCTATTATTATATCTAAAATATAATCATCGACTAACCGTTTTTTTAATTTATAAAAATAACCGTTAATTTATTAATTTAGGATATCATGTACCGGTACACTTGAATTATTCAAGTGTACCATAGAAGTTCCCTTTTTTTCCAACACTCTTTTATTTTATGAAATTATTCTTTTGCTCATAAAAATAATTCGGAATATATTTTCCAATTTTTTTCTAATTCAAATATAAAATTTTACGGCAAAACAATTTTAGAAAATATGTTCCGAATTTTTTTCGCACAAGCCAAAGTAATTTTTTAGAGGAGAAGAGAATCTTTTCCCCCATATTCCTCCACTGCCAAAGCATTGTGATATTTAGTGGCCTTCACGTTTCCTTTTTTTTTTTTTCATCTTGTTTTTCAGTTTGTTTTATTGCTTTTTTTTTTCCTTTATGTTCTTTTGGCCATATATCCTATATGGATCTTGGAAGCCTGGAAGGAACATGGACCCGTGAACTTTGGGTTGTAATGTGTGTGGTTTTGTTTTTCAATTGAATTTTGGTTTGAGTAATGAGTAGTATATATTGACATGTGGGGTGTAACTAGTATTCAGTACATTCTTTAAGTAATGATTATTTTTAATTGGTTTGAGGCACTGGATAATGGTTTTTATTCGAATATTATTATCTTTGTGTTTGCTTCATTGATTTGAGGCACTATAAAATATGTTGCTGCAGTGTTTCATTTTTTACTTGGTACATAACGCTATAACAAATACGAGTTTTACAAAATTTATTGTTGAATTCAAAGTTTATATTTTATTGATCATTCATTTAACTTTTAGAAAAATTAAAAATCATTTGATCTATTATTGAAACTCATTAAGATTAATGATTTATGAATTTTATTGAATAGTGTTAATCTTGATTAATCTCAATAACGCAACAAATGATTTTTTTTTAGTTTATATAGATGATTTATATGATATAAACTTTCAACCCAACAATAAACTTTATAATATTCGCTTTCGTCATACGGTAAACATTGCACTTGATTAACTCTTTCATTCAAGTCATTGCTTCAAATTATATACCGATGTGAAAATTACATATATATTTTTTTTAGTTGATGATAGCATGCATCTCCTAATTTTAGTATCGGACTCAAAAGTGACATTAGAAGGCCCATAGATTGGGCTTTACCTTGAAGCAAGATGTGTATGCAACTACAAACAAATTTTTTATTTTGAAAATGATATTTGGCGAAAAAAAACCTAGTATCCCTGCTCCTTCTATGAGTGGAAGGTGCACCTTATCTCGTGTTAGAGCCGATAGAGGTGGGTTCGGTGTTAGTGTTGGGTTCGTCCAGTGGCAGAGCCAAAAAAGTTTTGAAGTCCGGGTAAAATTTTAAACCTAAACAAAAATATTAGTTTTGAAAAAAATAATTAAAGTGTTGCCCTAAATTATTCCCTAAGAATCTCATTTTTACGCTAAACTAACTTCTAAAACACTAAAAAATTTGTTTTGCAATGAAAATCTCACTTTTGAACAAAAAAATATTAATTTGCCCTAAATTAATCCATAAAAATATCAATTTTACCTAAAGTTAACTTTTAAAATACCAAAAAATTTCAACCGAGCCCGGGCTGCAGCCCTAGCAGCCCTTATGCTATAATCGCCTATGGTTTCGCCGTCTCAAGTGGTTGGGGAGTGGCTTGCCTCTAAGCTTCTAGTTATAAGATATTTTTTGTGCAAGTTTTGGGTAGTTTGGTGGCTATTTTTTATGGTGATTTTCTATTTTTCGCCATTTCGTGCTTTATCCAAAGGTGGTGGGATTGTTTTCGATGTTTTTTCGTTTGTTTCATTGTATTTAGTTGTGTATTTTGAGTACTTCCGGTGCTCCTTTGTCAAATCTTTGGTTTTGTCCTCTTATTCGAAGTGTAATTATGTAATTCAAAAATAAAAAGTAGATCTTGTGCACAATGCACATTATAATTGTGTTGTGCATGCTATAGAAACCACCTATATTAATATTCAACGGGTGGAATAGGTAAAACATCAAATTATTAGTTATGGTGCGTGTGTGGTACTATTGGTCATGCAGAGCATAGTTTCTCCATCTAAGAATTATTCTAGTGGTGGGGTCCTAGTGCTTCAACTCATCATACCCTGACTCAATTATTTTCCTTAAAATTGATTTCATCCATAATGTAGGTGTCCCTATGCTGCAATACTAGACATAAGAGCCACATTCATCTACAAAATATTTGTGGCATCATATGGATTGCTGGTCAATTTC
The DNA here is from genome assembly GCA_951804385.1 of Trifolium dubium. Taxonomy (NCBI): domain Eukaryota; kingdom Viridiplantae; phylum Streptophyta; class Magnoliopsida; order Fabales; family Fabaceae; genus Trifolium; species Trifolium dubium. The sequence continues at coordinate 32,462,635 of OX638072.1, read as the reverse complement.
AACCATTAGTTCCTAAATTTATGTTCTTGTGCTATGTCTAATTCATCTAGTTATTCCAATTCTATGGATATTATGTAGCTCAAAAGGTCAAACAATAATACAATAAAAAAAATAAGTAGCAAATTGGTAATGATTAAGTCAACAATTCGTTCAACTTTTTAACACCTTTTTCTAAACATCCTTTATATTTGTTGTCCTTGATTAGTTTGCTAACAAATAATTCATCAAAAAAAGAAGAAATTTGAAAGATAAGATTGTTTATTTAAAGTAAAGTGTCACATATAGATATGACTAATGAGAAAGAAAAATAACAATAATGAACCGGAAATTAATGAAGTGTGACCAAATTGCATAAGAAAACTATGAAGAATAATATCTGAGTAAATTAATAATGAGTAAAAACTATTTATGTGATCAATGTTTTTCCAAACAGACGAACAGTTGGTAAAAGATGCAACAACTATATAAGGTCATACTTGCATAACAATCACACATATGAATCACATTAATTCAATTAAAAACTCATAACAACCACGTGTCATATTATCTTCTAGTTTGACACTCAGCATTATATTCTGAGTGCTAATTATATATATGAAAAAAATGAGAAAAATTTAAAAACAAATAAAATATCACTTGGACAACGCTTTTTGAAACAAGTGTGTTATCTAAGTGCAAAGATAAAGTGTTATATAAGTGATTTTTTTTTTTGTTGACAATGTTATATAAGTGATTTTACTCTCGATTGAACATGTATTAATTATACTATAAAGATACTTGCTTAATCATGTGTTAGCTATAGAAAATATACGTCAAAAAATGTTTTCCTAAGGATGCACAATAAAAATGTATCAACTAACTAAAACATATGCTATAGTGAGAATTTTCAGACTAATAAATAATGTGTGTTTCAATGCGTGGTTATTTAGATGTTTCATTTAAACGTGTTGTTTTTTGTAGCATAAACACATGAATTAGATGATATGCGGATGTGCATAAGACTTCATCGTTTTATTAGAATCACCATTTAGTACGGCCAAAATAGTTATAAGAGATTATTAAAAAAAGTTGGAGTTCAAACTTGGATTCTTAATTTCTTTAAATAGTTTCACAACAAATATTATGTTGACCTAGTCGTTGTGACATAGTTTTAGACAAAATTCAATATCGTTTTGTTGGAGAGTGACTTTGATTATTGCAAATTCTATCACAGTTTTAGCTTGTAGATTGAACAATTTATCACATTATATTTCTCCTATCTTTTGCGAGTTAATTAAGAAAAAGATGGTTAATAGTAACTACTTAGTTCATCCGTTAGCTTGTTTTTTGTATTTGGATCTTCGCTAGTGACACATTCTTTCCCTTTGCGGCATGGTTTTGCTTGTGTTTGTTTTAAAAAAAAAATTAGTTTAACTTTGCCCTTTAATCCTCCATTTGAACAAATAGAAGACAATTAACCACCTTTATGTCAAAGTTGTTATGGCTTCATAATATGACGACACTATAGTTGGACGGGGAAAAAAGAAAAGTCACACTAGTTGGTAGGTCAACAATGGTACTGAATAGTATATAGGATATGCCCACACCAAATTAATCCAGCCCAATTAGCAATAGAGTTGTTAGTGTTAGCCTTTTTTTCCGCAAATAATTTTTTATTAATCAACCAAATAATGAACTGCAATAGTAGAATTAAGGAGAATTTTTTTCAATCCAAATAAGATGAAAAGAAAATGAAAATGTGAACTAAGAAAATCACAATAAAAAAGTATCGTACGCACTAAAGTAAAATTGATTATTTAAAATATTGTGAAAAACTGAAAACTATATATAAACAAAATTAGGTTAATTATTTTCAAAGATTACTTGAAAAAAAAAATTTAACTCCACATCTAGAACAAACTAAATCCCTAAAGAGACTTTCCATAACATTATATGACGATTTAGTCAAAAAAAAAATTACGATCTAAAGATTATAACTTTAATTATTTTGTTCCACATATTTAATTTGTTATTTTTTTCAATAAACTATCAATATCTTATTTCGACATCCCCTCACATCTGCCAAAGGACATTGATTCCATCCAACTCTAATATATTCTCTCAATCTTAGCAGCTCACCTTAGCCATTTCAATTATACAAACTAATAACATTAATTTATGTATACTTACTCTTACGTACTTTTTATATAGTTAAGCTTCTAATTAGTGTTGAGATCTTTTTGTCAATGTAGATTAATACAATCCAACATTAATGTATCAAAAGTTGTATCTTGATTTGTTGTATGCATGCATGTTACCACAAAAATGGGGAAATTGTAGGAAATTAATTAGTTGTTCCTTTTTTTTTACCAATTTGTTCTTATCTAACCAGACACATATTCTTATTCTTAATTAGTATAGATTCTAATTGCTCAGGTAAATATAGAAGGAGAAAACTCAAAGGAACATGAGTTAGGCAATAGACTATTTGTTTATTAATTTTAGGATGGACACCTTTTGTTTTGTAGAACTTTTTTTACCAATATAAAAGTCAAAAAGTCTACCCAAGTTGAACCTACCTTGAAAAACATTATAATTTTGGCAAGAAGACATACTACGTGAAAGGTGACACACACAACACAACACAAATGAAATGATCAGATATTGGGTGATGGTAGAATCCAGACAATATGAGAGCTAGCTAGAGACTAGAGTGGTGAAAATTGAAACCATTGGAGATTAATATTCAGAAGAGAGAAGAGAGAAATATAAGTTATTTAGTTGGAGAGAAATATAAACATGAAAATTAATGTATGTATTTGAATTAATATTCAGTCTAAATATATATGTTGATTTCCGTGATTCTATATTTTTCTACTTTATTTTTTTTCAACCAAACAACCTTTAAGAAAAGATGCGTGGCCTTCATGTATTTTGCTTCCAAAGTGTATTATTATATTGGAGACAAAATATATAAGCATAAACCTCGAGCTAATTAGCAACTCCAATAAATTAAACAAAACACTATATATTGGCATGTCTATAGATTAAGGCTCTAATTTAACAATAAAATAACCCTAATTTATAGTAGATCGATGAAGTTAGTTAATTTTTAGTTTTTATTAATCGATATGTTAGTTGAGCTGTTACTAATATGTTAGTTATGTTGATTAAATTTATTTACTAATATATAAATGTAAATATTAGTATGTAAGATGTTGTTTGATTTATCTTGATGAATATTTTTAATGTATACAACTTTTATAATTTTTAAAGATAGATAATTAAAGATATTAACGATTAAAATTGTTCATTGGCAAATGTGAACTGATCAACTGCAACATTTATTTTGAGACAGAAGGAGTAGTAATTAGTAAAATTAACAGTTAAACTAATTTATTAATTTAAATGACCTAAAATGTTTAAATTTAAATAATATTTAAAAAATTTAGTAAGACAACTCGTATAATATTGAAACAAAAATTGGTAAACTATAATCTAAATGAATATCAAAATAAAATATAATTTAGTATAAAATTAAAATAAACTATAACTCGTGAGAAAAAAATGTATTAAATAGATTTTTTTAATTATAAGTTTATAAATTATAAACGATAAGTTATACTGCTAACTTAAGCTCAAAATTATTGTGCATGTCAAACAAAGTCTAATTAATTTGTGAGCATAATATATTTTTTATTAAACAGTCTAGTAGATAAAATTTTATAAACACATAAATAGAATGTTTGTAGTTTGATTCTTCTTCTTTTTTTTGATACAAAGTGTTTGTAGTTTGATTCTGACTTTTACGAAAATATTAATAAATTTTAATAAATAAAGAAGAGTGTTTCGAAAAATGTGTTTGGAGTTAAATTCATTATAAAAATCTAATCTAAAAGGGAAGTCGGCTCTCATAATTTGTAGTCAAATTATCTGTTTCATCATCACTCGTCTTCTTTCTTAGCTATTTTAATTTCTGTTTTTTCAGTTAATTTACATTTTTCTTACATCTACTTTTATTCACCAAAGGGAAAATGTTTTCAAGTTGAGGACCTGTTGGCTTTGCATGTCACCTTCCCCAGCTATAAGAAAAATGCATGTCACACGACACACACACCTCCCTCTTCTCTTCTCCCACTAATATTGCACATTAATAATTATGGTCTTCTATTGGGTCCCTCCTACCGCACTCAAAATTAGAAAGAAAAATTATATATAAAAAAAGAAAAAATCTTAACTACAATTTTCTCATGGTCATTTCATTAGTATGTTTTATTAGTGGCTAGAAAATCACGGTGAATAATAAACGGGTATATCCGGGTTCGAGCCTGGATTCCTGTATTTTCGTGCAATATGTTCAACTAATATGTTTTATTTATATATAAAGGAAGTTAGTTTACTATTCATATAAATATTCTTATATAAAATAATGTTGTACTTAATTCGTTCTAAAACTATTTTCTTCTTAACTTTTTAATTTTGTCCAAAAACAATTATTGTTATTTTTAAAAATCAATGTAAATTTAATGTTAGTTTACCATTAATATTCTTATAAAAGTTAAAATATTAATTAAATATTTTTTTCTTAATAAATTAAGGATATATAAAAGATGTACCAAAAAAAAAGAATAAAAGATATTTAACTTATTAATCCTTATTACTTTTTAATTCACACACATAATTTTAAAAGGATAATAGTTTTAAAACAGATCAGTATAATGAAATTAATAAGCTTTGCAAAACGAATAATTTATTAAATATTTGTAATAATTTTATAAGCACAACAATATCAATTAGCCGACCATACACATGGCAATTAAAGTGAGAAAAAAAAATCTTATATAAAGCCATGCCATAATTCACAACTCTCATCAGGGTAACTTGCCTCCTCTTCCTTCATCCTTATCCCTTCTCACTTCCCAATTCTTCTCAATCAACCATCACTTTCCAATTTAATTTCTAGTTAATCAAACACTTCTTCATATATACATACAACCGCCATTATTTTGGCAACATATATATAGTCATATAACAATTGCTAGCTATAACCAATTGAAGCCTATATTCACATAAAAACAACAACCAATTAAAGCCTTTCCGTTTAAATTTACAAAAACTATACAATATATATAGTTAGTATTAGTACCTTGCCAAATTATTAAACACATTATATACTAATATATAGTGTATTAATATTGTGTTAATTAAGATGGGTAATGGTGATTATGCTTACCCTTCTTCAGGTATGAACAACGTTGAGAGTGTGCACCGTGTGGCAATACCACCACCACAACCGTTTTTTGAGTCATTGAAGTATTCTATGAAAGAGACATTTTTTCCAGATGACCCATTGAGAAAGTTCAAGAATCAACCAGCTTCAAGGAAATTTGTACTTGCTCTTCAACATTTTTTGCCCATTTTGGAGTGGGCCCCTCAATACACAATTCAGTTCTTGAAATCTGACCTTATTGCTGGGATCACTATTGCTAGTTTGGCTATTCCTCAAGGGATTAGTTATGCCAAGCTTGCTAACCTTCCTCCAATTCTTGGACTTTGTAAGTACTTCAACTCAATATCATATCATTCATTAACTATCTAATTACTGCATACATGTTTAAGATTACAATGTGATTTCAACAAATTCACGATTGATAAGTTATTAAGGAGTTTAGATTCTCTTCTACTTATGATTTGATTCAACATCTCTCAAAAGTTGAATATATGTTGAACCAAATTATGTGCCGAGAATTTAATCAGCTATTTTTTGAGCATAATATAATATGATTGATATCTCTCTCATTTGTTATTAATAGGATAAGATGTCATACATCTCTAACTTGGAAAGAGCAAAATGTCATTTTTATTTTAGGTTGTAAAGATTCACCGGCTATTTTTATTACAAAGTTTTATTTTTCTCTCTTATAGAGTCAAAATATGAAATCTCTTTTTAGTTTTATAATCAAATGTTTTGAAAAAAATATAGAGAGATTTCATCTTTTTTCCCACTAATTTCCGTAGCTAATTCGAATGATGATATGTATAATCTAACAAAATTATTATAAACTAGAGTAGTATGTGTTCACATTATTACAAGTTGGCTTTGCATATTCTCCATCCCGTTTGCTATTACAAGCAAACATCATTGATAATTTATGTATATGAATAGATGAGATGGCAAAATTAAACCATTATAAACTCACACATATAAAGTTGAGTGATCAGAGATCGAATTACGGTCATGGATATCCAACTTAAAAATTTTGGCATATTCTGCCAGTTAAATATTAAATTTTTAGTTTTTTTTTTTTGACAACACATTTTACTTGTTATAGTGACGGAATGGTGTATATTTGTGTGACTTGAGATTTTGAGGGACCATATATATGATAGTAAAATAAGAGAATATGGATATTTGAATTTATTAATTTAATGGTGAATTTTATGTTTCTCTTTTAGCTTTGGACATGATTTAGTGAGGAAAATAAATTAATTACTAAAGGTATACACGCACGTATATGAATGAATGCAGATTCAAGCTTTATACCACCATTGATTTATGCAATGATGGGTAGCTCAAGGGATTTGGCAGTGGGAACTGTGGCGGTTGGATCACTTCTAATGGCTTCCATGTTGGGTCGTGAAGTTAATCCAATTGAGAACCCAAAGCTTTTTCTACACCTTGCTTTCACTGCTACATTCTTTGCTGGAGCTCTACAATTATCACTAGGCCTCTTTAGGTATATTACTTATATTTCATTTTTTTTTATCGAATACACATTTAAATGTAGAGAAATAAAAAATTACGAATTTACACTATACACACAAATGATGTTTCAGCCGTTGGCTATATATATGAGGTGTACAGGAGATTTTTTGTCTTTTATTAATTTGTCTTGTCAAAAACATTTTGTATTTTGCAATTATGAGATTCACCCTCCACCTTCGTAATAATGCATATATAGATCAGATTAATTACTATTATACAAGTTTAATTAAATTCTGGAATAAACTTGTTAAGTGCGATTAGCCTATTTTAGTTTTATATATTGATTCATGTACAACACTATATATTATATACCCAAATAATGGACCTTTATAGCATATGTAGTGTAAGAGAATAATTATTCCTTCACATTACATTATTTATATTTATAATGAGTGTTACAAATCAATGTTTCTTTCTTCAATTTTATGGTCAATTAATCAATCATAATCGTCAAATTACTATTATAATGACTTCTAAAATCACGAAGACGCGTGATTTAACATGCTGACAATGTAAATCTCATAACAGCGACGATGCATCAAAGTTAACCGTATTTGATTGGGTGCAGGTTGGGGTTTATTGTGGATTTTCTATCACATGCAGCCATTGTAGGATTCATGGGAGGAGCAGCCACAGTAGTTTGCCTGCAACAACTAAAATCAATACTAGGACTTGAACATTTCACACATCAAGCTGATATTGTGTCAGTTATGCGCTCTGTTTTCTCACAAACTCGTGAGGTACAACTTGTTCAAACACAAACACTATTATTAGCTAGTATTTGTCTTATTACTCACTCCGTGACACTCTCTAGTGTGTTTTTTTTGTCCACTACAATACAATAACAACACATCACATTATTGTATGTGCACCTCATCACATCTCACACATGCATGTACAGCTCCAAACATTATTCATTTTATTATTCTATAAAAACTCCAATTATTTTTGTATAATACAAATCATTAATTTAATAATGTAGCATAATCTTGTAATTTTTACATATTCAATAATTTAACTACTGCAGTGGAGGTGGGAAAGTGCAGTATTGGGATGCTGCTTTATTTTTTTCCTCCTCGTCACAAGATACTTTGTAAGTATTACCTAATCCACACCTTAATTATGTTTTTTCCATTCACACTTATTCCTCAAAGATAATAATAGTTATAACTCAACAAAGATAAAGAGTTACCAACCAAATGTTGTTTTCAAACCAAGAGCCATGTGACCTTATTGTGAGGAGAGAATATCCTAATCCCATTACTCATATTTTTTGCATTTGTTAATTACTTAATTATACATCCATGTTTCATATGGGGAATGGAATTTCAAAACCTACTTATTCTTTTGATTAACTATACATTATTTATCAATCCTTATTAAACAAAGTATACTTTCTTTATAAAGTTTACAAATTTTCAAATTAATTGACACTAGAAGATTCTTCTTTGGTGATGCTCCCACCTATATAGTAGCCATGACAATATTGGTATAATACACCATAGACTAAAATACTAGATAATATTATTTTATCTAAATTAGTTAAACTTGGAGACATGAACTCGATTCCTACTTTAGAACAAATATTCCATGAACCTTATGGAAATGGGCATGGCTTTTTTAAGGATGCTCTTATCATTTAATGTTATTTTTAACGTATATTAATTGGAATATCCCAAATAAATTCTTCTCAATTTAATTTTAAGAACAGTTAAAAATAGTCCTTAATTTTTCACAAAATTGGAGATGAGTGATTTGACATCTACATGTAATTAAGGATAAGTTTCAAAGTGAGACAATTCATAACACAACTGTGGGACCCTCATATTGTAAGCTGTTGGATTTTTAACAAACCAAACTTAACTAATATAACTGATTAAATAGTTATAATAATTCAACTTAACTCATAGGTAAGTTAAAATCAAAACATTATTCTATAGCAATAGCACCATAGGAGTAGAGTATAGAGTGAAAATGTTAATATTCTTAAATTTTATGTCGCAAGCAATTGTGGACCTACTAAACAAACAACTTAGTAGCTAAATGGTATGGAAGATGCTCTTGGAGTAGCTATATTGCTAACACCGCATGATATTCTCAATTCTTTTACTTTTTTTAGTCCTTTCATAGATGCTAGAACAGATTTAATACCAACTTATCAATTTTAAAAACTTCAATTGATATCTTGTCAAAAAAAAACTTCAATAGATACAATCTTTTAAGAACTAAAAATGAATCCTACAAAATATCTCATTTATTCTTGCAATTTGTTTTGTTGAGAAAAAATAATTTTTGATAGTTGATGAAAAAAAAAATGATTATTTGTGATGACAGAGCAAACGACAACCAAAATTCTTTTGGGTGTCAGCAATGGCGCCACTAACATCTGTTATATTGGGAAGTCTGTTAGTTTATCTCACCCATGCCGAGAAGCACGGTGTTCAAGTGGTAAGTTTTTTATTTATTTTCATAATTAGTATTTTTTAGACATAATTAATAATTTTTCTCATAAAACGCTTGTGACTCACACACAAGTAATATTTATGTGGCCAGAATCAGAATTAGGAATCTGAATTATTTAGTCACATACATACGCATATTAAAATCAACCTTTTATATTATTGAAATAATAAAATGATATGTATTTTATATTTGTGTGTTTAAATAATTTGAATTTATAGTTGTGACTCGAAGAGAATTATCCATCCATCACACACAGCCAAACATGGCACTAGTGCTTCTCTGCAGTGCTACCGTTATATGAATAGAGACATGCACCATACCTCACAATCACAAGTTTTATGGGGGACTTTTTTTGGTAGTTGTTGTCATTGGGCCAACCCAAAATTACTCCATTATTATGGGCCCATTCGTATAGCTCCTGTTGGGCCCCCATTCAGTTATTGTGGAAAGTGTTTTGTTATTGTCGTTTTGTATTATTATATCAATAATAATAAAGAATTTTATAAAGATTTAATTTCTATGAAGTAAATTTTGTTAAAAATTTGTAAAGAGGTTCTATATGCATAGTAAATTAATTTCATTTTATTCTACTATTTGGGTTTGTAGCCTACCGGCTAGAATTCCACTTTATTAGGTTATAAGTGGACGTACTAGGATCTGAACCACGATCCTTGCATAATGTCTCTATCAACTGAGTTATGCTCATGAGACAATTAATTTCACTTTATAATAATACTGATAATGATAGTTCTAGTTTTTAGTCCGTCTTTGGGGTGAATATCGAGTCTTAAAAAATAGTTTGAGTTTAATGAGCTTTTTTTTTTTTCAGATTGGAGAATTGAAGAAGGGGCTTAATCCACCTTCAGCAACAGATTTGGTGTTTGTGTCACCATATATGGGCACAGCCATCAAAACTGGACTCATTACTGGTATAATAGCTCTTGCGGTGAGTACAATATAATGCCACTCAAATCTCATTTCTTATGTGTGCATTCCTCTCAATTAATCATCTCTACAAGTTCTTGATTCTTGAGAACTCAATTTGATGATTATATAGGAAGGAATAGCAGTAGGAAGAAGCTTTGCAATGTTTAAGAATTACCATATTGATGGCAACAAAGAAATGATAGCTATTGGTACCATGAATATTTTTGGTTCATTAACCTCTTGTTACCTAACAACAGGTAATTACTAATTTTTTGCATTAATCTCAATTAGTATTAAATATTTAATATATAAATAGAACATCCAACTTTGTGCATCAAATGCTAACAACTAACAAGTGACATGAAAATTGAATACTTTTTCAGGACCATTTTCGCGTTCGGCTGTGAACTACAATGCCGGGTGCAAAACTGCAGCATCAAACATTGTAATGTCAATAGCAGTGATGTTGACATTATTATTCCTAACACCTTTGTTTCATTACACTCCTCTAGTGGTACTATCAGCCATAATTGTATCTGCAATGCTTGGACTAATAGATTATGAAGCAGCAATTCATTTGTGGAAAATTGACAAATTTGATTTTTTAGTATGCTTCAGTGCATATATTGGAGTTGTCTTTGGCAGTGTTGAAATTGGCTTAGTAATAGCAGTATGTATATCAAGTTTTTTTCTTCTAAAGCAATATTTGTGTTTTAATATAAAAAATGTTATTGAAATTAACATGTGCTTTGTTTGTGTGAATATGCAGGTTGCATTATCTGTACTTAGAGTACTTCTATTTGTTGCAAGGCCTAGAACATTTGTTTTAGGAAATATTCCAAATTCTTCTGCATATAGAAATGTAGAACATTATCCAAATGCACATCATGTTCCTGGAATACTAATTCTTGAAATTGATGCACCAATTTATTTTGCTAATGCAAGCTATTTAAGAGAGAGGTGAGCCACTAATTAGTTGTATGCAAAAAATATATATCCCTTCATAAATTCGGAAATTTACAAGAAAATTTTGTTTATAGGATCACAAGGTGGATTGATGAAGAGGAAGAGAGAATTGAATGTGCAGGGAAGACCAGTTTGGAGTATGTTATAGTGGATATGACCGGTAAGTTCTTGATTAACAATATGGTTCCGAAGATTTTGAATTCTATAAAGTCAGATATTGCATGCATTAATCAATGGCAGTTCGATCGAGATTGAATATTTCAAATTCCAGCTTAATGTTTTGACCAAACAATCATGAATCACTGATGTCTCGAGTGCGTTAAATCTTTGAATACATGGAATCCGAATTCAAAGATTATTAGGCTAACTTGCAATTTAATTTTATTGCAGCTGTTGCAAACATTGATACAAGTGGAATAAGCATGCTTGAAGAGTTCAAGAAGACAGTCGACAGAAAAGGACTACAAGTAATTATTCACCGCGTCTCAATTTTGTGAATCAACTTAAATATCACATTCATTCTTTTTTACTTTAGAATATCGATAGAGTATTGATTGTGTTTCTGTAATCTTCTTTTCCTATGTGTTTAGCTCGTTTTGGTCAACCCCGGAAGCGAGGTGACAAAGAAACTGAACAAATCAAAGTTCCTTGATGAAATAGGACAAAAATGGGTTTATGTGACAGTTGAAGAAGCTGTTGGAGTATGCAGCTTCATGCTCAATACACACAAAGCTAATCCAATGAAAGATGAGCCAGAAGGTTTGAACAATGTGTGACAAGAAGCATTGTTTATTACTGATTTTTCATCTTAGCTATACTAATTGCTTGTACCATTAGTATGTGGCATGAGAGTTTCTGAATCATGCTACATAAGATATAGAGTGCAAGGGTATTTTTAATTAATAAGTTTCATTAGTTTGTACCTTGAGTTGGAAGAAATTAAAGTTTCCAACCTAGGCTATTGAATACTTATGTATCTTGAATATCTATTTTCAAATGTAAAATACTCCCTCCGTCCCATTTTAAGTGTCGCAGTTGACCAAATCACACACTTTAAGAAAAGTGTGTAAAAGAAAGAGAGAGGATATGAATTTTACTAAAATACCCTTTATTTTTATTGGTAGTAGACATTGGAATACTAAAATGTAGATTTTTTAGTGTACTTTTTCTCTTACCTAATGATTGTTTTAAAGGATAAAATAGTAAAAACTAATGTTATAAATAGTATATGACACTTATTTTGGGACAAATAATTTTGGCAAGTATGACACTTATTTTGGGACGGAGGGATTAGTAGTTATGAAATTGATAAGTGTTCCTTTGGAAGAAATGCCCATAGAGTAATAACAATTCACTAAAATATTATATATGTATAATTGATCAACTAATAACTATTCATATATCATATTTTTACATTTTATAAAAAAAATCATTTTTGTACAAAAAGCACTCATAAAATAAAGAAGAAGTAAGTCTATCATACACTATATAATAACTTAATAACTCATAAAAGATGGACGTGTATAGAATGATTCAAAATTAAATTAAGATTGAAATGAGTCTTAATTATTAATTCTACTATATTCATAGATATAAACTTCTTTAAGTGTTTATAACTAAAATTCAATCGGTATCAAAGGTATTATTGGAGGAATTTATGTTTGAATTCTTTTTTCTCTATATATAAAATGTGTAAGTCTAAGCGTCTAGCTATTAGACTTATTACTAATATTAGGCTAAAAAAACCTGTTTGGCATTCAATTTAAAAATAAACTAATTTGAAAAAATCATTTTCACCGTCCATTTGTGTGGTCCATTTAAAACCAGAATTTTGCTCTATATTCACTAAGAAATAGTATATAATCGACAGTAAATTCATCCAAATTAGTTTACTACTTTAATAAGCAAAGTGGCTCAACAAAATCTGCATCTTAAAATAGACAACAGTCAAAAACGACCAAACACAGTCAACAATAACAACAACATTAAATTCAACTTAACTTCAGTGAACTGCTCTTGTTTTTTCTCTATCTTCTTCACTCTCACCCTTCCCACTAATCCAAGCTTAAGCTCAATCCATAATTAGGAACACTGAAACAATCAATGGCACCCCTCCACCAGAAAAAATCAAAGAAGACAAAGAAGACCAAGAAAACCAAACAAGTAAGCTTGGTTGTTCCTGTTGAGCCAAAAACCAACGACACCGATTGGTGGGATTCTTTCTGGCACAAAAATTCTACTGCCCCAGGTTTCTTCTTCTCTCTCTTCATTCCATTACTCTTCAAATTTTCAATCTTTTTCATTATTTGTTTTGGCCCATGTTCTTGTAATCTTGTTCCAGCATGAAACCCTTTCCTTTTCAAAGCTTTCATGCTAGTGACTTTGTAGTACTGTTATTATCATTATTGTAGTTAATTTTTTGAGATGGGTTATTGATATATGGATATGATTGATGCAAAAATGTGTAGGATATTCAGTACCTAATGATGAGTCACAAGGGTTTAAGTATTTCTTTAGGGTCTCAGAGACAACCTTTGAATATATATGTTCTCTTGTTAGGGAGGATCTCATATCAAGACCTCCATCAGGGCTTATTAATATTGAGGGAAGGCTTCTTAGTGTTGAGAAACAGGTTGCTATTGCTCTTAGACGGTTAGCATCCGGTGAATCTCAAGTTTCGGTTGGAGCTTCTTTCGGTGTTGGTCAGTCGACGGTTTCTCAAGTGACTTGGAGATTCATTGAAGCGCTTGAGGAACGTGCTAAACGCCATCTCAATTGGCCGGATTCTGATAGAATGCAGGATATCAAGTTTAGTTTTGAAGCGTCGTATGGTTTGCCTAATTGTTGTGGTGCGATTGATGCAACTCATGTTATGATGACGCTTCCGGCTGTGCAAACCTCGGATGATTGGTGTGATCAAGAAAAGAATTACAGCATGTTGTTGCAAGGAATTTTTGATAATGAAATGAGGTTCATTGATATTGTCACAGGTTTGCCTGGTGGCATGACATTTTCAAGATTATTGAAGTGTTCGGCATTTTTCAAGCTCTCGCAGAATGGGGAGCGTTTGAATGGAAATGTAAGAAATTTAGATGGAGATGTGATAAGAGAATTTGTAGTTGGTGGGTACAGTTATCCTCTTCTTCCGTGGCTTATGACCCCTTATGAAACTAATGGCATATCGGATTCACATTCCACTTTTAATCACAAACATGAAGCTGCAAGACTACTTGCGGTGAAGGCATTTTCGCTGTTGAAGGGGAGTTGGAGAATCCTTAGTAAGGTTATGTGGAGACCTGATAAGAGTAAATTGCCCAGCATTATCTTGACATGTTGTTTGCTTCATAATATAATTATTGACTGTGGAGACACCTTAGATCCAGAGGTTGCATTGTCTGATCATCATGATTCAGGATATCGAGAAGTGTATTGCAAGCAAGTTGATCCTTCAGGAAGGACAATGCGAGAAAATTTGGCCAATCATTTACAACATGGGATGCAGTTAGATGCTCATGGTACTTCTGCTACCTCTGTTCATCTTATTTAGAATTTGACTTTTGGCCTCGGCATACTGTTGTTGAACTTAGTTTCTTTTTCTTTTCTTTTTTTGGATGAGAGTTGTGATTAAGTAAAGCTTCTCTTATCCGCTTGTTTTTATGTGAATGTTAATTATTGTTATTATTGGAAGAATTGTTGTTACATATAGTTCTCAATGAGCAATAATATTCGAGCAAAAATGAATCATAATATGTCTTCTTTTGTATTGCTCTTTATGCTGAACAAATGACTTTTAATAGACGGGCAAAATAAATAGAATAGAGATAGTTAAAATGTCATTAGATAAACAGTAGCTGCACATCTAATCAGTAAATAAGCTTGAGGAAATCTTAAGCAAATGATGGTGAAAATTCCATCATAGCCTCTTCTACTGCGTGAACGTTACGCTACATGTATAACAGAATCTAAATGCTAAATGAAACCCAGGTCCTCTCCATAGCTAAAACAGGGTCTTGAAACATGTCTAGACTAGAGAGGCAAATTTACAAAGAAGAAAGCTAATGTATCATTTGTCCCAAGATATTAAACTATGCTAAAAATCTTGCTGACTCAATCTCCCTTAGTGGGTGGCTGAACGCATGCGCAAAAGGATGCTTTCTTCTTCATCTTGTGGTAGCTTTTCCTTGTCCCACCATAGAGATAATCTCGCAAAAGGACTCTTGGATTTTGATCATCAATTGTTGCTTTTCCTTTGCCTTCTTTGTCATCATTAAATTTTAGAAGTAAAAATTGCAGTCTTTGTATCTCCAACTGCAGCCGTCCTATTTTTTCTGATCCTCTCCGAGCCTGTTCTGAAATTCTCCTTCCGCTGACTCTTCCACTCTCATCTGACACTGTTACAGACTTCCCAGAAAAGGATGGTGTGCCCTCTTCTACATTTGTCATCAACTTGCGGTTGGCATCAAACAACTTTGTGATGGACTCCTGAGCAGATTCAAGCTGCCCTTTCACAGCGTCATACTCGACACCTTTTCCCATTGTGTTTTTCTCAATAATTTCCATCTTGGTTATCAAATCATGTACGGTGATTTCGAGGTTCATCAACTTTTGAGCATCTGAATCAAGTCTTTCTAAAACCTTCCTCTTATTGCCTTCATTCAGCAGCGGTTGCGAGTCTTGTGACTGTGATCTTGAGATCTCTAATTTGTCTACACTAAATTCCTTTTCGATCAAGGACTCTACCGAAGGATATTTATTTCTGGAATCCTTGGTTTGTCTCCTTTGGTGGTACCCAGTAGGGGCAGTGTCCTTCCGTGCCTTGCCAACTCTCATGCCAATAATTCCATCCTTATCAGCAGTTTCCCACAATTCAAGCATCTGATCATCGGATTCACGAGCTCCTCTCCTACTCGTCCCATACGTATGATCAAGTATGATGTCTTTTGGCAGGACTTCAATTTCTGTTACAGGAATATCTTGCAATGATTTTCCTGTCCTATGTCCATAAACAGCTCCAAATTGATGGTCCTTTGCTTCATCCATTTGAGTAGAAAGCCTGCTTGATTGAGCATTTCCTTGGCGCCAGCTGGTTCCAGATTTCAATACTTGAATCTCTCTCATTTCATCCTTAGGTTTGAAACTTTCATTGATCTGTTTAACAGCCATTTCAATTGCATTAACCCTTTTCTGCATATCTTGGAAGACTGGAAGTGCATCTGTATCTGTAGCATTTTGATCTTCACTTTTTCGCGGATCACCTTCAGCGTATTTGACATTTGTCAACATTTTAATTTGGAAACAAAGATTTACACAAAAACTACATTATACATTTTTTATACAAAATGAAACTGATGCTGGATCCCAGTTAAAGGAGAGGGTATTAAATTTTACTTTATCACTAATGACCTGCCATTAGCACACAAGTATGCAGTGATCTTAATTTCTACAAAGTTCATGTGTTGAAATATTGAGAGTTAGTTTCTTGTGTTATATCTTAAGAAGACTTTTCATACTCAAATATGGTACCCGAAAAAATAAAAACACAACTAGTTTATCTGATCCAAAAACACTAAAATAACACTATTTATTTCCTTCCCAGCCCACTCAACAGAGATAATATGTTGATAGTAGTAAATATCAATACCTTTGATTCTTTGTAGTCGTGACTATGAGGCTTTGCATGAACAAGTGCCTGCATCTCCAATGATGTAATACAATCATTCAAAACACTGACAGCTGGGACATAAGAAGTCAACTGACTCTGTAATCTCCTGTTTTCAGCTTCCAACTTGTTAACTCTTTCTTTCAGTTTCTCACTTTTCCTATCTTCGGAGCTGTTTCTATATTCAAGATTCTTACATGCATCAGCTAGCTCACGGACCTTCTCTTCAAAGAATGTCTTGTTGACAGTAGAAATCTGCATTCTGGTATAGAATGTGGCAGCTTGAGCCTCCCATTGTTCAATCTCATCCGCTCCCTTGAGTAATGCATAACTTAGCTTTTTTTCCACCACTTTAGTTTCTCCAAGTTCTTGATGCAGGTGCCTTATTTCTGCCTCCAACTTCTTATTCACTTCACGAATGCATTCAAGCTCTGCATTTTGGTGATCCTTATTTGATGATAATTTTAAAATTTGACTAGCTTGGTCTTCAAGTATCACCCTCGCCTCTTCATACTGACTCTTCAGATCTTCCACCAATTTTTGAAATGCTTCTTTCTCATCCTTTAAAGCACTATACATATCTGCTGCTCCCAAAATCTCATTTTCCTTTTGAGACAACAATTCCTTTCCAATCCTAATCTGACAATTTAATTGGTCATTGACAGATTCAACTAATTTTAGCTCCCTGTTAGACACTGCAGATGACTCCTTGAGATATGAGTTTTCCATTTGCACATCTTCTAGTTTTCCTATCACTATTTTCAATCTCTCCTCAAGGTCGGTATTTACTGAAACAAGTTTATCCAGTTCTTTGCTTAGCTCTTTCAATGCCGTCAAATTTTCAGTTGTCATTGCTTCCATTTTCTCTTCTCCCTTGCTTATTAACAACTTCAATTCTTGATTCCTATCTACCATCATACGGACCTCTTCTTGCAGTGCCAAGTATTGATTAGACTTGGTCCTCAACTCCGCATCAAGAGCTTCTCTTTCTGTTACAAGATTTTCAGCCTTTAACTTTAACTGGTCAAGGAATGAAACAAGAAATGAATTCTCAATGGTTGCTTGCCGGTTTTCATGAGAAGTTGTGACAAAAGAATCATGTGTCTCCTGAAGTTTGTCAGGTATATGGTTCAGAAGCTCCTGGTCTTTTTCAACATTATCTTCAGACAAATGCTTGCTGTCAATGTCAAGAGTTTTTAACACCCGAAGCAGCCCAATCCTTAGTATATTAATTTTCTCAGACAACAAATTTGCATCAACTTGCTTTTGAACATTGTCATTCTCCAATTTAGACATCAATCTACCAGACATTTTGGATGCCTCCAACAGTCTCTGACTCTCAGCTATAAGGGAGAAGTTATTTTGCTCCAAATCCCGAATACATTTCTGCAAGATGAAAATTTGCATTTGAGCATGTACAGCTCTGTCTAGTTCCTCTTCATATTCCTTTTTCTGGTAATTTGCATCTTCTTGTAGAATATGAATTTGAAACTCCTTCTCAACCAAGTGACCTTCATTCAGTTGCGCAGTTCTGGAACGCTCTTCCCTCTCGGCGTATAATGAAACTAGTAGATCTTCCACCTTTTGAAGTGCAGACTCCCTTTCTGCTTTTAGTTCCAAATGTTGCAGTTCCAATTCACTTTGTTGTTTCTCAAGATTTTTCAGTGTTTGACGAGTCATGTTTAATTGTGAATCTAAGGTTTCTTTCTCAGAGGTGAGACTAGACTTTTCATGGTCAAGTGACAGACAAGTCTCTTCTAAAATGTTTGACTTTACCGTTAATCCTTCAAGCTCAGCATTCACATCAAATAGTGAATTTTCTAAAAGGAGGTTTTTTTCTGAGAGCTTCTCCAAATTTTCAGCTGCAGTTTGCAACTGAACAATCAAGGCCGCCTTCTCAGCAGCAAGTGTGAATTTCTCCTCAAGCAAAGTTTCACAAGTTTCTTCCAACACCTTTACCCTTCCTCTGACACTGTCCAGCTCAGCATTCAAAACTGAAAGTGAATTCTCCAAAGCAGCATTTTTCTCCAGAAGCTTCTCCATGATCTCCAGTTTTTTCTTGAGAGCCATATTCTCACCTTTGTCAGCCTCGCATGCTTCCTTCAGCTTTGAGTTTTCATCTTGCAATGTCTTCACAGATAAGGAAAAGCATTGTGGGTCTAAACCGGTTGATCTGACCTCCTCCATTGTGGATTGGTGTTGTTTGTTCACATCATTAAGCTCCTCTTTAAGACAGTAAATCTCCTGTTGAAGAGCATTTCTTTCGTCTGTTCGCAGTCCAACCTTGAGTTCAAGATTCTTTATTGTCTCCCTCAGATTTAACATCTCATCCTGCAAACTATTTACAGACAAAGATGAAGACAGTTTCAGATCATTTAGAACTTTGTTTTCCTCCTTGGTCTTGTGTACTTCATCCTCTAAAGCCTGCTTATGTGATTCCATTGTCTCCAAAATTTCAACCTTATTATGATGCTCAGCAGCAAGAGATCTAAGTTCTTCCTGAGATTGAGCATGCAAATTCTGAAGAGTTTGGAAAGCAGTTTCGGCCTCAATGAATCGCAACCTCTCCTCTTGTATGCAAGTCCAGAGTCTACCCAATTCCTTCTGCTTCTCGCCAAGTTCTTCACTTTGAGACCCCATCTTCTGTACCAAAGACTGCAATTCAGATTGTAGAGTCTGATTTGATGTTTCCAAGAGAAGACACTTTTGTTCAGAAATATTCAACTTTTCGGCCCCGTCATTTATCTTGCAATTCAGCTCACGCACCTCCTCTTGAGCACAAGAGAGTTTATGCTCCAAACTAGAAATTATCTCCAAGCATTGCTGATAACGAAGAGCCGCATCTTCCTTCTCTTCGGTAAGTTTACTAATTTCTAACTTCATGCCCTCAATTTCATTTTTAGCTATACTAGCTTGCTCATTTGTTCTTCTCGCGTTCTCCTCAGCTTGTACTAATTTCTCCTCCAGTTTTGACAATGTCTCTAAGGATTGGTTATACTGAAAAAGGACAGCTTCTTTTTGAGCATCTGATCTAGCAAGGTCAGCCTTTAAGGAATCAGCTTCGGTTTCGGCTCTGGTAGCCCGTTCATTAACTTCTCCTATATCCTTTTGAGCAGAAGAAATATTTTTCTCCAAATTAGATATTTTCTCTAAGCACTGCTGGTACTGAAGAAGATTACTTTCTCTTTCAGCCTGCAATTCAGCAACCGTTTCCTTCAAGGTTTGAACTTCAGCTTCAGCTTTGCTCGCTCGGTCATCAAGTCCTTGAGAATTCTCTCTTGCATGAGACATTTCAGATTCCAGATTAGATAATCTTTCCAGACTCTGCTCATACTGAATGAAACCATCTTCCTTCTCACTTTCCAATTTAGCAAGGGCTATTTTTAATGCCAAAATTTCTGTCTCGGTTTTGGTCATCCGCTCGGAATCAGATAAGACAGGATTCTCAGTATCATGGCTTCCATTGTTTAGTCCAGTAGTATCCTCTGCGTCAAGAAAATTGAGTCCCCTTCTAGCACGCCCTTCTGCCAACTTTACATGACTTATTGATTCTCCTGTCATAAAGAGATCATTGAGCTGTTTCATACCCTTTTGCAATTCATCTGAGTCAGAAAATGCACGTGAATAGCGGGAACTATCTGGCGTATGTGGCTGCTCATTCTCCATGGAAGGAACGGTATGTAAATCATCTGCTGGTACTGGTGGGACTTGATTAGGAAATGCTTCAGCCATGGTACGATGGGCCTGTCGTATCACTCCATTTGCATGATCATATCTCTCAGCCAATGCTCGGTATGCCCGGTAAAACTGTTCAACCAATTTCATAAGCTCTGGACGCTTCTTGTAATACATTTCTGCCCTTCTGGCAAAGGAATCCGCATCTTCTTCGATAAGCTTGATCATTTGCTTCACCTTGACATCCATATCTGTTCATAATCAGACACCATTATCATAAATTAATGTGTTCAAGATCACCAAAAAAGATTCAGAAACATATATAAAAAATAATTTTGTTAAATGCTTCCTTATATCCTCTTGATAAAGTACCAAATTGAAAGTAATCGAGTTAACATCATAATTAACAGAATTGCTATCAACCGAAGGGCAGAAAGAGAGTAAGAATTACCTGTGAGATTTTCTTGGAGCCATTTTGAGTTCTTGGGGCTATTGTGACTGTCCCACCACCATGAATACTTCTTATTAGAATCACTATGGGATAGAGTAGCCATTACCACCAGCCTAGAACACCCAACACTGTCTCTTCTGATGTTGAAGTAACTCGATCCGAGAAAAAACCAGTGAAATTAAACCAGAACAACTTAACAGAATCACACAATCAATGTCCCTTGCTACTTCTGTATATTCATTTGAAAAAAACAAAAACAAAAGAAATGCAAATAGTTTAGTTTCATGCAAATCATAGTCATAGCATTTTTTTCATTTTTTTCTCCTCATCAAATCAAAAGTAAATAATCAGAAAACAACACCAATAAAATAATAAAATAAACAAATACCTGATCAGTTAAACTCTCAAGTCTGAAATTCCAAGAATGAAGGAACAAATATCTGACACACCGGAATTAATACTGCACAAACACAAAATTCCAAATAAAGTTATCAGAATTTTCATTTGTCAGATAAATAAATTAAAATAAATAATAATAAAAAATTATGCTCATTATTTTTTATGAATTACACTACATGAAAATGACCAAACATATAATTCAAACAATAAAATATTCCAGTGATGAGCAAGAGATCAATATTTATAAATTATAATCAACTAAAACAAAAAAAAAAACACATAATTCAGATAAAAAAAAGTACTTATACAGAAAAATGAAAACAAAAACCTGATCAAACCATTCAGTTCCAAATAACTATAAACAAGTTCATTCATCCCATGTTGGTTTTAGATCTCTGTGTTATGTTATGTGAACAAACAATGTTGTTTTTTTCTCTCTCTTTGTGTGTGTGTGTGTGTGTGTGTGACTTTTGTTGTTATGCTTTGCTTTTAACGCAGTATAAGGTTGGTGGTACTGTCCCTAGGCATCTCAGAACTTGGTAAAGTGAAAGCAAAAACAAATACAAAAAATAAAAAAAGTTGGCAGAGTGTGCAAAAAAGGAAACAAGACCAACCAAAAAGGAATGATGATGGAACAAAAGGAAAGTAGAATCAAATTATATAGTAATACAAATAATTACACTTGGATATACACACATTCTTTATGTTGATTTTCATATTGAATGGATGAGATTTCGTTACATGTATGTTAATTTGTAACTGTAATGGAAATAAATATCAAATTAGGATACTACTATTTGAATATTTTTTTTGACCTTCTAGTTACCGGAAAAGTGCTAGTAGTCCACATTCGAGATGAGTTTTGTCAACAAATAGTTTCGGTCTCCTTCTAAACGTAATTGTGGGGAACGAACTGTAGTTCTTCTTACCAAGTCTCAATGTCAATCACCACTATACCATTTGAAATTTGAATTCTCAAATTATTTAATTCTTACAATTAAAACGAAGACCATTTTAATCAGTTATGAAAATATTAAGGAATAATTTAAATTTAAATTTTGTTGGGAGTTAAATTGAACGGTCAAAAAATTGTACACGATTAAAATATAATTTTTGGGTTTATTACACTTTTTGTTAAACAAAAAAATAATTATCTTTTGTTGCAAAAATAAATAACACTTAAAATAAGTGTAAATTTATTTTACACTTTCCTGGTAACTTCAACTAAGAACTTTTACGTCAAAAAAAGAATTATGAAGATATAGGAGTATGTCTTTCATAAAAATAAAATGATTCGATACTAGTGATTTTGTGGAAGAAAAAGAAAAATGGTATACGTCGTGATTTTCGGGTTGATTATTCCATTTCCATGTAATGATAACTCTTGTTGCTGAATAATGGTGCTTGTGCCGTGCTTTTTTCGTGAACACTGAAAAAGTGAAAAGCAACACTGTTGTATTGTCTGCCAAAGTAACGTACTTGAAATTGAATTCACCTCTGTCTTTGCCTATAAAATAAAGGTTGTTAATATGTGTTGTGTTTTAAGGGTATATTTTAAGGATATTTTAAACAATAATTTTGTTTTAAAGAAAATAATGTTTGATTTTTAAAAATATAAAATACAAAAAATATATGTTAACAGTTTTCATAAAAATAAATTGTTGACGAATTAATCAAATGTTAGTAGATTTGTAGCTGATTGTTGTTGTTTTGAACGGAATCTTATTCATGAGAAGTTTAAAGATGAAGTACACAACAATGTCAGTTTATAATTTTCTGGTATTATTTTATTAATTTATAATGAATTTGTAGTGATATTAGTAAATTCAATCTTACAAACATTGTATATATTACATTCCTACATTAATATGAATTTCATTGTATATATCACGTATCTGCACCTACAAAACTGTCTTATAGTAACACATACTGATTTCTCACGCTTGAAGAATCTATGAGAACTCTTGTGTTGCATCTAGTTGCTGTGAAGTAGGATATGCTTCAAGGTATGTTTTACAACTGCAACTTTCTTATAGACTTCACCCTCGATGAGTGCAAATTAAAGTCTGACTTAAAAATAGTTAGTCCAACATTGGTTCATTTGAACATTGTTAACTGTAATGTGGTTAAAATTCTAAAGATGAGGAATATAGATATCATTGCATCAAATCTTTCATCTATCGAATATTCTTGTAATAGTCGTCGACAACACACGATGAACATTAAGGCTCATATGTTATCTGAGTTTAGCTTTGGAGGTCGTGATGTTTCTAGTTGTTGCGTTGGGTTATATGAACTGAAAAATGTTACAACAATTGTGTTGGATGGAGTCCGAGAATCTATATCTTTTGAGATCTTGCCTCATTTGTTTTCTGAGTCTCTTCAACTTGAGGATGTGACTTTTAAGAACTGTAAAATCATAGGTAGATTCAATATTATAAGTTCAAAATTGCGTCACTTGAGTATAATTAACTGGTGGTTCTAAACCTATATATCCTCTAGACATAAATATTGATGCAATGAATCTATCATCGTTTGAATATAGTGGTAACACGGCAAAGAGATTTTATGTTAAGACTCCAAGGTTATTAAAGGTTTTTTGGAATGCAGCTAAGAGAAAAAGAAATTCATATCCATTTGGTCCAATTGCAACATTACATCAAATTGAAAATTTATCTATCTTCAGAAGTCATTCACAAGTGTCATTCAGAACTCTGTTTTTTTTTTTTGAAGAAGTTAAATTAATCTATTCAAATTGACAAGAATTGAATCTGAGAATGTTTTTGTAATTGTTATACACTGACAGTAAAACAAAAACATGAGTTCTATACTTCTATTGTTGCTGCATTGCAATTGCAAAAATAGTGCACAATCTCTATCGCTCCAGCCACACCCTTAATATGTGACGCATCGAGGACTGTTGTAACGCAATATACGTCTATTAACTAATCAAATTTCTATTAATTAATCATTTTCTTTAATTATTTATAGGTTTCTATTCATCAATTGAGTTTCCAATTTCTCTTAATCTTATTTTTTAATCATTACATGTGTTAACAGATAACAGAATTATCAACGGTCTTGATTCAATTTAAAAATCTTAGACAATTGGTATTCTTTATCGAAGGAGCATATGAACCTAATATAGACACTACTTTTGGATTTTAGATATTGTAATGACTTCTCAACATCTTCGAAAACTCTCTTTGACGGTGAGCTATTCAACTCTTTTATTCAACTTTTTTATGAATAATACAATCGAATTAGTTATATGCAAATCAACCTGATTTGAACTAGAAATTTTATGTTCCATATTTAATAATTGCAATGTGTTTGTCCACATGTATCAAGAAATTTACAAAATAGAACTTATTTTATCGACTATTAGAAAATAAATGGACAATTTTGCAGATAGACTCGCATTTAGATAACTTATAACGATCTTGATTGATAATTTAATACGCTTAATGAACAATTGTTGTAATTTTTGTTAGTCTCTTAGACAAATTTTCAAACCAACAGATGTTTGAAGTGTTAGATTAAATTAATAGTTGAATTAATTGATAAAAAAAAACTGTTCTAAAAAAAGTATATTTTTAAATTTGTATTTATTTATTTTTTAGATTTTAAATAATGATCAAAAAAGATGGAAGAAAAGTTGCTATCAAACAACTCTATTTTAGTTTGATGTTTTGATACTTTACCAAGTTCTTTACAAGTTTGACTTATTCTCTCATTAGATTAGAGACACTTTAAAATTGCTCCATACTTAAGATAAGAATCGAACTCTCGATATTTAATTAAGTGATAATAAGCTTCAATCGTTCAACCACTTCTAGCAGTAGTTTGATATTGTCAAATGTAACATGACTAAAATAACATCTTATTCAAAAATATTATTACATTTACAACATCTTATTCAAATTAAACTAATGATCTTGCATTAGTGTTACATGCTTGATGGAATTTTGAAATTTTAATATATATCATCGTGATTATTATTTTTCAATTTTCAGATTAGAAATTCACATTTGAAAATTCATGTATGATTGATTTTAAGAGGCAAAGAGAAGAATAATAAGGTAAATATTAAAATTTATTTTAATTAAAATGGTAAGGGTAGAAGTGAAATAAAAAGTGATAAGTTATAAGCTATAAGCTAAAAAATTATTTAAAATAGCGTCTGAAAAATAAGCTAAAAACTCATAAAATAAACTATAAACTCATCCTATAATGTACTCCCTCCGTACCACAATATAAGTCGTTTTACAATACCAATGTAACATTTAATGCTAATTTTCTTATTATACTCTTAACAATTTATTACTCTCTCTTCTTTTACTTCTACAATTTATTTTTTCTATACCATTGATGAAGGACAGTTTTGTAAACTAACTCATAATTTCTCTTTTCCATACAACAATGATTACATTTCTTAATTTGTGTGATTTGGTCAAAACGACTTATATTTTGGTACGGAGGGAGTATTAGACTGAGACTGACAATTGTTTATAACTTAAACGGTTTATCCGCAAACTTTAACAAAATTAAAAAATAACTAAAAAAGCTATTTTTTTTATGGCCTAACTAAACAAAAAAAAAAGCTATTAAAGTTAATAATTTTAGTATAGAGTTTTTGGTCATGTCTTCTCTATGACATCAATTTGACTGATATACGGTAAATATTTTTACATTTAGTAATAATTTATAAATTATACTTTTTGTTTACCAATTTGTAAATTATACTCTTAATTATTACTCTCTCCGTCTTAAAATAAGTGTTACAGTTGATCATTTTCTATTATTCACATAATCTATTTTGACTGTATTTTTTATTAATATATAAATGTAAATATTAACATGTAAGATGTTGTTTGATTTGTCTTGATGAGTATTTTTAAAGTATACAATTTTTAAAATAGATAATTAAAATATTAACAATTAAAATTATCTGTTGACAAATGCGAATTGATCAACTGTAACATTTATTTTGGGATAGAGGGAGTACTAAACTTTACATAAAATTAACTTGTTTCTCATAATTCTCATTCATTTTTTTGTTGTTGAGGTAGTCATTCATTTGATTAACATGTGCGCTTTGTCCAATCGCCTCTTCAGGTCCTCACGTCACTCAGCTCACTCACACCACCGCCACAGACAACACTTCAAAGTTCAATTCAAACGACCTTTGAATTGATTGATTAAAGTTTTATTTTTCTTTTGACTACTCAATTGGTTAAAGTTAAAAAATCATTATTACAGTAAAACAACCATGATATTGACAACCTTCTGCCATGCCACAGTGTGGGAGGGGAAAATCCCTTTGATCCAATTGCAAGATTACAACAGATTGAGAATTTAGCTATGATCCTGAAACATTCACAGGTGAGTTAGTCAAAACCTATGTTTGTTTGTTAGTTGATGTTTATGTTTGTTGTTTCTTTTATGCTGTCAATCCTAATAGTGGCACGTCAATTTGGTCGCAAATTTAGACACACACATACACATAAGGGGAACTACCACCCGGTCATATTCGTAGCATTGGCCTTGATTATTTTACGTATTTGAAAAATCGAATAACATGTGCGCTAAACAATGCTAAACAATACACCCATCAGGGACGAACCCAAGTATATGTAAAAAGGGGTTGCCGCCACCCTTATATATACATGTAGCATATAACACACATATACATATACATATACATATCGCCACACCCCTGTGTAATAAAGAAGTTGAATGTTTGTGCCTTATTAAAATTATAAAATATAATATAATATGAATTTAATTTATATATATTGATAGTGTAGTATTTTTTTAAACATGCATTTAATGAAATTATGTCCTGCAGTGTTTGTAGAGATATTTTAATTAAAAATTTATTTATGAAAATAACATTATAGTGTGATTTAATTGAATGCATGTATAAAGTACAGCCGCACAATCACATTTTCAATTGTTTCTATAGTGTGTGCGTGTGCGCGCGCATGCGAGCGGGCGTGCGTGCGTGCCCGCAATTTTAAGATACAATATATAATTATTTATCATATGTTACATTTTCGCCACCCTCAGTAGTTATTTTTGGTTCCATCCAAGACACCCATGACATTGTTTAAGGAAGAATTAACTATAATGGAACCCACTTATTTTGTATAGATGCACGAGAAACATAATTTATTAATAAAAAAATTAAAAACTTATGAAAGAGAAAATACTTGACAATTTTTCAGCCTTCTTCAATGTATATCCACGCGCTACTACTGAAGTATTTTAGCCTTCTTTATTTTTTTGCAAAAGTCGATCTTTTAGTCTTCTTATATTCTATTTTTCTACAGTGTTTTACTACAAATTTTCTTTTCTCTTTGATAAACTCTATTGTCAAAAACAAATATTAGAGTCACTTTATCACCATTCCATCTACGAGGCACTATTAAATCAGCTACATATTAATGTTTGGACGCACGAGTGATGAAGATGAGTTTTTTGTCTATGATGTTGAGAATGGTGAACACTAATTTTAGAAAAATGAAACACAAACAATAGCACATTGATATGGATGAAAATTCTAAAAAAAATAATATAATAAAGTATAACTGTAATAAATGTCGGTGTCTGACACAATGTTTGTCTGACACTAGGACATACCAAACATTTGAAGAGTGTTCGCATTTTGTAACAAAGTACTCATTTTCCTACAACCATACAATTAAATTTGAACTCCGAGCAGTATCACTCCATATAACCGATAAAAAATACTATGAGAAAAGTAATTAATTTAGTGTAATTGCAAACTTGAACTCAAAGCAACTAGTGTTGGAGTGGAGCTGATAAACGTGGCAATTGGTTAACAAATTTTGCCAATAAAAGAATCGTTACACTTTACACACTACCTGACCTTTGTTTCAAAGTAGTATAAATAGACTTTTTTCTTGAGACTCCCCCATTGTCCTTGTCCAACCATATTCCTTCAAGAACATCAAATCAAAGAGAAAAAAAAAGACTTTAACGGTTGATAATAGATTGTAAGTGTGTGAAAGTAATTACTCCACTCACATTAAAAAAAGAGACTTTATCGTTCATTGTCCTCAGTCCTCATCACTCACTTTTAAGTTTTAATGAATGAATTAAATAATATTGTTGTGATGTGACAAGAAGACATCTGTCTGTCTGTCTATCTTGAGATCTGTCTATCTTGAGACCCACAAAACAAACAATGTTTGTTTCATATGGAAGGAAGAAGCAATAAAAAGGGTTAAAACTACTTTGTCCATTTTACAAACTGAGATCTTCCTTCCAAATCCCTCATACTGGTACTACAGTATTGTGTCACCTCACCATGTTCTATGTTTTGTTCACAACAAACAAACAACTTTAAAAAAAATCAAAACAGATAGATAAGAGTGAAGGGTGAAACATACAACTTTATGTTAACAAAAAAAAAGAAACATACAACTTTATTATTACTACTATATTCATTCATTCATTCATTGACTTTGTTACATTTACTTCATCATTAATTAATTGTTTTGTTCATCTTTTTTATTATTATGGTATGAAGAACACAGGCTGAGATTGATGCTGAAGAGATCTGGAAGAAAATGGAAATTAAGAAGAAAGAGGTCAGATCATATGAGGCGGGTATGGATCGGCTTAAGAACAACATGTCTCGTTACTCAGTAGAGCATGATGAGTACAAAAGGCTTGAAGTAAGGTACCTGGAGACTGGGAAAATGTTGGAGAAAGCTGATACTGAGCTCACAGAACTGGAGTTAGAGTACGCGGAAATAGAAAGAGTAGTGAGGGAGGTCTGGGAGGAGATCAACAACCTTCCATGTTTTTTGGGTACGTAAATCTTCTTAAAAACAATAAATAAAGAAATGTCTCATGTTTTGAATGTATAGGTTCGATTAACAACCTTCGACATTTATGCATTTCAGTCTACATGTATAGGTTCGATTAATGTCTCATGTTTTGAATGTTTTGTTCCAGCAAATGCAAATCAAGAATTTCAGTGGCTAAACATGATGATTAAGTAAACAACTCATATGATATGACTTGAATCACGACAAAAATGGTATAAAAATCATTACTGCATAAGAAGTTTAGTTCAATAAGATTGATTCATACATGAATCATGATTCATAGACGAATTAGAATCAACATTACAAAAAATGACTACTGCATTAATTAAGGTTTGAGAAAGTAAACAAATGCACATACCACAAAACACAAAAACAATAATTCTAGAAAAAATCAATAGATCCTAGATCAACACACGCAAGAGTTTACACATACCACAAAACACAAAAAACACAGTATTACTAAACACATAAACATGAATAATAATACTAATAACATGTTATGGGTTTACTTACCCCACTTCACATACACTAGTAGTTTTTCATACATATTTTTAATTTATACTAAATTTTATAGAAAACCTAATACTAAATGAAGAAGAAGAAAGTACCTTTTTATTTATTTATTTATTGTTTTTAAGAAGAATTACGTACCCAAAAATCATGGAAAGTTGTTGATCTCCTCCCAGACCTCCCTCACTATTCTTTCTATTTCCGCGTACTCAAACTCCAGTTCTGTGAGCTCAGTATCAGCTTTCTCCAACATTTTCTCAGTCTCCAGGTACCTTACTTCAAGCCTTTTGTACTCATCATGCTCTACTGAGTAACGAGACATGTTGTACTTAAGCCAAAACCAAAAATAACTATTGAGAGTGGCGAAAATGTAACATATGATAAATAATTATATATTGTATCTTAAAATCGCAGGCACGCACGCACGCCCGCTCGCATGCGCGCGCACACGCACACACTATAGAAACAATTGAAAATGTGATTGTGCGGCTGTACTTTATACATGCATTCAATTAAATCACACTATAATGTTATTTTCATAAATAAATTTTTAATTAAAATATCTCTACAAACACTGCAGGACATAATTTCATTGAATGCATGTTTAAAAAAATACTACACTATCAATATATATAAATTAAATTCATATTATATTATATTTTATAATTTTAATAAGGCACAAACATTCAACTTCTTTATTACACAGGGGTGTGGCGATATGTATATGTATATGTGTGTTATATGCTACACGTATATATAAGGGTGGCGGCAACCCCTTTTTACATATACTTGGGTTCGTCCCTGATGGGTGTATTGTTTAGCATTGTTTAGCGCACATGTTATTCAATTTTTCAAATACGTAAAATAATCAAGGCCAATGCTACGAATATGACCGGGTGGTAGTCCCCCTTATGTGTATGTGTGTGTCTAAATTTGCGACCAAATTGACGTGCCACTATTAGGATTGACAACATAAAAGAAACAACAAACATAAACATCAACTAACAAACAAACATTGGTTTTGACTAACTCACTTGTGAATGTTTCATGATCATAGCTAAATTCTCAATCTGTTGTAATCTTGCAATTGAATCAAATGGATTTTCCCCTCCCACACTGTGGCATGGCAGAAGGTTGTCAATGTCATGGTTGTTTTACTGTAATAATGATTTTTTTAACTTTAACCAATTGAGTAGTCAAAAGAAAAACAAAACTTTAATCAATCAATTCAAAGGTCGTTTGAATTGAACTTTGAAGTGTTGTCTGTGGCAGTGGTGTGAGTGAGCTGAGTGACGTGAGGACCTGAAGAAGCGATTGGACAAAGTGCACATGTTAATCAAATGAATGACTACCTCAAAAAAAAAAAAAAAATGAATGAGAGTTATGAGAAACAAGTTAATTTTATGTAAAGTTTAGTACTCCCTCTGTCCTAAAATAAATGTTGCAGTTGATCAGTTCACGTTTGTCAACAGATAATTTTAATTGTAAATATTTTAATTATCTATTTTAGAAATTGTATACTTTAAAAATATTCATTGAGACAAATCAAACAACATCTTACATGCTAATATTTACATTTATATATTAATAAAAAATACAGTCAAAATAAATTATGTGAATAATAGAAAATGGTCAACTGTAACATTTATTTTAGGACGGAGAGAGTAATAATTAAGAGTATAATTTATAAACTAGTAAACAAAAAGTATAATTTATAAATTATTACTAAATGTAAAAATATTTACCGTATATCAGTCAAATTGATGGCATAGAGAAGATATGCTATACTAAAATTATTAACAATAATAGCTTTTTTAGTTATTTTTTAAATTTGTTAAAGTTTGCGGATGAACCGTTTAAGTTATAAACAAGTGTCAGTCTGGTACATTATAGTATGAGTTTATAGTTTATTTTATGAGTTTTTAGCTTATTTTTCAGACGCTATTTTAAATAATTTTTTAGTTTATAGCTTATAACTTATCACTTTTTATTCCACTTCTACCCTTACCATTTTAATTAAAATAAAAGTTTATATTTACCTTATTATTTATTACTATAATTTAAAGTTTTGTGACTTAACAACTACTTTTTTAAAACATTTTTTTGAAAGGAGTCCACAGCTTTGTTATGTTGTGTTTATCTATTATATTTTTTGGTTACTGAGTTTAGTATATATGTTAATTTTTATATAGTACTATTTGTTACTGTATTTATTTTGGTACCATATGTTATTGTTCCTTTATTTGTTTCTCTTTTTTGCTAAAAAATTTTTTTCTTTTTTTTTGTATGGGAATTTATTTTTTCTTTATTTTGGTAGAATATTTTTATTGTGTTTAATGATTATTGTTTATAATATTTAAAAATTTTAAATATCTTAAATATAAATTATTACTATTACTATTAATTTTGAATGTTCTTTTATGTCATTTTATATTTATTATTAACTGAACTGCTAATTTTATCAAACACTTTAATTAACATATCAGCTATAAGTCATTTGTCATCAGTCATAAGCTATCAGCAATCAACTAACTTATCAGTCATCTCCTATTTTTGCGAAACATACTCTATATATCATGTTTTTATTTGTGGATGGGTGAGTTTGCTCTGTTTAACATGTGACTGCAACTGCATGCGCTCGATCTATATTCCAAATTGCTTAAGCAAATTTGCATTTTTCAATAAGTAGTAGCTCAATTACATAATGTGACTCTATGCGCTCCATATTCATAATTTGCTTGAGCAAATTTGGATTTTCCAATAAGTAGCTAGCTCAATTACATAATGGTGCAAAGACAATCATGTAACTCCAAATATTTCAAATCATTATGAAACACTTCTGCATATTCTCTTTTGTCTCTTGAATCCAATCTTGTGCAATCTTTTCAGGTGAATTTCTAATCTGAGTTTGTAAACTAATAACAATACTCGTCAAAATAAATAAATAACAAGAGTACAAATAAAATTATACTATTATAAAATTTTAAGCTGACATTATTCATTTGCTTCATCTTTAAGCATCTCATTCATAATATTTCACTTAAAACAACAACTATTATTAGAGTCTTCGGTCCATATTTCAACACCTATATAAAATTTGTCACGAGAACTGAAATTAATGATAAAAGTTTAAATAGTAAAAAAAGTACATGTGAAGAGTTAATTGTAAGGATAAAAGAACAATTAAAAAAAAAAATATACACTGACAGTGTAAAAGGATGTGACCCACTTCTAACAAAAAAATAATAAAAAAACCCCTGTAATAAAAAAAAATAAAAGAAACCCACTCTGTCAATTTTTTCTTTTTCCACCTTTGTCGGCGTAAAAATGTCGTCGTCTCTGATATCGGATTTTCTCCGTCAAGGTGGCGGAACTGCCATCATCGACGGCGGTTTGGCGACTGAGCTTGAACGTCATGGCGCCGACCTCAATGATCCTCTTTGGAGCGCCAAATGCCTCATTTCTACTCCTCAGTCTCACCTCATTCGCCAGGTACTCTTCCTTCTTCACATTCACCATTATCATGATTCTCTTCTCATTACATTACATTACAGTGTTAATTCATATATGTCAATCAATGTTGTGAATTTATTTTCGTTTTCCCTTATAGTAATGTACAAATGGTGATTTTAGGTTTTAATTAACCTAATTTTTAATCCTTTTATATGTGATTTATTAACAAACTGTTACCGAAATCGTTAATTGTTTGAACTTAATTCAATGATGCTATTTTACAATGTCATTGATACTAATGTTTTCTGTGGAGCAGGTGCACCTTGATTACTTGGAAAATGGTGCTGACATTATAACCACAGCATCTTATCAAGTGAGTTTTGTTTACATAAAATGTGCTGTGTCGATGTAATTTATATTATATTACTAATTAAAGCGGAAGCTGAGGTAGTTGTTTGTAATGTGCATAGGCGACTATTCAAGGATTTAAGGAAAAAGGATTTACTAATGAAGAAGGTGAAAATATGCTAAGGAGAAGTGTTGAAATTGCTTGTGAGGCTCGAGATTTGTATTATGAAAGATGTGCTGCGTGCTCTTCGGGTGATAAGGCTGATGGTAGAATCCTTAAGCAACGCCGTATCCTGATTGCAGCATCAATTGGAAGCTATGGAGCTTATTTGGCTGATGGATCAGAGTACAGGTGAAACGACTAAGATCTTTGGCATTTAGCATTGTAGCTGCATCTGTGTTTTTTTTTTCTCCCAACTTTTGCCATTGAGTATATTTCTTATATTATCTATTATGTAGTCCATTTATTGATTAACAATCAAAATGATTTTATGGTATAGGTTGTGTGTTTAGCATGATATTCGTTATTTTGGCACAATTTTCATGCACTTATAAAAGAAACATTATCAGAAGGTTGTCTGAAATAAATGTGTTCATTTTGCAACCATGCTTTTAAACTTTTTCTTTCTAAAATAGAATCATTAATGTTTTAAAATGCTTTAGGGTTTGATCAAATTTTTCTGCTTATAAAAATCACATTTTTCATGATTGCTATCCTTCTTTGACAGTGGGATTTACGGTGATGCTATCACATTGGCAACTCTCAAAGATTTTCATCGGAGAAGAGTTCAAATTTTGGCAGATTCAGGTGCAGACCTGCTTGCATTTGAAACAATTCCCAATAAGATTGAAGCTCAGGTATCCTAGGAGCTTTGGTGTAGTCAAATGCTAAATCTACCCTCTATAATATTTTTATTTGTTCTTTTAGAAGAACGTTTTTTTGTTTACCTTTTATGATAACCAAGAGAGTAGATCAATAGAATGATAAAATATTTTGATTTAAGTATTTCATTGAGGAGTAATTTAGTCAAATGAACTTTGTTTGCTTATAATGGAGGCTAGATATCTATGGTTTCTAGAGAGGAATTTAGAGTGGGAGAGAACTAGGTATTTTAAGTTTATCTCCATACCGTAGTACCTAGGAAGCTCGGACACTTCTCGGAATAGGCGTGTCGCCGTGTCGGACATGTGTTGGACACCGACACCTATCCAACACATTTTAGATAATTTTCCTAAATTGAAAGTACTCAAACTGTTTTGATGGATTCTTTCTATGGTTGATTGAAAGTACTAAGTTTAAATAAACATAAATTATGCTTTTCATTAGACTATTTACAAATTGTGCTCACAAATTGCTTTTATTTTATTAATATATAAAGTATATATAGCCGTGTCCGTGTCCTAAGTTTTTTTACATTGTCCCGTGTCCGGTGTCCGTGTCGTGTCCCGTGTCCGTGTCCGGGCTTCATAGCGTAGTACTGTACATTCCACCTCTTCCAACTCTACGGCCCTGTTGGTGTAGATTGGGAAGTAGGGATTTCTTAATAAAAATCACCATTTTTTTTAATTCATGCTCCTGTTTCTTCAAACCTGCAAAACAAGTACACAACAAACAACTATCTAAAGGGAAATAATAAGCTTGAGCATTAAAAAAAATTGAAGTCTCCACTTACAAATTCATTCTGGTCTTGACTGAGCAGGCTTATGCAGAACTTCTGGAAGAAGAGAACATAAAGATTCCAGCATGGTTTTGTTTTAACTCTAAGGATGGAATAAATGTTGTTAGTGGTGATTCTCTGGCGGAATGTGGTTCCATTGCTGAATCATGCAACAAAGTTGTTGCTGTCGGAATCAACTGTACCCCACCCAGATTTATACACGGTCTTATACTTCTGCTTAAGAAGGTATTCTCTTTTCTGACTGAACGTGCAAGTTAGTTGTTGAACTTCTTTTTTCTTCATGTATCTAATTGTTTTGTTTCAAAATCGTCCTACTCTTTTGGGATTTTATTGATTAATGCACTTTCACTTCTACAAGAGTCAGTATCTGTTTTGCCAGGCTGCATTCTCATTGGTAAATCATATACTATTTGGGTGGGTAAACATATTAGTGGATTTTAATCTGCATATAGACCTATAGCTTCAATAGTTGAATAATAATATTAATATTTTTGTTAGTCTATCATTCTCTGTTAATTAAGATGGCTTATGTAAGCGGTCGCTTCTTTGACCATCATACTGAACATATACACTTATTCGATCTTCTTGTTCATGTGCAACTATGTCTTTTGAAATATTGCCAAGGATTTTTCACTTATTTTATTTGCTACTTTCATTATTTTTATCTAAGAAAATGTGACAGTGCTGATATTACTAGAGCTTGCAATTTATCAATGTGGAACAAACATTCCTGATTCACATATAATTTGTTCAGGTGACTACAAAACCAATTGCTATATATCCAAATAGCGGGGAAACTTATGATGGTAATCGAAAGGAGTGGGTGGTAAGTTCGTTTCATCTGGTTGTGCTGTTGCATTTTATGTTGTTTTAAAATGATTGGCAATCAAGTTTGTCTTTGAAATGCAACCAAGATCAATTATCAAAGATAAAATCTTTGTGATCTCAGTTATATAAAATTTGATCCAATATGCATTGGAAAATTTGATTGTGGAAGTTCTTCTGCCTGAAATATAGAAAATTGTATGTTGTTAAATAAAATAAGAGTCAAACTCATGTTTTTAATCCATGTGTGCCACTATGCTTATCCCTTTTCTTCGCAGTGAAATCAATCAATTCATTCTTATTTAAATAGTAAAACTGATTCAGAGACTGTTGTGTGTAATTTGTCATTTAAAATAGAATTGTGCTTAGAATATGGAGTCTAAGGTACCATTTGGCCTAGTTTCTATTACGTTACTTTAAAGTTGAACTTAAAAATATGACCTTAAAAATTATCTCGTACATTATTTTTATGAAAGTTTTGGTAAAACGAAGGATCTTAAACTAGCCATTTTCTCCATTCCTTTCTTCAACCAGCACCCAGTAGGGCCACTGTCCCCAGGGCTCTCATCCCAACTTGAGAAATACTTGACATCTGCATATTATTGATTTGTTAAGTTACAAATGAGAGGCCCTATTATATAGATTATTGTACATGAATCCTATAAATAAGAATGAAGAATAAGAAAACAATATGTTCTAATAATTACACAATCATGGTGCTATGTGCAGAACAGAAAAAAAAATAAAAGAACAAAATATTCTATATTAATAGAATCCTATTTACAACAAAAGAGAAGCCCAAAAGAAACTAAGCCAACTCTATATAAGTGTATTAGAAATTTAGCATGACAGATTTCACATCGTTTTATTAATTAATTATTGTGTATGTAAACAATTACAAGTACATGCAAAGAAGATAAAAAAGCTGATGCCAAGAGCAGGATCTGTCTTTCTTTTATTGCTTTGTTGATACTTCTAAATTTTGGGCTGATTGATTTCTCATTTTAGCCAGGTGATAGTTTTGTAGAGAGCTTGGAATGTTGATTCATTTACTAAACTTCTTATACAGTTATACACTTATAGTAGTGAGATGTGATTTTATACCATTTTGGTCATAATTCAAGTCGTACGAGTTATTTACTTAATCATGTTTAGCCAGCAGAATTCTAGATTTGCTGGAACAGTGTTAAGGAGTGCATTTAACATTGAAAACATGCGACATATAAATTGAACCTATGTGGACTGAAATGCAAAGAGTGAAAATATGTACGTGACATTTCTTTATTTTTGAATGACAAATTTTAGTGTTGTTATTAGTATTATAATGGAGTTGGTGATCAAACCTTTGACCTATCACTCCACTTCTTAATTACCTACCCCAATCACCAAATCAACCTTATATATCCTTTGTGTGCGGCCTAACCTTATGCTGTTTATCCAGTCTGTTGTGATTTACAAGTATATGGATCTAAATATCTAATAAAGTACCCAAAAATGTCTGTTTCTTGAAATGTCTCAAGATATTTCTGTCTCTTAAATTATTAAATCTCTAATAAATTCTTCCATATAAATTATTTCCATATAATTTATTAGAGATTTAATAATTTAAGAGACAGAAATATCTTGAGACATTTCTTGAATTACATGATACTGATAATAGGCTGTTCTCGTTGCAGCAAGATACAGGTGTTACAAATGAAGACTTTGTCTCTTATGTTAGTAAATGGTGCGAGTTAGGGGCTTGCCTTGTAGGTGGCTGTTGTAGAACGACTCCTGCTACCATTAGAGGGATATACAAGACACTGTACAACATTCAATCTACTACTCTTGCTACAGAGTGACTACCCTGTATGCAGAAAGGAGGCAAATCAGCAAACCGATCTAATTTATATGTCAAGAACAAAAATGCAAGCAGCTGCTATGGGTCTCATATTGCCACTTTGCGCTGAGATGGGAAGACGAATATAGCGTAGCTGTGCTAATAAATTGGTAGTGACATTTTCTTTTAACACTCTCATTAACAGAGCGAAAGAGAATGGGTCCAATTTTTTGGGTCTGACCCACTTAATGTTCACCAATTGGGTGTCTGAAAGAGTGTTGATAAAAATTTCTTTGGCTAATTAGTAAGATATTCCATATGCATGATTGGTTATTGTAACTTATAACATAATTTGGCCTTGAAGCTAGTGTTCCGACCTGAGAATAGGAGTATGTGAACATTACACTGAATTACAAGGAAAATATGTTTGTGTTTTCATATTTCTTTTAAATTTTGGAAAGAAAAAAATGGCCATTAATGACTATTACTATTACTATTACCATTACTATACACTACACAACTTGTGATGCAATAAAATGAAATACGAGTTAGATCAAAAGCATCATGGATGACAAGTTAGAGATCATTACTTTACATGCAAATAATGTGCACACTCTTTTGTCTGCTGATTGCTAGGATGAATCAAAAACTAAAAAAATGAAAAGAAAAAGCTTCCTCTTAGCAGCAACTTTAGGTGGGTGAAATATTTTTACCACAATGAACAGATTCCAAATCAGGCCAGTTATTAACTCTTATCCATGTACCAGTCATTTTCCTAGTTCACCTAGGTGTGTTTCCTTCTGCAATGTATCATTATTATAACTTCTATAAGGGTACATCATGTAGTTCATGGAATTTCTAATAAGAGAAAACAATCTAGTGGTCTACACAGTTGCCTAATTGTACCTTCAACTAGCACTGATCATCCAATATGCAATGAAAGGGTTGCATGCTTGGGTTTGAAGTAGGGGTTCAAATATGCTGCTATAGCAAAAAAGCGCACAGTTACACAATAATTGATTACAACTGTTGATTTGAGATAGAACGGTTCAGATTATATATCAATTTTAAAACTGTTCAACAATCTCGATTGTTAATTTAAATCGGACGGTTGAGAGTAGTAACCGGGGGAAATCCAATTTCTGGAGTTAGTAGGTAGGAGTATAATGGAATTAAATACAACTGCAGAGTAATAAAATAAGCTTGGAAAATGATATAGACAAACAGTGAAAGTATTAACTTTTGGCTAGTTCAATGAAAATGAGGAAAAGGGCTAAACTGTAACCAAAGTTATTGGGGTGAAAAATCATGTCACCTTTCCACCCCATGGTGAAATACTTCACATCAACGCCAGCCTTATAAAATCAACTGACTTATTTGTTTTTCCATAAACTGCAAGTCATTTATGTAACTTAAATTGTGGCAGCTTCAATGCTTCATTTTTGTCCTTAATGTGATTTTGGCAAATCATATGATCATGTACATGCCTTGGGTGCTAGTAAATAAGTGATTTTTGTCCTTAAGTGTAGTTTCTTTTTTTTTTCTATGGACTTAGGCAGTAGGCTCTCTTGTAAGCTAAAAAAAATAAATTTTATAGTCTTTGGAATTGCAAGAAGAATTCAATTAAATTCTTAAAATTTTCGAAATATCGAATAATTCCCTCGTTGAACATCAGTCAATTAAGTATTTTTTTCTTTCAAATTTAGTACCATAAAATTCATCCCATCTGCATGGCTCTGCTGTGATCTGCTTTACCAATTGAATGTTGGGGCCATTCTTGTATCTCATTTATTATGTATAATGCTGGTTCTACCTCTAACACCAACCAGGTTTTGTTTTTACACTCAAATTTAATCCTTCAACTCTTTTTTAGCCATCAATTTTATAGAATAAATTCATTCAAATTAATTTATCTCATTGCTGAATAAACATACACATAATGTGGTTGTGATTCAAAAAAAAAAGGAAAATATATATCATTGTTTAGCAGTGATTAATCACGTCGTTTAAATGATGTTAAAGTAATGGTGTCCATGATTGAGCAATATTAAGTCCAAACTTTTGTTGACCTATAAAAGACAAATTGGCTAGATACTCTTTGTACACATTTTTCTTAATAACAATATGGTGATAGTGATAGTGGCATAAATCTCCTTAATTTGTACAATTTCTTTAGTAAATAGATAAAATGACAAAATCTTCGTATATTATGTGCAAGATTAATTGTCTAGGCAAACATTGACAAAAATAATAATAATATTTTTGACCAAAAAAATAAGAAATTATAATAATACTACTTTGTATTTTTTTTTGACAAAATAATACTACTTTTTGTTAGTATAAGGAAATATTGATATAAAAATGTGTATCCCTATCTGTATTACCAAGTACAAAATGTACAACAGGACCAGTGTATCCCTTTCCTTTGCCAGATTGTTAAGAAAATGACAGGCAATAAAAATAACATTCTAAATACAAAAAAGAGTGAGAAGAAAATTTTCAACACCTTGAGATCAAAATCAACGGTTATTAAAGAAAGTGTGGTATGTATCAATATCAAGGTTGGAAAAGTAAAAGAGACCCCACATTTAGAGACCATGATATTTACTTACTTTAGCCAAAGATGCATTCTTTGTGTACTGACTTGTTAATGTATCAACCAGTTTGCTACCTCATTTGAGGGAATAGACTAATTAATTATAACATTATATGCACACCTCAACCCCACCCCCAAAGTAAAATTTCAACACATTGAGATATCTTCTAATTTCAGCCATTGATTTTTACATCGGACAGTTTTGATTAGTTATACACAAAATAAAGTAAAAATAATTTCAGACATTGGTTTTAAATCAGATGGTTAGGACGAGTAACTACGTCAAATCCAAATTTACCACTAAGTACGCATGCATTCCATTCAAATAACAATGTTCATTATTATTTTCAGCAAATATTATTGTGTGAGAAATAAAAGTGCATGCGTTAGTTTAGTAAAAGGAGTCAGACTAATTATCAAAAAAAGAAAGAAAAAAAAAAGGAGTCAGACTCTTGCAATGCGGTAACCAAAATTTCAATATTTTTTTTGAATAAAAGTATCTCTAGTGAAATGAACTATAAGAAAAAAAAAAAAATCTTGTACTATTAATTTCGGTCTACTATAAAATTGATTCTCGAATTGGCGGTGAAACATTTTTTCTTTATTTTATATAGAGTTTGTCTTCAAAACCGACAACCACCGTAGGAATCAAACTCAGATCCTTTTTTTATTTTTTAAAAAAAGTTGTGTTTTTTTTTTCTTTCTAACTATGACCACACTGCAATGATTTACTTATGGATATGTAAATTTAAATGAAAAACAGTAGGGTAAGAAGAAAAAACCTTGATCAACAATCCCCATATATTATCATATGCTTCATTATTGAATCCAATTATAGGGTACCCTATCTTGTCGACAATGTAGTATCAAGGCAGCCTATCTTTCACTTGGCAATTAGAAGATTCAAATTGTAGGGTAAACCGTACTACCCGTTTAGTTATATGCATTCCATGCATGAATTATAGGGCCCATTCATCTTTAATTTTGATGCTGGCCTATCTTATAAGCATCAATCATCATTGTCACAATTATGAGTGAAACGTAACATAAATTAAAGGAAGAAAATGTGCATTGGTGTGACATTTTACCTGTCAAGATTTAGATACATGATTCTCAGCCAAACGTTGTACATTATCAACCACTTAAGAATTAAATGAAAAAGTTTCCCAAGTCTTAGAACTTATTGTCTTGCGAATGATTCCTTGGACATATTGCATGAGGAAAAAACACGTGGGGATTTTTGGTTAACATTAGAATTTAGGCCGGACAAAACATTTAATTAATTATTATGCAATCATATAAAATAGATAACTCTTCGTGTTTGATTACATATAATCATGCATAGCTATACTTTCAACTAATTTGCTATTATTCTTTGGCAAATGGGACATTAGTTAAAAATACAAATTTAGATTATTTTTTGAATGACGCTACATTGTGTATAATACTTACGTGGTCGCCACATTATGTATAATTTAGATATTTTTTTTCTTGAAGGTTTGATCCTCGCCTGGATATAGAATAACTTTAAATCTCTGAGTTAGCTATTGCACTTTTTGAGGTATCTTTAATCTAACAAGGAGAATAGTCACTATATTCGGCGGTGTATACTCTAGTTTCGACCAAATTATTTTTATTATTGGACGACGATTTAAAACTAAAATACATTGTTAATGCATAACTAACCAGTTTAACAAAAAGTTTTACACACACTTGTAGGTTTTAAACACACTCACCTCTATATATCAAATGTCATTGCAGTAGTTATGAAGAGATACATTTTTTACTCTTTCGTAATTTTTCTACTACTCTTTATGAAGAGTCGCACATTAAGTATGAATGAGACAAATTTTCAATATATAAAATACGTGACCTATTAATGAATAAGAAGAATAATTTGAGTAGAATCGTGGAGATGTGTCATCTCCCTCCCTTAGAGTAGAACATTGACTCATTATTTCACCCGAGTCTCGACAATCTCCTGGATTCCCCAACAATTACAAATAAATCAATTTGATAAAATAAATATTTAGTTAGTTTTTAGTGTAAAGACATAAATCTCCTCCTAGGTGAGTGGGTTCCCACTTCCTTCCAATTACCAATGTAACCAAACCAACCATTGCAAACAAACTCTGTCTTTGAATTTGCAGATAAAGGCCTACTGTCCGAACCAACCACCTTACTTCCGCCTGCACCTGCACTTTATTCATCACATTGTACTCTTCAGTTTCACTCACAACACTACACTACACTACGAGGTTTCTCTCTCTCTCTCTCTCAAGAAACACTAAGGAAAGGAGCATTTTTGTTATGAACTTGTCTCAACAATGAGAGATGACAACATGAAGAAAAGCACCAAGGTTTCTTTTATTTCACTTTCATTTACATTTTTATTATTTTGTTGTATTTTACTATTCCAAAATTGCTTAACTTGTTCTGCTTTTTTTTTGTTGCTCAAGCTTTCATGGCCAAAAACATTGGTCAAAAAGTGGTTCAATATCAAAAGCAAATCTGAGGATTTTCAAGCAGATAATGATGATGACATTTGTCAAGGTGATTATTGTTAATCACTATTTTGTCATGTTTTTAATGTGATTTGTTGGGATTGATTGGAAATCATTGCTGAAACAAAAATTATAAATTTTTATTTTTCTATTTATGTCTATTTCAATTAGGGGTGAGTGTTCTTGCTACTTGCATGTAACACAAGATCTGTCCTTTCCTTTGAATCCCGGCCCTTGCATATAAAATGTGATGTCCCTGACAACTGAGCTAAACTCACTGAGACGACAATATTACAACTCTATTAACTTTATACGCTTTTTCCTTTTTAAGTTGTTGATCAAGAAGAGTATAGGAGCAATTACTCAAAGATGGAGTCATGTTCTATAAAAAAAAGCAAAACAGGTTGGTACACCATTCCCAAACCCCTAACATGACAATTATTAAAACAAATTTAGATTGCAAAAATTTATGAAATTGATTGTTCTTTCATCTTCTGCTTTTTATTATAGAGAGAATGCAAAGAGGTAAGAATTCGATTGACGTACCTCAGGTTACAGATGTATGTAATTATAGGTATGCTTCATACACTTAATTACTATCATGTTTGTTGCCATTACAATGAAATTTAAGAATTCTATTCTATTGAGTTATATATTGTTCCTTTTGAATGCAGAATCTTCGTTGCCACGTGGAACGTGGCTGGGAAGTCACCTCCAAGTTATTTAACTCTTGAAGATTGGCTTCACATTTCTCCACCTGCTGATGTCTATGTTCTTGGGTAATTTAGGAGTTATATAATGTGTCATCGTGTTCTTTAGTTTAGAAAAATTTCAGAATGCATAATTTTTTGCTTTTTCCTGGACTCAGGTTTCAAGAAATTGTGCCTCTCAATGCCGGTAATGTTTTGGGAACGGAAGACAATGGTCCTGCAAGAAAATGGCTAGCCCTTATAAGGAAGACGCTGAACAACCTTCCAGGAACAAGCGGTGGATACCACACTCCTTCTCCGGTTCCTGCTCCTATTGTAGAGTTAGATGCTGATTTTGAGGGATCAATGAGGCAGAAGGCAACCTCTTTCTTCCATCGGAGGTCATTTCAAGCCATGAGTCGTAGTATGAGAATGGATAATGACATTTCAATCCCAC
The DNA here is from genome assembly GCA_951804385.1 of Trifolium dubium. Classification (NCBI taxonomy): domain Eukaryota; kingdom Viridiplantae; phylum Streptophyta; class Magnoliopsida; order Fabales; family Fabaceae; genus Trifolium; species Trifolium dubium. The sequence continues at coordinate 32,418,608 of OX638072.1, read as the reverse complement.
AAGCTTGCCTTGATCGTCGTCTCAGTGTCTGTGATAGAATGATATCTGGTCACAGGACAAGTGACTATGACTCCAATTGTCGGTGGGGTTCCTCAGACGATGAAAATGGAGCCGACGAATCCCCAATTACAACAGATTATTCACCAATTTCATATGCTGGCTGTTTCCCTACGGAGGACAGTGAAAGACCGAGAGGAAACTCGAGATACTGTTTGGTTGCTAGTAAGCAGATGGTAGGGGTATTTCTAACAGTTTGGGTGAAAAGTGATATCAAAGATGATGTTCATAACATGAAAGTGTCTTGTGTTGGAAGAGGATTGATGGGATATCTTGGAAACAAGGTACATTTTTTAATTTATTTTGACAATATAGTTTATAATGTACTATGATTTAAATAGACAATCTTATTTTCTTCGATTTCTGCAGGGTTCAATATCAATTAGTATGTCATTGCGCCAAACAAGTTTTTGCTTTGTCTGTAGTCATTTGACTTCCGGACAAAGGGATGGTGACGAGCTAAGGAGAAATTCAGATGTAATGGAGATTCTTAGAAAGACAAGGTTTCCTAAGGTCCATAACACAAGTGATGCAAAGTCTCCTCGGACAATTCTGGAACATGAGTAGGCCCCTGATCCATCATTACTCCTAATCTATACTGTCTTTGATCTTATATATCTGATACTAGGAAATTGAAAATGTTGGTAAATATCACAACTCAGTCCTAATTTTCAAGAACTTAATTTTTGGTTTATTTGGCATAGCCGAATAATTTGGCTGGGGGATTTAAATTACCGGATAGCGCATTCGTACCATGGAGCAAAAGCTCTTGTTGAGATGCATGATTGGAAGACTTTGTTAAATAATGACCAGGCATGTTAGTTTTTCCCCCAAGTAACTATGATGCTTCTTTCTCATATTAGTTGCTTTTAAGATTTACCTGACCATACGATTGCTTTTTCTTTCAGCTGTGTATAGAGAAACGGCAAGGTCGCGTCTTTACCGGATGGAGTGAAGGGAAAATATATTTCCCTCCCACATATAAGTATTCAAACAATTCAGACAGTTATGCAGGTGATGACAGACGCTCGAAACAAAAGAGAAGAACTCCAGCTTGGTACGCTTCTTTCTTGATGAAGTGGAAAATGTCGTTATATTTATAGATCTAATCAAATCAAAATCTCTATTCATGAAGGTGTGATCATATCTTGTGGTATGGAAGTGGCTTACAACAATTATCTTATGTTCGTGGTGAGTCGAGATTCTCTGACCATAGGCCAGTTTGTAGCATATTCTTGGCATCTATTAACAGTAACCAAATCAAGAAAGGCTCTACTTGCTCCAGTTCCAGGATTGAAGTAGAAGAGTTATTGCCACATTCACTCGGTTACGGCTACACTGATTTCCATTTCTATTGATGAATAAATGCAAATGCCTGAGATTAACTTTACTAACTGAGGGAACTATAACTGAAACACTATCAAACTGTGCCACACTAGGTAATTGCAAAAAAAAGTTATTTATTTCGTCAAGATTATGTTTTGCTTTGAGATTGGATTATAAAAAATTCAAACTCTACTGTGCTATTAATTTTTTGTACTTAAAACTCTACTTTGCAGACGATGAGATCCATTTTACTGAATAAGTACATGTATTTTTAACTATTGGCTATTAAATTGTGCTTGCATAAGTTAATGAAATAAATTTTAAAACATTTCTTGACAGGTAGGCAATGCTACGAGGAATGCTAGCCGTGATGGTGATCAATGCGTTTTGTTACTATCCAAGTCTCTAAGAAGGTAAAGTTGATTGTTAATTATATCATCTTTCCCTAAGAAGGTAGTCCACTACTGTTTAGCATTTAGTAAAGTTCATTATATCATCTTTTGAGTCTATGCAAAAGTCTATAAAAATTAGTTCACAATCATACATTTTTGAATTGCAACTAGTCCATATAAGTTTGTAACCATTACTAAAGTGTACGAGTATATAATCAGTATTCAGAAGGTGAAACTAATACAAAGCAACCAGCTGCATTCATATATATGAAGAATAATGCTGCTGCACATTAACAACTTAATGGATGCCAAAAGCCAATATTATTCCAATGAGGATTGCAGAAGGTGATAAGAAGGAATAATAGGATGGAGGAGATGCTGAAGGAAGAGGAGTCAAAACTGGTATAATTCTTGAAGTTATAGTAGGTGCCGCCGCCACTTCCGTTGGTGCTGATGATGATGGTGCCAGTGCCCCTTCCTCTGCCAATTGCAGACTCTCATACATGTGTGCATTTTCTACAGCCAAAGTTTTTGAATTTGTTCCAAAGACATGTTAGAATAACTTCTAGTCTTACTGTACACAATAGCTTATTATTTGAATATTTTTGACTTATTACAAAAAGAACTGTATAATTCTAAGCACATTATTTAAAGTATTAAACTACCTTGAGAACTTAATGGAGTTGGAGCACTTGCAGGAAGAGTTGGGCTGTTTGGTCCATTAACTGCTGAGCCTGCCAAAACATTATGATAATTTTTCATTCCACCCCCCAATATTCTCTTTTCCCCCCCAACACTCTCTCATACAAAAAGGTTTTTACTTTCATACAAAAATCATTTTGGGGGGGAAAAGAGAGTATTGAGGAGTGGAATGAGAAATTATCAAACATAATCAGTTTCACTTTTATGATTAACACATTATTTGAAGTATTTAGAATTAGATTGAATTTGCACCTTTGCATTGTACAGAAGCACCATTAATGTTGCATGCTTGTGAAAGAGATATAGCAAGAGCTTGGTTAATAGGTAGTTGGAAAATTAGAGCATTAGAAGACATCATAAGGCAAGCACAATCTGAATTAGTGCTCATTAAAGACCTTAATGAATCACAACATGTAATTGATGGTACTAAACCATTATTAGTGCTTCCTGTAATGATGTTAGCACAAGGAGTGAATGTGCTGCTAATCATAGAGGATGTGCATGATGAACTAATTTGCCCATTAACCAAATGTATTGAGGAGATTATAAGGGCTGCTACTAGTATTAATGTCATTTTAAAACAATATAGTGGTTTCATTAGTAGTAGTAATCTTGGATGAGAGAGAATAGTTTGTGTTTGATTAATATATATATAGTGCAATGGTTCAATAATATTTTGGAGAATAGTGAAGTGGTAGATTTGAATATATAATAAAGGAGTTCAACTACCTTGATTTTTCTAGTGTTATAGTTTTCCTTTTAATTTCACTAGATAGTGTAATAGTTTGGTATGGTTGGCTAGAATGGAGTTTGTCACATAATTTCATTAAAGTTAATTAGTACTTTATACTAGTTTATACCAAGTTTCATGATGTTAAAAGTTTATAGTACTAAGGTTAATTAGTACTAAAGTTTAAATATTTTTTAAATCTATAACAATGGAATTATTTGGAGAAAAGTATTATAAATCTCTTTGTAAATATTTTTTGAGCTTCTAAAGTTTCTCTACTTTGGGTTAAGACATTAACCCCTCTCCTATTTTTTTCTTTATAAAATGGTATGACAAATTATTTTAATTTATAGCTGATAGCTTAGAACTTATGAGTTCAAATGATTAAAATAAACTTGTTTGGTAACAATTATTTTCTTACAAACTTATAATCAAAATCAAACTCAGACCACTCTCCATAACAATTTTCTTTCTGCTACAAACTAAATTATATCTACATAACAAAACTTTGTATTATTATTCCTCAATTTTGTTATTTTCTTGCTATTCTTTGGCGTGTGTATAAACGTCTAAAGTAGAAAAAAAAAACCCAAAAGATGTTCGAATAAAGTATTGCATGTTAGATGGGGCATGCTTAAAACTTGCCTTCGTTGTTAAGCATTGTTTTTGTAATTTTTGAATGCATTGAAATTTTAACTCCCTTTAACTAGTAGCTTACTCTATAATTGTTGCACTAAAAGCATGAAACAATGCTTATATACACTAATTTGATCACAAATCATGCTCAAAAGTAAAGCTCATTATGAAAAGAAAATGCGTTTATAAAGTCACTCGGCTGCTTTATACTACTCAAATGTTAAGGACACATCAAAATAGCAAAGACGAAAATATCATAAGTACCATAAGAGAGGACACATGAGGCAACTTTATTAAATCAAATTTGTAAAGTTTGAGTTATATTCTTAACAAAGAATCTAATGCAAATGTAAAGCAAAAAAGTGTCTCTCTTCTTTATTTCATGCCTTCTTTTTGTCGCTATAAGCAATTCTCTAGTGACTTTTCCACCCAAAAAAAAGTAATCCAAAGAAGGTCCTTCCATCTCAGCATTTATATATTGGCATTTGATCACCAAAGTTCATGTAACAACATCTTAAAACAATGGCACAAAGAAGCATTGAGATGCTGCTAAGCATGTTCTTTGTTGTAGTGACTCTTTGGGGTGTCACAATGGCACAAACTGACTCAAGCTGTGCCAATGTGCTCATAAGTCTTTCTCCATGCCTTGACTACATCACAGGACAGACCTCCACCCCTTCATCTGGTTGCTGCTCACAACTCGCCTCGGTAGTGGGGTCACAGCCGCAGTGTCTATGTGAGGTTGTTAACGGTGGTGCTTCGTCTATTGCTGCTAGTCTCAACATCAATCAAACTCGTGCTTTCGCACTCCCCACTGCTTGCAATGTCCAAACACCTCCCATCATCAACACTTGCAGTGGTATGTCTTAGATAAATACATTTGTTTCTATCTGTCTATCTATTTGTCTATCTTTTACTACACAAATTTCACAACTAGCTTTGGCTATAAGTTTTGTAATATGTAATGTAATTGGGAGATGTGAAAAACTTCAATTTTTTATTGTGATTTCAGGCTCCGCTTCTTCTTCTCCTCCAGCAGGTGTTTCTATTTCCAACATTCCAAATCCTCCTTCAGGTATCAAATTAAAATGGAATTATTTAGTATTTTGTAAATAAATCATTAATTTCTCCACCAAAAAAAACAGAAACAAAAATGTAATGTATCATAGCCTTTTTTTAATTGAAAAATGTTTTATAGTTATACATTTAACATCTGTCACTGGAATATGGTATGAATGCAGTTACTGTTCAATTTGTTATAAATTGCACAAAAAGCTTGTGGTTTATAGCTGTAACCAATTTGATGCTTGTTGTTATAGGGATTTTTTCATCAACTACCAGCAGTGGTGGAACTATCCGTGGCTCATCCTCCTCTTATGCAACGTCAAGTTCTGCAAAATTACAGTGTTCTTTGCTTGTTCTGGTTATCTTTGCAAACTTGACATTCACTTTCATGATCACGACGTAGGCTGCATTATGCATATTTTTCTAAACTTTATTATTATCTAAACTCTACTGATTTTTAGTAAAGCCTCTGTTTTTCCCCCCTTACACCTTAACCAAGTTAGGGGATAAAATCACAGTAAACTAGCTATATTACCAATGTGAGTTATGTAATTAGAAATCACAAAACATGTTTGCTTGCAGTCAATTGATATGTTAAACAGTACTTTACTCCATTACATCAAAGGAATAACTGTCATTTACACAAATTGAAAGAAACTCTTATTCAAATTTTTTAATCAGTGATAGGTCATTCAACATCTTCTCAATTGCTTCATCGTCTTGAGCTCGACCTCTTGTCTGCATGTAAAAAAATTTGAATTATAACGTAAAAGATGTAGTAGCTGCTATTATAATGTAACTTGCTTAGCAGCTTCACAAAACTAAATGGTGGCCATATGTTATCTCATCAGTAAAAGCATAAAACTTCATGTTAGACCATAACCAACATGTGAGACAGGAAATCCATAAATATATGACTTAACCATGTTGAGGATAAATGAAGGTATGTTTTTGTTGTGAGATGCCATAAAAGAGAAGAAGAAAAAAGAGCAGTAACCCAATAAAATCCTCGATCAATCAGATTTTACTTATGTGAGATCCCCAGTTTAGGGATTTGTTTTGTAAATTTAATAACCATAATACCTTATAGGTGTTTCTAACTTTGCTTATCAAAACCAAATTTTGGACATAATATGAATGCTAAGTTCTTTCCTGCTATATAGGATTCACCGCATGAATCAAAGGATGCCTTTGTCCTACTACCGACTCAAACAAAATTTTAAGAGGATAACTTTTAAAAGCACCTAATTTTCCTTTATTAAATCTTCTATTTCCTTGGCTTTGTTAATTTCTAGCAAACATGGAAGGGAGAATAAAAATCATCTTAATTGACCTAAGCCCAAAAAAAGAAAAATTGAAGAAGCGGAATATTTTGACCTTGATAGATGGGACCATAGCAATAGCTTCCTCCACAGTTTCTGGGCAAAGATTCCCTAGGACACACAGCTGCAATAAATCCATTTAATCAAACAATCATATATTTGAACATGTGAAATGAGAACTTGCTTTCTTTAGATTCGGAATAAATAAGAACTTGCTTCCTAAACCGAATTCATGAAGGGAATAGGCATATTTACCTCAAACTCGGCTAACTGATATCTAGTGAGAATTCTTACGCCAGTTAAGATCACAATCAGAAGCAATGCAATGGGATGCAAGGTTTTGAAATTTCAAGTTTCTCACATGTAACAACTTAGATTAGATACAATAATCCTTTAAGTTAGTTATCAAAAGACATAAAGATATTTTACTTAGAAGAAAACTCAAAATCAAGAAACCAGGAAATAAAACGAAATTAGGTGAATCATAACTATGAAAGAACATGACATATAAGCCAACAGAATTTTCGTCGAAAGTAAATGTATAAACAAGTAAGTAACAAATGAATTGTTGGATTCATTTTGGAAGGATACTCTCGAACTTGTCTAACAGCATCAGGATTTTTATAGCGGCTGAAACGCTTCACATACTGCAATGATTTTTCAAAAACCCTGAAAAATTATGAGGATAATAAAGTCATTAACCTAAGGTGCTAAATTCTAATTACATCCAGCAAAAATGTTGAACTACTTACTGAGAAACTTGATTAGTGGGATCATCAGAAGTTTGTTGAAGCTGTTCATACTTGTGTTCAAGAATCAATGAAACTTCACAGTTCATCAAACACTTTGCTTTCAAAAACTCTAAATAAAATCAACTTCATTACATTAGTGTGTGTAAAATAAAATACAAAAGAACCGTCTCCGATTGAATTGAATTTGTAGAAAATGCGAGATTACCGTCTCCGATTTTGAGTTCTGCAGCGTTTTCATCCTCTTCACCAGACATGTTTCGTTTCAGAATACGATTCACTCACTCTGATGATTGATTGTGAATCGGTGAAATTGGAAATTTTGGAAGAAACCACAAATCACCGAGAGAATTTAAGCGTAGGTCTTTTTTATAGCCGGACCGACCGGGAAGGATGAACCGGTTTAGCGGGAGAATCGTTGGGCTTGGGCCATTTCAAATAATGTCAAGGCCCGTCCATATCAATTTTCAAAATTATTTTTCACACTTATGTCAAAAACAAGAGAAATGTTATGATCACACTCTTTAATACATTTCTCTAACACACTTCAATCAAAATTAGCCACATCACCCTTTCTTTTATTCATTTTCTTATTAAAAAAACAAAATGGAAAAGTGGAGTGATGTGGCTAATTTTAAATGAGTGTGTTACTTAGAGAGTGTGACTATATCATTTCTCCAAAAACAATACAAAATGTTATTGTGAGTTATCCTAATATTGGTGATTTTGAAGATTTCATTCCTATCCATGTAAGTAGCGAAATGCAAGAAGAAGTATAGAGAAATTTGACATGTTAGAATCAAATATCATCTGATGATAGAGGATTGATATGTTGAATTCATTCGTTTAGACCATGAAACTCTCTTTGATCTTCTTTTGTCTTTAATGTATTTGAGCATCAAGAGTCTCTAGGACGGGGCATGTGATAAAATAGCAAACATGAACAAAGGAAATAATGTTTAAAAAATACGTTTTTAGGGTCACCTGAGATCTATAATTATAAAAAATGTTTTATTTGAAACTTTTGATATCATTTTGCTTCTTCGAAATAGTACGTGTTTGGATTAAATAAAGTTTGCCAACACTTTTGATTCATTACACTTCATTTTGCAATTGTATTAAAAACAAATTTAAAGAAAAGAACTATTACTTATAGATGTTATTATTAACCGGTACTTCTTATGTTTCAAATTGAAGTCTTTTTATCAATTTCTTGCAAGTTAAAAAATAAATAAATTAAATAATGTGAAAAAGTATTCTTCAATTTACCCATATCATCTCACTGTAGCAAATTAACTAACTAACTAACTAACTACAGTAACATGAATGAATGAATGAATGAATGAATTGAATATCAACTTGAAGTCAAAAAACAAAAAAAACAAACTTTAATGAACAAACTTACAAAATTCGGGAACCATGTCGTTGTCAAGCACTCAAGCCAACTTTAGAAGGATACTATACTACTACTATATTGCAAGAAATTAAAAACAAACTATTGTAATAACTACTAATTCAATGAATAATAACAATAAATAATAATAAATTAGTAAAAAGAAACTACTGAACTGAACAACTAATTGAATTGAATGAAATAACAAGAACAACAACAATAATAATATGATTCAAAAAAAACAACAACAACAATAATAATAATAATTTATATATTCATTCATTATATTCATTCATTAATTACACACTGATTTAATTACATACTGTATTTAATCACACTTTTATTTACCAAATAAAAAAAGAAGAAAATAAGCACACACACACTTCACTAACCAAACCTATATATATGTGAAGTGAATTAATAATACTATGCATCATCAATACACACTATAGAATCATAATATGCTTATTATAATAATATAATTATTAGTATAATATATATATGTATCATCCAACATCCATCACTTCTTACTCTTAGAACTAGCAGCAGCATCTCTTTGCTCTTGGTCGCGTTTAGCAACGCCTACCATCCACTCACTCCTATTCCTCATCAATCGGTCATTAACTTTTTTCACTTCTTCCTCGGACCTACTCCCATCATTCCCTTTTCTTTCATTTTCTTCTATGTTTTTCTCGTTCACATAAATTCTCACTATATTATTGTTAGACATTTTCTTCTAGCTAGCTCTTAGTTTTTTTTTATTGAATTATATTGTAATGTACTCTGTGTCATTGCTTTTTACACAATGCATGTATTTATAGCCTAAATCCTAAGAGAATGCCTTTTCGTTTTTTTATTTAACACAATTTTCTTTTTTACTTATTATGTTATTTTCTTCTTTTCACACACTTCACTAAATATATCTTTTTTACATCATCATAGTGTAAAAAATAAAATTTCATCAATTTACTTTAAAAATGTATACTAGTAGTCTCAAATGTGTACATAATATGACTTATTTAATTGGGTGTATGTGTAAATTAAATTTTTATACTACATAAATTCAATTCAATTCAATAAATAATGAGTTTAATTTTTATAATTATAGATTTATTTTACATGTATATCTAATTATTTTATATACATGTTTGCTTTAAAATATAATGTCTACATATCATTTCATATAATTAAGAAAATAAATTAAATCAAAATTTAGGATGATATATAAAAATGATTTAGTGAATTATTGCACTTATCCTTTAAAAAGGGACCAAATTATAACAAAAAAAACACACACACACACACATCAAAATGCAAGGGAATGAAGGAAGGAACTAGGAGCTTATCAAAAAAAAAAGAAAAAAAAAAAGGAAGGAACTAGGAAGGTGAGTTTTTGACACATTTACTTATTATGTTATTTACTATTTTTCACCGCTTCATTTAAAATAGCTAAAAAAGTTTTGTATTTATGCTTTTTATATCTAGTGTCACATATATAGTCACAAATATCTTCATAATATGAATTAATTAGATGCATATGAAAAATAGTTTTACACTATATTAATTAAATTCAATATATTATGAATTTAATTTTTAGAATTATTTTACATGTACACCTAGTTAAGAGAGAAGCCCTTACCCAAAAAATTAGGAGAGAAGCTTAGTATATTACTGAGGTAACAAAAGTTACCGAGAATATATTTTGTAATTAGCGACCCTGTTTAGCCAAGTTAAATCAAAATGGATTTTAGACCAAAAGTTCAATATATTGGATATTTTTATTTATTTATTTATTTATTTTTACAAAACTAAATATTAGAATGTGTTTTTGTATTTTTTTTGTTAATGATGTAAAACGACTTTTATTTTGGAAAAAAGCAACAAGTAAAATATTAATATGTATATTTTTTTAGAAAAGAAGAATAAATAACTAGATATTAGTGTTGTTCTTTTGATTAAAAAATTAAATATGAAAATTTTGTTAATTTTTTATGTTCTTGAAACTCCGTGTTAACAATATAACCAACAAAATAATCCAGATATATGGTTGAACGGTTGAAGTTCATCATACCTAAAGCAAGTGTCTATATGATGACAACACAAAGTTATAAAAATATCACATTTTTTCTCGCTTCCTATTCATTTTTTAATAACACTAATCATGTCAAACATTGCATAATAAAGAACAATTAGGGATATCAATAGGGCAGATAATGTGTGAAGGGTGATTCCCCGACCCGTTCCCAGTCTCTGCAGACCCCTGCGACAAAAGAATAGTTTTCCTCGTTCTCATCCCTAAGGTAACCCAAATTTATTTATTTATTAAAAACATATTTTGAATCACAATAAAAATAATATCATAATATATTAACGTAATAATAAAAATAACAAATTTATATAAATAAATTAAATAAAAAATGTGATATTTATTTTGATCATTAATGTGATAAATGGACTCCGTGCGGTTCTCCTCTTATGTTAGAAGCTACTCAAACATTAATTGATACTACTCTTACAGTGAGGGATGCTCTTATTGATGCAGGAGATTGGGATCTGAATTTCTTGAATACCAACCTTCCTTCGAACATTGTGAACCTTGTGCTAGTGCTTCCTGCACCTATGGAGATTGATGGTCCAGATTCTATTAGGTGGGGTGGTACTAACACTCGCCATTTTACTGTTCAGAGTGCTTATGACCGTCAAAGGGGGATCTACCAACCTATTCAAGGAGATTGGAGAAACCTTTGGGATTGGGCGGGTCCACACAGAATCCAAACATTTATGTGGATAACAGCTCATGAGCGTGGGGATTTCACCCCTTTGTCCTAGTTGTGGAAATGAAGAGGAAACAACAATCCATGTTTTAAGAGATTGTATTCATGCAATCCGAATATGGATAAGGTTAGTAGCTCCTGATTGTGTTACTGATTTTTTTTCTTTGAATTGCAGGGAATGGATTTTCAAGAATCTGAACAACAAGGAACATGGATTGTACAAAGAAGGATGAAAATCTATTTTCATGGTAGCTTGTTGGTATATTTGGATGTGGAGAAATAAGTCTGTTTTTGATGAAGATTTTCGACGCCTAGTTGATGCAACTTATATGATCCTCACGATGGCAAAAGATATAGACACTTGCGTTCATACGCGCTCCACTAGATTGCTGCGACAAATTGACACTCTTTATATTGGTTGGAAACGACCTTTAGAGGGTTGGATCAAGTTGAATTGTGACGGCGCTTCTAAAGAGTCGATTGATCTTGCGGGCTGTGGAGGTTTATTTCGAGATTCTGACGGTCGTTGGTTGAAGGGTTACATAAGAAAGATTGGAACGTGTGACGCTCTCCATGCCGAGATGTGGGGCATGTGTGTGGGAATAGAAATGGTTTGGAGGCAAGGTTTTTCGCAACTTTGGAAAGTGATTCCAAGCTACTGGTTGACATGGTTTCAGGGAGATGCAACATTAACGGAGCAACCCCTATTTTGATCCAGCAGATTTATGGTCTTATGAATTTGCATTGGCAGGTGCAGATAACACACACTATGTGTGAAGGCAATAGAAGCGCAGATTTTCTAGCTAATCTTAGCCTTACGCTGAGTTCCATTGATACTCTTGTTTTATAGACTCCTCCTAGTGAGTTTCGTAGTCTCCTTTTTGATGACATATTTGAGACTTGCATGCCTAGGAATGTTCGTCTAGAACTGTAGTTTTTTTTTTTCTTTTTCTTGTGCGTTGCCCTCTTTTGTTACCAAAAAAAAAAATGTGATATTTATTTAATGAGTAGATTTGTTTCTTGGGCAAGAATTTGTAGATTGATTTGATTATTATTTTTTATTAAGGTAAGTTTTTAATAAAAATCAATTTAAGAGCAAGATCTTCCGTTTTCAAACCAAATAATGATATATCCATAATTATCTACATGTCATGATTTAATTAGATAAAAAATATTTTTATATTATTTTATACGTGCATATAAATTAAATAAAAAAAAATCTTCTAATTTTCTCTTGCCAGCCTAATAAAATATGCATCTCGATTTTGATCAATGCATTATTATATGGTTGGAAAAATATTTGTGATCAATCTTTTTAAATAAATTTCAAATATTAAGAAGGATTAATTTCTGACATTTTTGTTTCTCTATATATTATTGGCTTTTATTGTACTTCCTTAGATAAATTATACTGTAGGTAAAAAAACGGAAAGAAAGGGAAGCGAGAGAGTGATAGAATAAAATCAGTTTGACTTTTTTTTAAAATTTTTGGGATTCACAACACAAGTATATTTAAGGAAAATAATTATTAAGGAGCAGAAAATCATAATTGAATTGTCTGGGTCACACCTCAAGTATAAATAAAAAGGACTAAACAACAATCAAAATCGAAATAAAATAAGGGAAGGATAAGAGGGTCATCAAAATTCAGGTAAGTCAAAGTTTGCAAGTCTTGTTTGTTTCTTGAGCAATAATTTGTGAATTGATTTGATTATTTTTTATTTAGGTAAGTCTTTAATAAAAATCAATTTTTTTATGAACGGCTAATAAAAATTAATTTGATTATGAACTTATTTAGGTAAGTCTTTAATAACCTTAATTTGTTAATTATTAATACCGTTACAAAAAAAACCATAAGTTTGTCAAAAAAAAACTTAATTGTTAATATAAATACGGCTTAAGCATTTGAGAAAAGAGAGACGGTTGCTAATAGAGAAAAGAGACTCAAATAATAAAGGTACACTATTCTTGTGCTTTATTCTCTTAAAGTCAAATTCTTTTTATACAATATTTTGTATTTGTCCTTTTCAACTCACACTTCTTGTTATATAGTATTTGGCTTAGAAATAGGTGTATGAAATAGGTGTATAACATGTTCATTATGTGATGATTAAGAGGAGTTACATGCATACTCTTCCAGGGAAAATTGTCCATACCACCTTATCTTTCTATTTATTTTATCATCGAATTCATCTTTTTTAATACATAATATTAACAATAATAATAAAATTAATCCAAGCAACAATTTTATTTTTAAACTACGTGGGTTTTGATTTCTTTATCGCACCTAAGGATATTTAAGAGCAAGGTCTTCCATTATCAAACCAAATAATAATATACCCACAATTACCTACAATGTCATGATTTAATTAGATAAAAAATAATAATTTTATATTGTTTTATAAATTAAATAAAAAAATATCTTCTAATTTCCTCTTGCCAAAATATTGGAAAAATATTTGTGATCAATATCATTTTAAATAAACTTCAAATATTTCAAAAAATTAATTTCTGATATTTTTGTTTATCCAAAAAAAAAGCATCTCAAATATTATTGTCTTTTATTTTACTTAGATAAATAGGTAGTGTGATTAAAATACGGAAAGAAAAGGAAGCGAGAGAGTGATAGAATAAAATCATGTTGGTTTGATATCTTTTTTATTTTTAATTTTGGGATTCACAACACAAGTATAAATAAGGAAAATAATATTTTCCTCATTATTCAATAAATAAATAGGACTAAGCAACAATCAAAATCGAAATAAAATAAGGGAAGGAAAGGAATTGGGGGGCATCAAATTCAGGTAAGTCAAAGTTTGCAAATGTTGTTTGTCTTTTTTTTTTTTTATTATTCATGCAAATGTTGTTTGTCTTATTACTTTACTTGTATGTTATTTATAGATGATTGATGATTATTGGTTGAGGAACGTATCGGTTTTGTTATTTTGTTCTAACATGATACTTAAATAACTGTTCTAATCTTCGTTGTAATTTTTTTGTAGAACTAGAATAGATTATTTTTAATATTATTTAATAAAAGTTCTTTTAATTTAATTTCTCATGATAAAGAAAAAAAACTAAATGTTCAATAAAAAAAATTCAAGATCAACATTTACATATTTGACGTTTTTTCAGTGGTTGCGCATGGAAGAAGAAGGTAAAATGAGGATCGAGAAAGTTTGGCCTTCACTTAAAAAAGTTGTGAACAAATTCATAAATCTAATAGATGAAGGATGTGTTGAGCTTCACAATTTAAGTTTCAGCATTCAAGATTACATGTCTATTTATACGTATCCTTCATTACAAATCTCACAATTTTTCATCAGTCTCTTTCAGTATGAGATTAGATGAGGTAGATATTAAGATATATTTTAATATATTTTTCTTATACGTAGAAACTAGTTTTTTTTATAACTATGTAGAAATTAAATTTAAAATTTGATAAGTGGAATCTCAATTTAATAGTGATTTTTTTTTTTGACAATCTCAATTTAATAGTGATAAATATGGTGATTACATTATTTTGTTTGACGATAAAAAATCTGAATTCAATTCTCATATGCTAAAAATATACTACTACATACCGTTTCCTTCCAACATGGTTTTATTATAAGGTCTTAACTTATGCATAGATCGGTTAATGAGCTGAGTGGAGATGGGAATAAAAACAAAAATTCAAAGCTTCTACTATGGGACAATTATAAGAAGCTCTTTTCAAAATACATTAATTCCAAGGTATGTCTAATTTCTTACGCAAATTGTAAATCCTTGCTAGTTGTTAATTTTTTTTTTATTACCAATAGTAGTTAATTTAATAGCATACATAAAATTAACTAAAATAATTTGTTGTCATTGATTAGGTTTTGCCATCTCTACGAGCAAAGGAAAATGAAGTTTTATTGAAAGAATTACTCAAAAAATGGTCAAATCACAAAATTATCACATGCTGGCTTTCAAGACTCTTTCGTTCTCTTGAAACATATGACATAACTAAATTTATGGAGTATTCTCTCGAAGAAATTGGCTTCTTATCCTTTTATGACTTGGTTGGTGATGAAAATATTTATTTGAAACTTACACTTTTTTTCTTGTTATATTTCTTTGATCCAACATTGTTGAATTAAAAAATGATTGTTTTACTTCATTTAATTTTGTGTCTAGGTATGCAAGGAGATGAATAAACAAGTAATGGATGTTATATTAGCTATGGTATGATATGATATATTCTGCTTTTTTTTTCCTTGAGATTTTCATCAAAGTCTTGTTTATGATTTTGTTGTAATATTTTTCAGATCGATGATGATCGTGCTGGAAAGCATGTTGATCGAAAACTGATCAACAACATTTTGAATGTCTACATGGAGATCGGGGATAAGACTGGAAAAAATGATGCAAAATACCTTACAAAAAATTTTATCAAGGAGAACGCAACATTATTTTCTGATGATGAGGCTTTGAATGGGATTGCGATTCTTTCCCTCACAGATAACGCACCAAAGGTAATTTGAGCTAACTATTTTCTTGATCAAATATATAATTAAAATTGCATTAAATAATATTTTGAAAATAATAGCATTAAATAGACTGAAATGAATTGTTAGATTTTACTTATATATTGATCCACCAAATATGATAATTTCATATTTGAGTTTATAGTATATATTATTATTTTAGGAATTTTGGGATAATTTGCATATCCCTATTATAATTACCAAATAATTCATTCAATTGATTAAAAAGAAAACATATGTTAAAAATTTCAGGAGGAGAAATCGAAGTCATTAAAGAAAATAAAGTTGATGAGTTATGATGGTGATGTATTTGAAATTGAGTATGATGTGGCACTTATGTCAAAAACATTACAAGATGTTATTGAGAGTTATCCTAATATCGGTGATATTGAAGATTCTATTCCTCTATCTACCAGTGTTATGAGTAGCAAAATATTGGGCAAGACAATTGAATATTGCAAGAAGCACAATGAGAAATTTAACATGTCAGATTCGGATGATGAAAAAGAACATCATTTGATGATGGAGGATTGGAATGCTAAATTCATTGATGTAGACCGTGAGTTTCTGTTTGATCTTCTTTTGTCTTCAATGTATTTGGACATTAAGAGTCTCCGGGACCTGGCATGTGATAAAATAGCAAATATGATCAAAGGTAATAATCTTCAGGAAATGCGTCAATTTTTTGGATCACCTGACGTCTATAGTTAAAAACTATATTTATTTGGATTTTTGTATGTCATTTTGCTATGACTAGTATTTTTTTATATGACTATTTTACAATTTCAATGAAATAAATGTCTCTTACATTGGTTTTTTGTTTATACTCCCTCCATAACAAAATATATGTCGTTCCAACATTTTTATAATTTCAATAAAATAAATGTCTCTTACGTTGGTGTTTTGTTTATACTAACATTCTATATTATGCTCGTAAGGTATGTGCTATTTAGGTCGGAAAATTGGTTTTGGAAGTTTAATATTAAACTAACTCTTTTGGTTATATGTTCTTTTCATGTATTTTGGAACATAAGGTTAAGCTAAAGTTAATGCGGCCTAGAGAGTGTCTATGTAACTCTTAATAACAGGTTTAAGCATGTGAATGCAATTGCTGTTTGGTTATAATTCACCTGAGATGTTTATGGGAGGCATGTTTTAGGGATTAGATCCTAATAGTCAAGTAACCCTCATAGAATCTATCATACCTCATAGAGGCTCTACAGTTGTTCAAGTGGCATATTCGTGAATTGAATTGCAAAGTAGTACTATGATACAATTCAGCAAGTCAATGATTTGCTTCATGTGATGAATCATAATTGACTTTAAATTGTGGGATACATGTGTGATTGATATCACCTATTTGAATTTCATGATTCAACACCCATCCCCTAACAAACCATTAAAAAATATGAAGCACTATACACAATTTTTGTATATTTATTTTTGTACCTTTGAATCTTTATGATTTGATATACAACTAGAAACATTAACCCGGACTCCTGGATTCACATTTTGAATTGAAGAGATTTGGTAACTATTTTCTCTGCAATTTCTCTAAGTACGAGGATAATTTCTAATTCCACTCCCAATACTCTCTTTTTTCCCCCAATTTTTTTTTACCCTTATACAAAAGCCATTTTTGAGGGGGGGGGGAAGAAAATATTGGGGGTGGAATTAAAAATTATCAAGTATGAGCATGTTTAAATAAGAAAGAGATAAATTGAAACTTGGGATACGTATTGATTTTCTTGTTTCAATTTCTCTCTTTTCTATTTCTCTTCAACCAAACAAAGATCAAACCAGTTGTCACGTGTAATTACTTTTGAGCAAACAATTGCTATTTTTTAATTCTTAGCTTCCCTCACTTTTCCTCTAAACTCATAAATAAAACTAGAAATCAGATCAAAATAAGCATGTTTGACAAGTCTTCGGTACAAATAGGAGACAACTTGTGAATTTATGTGCATATTTTTGTGATGATAGGTGGGGAGTGTTCTATGACTTGTCAAATTAAGGAGTTATTGCTCATCATCATGCTCTGTGACTTGTCATATTAAAATGTTTTTCTTTCCTCCATGTTTTTGAAAGAATTTATAGATCACAGTTTAGTAACGAAAATTTGTAGAGTATATATATATATATATATATATATATATTCATGCTAACCATTCTTTTTTTTTGTACATAGACGAGATGGTTCGAACTCAGGTCATGGACGTTCAACTTAACAATTTCGGCATTTTCTGCCAGTTGAGCTAGGATTTCTCGACTGCTAACCATTCTCTTTATTTAGTAAAAAAAAAATACTATCTTCTTTATATGCAAAAATCTAAAATCAAACTCATTTATTTAAAAAATTTAAATCTCTTACCATTTAAATTAATTTATGTATGTGTCAAATTAAAGTCATTGTTCATGTAACAAAATTAAGAGATCGTGTTATTCAAGCCACATTAGATAATGTCACTTATTTACGACAAATTAGGCATGCCTACCTAACTATGTTTAAACTTTAATGGGATGAAGGAAACTGTAGGGTACATATAGAACCATGGTGTTTTTGTTCAAATATATTGGGTGAAAGACGTCCATGAAGTGTTATTTGACATTGTTTAATTTGCATTGTAATCCCCGAAGAGAGAAATCAAATCTCCTTGAGATATTTACCACTTCCATCTCATAAAACATGTTTTATTTCGTCAACTGTGATTATTCTCCAAGGCTCAAATATTTTTTTTATCATTTAACAAAATTGGTCTCTCTTATTCTCTAATTTGAATGTGTTAGTCCGTCCTCTATCACATATTTGATTAACATGTTTTAAATGAAGCTTTTAAGATTTTTTTACTTTTCATCATCAAATCATATATCGTGTTAAACATATTAAATCACCAAATTTTCAATTCAAAAATATGATAGAGGATTAAAACCGCCAATTTTTTTAAAATAGACAAGCAATTTTACAAATGGTGCAAGTGGAGTAGTTTAGTAGATTAAGATACAATAAATAAGAGTATACAATATATTAATGTTTCTTTCAATGTTTCATTAGTATTCTAAAATCTCACATTTCTCAATATTGAGCTAGAGAAAATTGATGGAACAAAGTCAAAAAACAATTTTGGTGTGTGGAGTTTTCAAGTCAAAGAAGTATTGATAGAAATCAAAATTACACAATACTATTATGCAAGGTATGTTGAAATGACACATTGATTAATATTGTAAAAGAAGGAGAGACTAAGACTACTATATCAACTCTATCTAATTATTTATTTTTTGAAAGAACTCTATCTAATTACTAGTATTTGTTTAGTTAAAAAACCATTTTTAAGTAGTATATATTTGACTTTTGTTTTTAATCTCTTATAGTAGTTATATTAGAATGTTGTGAACTTGTGAGATGTGCAGTTTATGTATTTAGAGAAACAAATTAATGGTACTAAGTTGATATTAATTCCCTGAAGTGATCCTAGGATATTAATTAAAGTGTCAATATCCATGTGAACATATATATATAGCCAGCCAGCTATGGATTAAATGGGACAATGCTCAATGCTAGTATACCAGAATAACACACCTCTTGTATTTTTGTTTATTGAATATCCTTTAGGACACGCAATTGGTATGTCAATGTATGCAAATTTGAATTGAATATAACCCTTTGGCCTTGGACTAAGAAAAAAGAACAAAAACAGAAAAGAAAAACGTTTTGAGAAAAAGGGAAAATGAAAAAAGAATTAAAGAATATGCCAACAAGTTATTCTTGATGTGCAATGAATGAGTGAGTATATAGCAAGTCGGGGTCGACACGCTAGACAATACTACCATCCAAAATAACCCCAACTTCCTTACACAACAAGATTTATTTTCATTCCTAATTATTTTTCCTATTTATTTAATTAATTTATATATTTTTTTATATAATTTTTTGCCAATGTCATCTAAATCTTATTTAAACTATATTTAATTATTATTTTTTAAATATAATCTTTATTAAAGTATTATTTTGATTATCAAGCATTAATTGTTTAATTAATAATTAATATTAAACTAGATAGGTAGGACAACAGTTTGATTCTGCAGTTGTGTTAGACCTCAAACTGAATTAGTCGGCTCAGTAAATCAGATACTAATATTGATAACAAAACAAAAAAGTATTATTTTGATTTAAAATACAAAAAGCAAATTGTAAATACATTTATACACAAAAGATAATATTTAGTTAATAGTATTATATACAAAATGTTGATATTAAACACATTAACAAATTTTTTTGACTAAAAATAAAATAATAATATTGTTGACTAAAAATAATAATCATGTATTGTGAGAAATACTCCTACGTATTGGATTTGTTATTGTTGTGAAATACATACATACATTACATACATACAACAAAATCTGATCTGAAGGGGAGGGGAAGGAAAGGAAGGGGAAGTAACACTTAAACACAAACAAATTCACAAACATTCATTCATTCATCATATCATATTCAACATTCATTCACATTAACAACATTTGACTCTGTTTTTGTTTGTGGGTTGCAACAACAATTTCACCGTGCCGTTTTCTTCGTCCTATCCAATTCCTCTTCTTTCTCCTCTCTCCCTCTTCATTCTTCTTTCCGATTCCTCTTCTTCTTCCAGGTAAACCACCTTCCCTTTTTTCTTCTCTATCTTTTTTATTATTTTATTAATAATTTGAATCGTACGTGAACAAGGGTTCGTTCATTGTTGATTTTCAATTTGCGTTTTTTTTCATTATCTTATGACTTTGATCGAATACCCAAATGCTTTTTATTTTATTTTAACTGGATTTTGTTTTACCCCAATGTTGCAATTCTTCTATTTGATTTTAGGGCTTCAACCCCAATTTCAATTCAAACTGTTATGTTTTGTGTTATATTGCTTTTCTATGGAATGGAATGCTTCATCAACAATCCAAAAACTGTTTTTTTTTTTATTTGATTTATTATTATTCTTGGTAGAACATAACTTAGATTTGTCTTTTTGTTGTTTTTTAGTAAAGACAATATCTTTTACAAAAAAATTGTTACTTGGTTTTTCCATCATGCAGCAGTGATACTGGGAATTGTTGTTGTTTTTCTGTTAATTTTGAATCTATGCACAACCTGTTATCAATGTAGTATTCAATTTTCCTCCAAATTTTATGTCTCATTCTCTTGTGTTGGGGTTACTTTGTTTGGGTTCTATCTTCCACGGCCAATGAGCATTTTTATAGCTCTATTGGATGTTTTAGAAAACAAACTTTCTATTACATTCCCTTTTGCTCGAGACCATGTATCTGCATCCTAAAATTGTTTTTGAAATGAAAAAGCAATGTGTTGTTCTATTTTGTGCTGCTTGAAAACAAAAGGAGTCTGATATGACCAATTTACAATTTTAATGAAATAGGTGTTTTGTTTATAACATCATAGTTTATGCTTGTAAGGTCTCTGTTATTCGGGTTTGGACAATTAGTTTTGGAAGTTTAATAGTAGTATTAAACTAACGCTTCCTTGAATATGCATTTTTTTCTGTTTTTTTGGAGTCATGGAGCATATAATGTCAAGCTAAAGTTAATGCAGTCTAGAAAGTGTTTATGTAACTCTTAATAGCAGGTCCAGGCATGTGAATGCAACTGCTGTTTGGTTAAATAATTCACCCGAGATGTTTATTTATGGGAGCCATGATTTAGGGATAAGATCCCCGTAGTCCAATAACCCTTATATAATCTATCATACCTCTACAGTTGTTCAAATGGCATGATTCGTGATGATTCTTTGAATCGCATGGTTTGATACAATTCAGGAAGCCAATTATTTGCATCATGCGATGAATCATAACTGACTTTAAATTGTGGGATACATGTGTGATTTTGTGCGATTCATATCACCTATTTGAATTTCATGATTCAATCCCCCTCCGGCCTCCCCTAACAAACCATTAAAAAAAGATGGAGCACTATACACAATTTTTATATATTTAAACTATTTTTGTGCTTCTGAGTTTTGAATTTTGTGATTAGATATGATATACGATTCAAAACATTAACTCGGTGATTCACGTTTTGGATTGAAGATATTTGGTAACTATTTTTTCTGCAATTTCCAAAAAAGTATGAGCATGTTAAACGTTAAGGGCCAGACCAGTTGTCATGAGTAGTTATAGTTTTATTTAAACATTCAAGCAATTGTTTGCTTAATTTTTCTTAATGAGAGAGATTAAGAAACAATATCTCTTTAAGTAATATGTAGCCTCAATTATTCACTGAGTCGTATATGATAGATACAATGCAAACTAATGATAGAAGTTTAAAGGCTATAAGAAAACACGAGACTGTTGTTGGGTGTGGGTGTTTGAAAGTATGAGACACTCCAGAAGGCATTTTTAGCATTATCTTAAACAATCAACTTGTCTTTGGTTGACTGGTGGAGCAGAAGCTATCATTTAATGTCTACACTGTCAATAGTGTTCCGCCATTGGAGGGATGTACCAGTGATTTGAAATCTTCTGAGTCTTTGTGTCTTTATTGTCTTATTAGTTAATATTAATTAATTATAAATTATATGCAATTTCACAGCTTTTGTTGTTATCACTGTTTTTATTTTATTCTATGGATACTTAGGAATGTTTTGATTCTTTGTTGTTATCCCTACCGCTGTTTGATTCTTTGAACACAAAATATATCGTATAGTTTATTTCTGATAATAAAATGAAGAAAATCTACTATGCTTTATACACAACAATTTCTCGCTCAAACTTTGTGCATGCTGATCTAGTGTGACCATTTTTTTTGAATTATTGCTGCTTCTGACATGTTGAATTTTAATTATCCAGTGACCATTTTTTCAAACTGTTGCTGCAGTTGGATCTTCCATAATAGCGTGAAGTCAGTGGTGGAGCCATAACAGTGGTTATAAATTTATAATGTCTGAACTGATTGAAGGACTTCCCGATGCTGTTGCAATAAGGTGCCTTGCACGTGTTCCCTTCTACCTCCACCCGAAGTTAGAGGTTGTCTCTCGTTCTTGGCAAGCAGCCATTCATAGCCCAGAACTTTCAAAAATTCGACAGGAGGTTGCTTCATCTGAGGATCTCTTGTGTGTATGTGCATTTGATCCAGAGAACGTATGGCAGCTGTATGATCCTCTTAGAGATCTCTGGATTACCCTTCCTGTTCTTCCCTCAAAGATCAGGCACCTTTCTCACTTTGGTGCTGTTTCCACAGCTGGAAAGTTGTTTGTCATTGGCGGTGGAAGTGATGCTGTTGATCCTATGACTGGTGATCACGATGGATGTTTTGCAACTGATGAAGTCTGGTCATATGACCCGATAACCAAGCAGTGGTCCCCTCGGGCTTCGATGCTTGTTCCCCGTTCTATGTTTGCGTGCTGTGTTTTGAATGGGAAAATTGTTGTCGCCGGGGGCTTTACTAGCTGTAGAAAAACGATATCTCAAGCAGAAATTTACGACCCTGAGAAGGACTTATGGACTCCAATGCCTGATCTTCATCGCACTCATAATTCAGCCTGTTCAGGAATAGTGATTGGTGAAAAGATGCATGTACTGCACAAGGATATGTCAACAGTGCAAGTTTTAGACAACGCAGGGACTAAATGGATCGTTGAAGAGTGTGATTGGCTTCAAGGTCCAATGGCAGTAGTCCAGGATTCACTTTGTGTTATGAGCAATGGATCTATCATGAAGCAAGACAAAGAAGGGAGAAGAATTGTGAGTTCAGCAACAGATTTTAAAAAGAGAATTGGGTTTGCTATGACTGGGCTTGGCGATGATTTATATATGATTGGAGGTGTCATTGGACCTGATAGTTCTAATTGTGGCATAAAGCCATTATCAGATGTTGATGTTCTCACACTTGGGAGTGAGAGACCAACTTGGCGCCAAGTAGCTCCAATGACAAGATGCCGTGGTACCATTGTTGGTCGTACACTGCTGAGAATTTAGACCCTCTCTTTCTAGCTAGGCTTCCATGTACTTTGTACTCAAGGGGATTTGCATTGCATCCCTTCAACTAGACAAAAGAGTATTTGTGTTGATAACATGTGGTAACAGGTGAGTTTTTTCTGCGTCTGTTCTGGTTGAAGCACAACAGCGGCTAGGTTTATCCGGAAGCAGTCAACAAATCAGAGCTACTTCACTTTGCGGATGATGTGGAGAACAACACAAATCAACAACTTCATTTAGTTATTCTCTTTTACTCTTTTCTGAAGGTAGCTCAGAGGATTATGTTCCACAACATCAAAATCTCATGATTTTGTTAATATATGAAAATTAAATCTACCTATGAGATGGGTTTCATTCTTTCTAATGCCAAGTATCATTCCTTAATATTTAAGTTACAAAGTTCAGAAAAGGTTTTACTATATATATATGATTTATTAACAAGTAACTTAGGTGAAATATGAAAATGTATTGATTTGCTTGGTAAAAATTAAAGTATCAATGAAGTAAACTTTGGTGGATGGCATTGCCCTGCTGAATCCTAAAGTCGTTGAGGAAATCCATTGTCCTTTTTGTCACCTGGCCAGAACTAGTAGTACCTTGATTTCAAAATAATCTTTATACATTTTAAAAAGATATAAAAATGGGAAAATATTAATAATAGTGATACTAATTGTTATTTCGTGATTGTTTATATGAAATTTGAACTATGTTTCTCAAAGTTTTAAAATCAAAATCTTACCACTGAGTCAACATCTCCTTGACTATTTTTTTGGATACAAATCACTTTTGTTATTTTTTATCATATATTTGCCGAAAATGTGTGGAAGTTAAAAAAAAAATCCAATTTAGCCAATATTATTTATAAAGACAATTTTTGATTGTTGGTTGGAAGAGAATGTTAACGACGTGAATCAAACAAGGAATATCTTTTTTAAACTCTTTCTCTGTCAGCATTCCAATCCAACCATTTTATCACAGAAAATTTTATTTTGATAAAAATTATCGACTAATTTGAAAGTGATATAATAAAATGATTTTTTTTTAATTAATTTAGAGATGTAATCTATACCTATATATACAGAGGATACACTCTTTTGGTATAACATATTATTATTCCTATTTTATGCTTAATTTCAACTTTCAAATTATTCTCATAACAACCAAATTTGAAGAAATCATCAACAAAAAAATAAATTAAATTTAAATAAAAAATTATAAAAAATATGTATTACACAAACAGATACATTCGTATCACACCAGCTAGTAATTATAAAAAAATAAAAAGAAATTTAGTGATGCAACAGTAACAGCGAGTAAATGAGATAGTGCGAAGAAAGAACAGTTATTATTTGTAGCATAGCGCCAAACCCTAAAAACTGAATTTGAAACAGCGAAAATGGACGAAGAAGTTGCAGCAGAAAGCACAAAACAAACCGAAGTAGCACCGGCTCTCATCGCCGTCCACCCTGACGGAAACTACGCCGCCGTAGCAGTCGGACCGGAGCTTCGCATCTTCGATCTCCTGTAAGCTTACCTTTTCCCAACTTCACTCTCCACAATTTCACTCATATCTATCAAATTTTCATTCTCACCATTTCTACAGTAACAATTCTCCAGTTTCATTACTCGACGAATCCGTCTCCGGTGACAAACCGTTTCATAAAGATAATATCAGAGCAATTCGATTCGGTGCAAAAGGAAAACTATTCGTATCCGCTGGTGATGATAAAACCCTAAAAATTTGGTCACCGGAATCTTGGCATTGTATTTCAACCGTTTCATCGGAGAAGAGAGTTACCGCGGTTGCTATAAGCAACGACGGATTGCACGTGTGTTTTGCTGATAAATTCGGTCTTGTTTGGGTTGTGGATCTTAATCAAAGTGATAAGAAACCAACGGCGATTCTTTCTCATTATTGTAGTATCATCACTAGCTTGGTTAGTAGCTACTGATGTTTGTTCAATGCTTCTGTTAGTTTGTTATTTTGTGGTTCATTCTTTTAATTGTTGAGATTTTTGCAGGAATTTTCGCCGGATAATCGGTTTATTATCAGTGCTGATAGGGATTTTAAAATTCGTGTAAGCTACCGTTTCTATTGGTATAATGCGGAGTTTGTAATTTGATTCTGTTTTTTTTCTTTGTTTGAGTTTATGATTGTTGTGTTCATAATATAATGTTACAGGTTACTAATTTTCCCAAGAATCCCTTAAATGGAGCTCACGAGATACAGAGTTTTTGTCTTGGTCATACAGAGTGAGACTTGCTTTTACTAATCTTATATATTTGTATATATATTCGTATGCATATGTTTTATCTATGTGTAGTAAACTAAATTAAATATGAACATCATTTATTTATTTATAAAAGATATAAATTGAGAACCACAAATTATATTATTCATCATTATATCAAAAGAATTTATGTTATCACTTGCCAAATGAATGAGCGTCACCAAAAACACTAAGACATCATTACTATTTGAGCTGTTGAACTATGTCTTTCACTTTCATCCCTAGTTGATGTTGATCAACATAAAAAAGTGGAAATCTTTGTCAACGTAAAAAAAAAAATGAAAATCTTGGTACCAAATGTGTCTCTTTTCATGTCTATAGCTGAGTTGAAGTGTTAACTATGTATTAGAGTCATGTTCAAGCTGTGTCTGCAACATGTAGGAGCCAGGAAAAAATATTTTTATATTCAGACATCGTCACACTGGAATGGAGTGTTTGACGTGTGTTGTGTCGGTTTTGAACGAGTGTCGTACACCGGAACATGTTACATCTCAGACAAGCCTTTAACTTGAAGTGTTCATTATAATTTTATTTTTGCATTTGAGTGCGCGATTTATTTCAAATGATTACATTTGGATCATCTTATTTGAAGTGAAGTTGTTTTCTACTTAATAGATTTTTATATGTATCCACTATCTGTTTGCAGGTTTGTTTCCTGCCTGGCCTTTGTTTCTGCTCAGGAAAGCCCTCATAGTCTTCTACTATCTGGCAGTGGTGATTCCACAGTTAGTGATTCTTTAAACATTTCTTGATGACTCAGGCGTCCTGTTTATTTTCTCTATAATTCTGTTTTAAAGTGAGAGTAACATATTTTGCCTTCTGTAGGTTCGATTGTGGGATATCTCCACTGGAGCACTCCTAGACACTTGTGAGGTTGCAGTTAAGGTATATTTACGTTTCTCATACGCTAAAATAGTCTGTACATCTTCACTTCATTATCGGTGATTTTTCTGAAATCATTATTGGAATAGCTAATACTTGTTAACATAAAATAAATTCTAGTGATTTCAACTAGGCTGGTATTTCTTGTTATATTGTTGTCACACTTGGTATTCACTTTATTGTTCTTCATCTTCTGTTTCCAAAGGCAGGGCTTTTAGAGTCCAATGGCAATGCAGAGGAGCATAGCCATGCTGTTACTGATTTATGTACCACCCTGGATGGTTTGTTTGTTGCTGTAGCCATTCAGAGGTAAGTCTCTTGCCACTGTATTCTGTCATATTTCTCTTCAGGAGAATTAATTATAGTTTATTGACAAGTTTCTTTTATATTAATGCAGCTTGCGAGGAATTGTATTGTTGAGTTGCAATGTTTCTGCACAAACACTATCAGTTGCCAAGGTAATGTCTATAATATCACATGATTGAAATGATCATCGACTTTTATCATTACTAATTACTTCCAATTAGTTAGTCTGTTTTATCTCTAGATATCTATATTTCATGTTTGAAGTTAGATTTCTACATATTCATTTTTATTATGAAGCATACCTAACTGCAAATCCATTGGATTGGAATATTGGTTTAGCAAAATATTTGTTTCTAAAGGAAGAAATTTATACTGATAGCAAAATTGCAGGTTGTTTCTATTGCAGGAGATACCTTTATCCCTACCTGCCTAGCGAACAACCCGCCTACGAGGGAATTGTGGATGGTTACAGGTGTCTCCAGTTTACCTGGTTATGATTACCCCTCTTTGGCTCGTGTCCTAGTAATTTCTGGTATTGATGCTGAGCAAGAGCCGGTTGTTCTGGGAGACGATAAGATACCCGGGGGAGTAAAGCTGCTAGAAACGTTACAAGGGACCGCAGCTGTTGATGACAATGCTTTTTTGGTTGCAGCTGAAGCTGTCAAAGCAGCAATGTGTAACCTATTAATAAAGAAGCAATACCCTTTTGAGAATAGAGAATATAGAAAGAAAACCAGAAATGATAGAAAACTCAAGGAATAGCAATGTGCAATCAAATTTTGTTTTTATTAATTTATGTAGCAGCTTAGCTTAGTTCCCTTGATTAGAAATTCTCACACTAAAATTCTAGACTCCTTGTGTCTCCTATTATTTATTTTCTGGTGAATGTGTATCTCAAAATATTATAACCGTATTGCCATTAGTTTTGTGGCCAGTTTTTTCAATTGTTAACATTTTTTTTTGACACATGGAGTGTGGTGCAGTAGAATTGCATTTCCTGTGCCCACTAATTTAAGGGATTCAAATTTCATACCACTTGAATCAATTTATTGTTAGTTGGTGATGTTAAAATAGTTTTTGTTGAAAAGTTTAGAGGCTTAATAATTTTTAGGATTTAAAGTTTAACAAATAAACTTCAATTTGTTTTCTCTTTTCATTTCCATATATTTCTCCATCAATATTTGACTAAAATAAAATTGATCCATCAACCAGTGGCCCAAAAGAAACATATGGCCCTTCTTCAAATCAACATAAGCAATCATTGATCATATATCTCTACACATCAGCACAAAAGAAAATAAGTGCATTTATTTCAAAAAAAAAAAGAAAAAGAGAGAGAAGAAAATAGATGTATCATATTCATGAATCATGCATGTATTGAATAGATGACTGCTGGCAGGCGCAAATTTGATACTCTGCTGATCGAGACGGCAAACAGATACATATAATTGATGTTTTATAGAAGGGGAATGTTAACACAACCCTTTATAGAAATATACACGTTCTTGCAAAAATGGGTATCAAGTTAGAGAAATATTTATGATAGGTCAATATATGTATCTCATAAAATTGGTTATAACTAATTTTTTCAAAAAGAAGTTAATTTTGTGTGATTTGAATATATGTAGTTTATTATTACTCACTATAACTTGTAGAACTATATATGGCAATAATTATTTTCGTGATGGTATAGCTACCAACATTGGCAAATACATCTATTAATTATGTCTCAATCTTTAACCACTCTCGTAGGACCATGTACATTCATCATTCATGTAGAATTGGATTAGCAGGATAATCCTATTAAAATATAATGAGAGGGTTGAGCAATTCAACCGGTTTAAATTAAGAGTTAAAAGAACTATAGAATCACAATCCAAACTTTAATGGAATTAAAAAATATTAGTCTAATAAACTACTATAACTAATATTGTAACTTATATTTTTTTAACGAAATAGCAAACTTATACACATACAATGTGAAATGATCGACGTTCAAATTCTATAAATATATTTGACTTAACGATTTTGTTATTTTTTGCTGATTGAACTAAATTGTACCTTTATAACAAACAAGAAGATATATATAGAATGACGATGTGTGTGTGCAGTGTGTTATTAGTATTTTTCAAGTGTGGATATAATGGTTGTGTTGATATGGAAGAACTTCACTGAATGATTAATGTTTGTGAGTGGTAGCTAGATGGAGATATGTTTGTGGCTTAGAGAAGAACAAATAAGACAATCATGAATGGGGGAGGGACGAGACATTACATTTCATCATAATAAGTTACGTGTAATAATCCGACTCTTTGCCCATTAATTAATTCAAGGATATGCTTGTGTGTACGTACAAGTCAGCAAAGATATTATTTGCACAGACATACACAGTGTATGTGTTGAGTTTTATTAAATACATGATAAAAATTATGTAAGGTGTTTGTGCCTCTTACTACCACACAACCTCATATATATTAGTGACACCACATTGTTTGTAGAATGAGCCATGGTGTACAGAACACTTTCAAATTGGAGGTCACCAATATAATGTGGGTGTTAATTGTTATGAGAGTTTAAGAATTTATTTGAGAAAAACATATATAGTGTCAATCTAATATCATAAAATAACTGAAAAACCTAGACCTAATTTGCCTAATATCATAATCATAATAAATATAACTGAAAAACCCAGATGCCTAATTTAATGCTATAATAAAAATATGCTTTGTCTTATATGAACCAATATGACAAAATGGACCTTGAATAGTAACTATAAGACCATGTGCAATGGTGATGACTTTTGGTGTTGCATTGTGTGTTGAAAAAAATTGTGGTATAATGGGTGTTGAAAAATGAGTGTTTAATGATGAAAATGGGAGAGGTGATGAAGATTGTCCATATATAGATATAAAGACAAAAAAAAAGTACTTTAACTATTATTTCAATTCTCTTTCTAGTACTCGATCTCACATATTTTTCTTCTTTTTTTTCATATATATCTTAACATCATCGCTCTCTATCTCTCGACTCCATCTCTTTATCATCTGATCTCTCTCTCTCCCCCCTTTTTTTTGTTCTTCATCTTTCTCACTCATATTTTTCATCAAATACTTTAGGTTATTTTTTCTACTAATTTGAGTGTTTGTTATGAGTTGTCCTGTGTTTATTCCTTTGTAAGACAAATAGATGTTTATTGTTGGAGTTCGAAGTAAGTAAATATTAAGATTTAGTCTGACATTCAGAATTATAGTTTTTTTTTTTTTAAACAAGAATTACAGTTGTTTTAAACTTCAAAATAAGTGTATTTTCTAGATCAGAGAGTTAGAATTTCAACAGTTAATGAATTTGATTTTTCATTAGGGCCAAATCTACATGATGTTTTGGATCTCTAACATTTCTCATCCTTATTTGAGTTTTTTTTTATTTGAATTTGTTTTTGAGTTGCAGCACCTTGTATTTATGTCTTAATCTAAAACTTTTGTTTCATAAAAAAATATCATCTTTGTGAATCGTGTAAATTTTTTATTGAAATTTAAATCGATATATTGTTGATGCATTTGATTTTCACCTGACCTATCTCTATATCTTCTCTCTCAATCTCTCTCGATCTCTTTATCATCTCCTTGTCCCCATTTTTTGTTTTTCCTCTATCTCACTCATATTTTTCATCAAATACACTAAGTATTTTTTCAGTAGTTTGTGTGCTTGTTATGTATTGTCCTGTATTTATTCCCTTTGCAAGTCAAATAAATTTTTAGAGTTAGAGTTTGAAGTAAACAATATTAAAATTTAATTTTACATTCACAATTTCAGTTGTTTTAAACTTCAAAATAAATATATTTTTTAAATTAGAGTGTTTTAACTTCATCAATTAATAGATTTGATATTTTATTACGGCCAAATCTACAGGGTGTTTTGGATCTCTATCATGTCCCAACCTTATTTGCTTTTATTTTTATTCGAATTTGTTTTTGAGTTGGATCTAGTACCTCTATAGCAATTCTGTCTTAATTTAAAACTTTTGTTTCGTAAAAAAAAAAAATCATATTTGTGGATCATGAAAGCTTTTAATTGAAATTTAAATTCATATATTGTTGATGCATTTGATTTTTATCTGACCCTATCTTTATATCTTCCCTCTCTATCTCTCTCGATCTCTTTATCATCTATCTCTTTCCCCTTTTTATGTTCTTCCTCTATCTCAATCATATTTTTCATGAAGTACATTAAATATTTTTCTAGTAGTTTGCGTGTTTGTTATGTATGTCCTGTATTTATTCTCTTTACAAGTCAAATAAATATTTAGAGTTCGAAGTAAACAATATCAAGACTTAATTTTACATTCACAATTTCCGTTGTTATAAACTTCCAAATAAGCATATTTTTTAGATCAGAGTGTCTGAATTTCATCAATTATTGGATTTGATTTTTTATTAGGCCAAATATACAAGGTGTTTTGAATCTATATCATGTCCCAATCTTATTTGCTTTATTTTTAGAATCTATACAAGGTGTTTTAAATTGATATATTATTGATGCATTTGATTTTCAGTTGTATCTATTTTAAATTGACAAGTTATTCTTGCAGAAGGCTAGGGCTCTTATAAAAATGTCTAGGAGTGTGCCTAAACACTACAATGAAGATATATGTTCTCTTCTTTGTAATAAAGGAGGTTCATTACTTTGTTGCGATTGTTGTCCTTCAACTATTCATCTAAGCTGTTTGGGTCTAAAGGTATGTGCCTTAATCTTTTTGTTTGATATTCATCTTTTTTACTTATTTTAGAGATCATGATATTTTATTTATTATCTATTTCTTTCTTTCATTTGTTTTCTTCTCATATGTGTAACATAAAATTATTTTTTATTTTAGTTGTTCATTACAATGATATATTAATACTAATTAACAAATTTGTTATTTTCAAATGTGTATACAATATACATTCCTTCTAAGTTTCTAACACATTTTAATTATGAGAAGAAAATCGTTAATCTTATTGTTATGATAAAAATAAATATTGAATTAATTTAACTTTATTTTGTATTAGAATATACAATTTTTTTTTCCTTGCAGGATGTTCCACCAAAAGTCAAAAGATATTGCAATTGGTGCCGTTGTAAATTTTGTGGACTACATGATAAAAATGGAACTACAGATAATCCCAACTTTGAATGTATTTTCCTCTCTTGTAAATCATGCAGGCAAAAATGTATTTCATCTTCATTTTTGTTAATTAACTAAATACTCATTTTTCAAGAATATGTATTTTCTTTCCCTGACAAAAAATGAACTAAGCTTTTTATTTTTTGATAAATAAACTATCCTGTAGATCATGAAACTTGTGTTCTTGAAAAATGAGTATTTAGTTAATTAATAAAAGTGAAGATAAAATACATTTTTACCTGCATGATTTACAATAGAGGAAAATATATTCAAAGTTGGGATTATTTGTAGTTTCATTTTTATCATGTAGTCCACAAAAATTACAACAGCACCAATTGCAATACCATTTGACTTCCGGTGGAACATCCTACAAGGAAAAAAAATAATTTGTATATTCTAATATAAAATAAAGTTAAATTAATTCAATATTTATTTTTATCATAACAATAAGATTAACAATTTCCTTCTCATAATTAAAATGTGTTAGAAACTTAGAAGGAATGTATACTGTATACACATTTGAAAATAACAAATTTGTTAAGTATTAGTATATCATTGTAATCAACAACCAAAAATAATTTTATGTTATACATAATGAGAAGAAAAAAACTAAAATAGTGCATTATCAAAAAAAAAAAAAACTAAAATAGTGCATTATCAAAAAAAAAAAAAAAACTAAAATAGTGGAAAAAGGATGAAAATTAACCAAAAAGATTAAAGCACATACATTTAGACCCAAACAACTTAGATGAAAAACTGAAGGACACAAATCGCAACAAGGTAATAAACCTTTTCTATTATAAAGAAAAACACATATTTTTTCATTGTGGTATTTAGGCACACTCTTGGACATTTTTATAAGGGTCCTAGCTTTCTGCAAGAACAACTTATCAATTTCAAATAGAGTTAGTTGACAATTAAATCAAATGTATCAATAATATATCAATTTAAATTTCAGTAAAAAGCTTACACGACCCACAAAGATGATATGTTTTATGAAACAAAATATTTAGATTAAGACATAAATACAAGGTGCTTCAACTCAAAAACAAATTCAAATAAAAATAAACTCAAATAAGGATGAGAGATGATAGAGATCCAAAACATCTTGTAGATCTGACCCTAATGAAAAATCAAATTTATTAATTGTTGAAATTCTGATACTCCGATCTAGAAAATACACTTATTTTAAAGTTTTAAACAATTGTAATTATGAATGTCAGACTAAATTTTAATACTGCTTAGTTCGAACTCTAACGATAAACATCTATTTGTCTTACAAATAAATAAATACATGACAATTCATAATAAACACTCAGATTAGTGAAAAAAATACCTAAAGTACTTGATGAAAAATATGAGTGAGATTGAGGAAGAATAAAAAAAGGAGAGAGAGGGAGAGATCAGATGGTAAAGAGATGGAGCCGAGAGATAAAGAGGGATGATGTTGAGATATATATGAGAGAAAGGAAGAAAAATATGTGAGATCTGAGTATTAGAAAAGAGAATTGAAATAATATGGGTTTGAGTATTTTTGTTGTTGTCTTTTTTATAGACTATATGCAGACAGAGGGGAACACGTGGCGCAAAATGATTTGCCAAAACACGTAGAAGCTTTGGTTCATAAAGATGAAACACGTGTTCTCTTGCTATTGGTTGTCCGGGTACGGTTTTGTTGATATAAATACTTTGAATTTAATTTTTTAATTGCAATTTTTTTTACTATAATTTGTAATATTTTTCTCTATAAATAGAGATTTAGTTTATCTGATTTGAACACAGGAAAAAAACCAAGTTTTTCATTATTTTAATTTTGTTATTAGTGTTTCTTTTGAAGTTTTAGTCTTTTAATGGATCTCAATAATCATTTCAACACCCAAAAATAAAAAAAATTATTATTTAAGAATTTTTTTGAAGAGAAATATATATATATATATATATATATATATGGGGATTGCTAACTTGACCAATGTAGGTCAAAGTTAGCAACTATGACCCACATGAATTTCTCCAAACTCCCCCCACTATTACTCACGCGCGCCCCCCATTGCTCCACACACCCCCTGCGCGCGCTTACCACTTTTCCCATGGGTCATAGTTGCTAACTTTGACCCACATGGTCAATGTTAGCAACCCACTATATATATATATATATATATATATATATATATAAGATAACGGACAACAAACTGCGCCGCTATTCCTTTTTGAATTACATATATTATTTTAATTTGATTTTAATCTATAATTATAATTTTATGTAATCATAAACACAAAAATATAAATTTAAGTAAGAATATAAAATGAAAAGTGATGGAGTAGAATGTTGATTGAGAAAATCATTGAAGAGAGTGAACCATGGACTATACTTAATGTGTTGATGTCCAGGTTGGTTGACCGAAGTTTTAGTTTGAATAATGTTACTCCCTCCGACCTTAATTATAAGCAATTTTCCATTTTTTAGATTTATTGATGAATAATTAATGTATTTGGTTTATAATTAAGGTTGGATGCATTAGTTATTTAATGAACCTAAAAAGTGAAAAATTACTTATAATTAAGACCAAAAGAAGTATATGTTTTACTTATTTATGTAACCATTGACTAATTTTTCTGAAATTGAGAATTGCAATTTTTTTTCAAAGAAACAAACTCAAAGCCATTTCATTAACGATAACAAAGAGAGTAAATTCGAGCTGATGAATGAGCCAAATAATGAGGTTGCGCAGCTTTATGTTATAAAATTAACATTTTAGTAGTAATAAGCTTTGACATTTAAACTTTTTAATAGATGGTTAGAAGTTCAATCTTTAGTTGCTACATATTGAAAAAATTAAATTGGCATATAATAGTGAATTCACGTTGTGCATTATTATATGTAGTCAGATGTTTATTCTATGTAGTCGGATGTTTGATTACTAATTCATGTGTATAAAGAAAATTCAATTAAAAAAAAAAATTCAATTTATATATTTCACAGATTCTATAATAAAAATTAATCATCGTTAACGACGGTACAAATTTCATATGAATAATAGGGCCATAACATGGCTCAAAAAAAAAAATAGGGCCATAACATAAAATTCTCAATATAAAGTCAAATTAAAGATAAGTATCTATTATATATATGTGGCACTAAATATTTTAGTATACATAAAGTAATAATACCGTTTGATTTTCATGCACACGACACCTTTTGCTTCTCTTTCATTTAACACTTAACTGGCATATGAATCCAAACACGTCTCTCTCTCTCTCCTTCTCTCTGTCCTAACTAGCTCCTAAGTTCAATGCTTCTCTTCAATGCTTTTTAAACACTTGCAAACTTTGCAGAGTTAGATCATAAGAATAAAAGAAAAAGTAACACAAAAGAGCTAGGAAGGAATTATAGAGATTGCTGAAAATATTCCAAAGTTGCACTTTATGTGTTACAAAATATCAACCAAGCAAAAGAGTTCAATTTTGCAACTTTGTATCTGTTCTTGAATATATAGTATATTAGATCAATGGCAGAGCTTCTTCTAATCACATGTCTTTCATTACTTTTTCTTATTTGTCAAGAAAATTGACAAAAAGAGAGAGAAATACCCTCTTTGTTATTTTTTATTAAACTTTTTGTTAGTGTGTTTGTAACAAGTACATAAACATTGTCATAAATCTTGGCTTTTTTTCTGTTATACAGTAGAAAAAAAGTATCTTCAAATAGCAACTTGCATAAATGATAAATCAAAGTGGTTTACCTGAAAAATCACTCTCTATACTCTAGGTGAGATTTTAATCACTCATAATCTATAATATTTATTTTATTTTATAATTTTTTCTATTTTGAAATCTAATTATTGATTTTGTTTTTTGCAGTTAATTTTACTTTTGTGATCACATAAGCTAGAGAAAAAGTACTTATGCTGCTAAGAAACAGATCAAGAGCAGTGACCAAGCCAAATTTAATGGCTGATCATAGCTCTCAACAATCTTCCCATACTCAAAATTGTGCTAAAAAATTTATTAGAGATTTCACCATCTTCAACAATAGTACTCTCTCAGAAGTTTTGAAAAGTCCAACTTCAATTCTTGACACAAGAATGTTATCTCCTTATGGTTTTGGAAATCAATTTTTGTTTGACAACAAAATCCAAAATGTTCCGAACAAAACTTTCTCATCAAGAGGCATTGGTCTTGCTCTTATAGATGATTCAATTGATGAGAATAATAATTGTGTTGAACAAAACAAAGGAAATGTTTTGTTTGGAACACAACTTAGAGTTAAAATTCCAACTTTACCCTCTCCTATATTTTCTCCATTTGAGTCTCAAACCATAACCAAAGACTCACCAAATTCAAGAACTTGGTCAAAGGAGGAATCTTTATCTTTGAGCGAGATGGAGCTATGTGAGGAATATACATGTGTTATATCTCATGGAGATAATCCAAGAACTACTCATATATTCAATAATTGCATTGTGGAAGAAAGTTACTGCTCTCTACCACAAAACAACTCTAATTCTGCTTACGGTAATTTCTTTGGAATATGTCACACTTGCAAGAAACATCTTGAGCAAACAAAAGATATCGATATTTATAGGTGAGTATCATTTTCTAGCTTTCTACCTTTGCACTTATCATTAGTTCTTAGTATTTGTATTGTATTTAGATTTAAATGATATCTTATTTAGTAAG
The DNA here is from genome assembly GCA_951804385.1 of Trifolium dubium. NCBI lineage: Eukaryota > Viridiplantae > Streptophyta > Magnoliopsida > Fabales > Fabaceae > Trifolium > Trifolium dubium. Next base: position 32,381,664 of record OX638072.1, on the reverse strand, counting down.
AAATATGACATTGTAATCATAAGGAAAATGATTATTGTTACGAGATAAATTTGACATGAAATTACACATGAATCGTGTGTAACATGTAACTGTCGCGCCGCGAAAATCGCCCGAGCGTTTAGGACACTCGGAATGACACAGAGTCGCCACCAAATTTTATTTTAATAGGAAAATATTGATAAAACCTAAAAATAATGGAAGGATGGTCATCGCAACCATTTCCAAGTTCGGGAGTTGGTTATGCAAGGGGAAGGTATTAGCACCCCTCACATCCGTTGTACTCAACGGGAACCTCCTATTTAGTTCTAGGGTATTAAATGTTTTTTGAGAGTTTATTTACATGTTTTTATATTTTTAGAATTTTATTTTATTAAGAAATATTTACAAGAAAGAGGAAAAATTAAGTTTTTTATTATTATGCTTGACAAGATGACTCTTGCTCCTACGTATCCTCCGGTGCGATGAGGAAATCAAAGCTACGTAGTTCTGGGTATATTGTTGGTTGGTGTTTTTTATGAAAAGAATTTTGTATTTTACCTCTTAAAATGACTTTTAAGAATTGGCCCGAAGGCGAAAAATTTGATTTGAATGTGTTGATGTTTTTTAATGTTTTTTCATGGGTTTGAGTGGAAAACGACTAAAAGTCGGACAAAGTGTGCACTAAGCCCCCAATTAGTCGAGAAGCGAACGGATGTGCATCCGCCTCCTCTTTTTTAATCCACTATATTTTAAATATATTTTTAGTATATTTTGTGTATAATAACAAAATTAAAATTGTATTTTTATGTATTGTTTTTGATATTTACATCATGTTTAAATTAAATAATTTAAATAACAAACTAAATAAATTGAAGGATTAAATTGAGTATATGACTTTTTGACAAAATTAGTTTATGTGACTTAGATGAATTAACATGTGAACTAGGCATGCCTAAACCGTGTTGCATTTCAAGTCTGAAGCACCCAGAGCCAATCAATTTTCTACACGTGGCATTCATCTTTGAATTATATAACAATTAACAAGGCAATAGATAACATGAAAAGGTGTAAAACTAAACAAAAAAAAGAAGAAACATGAAGAACAAAACCTGAAATTCTTTGCGATCTCCTTCCTCTTTCTGGTCGGAGGCTTCACACGGATATCAGAATCCGGCGGTGATGGTAGTGATGTATTGATGATAGTTGTTTTGGATTTGAAGGAAATTAGTGGTTGTGTAACGGAGAATTGATTGTGGTTTATGAAGAATTTTGTGGTATGAATGAAGAATTGGTGTGTGAATTATTGTGTAGAAAGGACCCCTATTTATAGTTTTGAATTAGGCTTTTTAAAACTTGAATGAATCTTGAGAGATTTGGTTTGTAAATTAATTTGAGAGATTTTGTTTGTTTTTAATGATTGATTTGCTCTCATTTTATATTTTAGTGTTAATTCTCTTGCTTGTTCTTCAAGACCAAAGATTTGGTTTTATTTTGTTTAATTTACTTCTTTTTTTATATTTTTGTGTCTTTTCTTATTTTCTTTCTATATAAGTTTATATATTTTCCTTCTTTTTATATATATGCTTTATTTTTATAATTCTGGACAAACAAAAAAAAGTGATAAAATACTTTTAATACAAGAAGTTTCTTGCCAGAAAAATAAGTAAAATTGACTAAAATAAATATGTACTAAAAATTTAGAGGGTAAAATTTGGGGTATGACAGCTGCCCCTATTTAAATATCTTTAAATGTCTTTGAAAGATAATTAAATATAAGAATACCCATAATTTTGCCTTATGAAAGTAAATGATCGATTATCGCCTTGACGATGTTTAGATCTTAAGGATAGTCCCTGCCCCGAAGGGTGTTTAAACCAAAAATAGGCGTTGTCCCGTAGGGTGCCTAAATCTTTTGAAAGATAACCATTTCCCATATGTAGTTGAACCAAGAAGAAGTCATCACCCCGCGGGGTACTTCAACTAAAAAGGATAATCGCTGCCCCGCAGGGTTCTTGAGTTAAAAGGTAGTCGTCACCTCACAAGGTGCTAAATTGAAAGGAAATCGTCGCTCCGCAGAGTGTTTCCGCTAAAAGATAGCTGTCGCCCCTCAGGCGTTTAAAGGAAATCGTCACTCCGCAGAGTGTTTCCGTCAAAGGATAGTCGTCACCCCTCAAGGTGCTTAAAGGAAATCGTCACTCCGCAGAGTGTTTCCGTCAAAGGATAGTCGTCACCCCTCAGGGTACTCAAACTAAAAGGAAATCGTCACTCCGCAGAGTGTTTCCGTTAAAAGATAGTCGTCACCCCTCAGGGTACTCAAACTAAAAGGAAATCGTCACTCCGCAGAGTGTTTCCGTTAAAAGATAGTCGTCACCCCTCAGGGTGCTTAAAGGAAATCGTCACTCCGCAGAGTGTTTCCGTCGTCACCCCTCAGGGTGCTTAAAGGAAATCGTCACTCCGCAGAGTGTTTCCGTTAAAAGATAGTCGTCACCCCTCAGGGTGCTTAAAGGAAATCGTCACTCCGCAGAGTGTTTCCGTCAAAGGATAGTCGTCACCCCTCAGGGTACTCAAACTAAAAGGAAATCGTCACTCCGCAGAGTGTTTCCGTTAAAAGATAGTCGTCACCCCTCAGGGTGCTTAAAGGAAATCGTCACTCCGCAGAGTGTTTCCGTTAAAAGATAGTCGTCACCCCTTAGGGTGCTTAAAGGAAATCGTCACTCCGCAGAGTGTTTCCGTTAAAAGATAGTCGTCACCCCTCAGGGTGCTTAAAGGAAATCGTCACTCCGCAGAGTGTTTCCGTCAAAGGATAGTCGTCACCCCTCAGGGTACTCAAACTAAAAGGAAATCGTCACTCCGCAGAGTGTTTCCGTCAAAGGATAGTCGTCACCCCTCAGGGTACTCAAACTAAAAGGAAATCGTCACTCCGCAGAGTGTTTCCGTTAAAAGATAGTCGTCACCCCTCAGGGTGCTTAAAGGAAATCGTCACTCCGCAGAGTGTTTCCGTTAAAAGATAGTCGTCACCCCTTAGGGTGCTTAAAGGAAATCGTCACTCCGCAGAGTGTTTCCGTTAAAAGATAGTCGTCACCCCTCAGGGTGCTTAAAGGAAATCGTCACTCCGCAGAGTGTTTCCGTTAAAGGATAGTCGTCACCCCTCAGGGTACTCAAACTAAAAGGAAATCGTCACTCCGCAGAGTGTTTCCGATAAAGGATGGTCGTCACCCCTCAGGGTGCTTAAAGGAAATCGTCACTCCGCAGAGTGTTTCCGTTAAAGGATAGTCGTCACCCCTCAGGGTACTCAAACTAAAAGGAAATCGTCACTCCGCAGAGTGTTTCCGATAAAGGATGGTCGTCACCCCTCAGGGTGCTTAAAGGAAATCGTCACTCCGCAGAGTGTTTCCGTCAAAGATAGTCGTCACCCCTCAGGGTGCTTAAAGGAAATCGTCACTCCGCAGAGTGTTTCCGTCAAAGGATAGTCGTCACCCCTCAGGGTGCTTAAAGGAAATCGTCACTCCGCAGAGTGTTTCTGTTAAAGGATAGTCGTCACCCCTTAGGGTGCCAACAGCGTTAGGTCATCTCCCCTCAGGGTGCTTAGATCCTAAAGGTAAATAGTTGCTGCCCCGCAGGGTGCTAACATAATTAGATCTTCTCCCCTCAGGGTGCTTATCCTAAAGATATCTGGTTATTGCCCCGCAGGGTGCTAACATAATTAGATCTTCTCCCCTCAGGGTGCTTATATCTTAAAGATAACTGGTTATTGCCCCGCAGGGTGCTAACATAATTAGATCTTCTCCCCTCAGGGTGCTTATATCTTAAAGATAACTGGTTATTGCCCCGCAGGGTGCTAACATAATTAGATCTTCTCCCCTCAGGGTGCTTTGATCCTAAGAATAAGTGTGAGTAGTTGCTATCAGCCTGTGGCCGGGCTAACCTGATTTGCTGGGGATATGAAGTACCCGCCTAACATTCCATGCTGAGGAGACTCTAGATTTATTTCTGGTTATGTTGCCCATGGTTTTGTGCATGATGATGTTAATCGTGAATGATGCATGATGCAAAATTGGGGGAGGCTGAGCTTGATTTGAATTTGTCGGTGGCGATTAGACTTTTGTTTGACCGCATAAGATCAGACTTTTAGATTGGAGAATATTAATTATGCTATGAATGCATTGTGATGCAGATGCATTTGTGATCACGTGTAGTGTATGCTATGCATGAAATGAAATGCATTATTGATGTATGTATTGAATGCGTGTCCATGATAATTGGGCTTCAAGATGGGTGTTAAGTGGCTCTCGGTTTTCTTTTGATGGGAAAGGCCAAGAAGAATCAATGTTTTTGGATAACCGATTGAGGTTGAATCAGGATTGATTTTAAGGGTTGTCACTGCCAACATATATTGAATTTTGAATTTGACGAATGAATTATAGTTTTCTAATGCAATGCATGTTTTGATGCTAAATGAATGCGAACATGAATGATGCATGAATATGATTTGAAAGTGTATGAAAGGGTTTTTTGGATGGTTTCAGGCCTGAGAATGCGTTCCGCAGCAAAGTTTCCTTGTCCAAAAGCCCATGAGTTTTGCCGGCATGATCTCCCGACACCCATTATGAACTCAACAGTAGCTAATGTCTGACATGATTCACTTGAATGACCTGAAAGTATGGGGAGGGATGGCCTCTGCTGCAGCTCATTTTGCCTTTTTGTTTTTTATTTTTGAAATCCCTAACTTTTGCCTGGACCGCTCTTTCGAGTTTTCAGTCCACCGGGAATATTTTCCTTTTTTGGTGTCCCTAATTTTTGCCTGGACCGCCTTTTCAGGTTTTCAATCCAGCGGGACACTCTTTATTGCTTAAGCCGCCCTGACGGGTTTTCGACTTAGCGAGTTTTTATACATTTTTTTTTTTAGGCATGGTTTTTTGACTTTATCGGAGCCCTATGAGCAGAGGTTCCTTTCATTCCCTGGTGTAGGATGACCATTCGAGAGGAGCGCTACATTCAATGTTGAATACTGGAGCAAATGAAGCTGCTTGAGATTAAGTCTGATATGACATTGCTGCGAACTGCCCCATCATTTGAATTCTTGAGGAGTATGCCCCCTAATTAATTGGCGTCTTAGGGATAGTGCCTCTAGGCTGGCCAATTCTTGACCACTTTTGACTTTGAGTAGCAGGAGTTTAGAGGACCTGCCCCTGATTAGAAGGAATTTGCCACTGATTGGTAGGCTTCTTAGATGCCTTGCCCCTAATTAAGAGCGTCTTGATTCTTTGATCGAGCCGTTTGCTGAATTAACCAGATGCCGAGTATTGATTTGCAAGTAAAATTGTTTCTTTTGCCAAGTATTTTTAACACAATGCACATGCGGGTTTTTGAAATTGAATATTTTTTGGAAGCACATATGGTATGTACAAAAGATAATCATTCATTACATAACAAATAGGATGAGTCAGCTTAACAATAAATTTGCCGAATATGCTTTCCTGGTGAACCTGCCTTCAATTAGGTCTTTTGAGAATTATTCATATAAATTAAATTCATGTAAACCAAGCCAGAAATGATATAAATTTGTGTTATCAGATTCCCCCATACTTGAACCTTTGTTTGCCCTCAAGCATAAAAATAGTATCTCTTTTTAGCACATGTTTGAAACAGGACACGATGACTGTAATCGTACGTGGTTGCCGGCTAGATAGGAAAATCAAGTAATAGACATCAAATACTAAGAGCACCGTAGTAACACAAAATCACTCATTGTGGTCAAAGATTCCCATCATATGAAGACAAATCTGAAGTGTTTTATTATGACTCTAACTTTTGCTTAAATTTTATTTACCCTTTTCATTCAAGTGCAATCACATTAAGCCCGTTATCTTGTACACGCCCATGGTAGGAAAATCTGTTAGTGATTATGATCATGTATCGAGGGGTGCTGATAACGAAAGTTTGGCAAACCCCTTTTTTTCTCCCAAATGCAGCTGTGGGGGATCGGATCGTAACCCGCCCTTCCAAGTTCAGAATCAGACACCTCTGAACCAACTACTAAAAGGGTTTATTTACCATGGTTTTACTTTGTATGTTCAATGATTGTTGAATTACACAACCGAGTGATGGTCATCTAACTCAACAAATGCATTCCCACTTTTAAAATCAACCAATGTATGTAAACTTTTATTTCTGGATCATTCACTTATGTTCATTGATTTCCCACTTAGTTTGTGCTTAAGATGGTGCCGACTGCTAAGATAGACTACTAAGGGTTACAAAGTTTAAATTCAAGTCCTTGTCAAAGTTATTACTCAAATTAATCTTACATATTTCTGGGCGTCTAAGGTGTTAAGACGGTACCGATTTTATTGAATTATTACTAAACCTTCATAATGTAGCCAAAAGTACGAAAACAACCTATATACTCTTAAAGTGTCATGTCAAGTATCAAACCAAAAATGCTTGCTTTTTTCTTAAAAATTTGATATACCTCAAGAAACTGGGAGAATCAGATAACAACGAAAACACATCCAAGAATGACTCAACTTAGTATGAACTAATCAAATTTTATATATATTTTTTATTTTGAAAACGCCTTTCATCATCAACCAGTTTTTTTTTTTTTACCATTGAAAGCATATATCAGCAATAATCAGTTATTTATTTTCATCATCCTCGCTCCAAGTTTGTAAATAATAAAACAATAAAAGAGTGGACACGAATGGATTAATTCCAAAGACATGCATGTTTATTATATTAGGAATACTAGTCAAAAGTTACAACTTTAAAAGCAAAGAATTAAATTAAGACTGGAAATTCAAAGCTTGATGACCCTTGGAAGGGAGCTTTCTTGATGATTGGCCAACTCTAAGGGATGTTACTTGGGGTTCTTGCACTTTGTTGAAGAAAAGGGTGACCATTGATGAATGGGACTCCTTCTTTGAAACTTAACTTCTTGTTGTCGATGAGTTCTTGAACCTTGTACTTGAAAGCTTTGCAATTTTCAATGGTGTGACCTGGTGCCCCTTGATGAAAGTCACATTTGGTATTTACATCATAACCTGGCGGATATGGCGGTACCATGGGCTTGAGAGGTCTCGTCTCTACCCACCCTTGTTGGAGTAAGTATGGTAGGATCTGACCATATGGTACGGGAACAGGATCGAACTGCACACGGCTCTTCCCATAATTATTCCAAGGACCGGACTGATTCCCAAGTGGATACCCCTTTCGTCGTTGTTGATTTTGTTGAGGTGCCATGAACGGCTGTTGTAGTAAATGCTGCCGAGGCAAGGGTATCACCCATGGTTGTAGGGTTTGAGGCGCTGGATGACCTTGTGACTGATAAGGTAACAGGTTTTCATTTTTCTCCAACAAGATTTGAATGATCAGTTGAATCTGAGTCTTCAACTGGGCAACCTCTACCTTCAATAACTCATGTTCTTTCTTGAGCTCTTCCACACTTTGTTGAGACATTCTTCCAAATCCATTCATGGGTATCGGGATACCTGCTTGCGGTATTATAGTTTGAGGACGGTGAGGAAAGAAAAGATATGACTATTTATTTTGACGATGCAAGTGCATGAGAATGTATGATATGCATGATAGATGCAAGATGGTGAAGGTTGGATGACCTAATAGGTAGGCTTCCCTACATATGATGGTTCTATGTTTCAATTACCCAACCCCTCACAAGGACGGCTCCTACGGGATTTTGATTGATTTCTTTATTTATTTTTTTTGAAGGCTCCATTTAAGGTGGTAGATTCCTTTGATTTTTCCACATGATACATGGTGAAATTTCAAAGGATCTCCCTTAAATGGAGTCTTTGGGTTCTAAAGGGGGTCCTAGAGTCGCTGACCGAATCCAAAGTTTTGCCAAGCGGAGGGGCTAGCCCATTCCTGACAAATCCTTTTGAACCAGTCTACTCTAGGCGGAGTCTTCGTACATCACCCATTGGGATGTTCATCCCATAGGTCCATACTACCAACTCCTAACTTAACTTAGGGTTTTTCTCAAATTTTATTCAAAAATAAACCCACCCACAATACATAAAAAGAAATATAATAATAAAAAATAAAATAAAACAAGGAAAAAAACAAAGTAAACAAACAAAACAAATAACCCTAAAACTAGAGGATAGGCTTAACTCTCTAATTCTTAAAGTCCCCAGCAGAGTCGCCAGCTGTCGCGCCGCGAAAATCGCCCGAGCGTTTAGGACACTCGGAATGACACAGAGTCGCCACCAAATTTTATTTTAATAGGAAAATATTGATAAAACCTAAAAATAATGGAAGGATGGTCATCGCAACCATTTCCAAGTTCGGGAGTTGGTTATGCAAGGGGAAGGTATTAGCACCCCTCACATCCGTTGTACTCAACGGGAACCTCCTATTTAGTTCTAGGGTATTAAATGTTTTTTGAGAGTTTATTTACATGTTTTTATATTTTTAGAATTTTATTTTATTAAGAAATATTTACAAGAAAGAGGAAAAATTAAGTTTTTTATTATTATGCTTGACAAGATGACTCTTGCTCCTACGTATCCTCCGGTGCGATGAGGAAATCAAAGCTACGTAGTTCTGGGTATATTGTTGGTTGGTGTTTTTTATGAAAAGAATTTTGTATTTTACCTCTTAAAATGACTTTTAAGAATTGGCCCGAAGGCGAAAAATTTGATTTGAATGTGTTGATGTTTTTTAATGTTTTTTCATGGGTTTGAGTGGAAAACGACTAAAAGTCGGACAAAGTGTGCACTAAGCCCCCAATTAGTCGAGAAGCGAACGGATGTGCATCCGCCTCCTCTTTTTTAATCCACTATATTTTAAATATATTTTTAGTATATTTTGTGTATAATAACAAAATTAAAATTGTATTTTTATGTATTGTTTTTGATATTTACATCATGTTTAAATTAAATAATTTAAATAACAAACTAAATAAATTGAAGGATTAAATTGAGTATATGACTTTTTGACAAAATTAGTTTATGTGACTTAGATGAATTAACATGTGAACTAGGCATGCCTAAACCGTGTTGCATTTCAAGTCTGAAGCACCCAGAGCCAATCAATTTTCTACACGTGGCATTCATCTTTGAATTATATAACAATTAACAAGGCAATAGATAACATGAAAAGGTGTAAAACTAAACAAAAAAAAGAAGAAACATGAAGAACAAAACCTGAAATTCTTTGCGATCTCCTTCCTCTTTCTGGTCGGAGGCTTCACACGGATATCAGAATCCGGCGGTGATGGTAGTGATGTATTGATGATAGTTGTTTTGGATTTGAAGGAAATTAGTGGTTGTGTAACGGAGAATTGATTGTGGTTTATGAAGAATTTTGTGGTATGAATGAAGAATTGGTGTGTGAATTATTGTGTAGAAAGGACCCCTATTTATAGTTTTGAATTAGGCTTTTTAAAACTTGAATGAATCTTGAGAGATTTGGTTTGTAAATTAATTTGAGAGATTTTGTTTGTTTTTAATGATTGATTTGCTCTCATTTTATATTTTAGTGTTAATTCTCTTGCTTGTTCTTCAAGACCAAAGATTTGGTTTTATTTTGTTTAATTTACTTCTTTTTTTATATTTTTGTGTCTTTTCTTATTTTCTTTCTATATAAGTTTATATATTTTCCTTCTTTTTATATATATGCTTTATTTTTATAATTCTGGACAAACAAAAAAAAGTGATAAAATACTTTTAATACAAGAAGTTTCTTGCCAGAAAAATAAGTAAAATTGACTAAAATAAATATGTACTAAAAATTTAGAGGGTAAAATTTGGGGTATGACAGTAACATTTACAAATAATAACCATCGATCACTCGCGCGTGTATGGTCAACTAGAATCTAAACGATCAAATATTCTATTTTTACGTTTTTTTTTTGTATAAGTCATTCGTAATATAACACTACTCTAATTTTAATTATTTCATACGAATGTTCTACTTAGTAGAAAAAAAACTCTTAAGTATTGTTTACAAATTTTAATTTTGTGATTTGCAGAGGAGAGAAAGCTTTCTGCAGTAGAGAATGCAGGCATAGAGAAATGGTGTTAGATGGTGTAGAAAGTTTAGAAGAAATTGAAAGTACTAATTAATGCTTATTCTTGAGGATGATGATTAACAAGAAAATCAGAAAGTCAAAACAAAATTTTCTATTATCATGATTAGCTTGGTAGTAGTAGTAGTATATTTCATTGTAATAATCATTAAATAAGGTATTTTCTTTTTCTTTCTTTTTGAAGGATTTTTTTTGTTTGTTTTGATTTTGAGCTCTCCAATGGAAATAGAGATAAGAGAGGGTGTTGAGTTAATTCTAAGTATAATGACTCTTAATTTGATTGCTTCTGGTTTTTGCACCCCATTGTTTTCGGATAAAGCATGAAGATGATGTATGATTGAAAACATTGCACTATTTTCTTTTTCTTTTTGTTCTTTCTATATGCTTGTGATAATGATGGTGCTACCTATTGTAATAGATGGGGACCGGTTAATAATTTCTCACAAGATTCCCCTCATTGCATGTAACTCTATCTTTTAGTATTAGTATTTGTTTAATGTAGTAATGGATATGTATAAACACAATTATTCAACAAAATTATTGTGATATTGTAGATTTGTAGTACGATAACTATATGTTATATATTGAGTAAAAAAAAGAAAACTATATTATATATGTTATTGTTAGTAAGTTAGTTCAATTGGAGAAAATGTCAAAATTTTACGTTAGATGTCTATGATTTGAGTTCGAATCTCAGTTTTTTTATTTTACGTGTGCGAACTTATTATGTTATTTGTCCAAAATATTCACTAAATTTAGACAGTGATTAATTTATGTCAGATAATCAAATTGACCATCTTCAATAAAGGATATGAGTTTAACTTTTTTTTGTCAAATAACTTAATAACTAGAATTTTACAGTACTTGACTAAATTGACACACCGAGATTTGAACTATATCCATATTCATTATATATAATATCTTTACCATTAAAATAAGCCTTAATAATATTTATCTTTTCAAAAAAATATATTTTTATCAATTGAGCTAAGTTCACGGATACTGAGTCTAACTCTATTATGATGCCAAAATATATATATGTTGGTAGTAAGATATATGATTAAGTATGATTTGCTTTTGTTTAATTAGTGCATATCTAGTTTAATAATATTATTACTATAACTTGGTTGAGAAAAAATTCAGCAAAATGAGTATAAGAAACCAAATAAATGAGAGTGACAGAAAATTATACAATTGTTAAATGTCATTTTCCTTAACCATTACTTCATTATTATCCAGTTATTTGAATATTAGGTTACGGTTAGAAACTTTGATACGCATGAATAATAGAGAGATTACCCAAATTTCAAACTTTAGATTAATCTTTTAAAAGACGTTTCCGATTAATTAATACTAAAATTCTTATTCTGACTGACACATTTGTCCTCATCCATATATTCTCTTATTATTTGTAATGCCAACCAACAAACTACTAGACCATCCTTAATACTGTAGTATTAAAGACATTTTCTGTCATTTGATTAAAATAAGTAGAGTCATGATTAAAGGAATAAACAGAAGCAAATGGACTTAAAAAGCCAAAATATTTATATGTACTAAAATGAAAAGAGAAAAAGCCAAAATAGAGTTTGTGGTAAAGATGGCTGGTTCTTGTTATTGTCCTCATAAAAATTACTAGTAAATCATCAACTTGAGTTAAATTAGTACATATTTGGTATAAGGTAAATGTGTCAGAACCACCGTGATCACCGTAATTTTAGAGAAGTTATTTGTAGTTTTTGCAAAATCAAATTGGATCACCATAATTCTAGCACAATTACTGTGATAACAAATAAAACCCGACAAGATGTGATAAGAGGTCCCATATTGCTTTTGGAAAATCTATTATTTCTAAAATATTAACTCCTGCTTCTAAAGTATTATTTGTTAAGAATTTTAACATAGTAAACCAAACTTAGAATTTGTATGATCCATCTTTTTAAAATATAGAAAATGATGTTTTTAATATAAGATTTAGTTAGTATGACCCTATCTTAATTAAATTTGACTCACAATTATTCACAATGTTAACTCAACATTTCACATGATATGTGATGCACAGATTCTTCCACTTCATAGAAAATTTGATGTGGCAGGCCTATAACGCACCTTTTCATATTGTTCCTTATGTGTATATCTTTATGTATCACCCTCTTCTTATATCCTCTCTATTTTTATAAGACACAATTTATTTTTTAGATTTAATGAATAATCGTTGTATCCAATTTAAGGTGAACCATTTGATAAAAATGAAACAAATAATAACATATCATAGGATACATTTTGAAATAGTGATTTCCCCACTATATGTAATGCCATTAAATACATGTGTTGAAACATTTCTTCACTATTGGTTCATTTACATGAAGAATCAACCGATAAGGGCTTCTTTGCCTAGCTTGTGGCATCTTTAGAAATATGATCCTATTAGTTTTCTTAGCATCTAATATCTATCAAAAGAATAATAATATTTAGTATTTTATTTAATTTTAACTGTGTTATAAATTTGAGTATAAACAATCCACAACTTCAAAGCTTAATTAATTTTGGACAACGTTATGATCTTCATTTAAGAAATGAATTCAGATGTATATCACTGCCCCTCTTCATGGTAGCATTTATTGGGTACTATAAGAGAAGAGAATTTGATATACTCTAGAGATGCAGGGTACCCCATGGATGGCCCAAAGAATGCAACATAAAAAAAGTTGGGACCCAAAATAACTGAAAAGGTGCGCGTGCACGTTAAGAGGCTAAGATAGTTGTAAGATATATGCTATTGGTGAGTGAGTGAATGATAGTATGGAACTAACAAACAAAAGGAACCTAAACAAAGATGGTGACTCCTTTGGAATCTTTCATATTTGACAAGTGATGAGAAATGTAGTCACACCATTGTTTGTTTCACATATATATAATTCTTCCTTCATTCATATGGATATATATCAAGATAATTTCAAACTCTACCCATTTCAGTACCCAAATGGAATCATAAATCATTGCTAGCTACACAACAAAACTCAACATCACCCTTTGTTTTCAAAGTATGTATGAATGATAACTAGAGAATAAGTAAAGGGGAGGCACAATTTTAACCATGGGGACCAAGACAACGGACAAAAACGTGAGTTCTATGACCAAAGGTAGTACTCTTTTATATGTAAATTAATTTATTACATATTGCATAAGTTTGTTAATTGTGTATTGCATACGTTTGTTAACTTTTACAACACCCAAAAGAAAATGTGAAGCTGCAAATTATTGCAGTATATTGTTCTAGATTGGACCTAGCAAGTCGCTAGGCCCAAATTACCATGCGTCGAGCAGGTCTGTTCCACTCAGCCCACATCGTCGTCAGTCGTCACCATCTTGCGCTCACACACTTTCTTACTTGAACGTCGGAGTATCTTACAAGTACATACCTGCCTCCAATTTACACGGCGGAGCTAACCATCGGCTATTCCTTTTTAATCAGTTAAGATCATATATATTATTATAAGTTATAACATCATAAAATACGAAGGAAAAGAAAACACTCCCAAATTATTGGAGCTACAATCCGTGAACTCTTATTCTCATTTACAATAGTTAATCCTATTTCATCCGTTTTTGTGGAGTATATTGTTAACTTTAATGTTGACATGTACCTACCCACATGGTTTGACCAAATTAACAAACATAATAAATAGTATACACACTTTGGCTGTTTTTGGCTTTAGTTATGATTACTCTAAACACACGTATTTGATGAAGGAAAAGCAATGCCAGCCAGCTTATGGAATTTACTACTCATATGGCAGAAAATGTGGACGATATTGGAGTTAAATGCAAGTTGCAAACATAATCTTATCTTAACTGGATTATTTATTTGCTTATATAAAAAGTTTTTTGGTTGCTGGTGAAATATCATAGCTACGCGCCGCCAACTAACATTGATTTTCTTGACTTTGTTTTTTTTTTTCTTGTGGGATTGAGTAGTAGTTCGTTTGATGAGTATGGTAAAAAATGTAATTGTCATGGAGCATAGTATTGGAGGTCAACAATAAATGTAGATTGAAAACGCATTTAGATATTTCACCAACATTGTGTGTGAATGGGCACACAATATTGTATGAATATTTCATTTGATTATCCAATCATATTTACTAAATACTATTTTTTTTTTGCATAATACTAAATATTATATTGTTTTAAATCATTGGGCCAGCTATCCCACCTTTGGAGGTGCCTCCAATCTAGCGATGGATTAGTCACTGCGTATACCCCGGTCTCGACAAAAAAAAATACACTATATTTTTTAAAACTAAATAATTAAAACTAAGTCTGTGAATCTAACTCAATTGATAGGACATATTGCACATAATATGCAAAAACTGGGGTTTGATTTCTAGTACACCCACTTATTCACATATGACCAATGAGTTTCTGGTTTTTTTTTTTTGGCAAAGAGTTTCTGCTTATTATAAAGATTTATAATGTTTAAGATATACATATTTCAAACGCTATGATTGTATCCTATGTGTACCTATATTACGCAGCACTCTAACAAAATAAATGGAAAAAGATGCTACTGCTATTGTCAAAACACAAATATTCTATATGATACATACCAAAACCCAAATATATTGTAAGCATATCAAATTCGACAAGATTTTGATGTTTAGTAATCATTAATCAGAATAGTACAGCTGTCTATGGTTGTATTTGGAAAAAATGTTAAGGGCAATCCAAATATTAACACTATGTTGATAAAAACTCTTTTTAACAATATTCAAAGGTTAGAACAAATATAGTTTTTAACATTTTAAGGACAGCGACAAATTGAGCTTGCCATTATGTTTTCATTATTTAAAAATCTTGTGTTGCTGCTATTGAAATGAAGGATACATTATGTTTTAGCCCTTTCTATAACAAAATTAAGCCACATTTACAAAATAACAATTTAACTCGTCAAGTTAAAAAATGTAAACAAAAGCCACATTTGTGTCTATGCTTTAGGTCTCAAATAAAGCTAAAAAATCTATTAAGAAAGAAAATAATATAAAGGTCATGGATCGAAAATATGCCCTGCCTCTTAAGTGCATAGGTCACAGACACAGCTAATAATACTATTGAAACCTGGATTTTTAGTATTATTTTAACAGATTTTAATGACTTCCTATTTTGAAGGAAAAAACATGGTCATGATAAGACCTTTGAAAATTGAAACACTAATACACACCCAAGAGTTCAAATCAGAGCGCATGGTGCACAAAAGTCTAGGTGCTCCCAAGATTTAAAATTGGAGCGAGTGGTGCACCATAGTTTGAGCAACCACTCGCTCCACTTTTGCTGAGCAACCACTGTCATTACTAACTATTTCATAGTCCAAGTTTCAACAAAGACAAACAAAAGTGAATTGAAGAACAAAATAAATACGTCCACATTAGAATAAAAACATGACATAGTACCATAGGTTCATAGCTTTCACAGCAATCCTACAACTAGAGTAGATAATGCAAGTACTTAATACTTAATTTAGATATAAAACATAAAATGCAGACCACAGTCGCTAAACGATTATCTCAGCAGAGCAAGCAAGTTTAACTGATAACGAAAACATAAAGAAAGAAACACATGAAAGTTTACGAACTTCAACGAAGGACTTCACGAACAAAGACGAACGTGTAGTTGAACCAGCGATGCATAACATGACAGCAGCATCAGTGCAGTAACACCTTCCTGACTCACATAAAAACAATTATCAGTAACAGTGGTTAATGCATGCAAATAATACAAAAGCATTTTTATATAACATGATCTTACCTTAATTTAGGTGTGGTATAGCCAACACTCTCCATGGAGGATAATTCAGGTGAAGATATCAGAAAGAAGCAATAACCAAGAGGTGAAAGTGGGAAATATACGGGATTAAGGGGATAGTAAGTAACATGGTGTGACAAGGATTTAACCTACAGAACTAAGCATTCAGCTACAAAAGATTAAATAACCAAACCCTTCCAGCTTTTCTTTTCAAAAATCAGAAAAGATGGTAAGGGGACAAAGTTCGGAAAGAAAGGTAAGTAACTAGGAGAGGAGGATTGGAAAGAAAGGTAGTAAGTAACTACTAACTTCTACACAGTAGATCATCTTAGAAGACTAGAAGAGAATATATATGATAAAGGAAGATGAAAAGAAAAGAAATTTTGAAGGGGGAATATAAAGGACCAAAGGATTGATTTCTAAAGAGTTTCAGTGAGTTCAGGATTAGATACAACCTAGAATATGTACTAAAGTAAGAGGCTTAAATCCTTAATCAGAATTAAGTTAATCATTCTTTGCAGAAATGATGCTGTTAACTATATATATATTATGAATTCGGGACTCAGCTTGAATATAAACCAGTAACTTTCTTCAGGCCAAATGAAATAAAGCAATACTTAACCGTCAACCAAGTCAATTCCATCATACCATTCCGACCCATTACCATCATCTCTGCCTCCGTACCATTTTCCCTGCAGCTTCCATCCATGTCAACCAAGTCACAAACCAAAACCTGCTCCCAAAAGAGCCATACATATACACCCATTTACCCTTTTTCTACATTCAAACCTGTTCATATTTCCAAAACCTGGAGAATGTCAACCAACCACAGCGACTAACTAATCAACATCATCATCATTGTCAAGTGCACTACACCACTACTGAAAGCTACACAATCTCAAGTCTCAACCAACTTAACTCACACCATAAATTTTATTTGGCCATTCTATATACACACGACGAAACTAACACTAACCCAACTTCATTAAATAAAATAAAAAAGACTTTATTTACAGTAACCATAAGCTCCTACGAGCCTCATTCATCATCATCCAAATTAAGATTGAGAATGCGACACAGAGTCTTAGTCGCAGAATCATCATTAACAAGAAAATCTTTAGCAAAAGGGGAACTCTCCCGGCGAGGGGAACATGGCGCAGAGTTAGCAGTTTTGCGCATTTCAATCTCAGGTGAACACAGACTAGGAAGATCAAGAGACACAGTCCTCTTAGGTCTAACCATAAACTTCGGAATAGGCAAAGAACTAGGCGGTGGTGAATTAGAGTAAGTCGGTCCAGCCCAAAGTTCTGAAAGCAAGAAATTCCCATTAGGGTCAGCAAAAGTAATCTCCTTTATACAACCTTTCTCATTAATAGGAACCGGGGCACTACTTGGTTCAACTTTCTTAAGACTTTTGTTACCATATTTCAAAATCGGAGTAGTTAAGGTTGTTTTCGACAATGATTTAGTATTATTATTAGCAACAGGTTCAGGTGAAGCAGTAGATTTGAATGGTATTGGTAGAATACCAGACTCAGTTTGAAAAGTTCTACAATTGATTGCTCTAAAGTGAGTAGAAGGTGAAGAAGAACCAAATCGAGCATGATCTTGTGCTTTAGATCTACTATAATATTGGTTCCTATGTTGAGCTACAACAACAAGTGTCTCCATTTTTTAAACAACAACACTAATCTTAAGAGTTATAAATTATAGATCCAAGTAAATCAGAAACCACCGAGAAAACAGAAAAACCTTAAACGATGTCGTTTTAGTGTTACTAACACAAATTGAAACAACCTTAAACAGTTACTAACACGTAGCTTCTGCTTCTAACACAAGTTGTTGTTGTTGTTGATGATAAAATCAACCGGATTGTTTAGTAGATCAAGCGGATCTGGTCGGAAATAAATCGAAACCTGCGAATAAAACAAATTCTCCGACACTGGAAAAAATAGAAGAAAAACAAAATTAAAGTACGAAACAAACAAACGAAAGGTTGGAAATGATAAATCGAAAGAAAAATACGAAATCGAACTACTTAGTTTGGTCATGTTATTTTTTTTTAAGAAGAAGAGTGAGAAAAGAAATTACCGATTAGTGAAGACAACGTTGGTGACAGAGGTGGTGTTGTTGTTTGAGGTTTGTGATTGTTTGTTTGTGCTAACTGCTACAGAAGATGAAAAGAGAAGGGAAAGAAGAAGAAGAAAGGGTAAGGTAAGGGTTAGAAGAAGGGATCTGAGAAATGAGTGAGAGTGAAATATATTGTTGAAAATGTGAAAAGTTTGGGCCTCGTTTTGAGGATATTTACGAACGTGACATTGTGGTTTCGTCCCACTCACCCGAGTAACGGGCGCATTAACTTCTACGGTATCACCATTTTGCCCTTTTGTCTTAAATATCTTAGATCGTTTTTTTTTTTTTGGTCGAGATCCGCCGAATTAGAATGGAGGCAACTCAAAAGGTGAATAGTTAGCCCAAAGATTTAAAATTGTTTCGTACTCAAGGTGAGGATCAAATCCTCAATCCATGAACGTCAACCGTTCAACCACATTTTTTGAGTTATATCTTAGTTCGTTTCCAAGAAGACATAATAATATAAAAAGAGCAAAATAATTTCTTGTAAGAAACATTTAAATAATAAGACAAATTAGGTTACTTTAAAGAAGGAAAACGAAATTATCAAAATAAAAATAAGTATAATAATATATGTTTTGAACTAGTTTGAGGCTCAATTCATTGATATAATATAGAATGGATGTATCAAATAGAAAATTCGTAATCCATTTCATTTGGGTTGGGTAACTTGAATGCAGGCTTAGGTATAGAACTCCGGGCTAAAAAAAAGGCCCAATGAGTTACTATATGAATATTCATGGTCAATTATGAATTATACTCTTATTTTTCATGTTCATTTAAATTTTAAAAATTTCATATATGGCCAAGTCAAATTTGCACAAATTATAGGTCTTGCAAAAATAGCCAAAGCTTTGTGGAGAAGAGCCGGAAGATGAGGATGATGAGGTCTTTTGCGCACTTTGACCATGTTAATTGAAGGGAATTCATGTCTACATGTTGAAAAATAATACGTAAAATGTTAACTCACTTGATCAATTTCATGGAAATGCCATTCTACCGAAGAGTTTTGTCTCGTATTTTGTCACTTTGATTCCAAAAGTGAATTCCCCGTCTTCCATCTCCGATTTTCGCCCAATTTCTCTCCTTGGGTGCTTATACAAACTCATTGCTAAGGTCTTAGCTTCGAGACTTGCAAAAGTGATGGATGTTCTTGTGGCATCAAATCAATCAGCTTTCTTAAAGGGCCGAAATTTGGTGGATAGTGTTTTGGTGGTTAATGAAGTTGTCGAGTGGGCTAAGAAATCAAAGAAAGAATGTCTTATCTTCAAAGTCGATTTTGAAAAGGCGTATGACTCGGTTGATTGGGGTTTTCTCGAGTATATGCTTGGTAGATTTGGGTTTTGTTCGAAGTGGATCGAGTGGATGCGGGCTTGTGTGTTTGCCGGAAATTTGTCTGTTCTTGTCAATGGCTCTTCAACGCTGGAAATTAGTATTAAAAGGGGTCTCAAGCAAGGGGACCCGTTAGCTCCCTTTCTCTTTTTGCTTGTCGCGGAGGGTTTTAGTGGTGTGATGAGGACGGCGGTGGAGCGAAATCTCTTTAAAGGGATTTCAATTGGTAGAGAGCCGGTGGTTGTCTCGCACCTTCAATATGCGGATGACACGTTGTGTATTGGGGAGGCCTCGGTGGATAATCTTTGGATTTTGAAGGCGATTCTCCGTGGTTTTGAAATGGCCTCCGGGCTTAAAGTTAATTTTTGGAAGAGTGGCCTTATGGGTATTAATGTGGTGCCGGAGTTTTTGGAGATGACTTGTAATTTTCTCAATTGTAGGTGTGGTTCGTTACCGTTTAAATATTTGGGTCTTCCGGTTGGTGCTAATCTTAAGCGAGCATCAACATGGGAACCGCTTTTGGCGCATCTCCGGAACCGGTTGCTTTCTTGGCGGAACAAGTATGTTAGTCTAGGAGGGAGGATTGTGCTTCTCAATGCGGTTCTTAATGCGATCCCAATTTTTTTTCTCTCTTTTATGAAGATGCCGGTGGGTGTGAGGAAGGAGGTGAGTAAAATTCAATGCCAATTTCTTTGGGGAGGTGTTAAGGGTGGAAAGAAAATTAATTGGGTGAAGTGGTCGGTGGTGTGTAAGGCAAAGAGTAAATGAAGTCTTGGTGTGCGGGAGGTAGGAGTTGTTAATTTAAGTATTTTGGTTAAGTGGCGTTGGCGGCTCCTCCAACCCGGAATGCCATTGTGGAAGAAGGTGTTAGTTGCGAAATACGGGAATCATATAATGGAGTTGGTGGATTGGGGGAACCGTAGGCCGCCATCTTCGTCTTCTATGTGGTGGAAGGACATTTGCTCCCTTGATAGGGTGGTTGAGTCAAGGAATTGGCTTGTTGAGTCCATTGTTCGAAAGGTGGGAAATGGTGAATCAACTTCTTTTTGGTTGTCAAGTTGGTTGGGGGGTGCCTCTTTATCCCTCCGCTTTCCCCGGTTATTTTCACTCTCAAATCAAAAAG
The DNA here is from genome assembly GCA_951804385.1 of Trifolium dubium. NCBI lineage: Eukaryota > Viridiplantae > Streptophyta > Magnoliopsida > Fabales > Fabaceae > Trifolium > Trifolium dubium. The sequence goes on along the minus strand of OX638072.1, from coordinate 32,361,244 downwards.
AAAGTATGATTGGTGACATCTTCGCTAGAAATAGTGAAGGGAGGAGGTGGGTTTTTTCTTGGCGTAGGAATTTATTCCAATGGGAATTGAAGCTTCTTGAGGAGTTGTCTTCAATTTTGGAGCCGATTGTTTTGTCGTTGGGTTTGGACTCTTGGAGGTGGTCCCCGGACCCGGAGGGGCTTTTCTCGGCCAATTCGGCCTATAAGTCTCTTTGTTATAATGCTAGTGAAGAGCTTGATATGGATGTTGTGAGGGTGTTTGATCAAATATGGGAGAGCCCGGCTCCGTTAAAGGTGATTGCATTCTCATGGCAATTGCTTTATGATAAGGTTCCAACTCGCGATAACTTAGCTCTTCGTCATGTTCTTGCTCCAGAAGATTCGAGGAATTGTGTTGCTTGTGTGGGGGCTTTGGAGTCTCCAACCCATCTTTTTCTCCACTGTCTGAAAGTGATGTTGATTTGGTACAAGATTTGTTTGTGGTTAGGAGTGGGCATTATTATTCCTAACAACCTTTTTGTGCTCTTTGATATGTTGTGTGGTGAGTCAAGGAATGCTAAGGTTCGGAAAGGTTTTTTAATGGTATGGCACTCGATTATTTGGTGCATTTGGAAGGCTAGGAATGACTGTATATTTGCAAGTAACAATTTTGATCCGAATGACGTGGTTGAGGCCATTAAAATCGTGAGTTGGAAGTGGAGCATGGTGAAGATAAAAATGTCTCCATGTATGTTTTATGAGTGGAGATGAGATCCGGTAGAATATTTATCTCGTGCCTAGAGGAAGTGGTTGTAGGGTTGGGTGTTGATGTGTGGGCGTGTTGCTCTTGTTGGTAGCCTTTTGGCTTTGTTTGTTTTTAGTTTTCTTTGCTTATCTTGTACTACTTGTAATTGAGTTGCATTTTAATAAAATAAAATTTGCCATTTCAAAAAAAAAAAAAAACTCACTTGAGTTGACTTAGTAATATTAGTTTGGAATGTAGAAGTGTGCTCATCTTTAAAGTTTTAGGTTTAATTCTCTTCTGCGCCAATTTAAGTGGGAGTAAAATATTGGCTACCCTCAAACTATATATGCATAATATTACACAACTCAGCCATTGTTGAAGTATATCGACCATGATTACAGATAAAAATCCAAGAATAAATTGACCCCTTAAACTTCTGGTGAGCCAATTATTAAGTGACAAGCAAGTGTTTCTCTTGAAAAACCTATAAATGTTGAGCTTAAAATAGCTAGGGGGAAGGAGGAGAACTTCACATTCATCTTTCTGTTTCATGTGTCAAGGAGGCCGATAAAGAAGATGACGATGAAGCATAATTTTAAATATAGGTTATTCAAAAATTATTTAGGATTAAGAGATCATGATCTTGAGAAATTTTAGCTAGTAATACTAATTTTTTTTTGACGGACTAATATTATTCCTTTGAAATTTATAATTCATTGATCGTATGAAATGTTTGAGTTCTAAGAGGATCTTACCATTTTTGTTCTAAACAGAAATTAGATTAGATTGAAGTGTGTGACATGTTATATATAAATTATTTTTAATCTTGATTTTTAAATGATGTGAGACTTATAGAAGAATCAAAACAACTTCTAAATCAACGACTAAGTGCCCGTTTGTTATAGCTTTTTTTAGAAAATAATCACTTATTTTTAAAAAATAATCACTTTTAAAAAAATAGCATCCGTTTGTTATAGCTTTTAAAAATAATCAGAATCTGAAAATAATTTAAAAACTGCTAAAATCTAAAGCTAATATTAGTAGCTTTTTTTTATAGTTTTTTTTAGAGGAAAGAGAAAACAAATATCAAAAATTTTCGGACAAAAATATCCTTAATATTATTATAATATTCCAATAATATCCTGTTTAAAATTTATAGGATTAATTTGTTATTTTTAGAAGATAAGACTTAGAAATTTGTTTTATTTGTAACTATATATATAAGGCATATGACCATAATGAAAAATAAGAACTTGAGTATTTTTCATATATCTATTTTATATGATATTATATTTAATTTGGATAATTGTACTTTGTGGTAATTTTGTGATGGAAAATCACTTTAATATGATTGCATCCAAACAAGTTAAAGATTATTTTTTTATAAAAAGTAATTTTTTTAATGTTAAACAAACACAAAATAGCTTCTGATTATTTGTAAAATCTCTAAAAAATAATCTCTAAATGATTTAATGTCAAAATCACTTATTTTTTAATCTGTAACAAACGGACCCTAATTGAAAGATAAACTATGCATAATTCGACTCATTTGCTCGTTTAATTTCTAAATATATCTTTGTTTTTTCCCTACCTAATCATCTAAAAAACTGTCAAAGTCCTTTCTCCACTCTTAATTTCATGAAAACCGGTATGCCACCAGCCCGACAAATCATTGTATAAAAATATAGATAAGTTTGAGATTAAAAATGAAACTTGTTATCTATACGAAATTGCATGAATATGATTATAAGTTAAGAATACAAATAGTAACTAACTACTCTGTATATACATATACCAAATTTCATATGTACTTCATGCCCAACAAGAAATTGTTTTAGACACAAAACGAAGCAAAAAATATTTCGTCCATATTAGCAACTCTAACACGTGCTTACTCTGTAAGCTTCTGGTAAATTATAAATGTCGTAGGACCAACCTATATTTTCCCACACGTACGAGCAGATCCATGATCTAATCTAATGCAGAAAAATCTTCGGAATAAGAGAAATTTATTTGGGTTCAAACTTCCAAGTTATCCAACAACTTAAACATGTGCCTCCCTGCAAGAATAATATCTACTGTAATTTTATGTATAATTTTTTAATTTACGTAAGCACTTACTTGTACAAATTAAAACTACTAAAAAAAATTCAAGAGTTCTCGTTTAATATATCGAAATTATTAAGTCGAATATTTACGACTTGGGAATTTGAACTCCGGTTCCTCTATTTTGTGTGTGTAAATTAACATTAAAATGTTACGATCATTTTAAGAGGAAAATTAAAGATCACTTTATGTATTGCATATTTAACAAATTTTTGGGTCCTTTCTTATGAGCATGTCGGTACTCTCTTCACTCTTAAATCTTTTTTGAAGATTGAAATTTCAATTGATGACAAAAATAGAGTTAGCCTTTGGCATTTTCCTTCCCATCTGATTAAGCAATTTGTCTTTCAGTGGGTTATGATGTTTGCAAGATTTTATATTTTAGTGACAGTTACAACCTTCTAATTAATTCTTGATGTTACCTTCTAAATATGTTTTGCACTAATTTAGACTCCATCCATCAGCAATCCAACCCAAAATTATAACCTATTTCAAGGATCAAACTTCTTCAACATGTAAACGACGGCTAGAGACAAACGCCAGGACTAAGGCGGGGACTAAGGCGGAGACATGGGTAAAAATTAAAGGACCGATTAGGCTGTTACAATTGCGATCCTAAAAGCTCCACCCCGTAGAATTTTAAAATCTTCCATGTAAGTATGTACACTTTGTAAACTAAAATGTACAGTTCTAACGTTCGCTTAACTTACTTAATTGACCGTTGAAGCGTTTGTAGATATTACTATGACTATCATCAACATACACAAATTTCTGTTTAACCACTGTCAGTGGAGCTACCTCTCTTGATCCAGTTTGGATCAATGTACAACAGCAGTTATGATTGCATACGATATTACTATTGACATATTTTTTTATAAACAAAGTAAACTATATAGAATACAAAATGTACTTCAACACTGTCAAAAATATATGATACACGAAAAGACTAAACAAGAATTGAAATTGTGATCTACATTAAAGTTAATTATACAGGGAAAAGACAGAGTAATATAATTCGAAACTGAATTATTTTGAATACATGTGATACGTAGTTTAAAATCATAACTGTTGTCAATTCAGCAATCACAGTATATATAGGACTATAGGTACATTATTAATGGAATACGTTAGAGTAGGGGTCATGCAAATTTTTTTGTTATACCATAAGGAAATTGCAGGAAAACACAGAACTGATGACCAAGACAAGCCATATCATAATAATCATTGGAATTTCATGGACAAGAATCACTAGATAATAACGGATTTTTGATCTACCATTGTACCATCCTCAATCTTTATTTCATATTTCATTTTAACAATATTACTTTTTTAACGTCTGAAAAATAATCGATAGTATATTAATGACTAATTATGATGTCATTGCAAAGTGCAGACCAAATCACGTGATGCAGGCACAATATTGCAGCCGTGGTCATGTCCTCCACATCAAACCGTAAATGCAGTGCGATTGTAAGTAAATCACATAATCAAACCGTAATTGCAATGCGATTGAAAGTCTTATATAAGTGGGAGATATCTCTCATTTATCCGGTGGATTTTGTAAAGAATATATGAGTTAGAATCGGTATAAAAAATTTAATATAGTGTGGAAGTTAATCAAATCTCTATTAGATATAGTAGAAACATTTGTGATATAGCATCTCTAGATAGTAGCATTGATGAATATGCTACGGTCTATATACATAACGTGAGAATGTGCTATAAAATTTATATCCATATATAGGTATGTAATGTACGCCTTATGAGTTCTCTGGTTTGTGCAGGAAAATGGAAGTAGTTTTGGAAGGGAGGGGACCTGATTTAGGACATGTCCTCATTGTGATATCTTGCATGAATAATGAAATGATACATCACTTTCCTGTGCTATGATTTCACGATGAAGTGGACCAACTATGAGTGTGCCACTTCATCCAAAAAAACTGTCATATTTAGTACTATTTGGAATCCTGTTTTTACAAGTTTTATTATTTTGTGTATGATTCAGATTCACATTACACAGTTGAAGTGTGATTGAAATGTTTGTGCTTTGCATTTGTTTGATGCCTCTTTGTAACTGTTTCTTCCCATGTGCACCTTGCTTTCATGCCAAATAAAATATTTTCACCACCAAAACGGTTTGACTATAATATAGCCTTTTTGGTACAGAGTTGAAGAATTTTTGTTAGTAATTGGTTGTTATACTTGTTAGTTGGACAACTCTAGTGGTGATATTAACATGATAACAGCAATGATATCCCCTGTTAACCATGAACTTTTAATCTAACTGATCAGTAATTAGCAAGGACGAGGCTGTTAATTTCTTGAGAATATGAGGTCTCTTAAACAAAATTATGACTATTAATATATATAACTAATATTTTTCCAAATGAGTTGTTTAGTAGTAGCATGAGTTTGGAGGTCACAAAAAGTTGTGTGCTCTAAAGTTCAATATTCTCAATTTTTCTTCTTATACACAATGTTTGATTATAGAATATAAAGTAGGAGAAAATTTTCTTCTCACATAATCAACTATGATGATCAATGTGTGTTTTTATTCTAAATTTTTCACCCACTTTAATCGTGTATATAGACTTGAGTGTTAAACTGTTTACATATATACTCTCACCATCAAACGTCATCTCCACTATAAATTCTAGCTAAAAAACTATTATTCATTATGTAGCATTTTTCATTTGGATCTACCATATAACTGTGAGATTCACCTTTCTTAATAACCATGAGTTCTAATGAAACAATATTTATAAATTATTTTCAATATTGTTTAGATCTATATCCGACAAAACCTGGAGTATAAGAGTGCAATAAATATAATAAGTATGCAACATTTACCCAACATTATTTTGGGATGTCATAGTATATACTCTATAGTATAACTTGGTTTTAAATTCAATGCATTATGACCGCATACAATATTCAACATATTTAAACCATCTAATTAAAATTTATATCGTCTGATTTTAATTCGACGGCCATAAACAACCACTATCCCTCTAAACTCTAAACTACATACTAGAGTTTGAGCTATAATTTGTTTTTGTCATCTCTAAAGTCTTAACTAGTACAATACGACGGTTCTTGGTACGACCCCAAAAGGCACCGAATCATTTTCTTGTGTTTTTTCTATTCATTTTTCCATTAATTAATTTATGAATAAATTTAAAAAATCCAAAATCAACTTATGGATGTGATACCGATCCACTTTCCAACTTTGGTGGTGACAAATCACAACAACTACTATATATATACATAACCATCAACCAAACAAACACTTTCTTCTCCTTCTTTTCAATTCATATAATATATAATCACATTATATACTTACTTATACTCTCTATAGTTCCATAAACTATAACTAATTAATTAGCCATGCCAACTACTACAATGAGAACAAGAAGAAGAAATAACAATCTCAAACGCCTCAATTATCTATGTTTCTCAACTTTCATACACCCTTTCACTCCTCCTTCATCATCCCTTCTTCATCAACAAATTGATCACAACCGTCCATCTCTCTCCACCGCTTCCCCCACGTCATCATCATCATTCATCATCAAAAACTTCAACACTCTCTACCATAACACCACCTCTCCCGAACCTGACTCCGAACCTAAACCCGCTGATTTCGCCACCGCCTTCGCCTCTAACCGTTTCTTTTTCTCTTCTCCCGGTCGCTCCAACTCCATAGTCGAATCATCATCCTCTTCCTCATCCTCATCGTCATTAACAGCCACCGTACCGCCCCCGGCGAATGATTCTAGCAGCTACAAAAATAAAGCAATCTTCAACGGAAGTGCCGTGGCGGTGCCAACATACTCACCGGATCCTTACATGGATTTCCGGCGGTCAATGCAAGAGATGGTGGAAGCAAGACCGGAGTTGATGAACGACGTGAAGTCCAACTGGGATACGTTACACGAGCTTCTTCTTAGCTATCTTGCTCTTAACCCAAAAAGCACACACAAATTCATTCTCGGTGCTTTTTCTGATCTTATCGTTACTCTCATGTCATTTTCTTCATCATCATCTTCTTCTTGTTCTTATCCGCCACCGCCTCAGAATTCCAACGGTGGTGGCTGTGGCGGTGAATGTTAATTTGAAATGTGCAAAAAACAAAAACAAAAAACGATGGTAAACCAAATGTCTCGCAACTGCAGGTACTAATCTCATTCATCGAAAATTTAAGTATATGAGATTCATTTAAGGAGTTGATATCTTCTAACAAATATTTTTTCATATGTATCGGCCGTGACTGTAAATTTGCAATTTAATTAATTAGATATTAGTTATAAGTTGTTATTAATTAATTAATGAGAAGATGCATGTGCATGTGTAATTTGATAATGTAACGTGTGTGCCAGATAATCATTGTCTCACTTAATTTGATTAATTATTAATAATACAACTAAATTCTTAACTATACTCATAAATTAACGTCTTTAATTAAACACATGTTGCTAGATGTCTATGTATCTCACTCGTTTTGATGAACTAAAAGTAGTACCAATTGATTTTTTGTATGATCATCTAGCATTATTGTGTTCTTAATTAAGTTAATATTTAATTGTTCAAGTATAGTACGACGTGACATGCATGTTTAATTTTGTTTATGTATGTATAGTGTGGGGACTAATGAGCCCTGAACACAATGATGGTCCCCTTTGTCATCCATTTGATTTGATCATGTCTTCTTGCTAGCCAGCTTTGTTTCTCCAATTATTCGTTATTTCATTTCTCTCTATTCTTATGTATATATACTTCTTCTGTAAAAAAAATGTATATATATTTCTTGTTTATTTTGTACATACATAGGGTACATAATTCAATTTGAAGGACATTATTTCAAATAAAAAATTTCATAGGGGAAAGGACACTTTAGGTATTATATTTCTATCAGATTTTGTGGTCCGTGACCAATTTATTATTTAATTCAGTTCTGATCTGAGGATGAATGTTCTTTTAGGTACATAGCTTGTCAAGAACAGACATTTTATTTAAATGCGTTCATTGTATTTATTTTCATCTATAGAAAAAGCTATAGTAATGCAACAAAGAGAAGTATTTGGTAGTTGGGATGTGAAACTTTCCAATAAATTAAAACAGTGTTATATATGTAAAGGACAAGTTTAGGGTTAGATTATCTTAGAGCAATCAGTTAAAGAAAGAACAGATTTTTTTCTTTGATCTGAATGTAGCAAGAGAAGCACAAGACTATAATTTATTTCACCATACTGTTGCATAAAGTATGATAATTTTTTTGTCATATAGTATTTTTCATATATCCCAAATCTCAGTCAGGTTTCAGTATTGTTATTATTTAACTAATCAAAAGAATCATTATACTAATCAAATGACTTGAACATATATTTATAATTTTAGATAATTCTCACGTTACATATATACTGATTTTATAAAGAACTACGCCAAACTTAAAACTGTAATATGTACGTCATCTTTATTTAGATTGATGAAATATAGTTGAGCGGAGTAGAACAAAGTGGGCTGGAATGAAATGGAGCGAAATGGAATAAATTTAACATTCCATTGTTTGGATATTTTGTTATTTCATCTCTTACGACAAATTGGAATAGGACAAAATTGAAGGTAAGTGGCGGTATTAGATGGAATTCATCCATCATATTCCATTTCATCCACTATTAATTAAACTATCCAAACAATAGAACATACTACTCCATTTCATCCCGTTCCATTCCATTATTTCCATCTCATTCCATCAATCCAAAGTTTCCGTTAAACTATCTGCTATCAATCAAGTATTTATTCACCATTAATATTTACGCATCAAGTTTAATAGTAGTGATTAGTTATTGGACGTTGAAATTAAATTGTGACAAGTCCATATCAATAAACAAATATGAGTTCTTTGCGTCTAGAGTGTGAATAATAATATACTGCTAGGAAAAGGCCAAAAACTAATAACAAAAGAAAATGTAAAGAGAGGTAAAGATCGAGGGAATCAATAATTGGAGTCACTTCTTCCACGCTGAAGATTCACTGAAATTTTAGGAGCTGTTTTTGTGATTGAGGTATGTGCAACTATTGCTACTGTATTAGTGTATATTTTAAGTGCAGAAAGTGGCAGAACAGAAGAAAGTGAAACAAGACAAATTCAATAATAATTTTGTAATGGAAACTTATGATAAGGACATATTTTAGCATCCCAATACTAATAGTGCTATATCGGTGGGTGGAGGAACAAATTAAAACAGTCTAGTTGTTACTGGCCACTATATATATATGCTAAACTATTCCTTCCTCAAAATAATATGTACTAACAAAAAATAGTGAAATTCTTCATATCATCTTTTTTGTAGATAAATTTATAAAGATCTTGTTTTAGTTTTACTATTATAACTTTGATTTTGATTTAGCTAGACATAGCTATTCCATTTTTATGCTCCATTTATTGTTCATTTAAGAAAGCGATAGACACAAATGGGATACACTTATAAAAATAGGTTACACTAATATCTGCGTGTGTCTACCTCTGTCATAAATAAACAACAAATAGAGTGTAAAAAATAAAAATGGGACAAACTCAAAACTTAAACTTGAGCTTATACTTTCCTAATAGCTAAACCTTCCTTTTCTAGTAGCATCTCTAGGGTTATGTCCTCATATGGACCTTCCCAATCATTGCCTAAGGCCTAAATCCATAGAAGGTGAGGGTCCTAGGTCATCATACAACATATATAAAATTTTCTTTTGTAACAAAAAATAACAAACTTGAATCTAAGTTGTCTGATCTTAATCGAAATACTATCGATATTCTAATCAATGCATGAATGTGAGTAACAAGTGTTGGGAAGCCATGTCCTATTCTATGTATAGAGGAATGAGCTTAGTCTTGATCATTCATGAAAGATTAGAAAATAAAGACAGAAATTGATATTTATGCAAAGGTTCAATTAAATTTACATATGAGAAATTTCCCTTTTATATACAAAAGATAGAAAAGGGAAAACTCTAAACGAAAATCAAAACAGAATGAGGATAAAATCAACAGATACTTGTCTCACAAAGTACAATATTACAAACAATTAAAGCAATGAAACCAACTCACTGTAATTTGTGCATGCTACAGATCCATACCAGAAACATTACCAACTTTCAAACCAATTTATTTAGAATTTGGTACTCTTTTCATTGAACTTTCTCCATCACCAGCATTTTGTGATTCACAAGTAGAACTTATTTTCCTAGGGCGGCCCCGGCCCCGTTTCAAAGGTCTTTCGCCACCACTGTTTGTAATAATCTCTTGTTGATTCTTGTGAAAATTGAAAACTGCAATAAGTTACATTGCTTAGAAAACAAATTCTAATAGAAAATAAATAAAAATTAATTAATGGTCAAAATATTAAAGAGGTAAAAAAGATATTTGTCACAACTAAATCTAGTTTCTATCAAAATGTACTTACCTTCAATGAAAGTCAGATTTTCATGAGAAAGATTATGCTTTCGTATTTTTTTCTGTAGAAGTTTTACGCCTTTAAATTTAACCATTTTGTACTTAATTCGATCTTTCATCACCATGTCAATCGGCTCAAATCCAAAACTAGAAATCCAGGTGTCTGCAAGTTTTGGAGCAGACGGTATAACCAACGTCTCAACATTCAAATAACTCAATGCCTGATATATATATACATATAAGAATTAATTTTTAAACGGAGTAAAAAAAATTATATATGTATATATATATGAAACAGAGACAAATTAATGATTTAAATTATGAACTCACTGATTCAATGACTTTGAAAATTTTGTGACACATTCCTCGCCCTCTATACATAAAGCGTGTTCCAATAAATGGCATCTCTGCCATTCCATCATGAACCCTATTTCACCAGTTAATAAACCTCATAATCAGTACACACATTTTTTTGTCTAGTAATTATTCTATATACGTTGCATGAGCATTTATAAGAAATTTTCAAAATTGAAAATAAAATTTGTACCTGATAGTGGCAACACTAATCATGTTTTCCTCGTTTTCTAGAGCTACTGTGAAAAATCCAGTATAACTAAGACGAGGGGAAATTGACCTAACAAGATATAATAAGATTATGAATAATAGCATTAATATAAGGTATTTATAATATGATAATTATATTTTCAGATATACTAGATGGATATTTAATATCAATAAATTAGTTATGTATATATATAAAAAAAATAGTGACATTACCCCTCGCTAAATAGCATATTTGGGATCATCTCGATCTTGCCATCTTTGAAGTCGACAAAAACCGGCTGAAAACATTCATGCATTACTGATAGGGCAACATTCAACTTTAAAGCACTCGAGTCTTTATTATGCCATTTGTGCAAAAAAGTGCAAGAAAATCCATCTCCAATTTGATAATTTCTACCTAGAAGCATTTCAAGCTTCTGAAATATCTGAAATAACATAATTTTTAACTATAATTAGTTATTAAAATGATCATCAAAGAATATATTGACGATTGAAAAATGATATAAACAATAATATAGAAAAAATAAAGGAAGTAGCACCACTCCCCTCAAGATTAATGTACAGCTGCTCAAACATAAACTTTAATAAATGCATAGTAAATTCAACACAATCTATATTTTAGCATAAGTCATATGAATGTGGAGTTAATCCTTTTGATTGTTTAAATTGATAGCTAGGGTATTGGGTTGCTCGATTTTTACAATTTTTTGTTTAGACAGAGTACTATCTACTATCTGTACTTCTCTTAATGTACTGAGTTTAATACCACTTGTATATATTCCTTCTATTTATATATAACATCTCTTTACCGTTCAAAAAAAATCATTCTCATATAATTATCCTCGAGTAATCAATATTACCTATAGATGTCGTCATATCAGTATCCAACCAAACTCCAAAAAATACATATGAATTTAACTAAAATTTAATCTCATTTACAAGACAACATGAACAAGAAAATCTAGATGACCAGAGATTTTACAATTAAAAAAGATCTAGTTTTTTAGCCTTGTACTTGTACGTGTGTCATGTCTAAATTGGGGAAAAGGTAGACAACCCAAAGTGGTAAAGATCCTCTAAATACAAACATAAAGTAATAAGCATTAAACCAGTCAAAAAATAAAGTAATAAACATTAAAACATCCTCTAAAAGAGCATTAGAATATATATGTACTTTTTGACTAAAGGTATAGTATACGCATAAATTTTCACCTTAAAAATCTTAAAATATCTTGTATCAATATTCAAGATAAAAAAAAAATGAATAAATATCCATACCTCTTGACATTTTTTTCCACATATATTTTGCCGATTGAAATCGACGGTCTCATCGTTGTTGGCATGAACACAAGTTTCATGATCTACAAGATAGTTTATTTATCAAAAAATAAAAAGCTTAGTTCATTTTTTGTCGGGGAAAGAAAATACATATTTTTAAAAAATAAGTATTTAGTTGATTAACAAAAATGAAGATCAAATACATTTTTGTCTGCATGATATACATGAGAGGAAAATACATCCAAAATTAGGATTATTTGTAGTTCCATTTTCATGACGCAATCCACAAAATTTACACCGGCACCAATTACAGTACCAATTGACTTCCGGTGGAACATCCTGCAGTGAAAAAAAATAATTTGTTTATTCTAATACAAAATAAAGTTAAATTAATTTAATATTTAGTTTTATCATAACAATAAGATTAATGATTTCATTTTCATAATGAAAATGTGTTAGAAACTTAGAAGGAATGTATATTGTATACCCATTTGAAAATAACAAATTTGCTAATTAGTATTAATATATCATTGTTTTTAATAAAAAAAATATATATCATTGTAATGAACAACCAAAATAAAAATGATTTTATGTTACACAAATGAGAAGAAAAAAATGAAAGAAATAAATAGATAATAAATAAAATATCATGATCTCTAAAATAGAGTAAAAAAGATGAATATCAACCAAAAAGATTGAGGTACATACCTTTATACCCAAACAACTTAGATGGATAGCTGAAGGACAGCTATCGCAACAAAGTAATGAACCTTCTTTATTACAAAGAAGAGAACATATATCTTCATTAAAGTGTATAGGCATGCTCCTAGACATTTCTACAAGAGCCCTAGCTTTCTGCAAGAACAACTTGTCAATTTAAAATAGAATTAGCTGAAAATCAAATGCATCAACAATATATCAATTTAATTTCAATTAAAAGCTTTTATAACCCACAAAGATGATAATATTTTTATGAAACAAAAGTTTTAAATTAAGACAAAAATACTAAAGATACTGGATCCAACTCAAAAACAAAGTCGAATAAAAATAAAAGCAAATGAGGTTGGGACATGATAGAGATCCAAAACACCCTGTAGATTTGGCCCTGATAAAAAATCAAATCCAATTTGATTGATGAAATTCAGACACTCTGATCTAAAAAAACACTTATTTTGAAGTTTAAAACAACTGAAATTGTGACTGTAAAATTAAATCTTAAACTGTTTACTTTGAACTCCAACTCTAAACATTTATTTGACTTGTAAAGGGAATAAATACAGTACAATACATAACAAACTTACAAACTACTAAAAATTACCTAGTGTACTTGAAATTTGAGTGAGATAGCGGAAGAACAAAAAATGGGGACAGAGAGATGATAATAAAGAGATCGAGAAAGATTGAGAGAGATTGAGAGAGAAGATATAGAGATAAGCCTGGTGAAAATCAAATGCATCAACAATATATCAATTTAAATTTCAATAAAAAGTTTACAAGACCTACAAAGATGATATTTTTTATGAAACAAAAGTTTTAGATTAAGACAAAAATACAAGGTGTTTCAACTCAAAAACAAATTCAAATAAAAATAAACTCAAATAAGGATGAGAAATGATAGAGATCCAAAACATCATGTTGATTTGGCCCTAATGAAAAATCAAATTCATTAACTGTTGAAATTCTAACACTATGATTTAAAAAATACATTTATTTTGAAGTTTAAAACAACTATAATTCTTGTTAAAAAAAAAACTGTAATTCTGAATGTCATACTAGATCGTAATATTTGTTTACTTCGATCTCCAACTATAAACATCTATATATTTGTCTTACAAAGGAAAAAATACAGAACATTTCATAACAAACACTCATATTAGTGAAAAAAAATATACCTAAAGTACTTGATGAAAAATATGAGCGAGAAAGAGGAAGAACAAAAAAAGGGGGAGAGAGAGATCAGATGATAAAGAGATGGAGGTGAGAGATTGAGAGGGATGATGTAGAGATATATATGAGAGAAAGGAAGAAAAATACGAGAGATCGAGTACTAGAAAGAGAGAATTAAAAGAATATGGGTTAAAGTATTTTTTTTGTCTTTTCTACAGTCTATCTATGATATAAACCAACCATAGTACGAAAAATTGTCCATAGATAGACCGTAGAAAAGACAAAAAAAAATTGATGAGGAATAAAATTTGAAATTTTTATCTAGTCCTTGGCTCATTTTTTTGTCTTGTGCCATATATAATCACTTTACACATCAAACGCAAAATAATTTTTTTTCTCTTATACAACACGTTATTGGAGGATGTGACCAACTTCTATCCAATCACATAAAAAAATCACACTAAAAAAATCATATTTGATAAACAGATGAAGATTTGAATCATGATCTTAACAACATAATTTTATATATTTAAATACATATTAAGATAATTACAAATGAATAAAAGTAGCCGGACAACAAATTGCAGCACCAAATCATGCTGTACATACACAAAAAATACATGTAGGATCACAAAGTTTTGTGATAAAAAATAACATAGAACTAAGATATGAAATAGAGATACTTAAGAGATATACTCAAATTCAAAAGCAATATATTGTCATAATTAAGTGTATAATTGGAAAATAAAGATAAATTCTATGAATTCTTTTTCAGGGAATTGAATAAATTAAGAATATTAAGAAAATAGTTGATAATAACTAATTTATACTATTTCTTAAATTACATATATTTCTTAAATTACCTTTTTTGACTAATAATTTATTTTTATTTTTTGACCAAATTAAAACTATTTCTTATGTGTTTAATTTTTATGATTGTTATATCATCTTGTGATAGAAAAAATATCAAAAATCCTGATAAAGAAAAAAAATCAAAAAGATAAAATGGTATTTCTTAAATTACATAGCAGGGAATTGAATAAATTAAGAATATTAAGAAAATAGTTGATAATAATTAATTTATACTATTTCTTAAATTACATATATTTCTTAAATTACCCTTTTTGACTAATAATTTATTTTTATTTTTTGACCAAATTAAAACTATTTTTATATATGTGTTTAATTTTTATGATTGTTATATCATCTTGTGATAGAAAAAATATTAAAAATCCTAATAAAGAAAAAAAATCAAAAAGATAAAATGGTAAGAAATTCTTGAAAAACTTCAATTAAAATATGACGTATCATCACATTTTAGACAAAATACAAAGATCAAAATTGTCAAAGTTTAAAATACTTTTACTAACGTACATTATAGTGTATTGGTGTAAAATAAAACATATATATGTATTTTATTTTGAAACAAACTAAACTTTAATTTTATTTATTTGATAAATAAAAAATATAATACGTAAGAAAAAGAGAAAAAAACAAAAAGGTACCAATAAAACCAGAATACAAGGAAAAAACCCATAAAAGGATGCCCCAAAAAAGAGAAAAAATAAGACATTAATGTCTTCTCCGTTACACTTTGACTATGCCCCAAAATTAAAAAGAAAAATATTTCAATTAAAGTTTTTTCTTTTAATGTTTCTTTTTGAAAAAGGAACGTTTTTCTTTTCTTGGAAAAGCAAAATTCAGTTATACAAGACAAGAGAAATTAAACTAAAGCACAAGACATGGTGCATTGCAACTCAAAACCTTCTGGCAAAAATCACACAACCTGCATGATACAATGCATCATCATACAAGAAACAACGTAACCGATAAGTATAACCCAAAAAATGTTTTCCATATTTTAAATTTCCATTTCACTTTCTTCTTTTTTTACCAAAGTAAATTTCCATTTCTAGAGTATTACTAGTAATAACGTTTCCATCACAAAATTTTATAAAAGATTGACCATGTGAATATTTTGACCATGTAAATGGATTAAAGTGAATATTCTAACATAAGAGGAGAGGATTATTGTAAAAAAAATATAAGAGGGGAGAGAAGTGTAATTTCTCTTAAGAAATGAAAATGTGTAATAATTTACTCTTTTTTTATAGTCAGTAGTCTATTAGTTAGAAATTCACCTCTTAAATGTGAATAAGTAGACTTACATGGTTTGAACCCTAGCCTCTGCATATGAGACTTTACTCTTCTTTTTTTAAATAACAATAACTTAGTGAAAATAAAATATTAGACCCTATTATAAATAAATTTAACTTTTTTAGTACATTTGTTTCTTTGTGTGAATAACTTATAGATCCAGAGCAGCCGCACTCTTCTTATAAACCCTATTTTTTACTTTTCTCTTTTTATGTTGTTCTATCCTCTAAGAGGGGTGATTTAGGGTCAATTTTGATCTAAAATCACCCCTCTTGATCGTCTTTTTTGTTCCTTTTTATTTAAATAAGTATTTTTCCACATATTTTAAGGTTTTGTTTGAGTTTTTTCCGGTGTTGTTCTACTCCCGTGTGCATGGGCGGCCCAGATGGGCGTGCAAGGTGTGCGACGGCACAAGACCTCAAAATATCGATAAAGTTTTAGGGTCTTAAAATCGTAAATTCATATAATAATAGTTATATACTTTAAATGTTCATAGAATATCGCATGTGCAATAATAGACTAGTGGTTAATTGCATTGATTGTGAGTACAAAATTTTAGGTTCAAAACTTAGCTTATACATTTTTTAATGCATAATTTTAATTTTTTAAGCTTTTAACTGAATCATTACATCATTTAAAATCTTTGTAATAAATTTAATCGTTCTTAAAATATGTTTCTTTTGGATGATAATAATTTTTTTATATGTTATTTATAATTTAAATTATAAGATATTTTATTTTTAAAAATTATTTTTATAAAGGGTTCATTTATAATATTCGAACAGGGCCACTTAAATGTTTGGGCCGGCTCTGCCCGTGTGGAGGTGTTTAATTTCCCGTCTTTGTACGGTGTTTGTTTTCCTGTCTTCGTGTACGGTGTTTGTATTTGCAGATTTGCTTCAATCCAGCTTTAGAGCAGATTCATTGACTTCAGCGTCTTCAATAACGTTGCAGATTCAGATGCATGATTACTCCGAACACTTATATTTTGTCAAATCAATTGTAGGCTTTATCATTTGGCCGTGTTATGCTATTAACTCGGATGCGGTGAGTTTGTTCGCCGATTTATCCTTTATAGTTTTTAGCAAATTTGAATATGTTATGATGTCGATTGATGTAATTTACAAATTTGAATGAATGAATATCTTTATTTTAGTCAAAAAAAAAGTACATTTGTTTCTTTTTCTAACAGCAAGAGATTCTATTAATAAAATGAGAAGGAGAAAGTATGAGAGGTACCCAAACCCGCACATGTAGAATAAGTACAGTAACTACTCAACTCTCCTAACACAATAAGAACTATATTCGACCACACGGTCTATCTATCTATCTAAGAATACAATTCAACGGGTCCACATATCATTCATACAACATACACGACTTTTTTTTAGTACGCACTTCCAAGAGGCATAAATAACTAAATCCAAATTGTCATCGACCTCTAACAACTTGTCGCAAAAAATCCTTTCATTTCTAGCATGCCACAACGCCCAAATAACCGCATGCCAAATCATTATGATCCCCTTCAAACCACACTTCCCCTTCCGCAAGGGTAATCGAAAGCTCTCGAACAAAGACAACAAAGTCTCCGGGATTGTCGTGCTCACACCAAACCACCAATGCACTTGCACCACACCGTCCAAGCAAATGGACAAGAGCAAAAAATATTATTTTTTGTCTTCAATGCGGTTTCACACCATACACACCGAGCCTCTATTCCACTTAAAACTGTATTTTCATGCGTTAGATTTGACCTTTATAATTTGACTACTGATGTATTTAACTTATAGTAATAATATGGATTAAATACATTAATTGTCAAATTAACAAAAAAATCAAATTTGTTTTTAATATAGTGTCGGGAGAGAGTATATAGTAAAGAGGTGTATCTCAATAGTCAAATGAATTTGGTCAAAAACTTAGGCAAAATACATATATATATGACTTTTGTTATAACGTCTTTCTTAAAAGTTGGATATAAAATTAAGCTAAGGTTTATCTTATATTCTATAAATTCTCATGGGAATTGAGCTATATCTAAAATTAAATTATGAGGTAAGTAAAATTTGTCGGTAATTGTTAAATCAGTGATCAAATATAGACACTCTTGTATTGAGAGGGGATTAAATTTTCAACTTCTAAAATTGAGAAATTTATTTTAATATATTTTGAATTTCATGTGTTAGCAAGTACTATAAAAAAGAACTCTGTCGCGCCGCGAAAATCGCCCGAGCGTTTAGGACACTCGGTATGACACAGAGTCGCCACCAAATTTTATTTTATTAGGAAAATATTGATAAAACCTAAAAACCTAAGGAAGGATGGTCATCGCAACCATTTCCAAGTTCGGGAGTTGGTTATGCAAGGGGAAGGTATTAGCACCCCTCACATCCGTTGTACTCAACGGGAACCTCCTAATTAGCTCTAGGGTATTAAAGTATTTTTTTAAAGTTTATTTACATGTTTTTTATTTATTAGATATTTATTTACCATTAAATATATTTACAAAAAGGGGAAAAGATTAGGTTTTTTATTATTATGCTTGACAAGATGACTCTTGCTCCTACGTATCCTCCGGTGCGATGAGGAAATCAAAGCTACGTAGTTCTGGGTATGGTGTTGGTTTGTGTTTTTTATGAAAAAGGTTTTGCTTTTACCTCTTAAAATGACCTTTAAGAATGACCCGAAGGCGAAAAAAATTTGATTTGATTTTTGATGTTTTTTAATGTTCTTTTTATGGGTTTGAGTGGAAGACGACTAAAAGTCGGACAAAGTGTGCACTAAGCCCCCAATTAGTCGAGAAGCGAACGGATGTGCATCCGCCTCCTCTTTTTTAATCCACTATATTTTAAATATATTTTTAGTATATTTTGTGTATAATAACAAAATTAAAATTGTATTTTTATGTATTGTTTTTGATATTTACATCATGTTTAA
Organism: Trifolium dubium; assembly: GCA_951804385.1. NCBI lineage: Eukaryota > Viridiplantae > Streptophyta > Magnoliopsida > Fabales > Fabaceae > Trifolium > Trifolium dubium. The sequence goes on along the minus strand of OX638072.1, from coordinate 32,342,145 downwards.
ATTAAATAATTTAAATAACAAACTAAATAAATTGAAGGATTAAATTGAGTATATGACTTTTTGACAAAATTAGTTTATGTGACTTAGATGAATTAACATGTGAACTAGACATGCCTAAACCGTGTTGCATTTCAAGTCTGAAGCACCCAGAGCCAATCAATTTTCTACATGTGGCATTCATCTTTGAATTATATAACAATTAACAAGGCAATAGATAACATGAAAAGGTGTAAAACTAAACAAAAAAAAGAAGAAACATGAAGAACAAAACCTGAAATTCTTTGCGATCTCCTTCCTCCTTCTGGTCGGAGGCTTCACACGGATGTCGGAATCCGGCGGTGATGGTAGTAGTTGTTTTGGATTTGAAGGAAATTAGTGGTTGTGTAAGGGAGAATTGATTGTGGTTTATGAAGAATTTTGTGGTATGAATGAAGAATTGGTGTGTGAATTATTGTGTAGAAAGGACCCCTATTTATAGTTTTGAATTAGGCTTTTTAAAACTTGAATGAATCTTGAGAGATTTGGTTTGTAAATTAATTTGAGAGATTTTGTTTGTTTTTAATGATTGATTTGCTCTCATTTTATATTTTAGTGTTAATTCTCTTGCTTGTTCTTCAAGACCAAAGATTTGGTTTTATTTTGTTTAATTTACTTCTTTTTTATATTTTTGTGTCTTTTCTTATTTTCTTTCTATATAAGTTTATATATTTTCCTTCTTTTTATATATATGCTTTATTTTTATAATTCTGGACAAACAAAAAAAAGTGATAAAATATTTTTAATACAAAAAGTTTCTCGCCAGAAAAATAAGTAAAATTGACTAAAATAAATATGTACTAAAAATTTAGAGGGTAAAATTTGGGGTATGACAGCTGCCCCTATTTAAATATCTTTAAATGTCTTTGAAAGATAATTAAATATAAGAATACCCATAATTTTGCCTTATGAAAGTAAATGATCGATTATCGCCTTGACGATGTTTAGATCTTAAGGATAGTCCTTGCCCCGAAGGGTGTTTAAACCAAAAATAGGCGTTGTCCCGTAGGGTGCCTAAATCTTTTGAAAGATAACCATTTCCCATATGTAGTTGAACCAAGAAGAAGTCATCACCCCGCGGGGTACTTCAACTAAAAAGGATAATCGCTGCCCCGCAGGGTTCTTGAGTTAAAAGGTAGTCGTCACCTCACAAGGTGCTAAATTGAAAGGAAATCGTCGCTCCGCAGAGTGTTTCCGCTAAAAGATAGCTGTCGCCCCTCAGGCGTTTAAAGGAAATCGTCACTCCGCAGAGTGTTTCCGTCAAAGGATAGTCGTCACCCCTCAGGGTGCTTAAAGGAAATCGTCACTCCGCAGAGTGTTTCCGTCAAAGGATAGTCGTCACCCCTCAGGGTACTCAAACTAAAAGGAAATCGTCACTCCGCAGAGTGTTTCCGTTAAAAGATAGTCGTCACACCTCAGGGTGCTTAAAGGAAATCGTCACTCCGCAGAGTGTTTCCGTTAAAAGATAGTCGTCACCCCTCAGGGTGCTTAAAGGAAATCGTCACTCCGCAGAGTGTTTCCGTTAAAAGATAGTCGTCACCCCTCAGGGTGCTTAAAGGAAATCGTCACTCCGCAGAGTGTTTCCGTCAAAGGATAGTCGTCACCCCTCAGGGTGCTTAAAGGAAATCGTCACTCCACAGAGTGTTTCCGTTAAAGGATAGTCGTCACCCCTTAGGGTGTTTAAAGGAAATCGTCACTCCTCAGAGTGTTTCCGTTAAAGGATAGTCGTCACCCCTCAGGGTGCTTAAAGGAAATCGTCACTCCGCAGAGTGTTTCCGTTAAAGGATAGTCGTCACCCCTCAGGTTACTCAGACTAAAAAGGAAATCGTCACTCCTCAGAGTGTTTCCGTCGTTAGGTCATCTCCCCTCAAGGTGCTTAGATCCTAAAGATAAATGGTTGCTGCCCCGCAGGGTTCTAACATAATTAGATCTTCTCCCCTCAGGGTGCTTATCCTAAAGATATCTGGTTATTGCCCCGCAGGGTGCTAACATAATTAGATCTTCTCCCCTCAGGGTGCTTATACCTTAAAGATAACTGGTTATTGCCCCGCAGGGTGCTAACATAATTAGATCTTCTCCCCTCAGGGTGCTTATATCTTAAAGATAACTGGTTATTGCCCCGCAGGGTGCTAACATAATTAGATCTTCTCCCCTCAGGGTGCTTTGATCCTAAGAATAAGTGTGAGTAGTTGCTATCAGCCTGTGGCCGGGCTAACCTGATTTGTTGGGGATATGAAGTACCCGCCTAACATTCCATGCTGAGGAGACTCTAGATTTATTTCTGGTTATGTTGCCCATGGTTTTGTGCATGATGATGTTAATCGTGAATGATGCATGATGCAAAATTGGGGGAGGCTGAGCTTGATTTGAATTTGTCGATGGCGATTAGACTTTTGTTTGACCGCATAAGATCAGACTTTTAGATTGGAGAATATTAATTATGCTATGAATGCATTGTGATGCAGATGCATTTGTGATCACGTGTAGTGTATGCTATGCATGAAATGAAATGCATTATTGATGTATGTATTGAATGCGTGTCCATGATAATTGGGCTTCAAGATGGGTGTTAAGTGGCTCTCGGTTTTTTTTTGATGGGAAAGGCCAAGAAGAATCAATGTTTTTGGATAACCGATTGAGGTTGAATCAGGATTGATTTTAAGGGTTGTCACTGCCAACATATATTGAATTTTGAATTTGACGAATGAATTATAGTTTTCTAATGCAATGCATGTTTTGATGCTAAATGAATGCGAACATGAATGATGCATGAATATGATTTGAAAGTGTATGAAAGGGTTTTTTGGATGGTTTCAGGCCTGAGAATGCGTTCCGCAGCAAAGTTTCCTTGTCCAAAAACCCATGAGTTTTGCCGGCATGATCTCCCGACACCCATTATGAACTCAACAGTAGCTAATGTCTGACATGATTCACTTGAATGACCTGAAAGTATGGGGAGGGATGGCCTCTGCTGCAGCTCATTTTGCCTTTTTGTTTTTTATTTTTGAAATCCCTAACTTTTGCCTGGACCGCTCTTTCGAGTTTTCAGTCCACCGGGAATATTTTCCTTTTTTGGTGTCCCTAATTTTTGCCTGGACCGCCTTTTCAGGTTTTCAATCCAGCGGGACACTCTTTATTGCTTAAGCCGCCCTGACGGGTTTTCGACTTAGCGAGTTTTTATACATTTTTTTTTTAGGCATGGTTTTTTGACTTTATCGGAGCCCTATGAGCAGAGGTTCCTTTCATTCCCTGGTGTAGGATGACCATTCGAGAGGAGCGCTACATTCAATGTTGAATACTGGAGCAAATGAAGCTGCTTGAGATTAAGTCTGATATGACATTGCTGCGAACTGCCCCATCATTTGAATTCTTGAGGAGTATGCCCCCTAATTAATTGGCGTCTTAGGGATAGTGCCTCTAGGCTGGCCAATTCTTGACCACTTTTGACTTTGAGTAGCAGGAGTTTAGAGGACCTGCCCCTGATTAGAAGGAATTTGCCACTGATTGGTAGGCTTCTTAGATGCCTTGCCCCTAATTAAGAGCGTCTTGATTCTTTGATCGAGCCGTTTGCTGAATTAACCAGATGCTGAGTATTGATTTGCAAGTAAAATTGTTTCTTTTGCCAAGTATTTTTAACACAATGCACATGCGGGTTTTTGAAATTGAATATTTTTTGGAAGCACATATGGTATGTACAAAAGATAATCATTGATTACATAACAAATAGGATGAGTCAGCTTAACAATAAATTTGCCGAATATGCTTTCCTGGTGAACCTGCCTTCAATTAGGTCTTTTGAGAATTATTCATATAAATTAAATTCATGTAAACCAAGCCAGAAATGATATAAATTTGTGTTATCAGATCCCCCCATACTTGAACTTTTGCTTGTCCTCAAGCATAAAAATAGTAAACCTTTTTAGCACATGTTTGAAACAGGACACGACGACTCTAATTGTACGTGGTTGCCGGCTAGATAGGAAAATCAAGTAATAGACATCAAATACTAAGAGCACCGTAGTAACACAAAATCACTCATTGTGGTCAAAGATTCCCATCATATGAAGACAAATCTGAAGTGTTTTATTATGACTCTAACTTTTGCTTAAATTTTATTTACCCTTTTCATTCAAGTGCAATCACATTAAGCCCGTTATCTTGTACACGCCCATGGTAGGAAAATCTGTTAGTGATTATGATCATGTATCGAGGGGTGCTGATAACGAAAGTTTGGCAAACCCCCTTTTTTTCTCCCAAATGCAGCTGTGGGGGATCGGATCGTAACCCGCCCTTCCAAGTTCAGAATCAGACACCTCTGAACCAACTACTAAAAGGGTTTATTTACCATGGTTTTACTTTGTATGTTCAATGATTGTTGAATTACACAACCGAGTGATGGTCATCTAACTCAACAAATGCATTCCCACTTTTAAAATCAACCAATGTATGTAAACTTTTATTTCTGGATCATTCACTTATGTTCATTGATTTCCCACTTAGTTTGTGCTTAAGATGGTGCCGACTGCTAAGATAGACTACTAAGGGTTACAAAGTTTAAATTCAAGTCCTTGTCAAAGTTATTACTCAAATTAATCTTACATATTTCTGGGTGTCTAAGGTGTTAAGACGGTACCGATTTTATTGAATCATTACTAAACCTTCATAATGTAGCCAAAAGTACCAAAACAACCTATGTACTCTTAAAGTGTCATGTCGAGTATCAAACCAAAATTGCTTGCTTTTCTTAAAAATTTGATATATCTCAAGAAACTGGGAGAATCAGATAACAACGAAAACACATCCAAGAATGACTCAACTTAGTATGAACTAATCAAATTTTATATATATTTTTTATTTTGAAAACGCCTTTCATCATCAACCAGTTTTTTTTTTTTTACCATTGAAAGCATATATCAGCAATAATCAGTTATTTATTTTCATCATCCTCGCTCCAAGTTTGCAAGTAATAAAACAAGAAAAGAGTGGACATGAATGGATTAATTCCAAAGACATGCATGTTTATTATATTAGGAGTATTAGTCAAAAGTTACAACTTTAAAAGCAAAAGAATTAAATTGAGACTGGAAGTTCAAAGTCGAATGATCCTTGGAAGGGAGCTTTCTTGATGATTGGCCAACCATGAGTTAGTTGCTTGTTGTCAATCAGATCTTGCACCATTTCTTTGAAGGTATAGCAGTCTTCAATTGAGTGCCCCACTACTCCGTCATGAAATTCACATTGGGCGTTCGGGTTGTACCAAGGAGGAAACGGAGACTTCATGGATCTGGTCTTTCTGGGAGTGATTGAAGAAACTCCGACTAGATGAGTCCACAATTGACTGTATGTTAAGGGGATTGGGTCGAACTGGCGAGCCCCTCCTTTCAGATCACTTGGATGCCTCCGTTGATCCTGAGTTTGATGCCGATGGTTCAGATTTCGAGCTTGCTGATTCTGATGAAGCAAGGGAACCAAACATGGTTGTGGTCCCTGAGGTGCTGGATTGCCCCAGGGTTGATTCAGTTGAGGATCCATGGAGGACTGCCGAGGGCACGCTTGTTGCGGCAAATGTTGTTGAGGCGAAGGAATCACCCATGGCTTTGGTGTCCGAGGTGCTGGATGACCTTGTGACTGATAAGGTAACAGGTTTTCATTTTTCTCCAACAAGATTTGAATGATCAGTTGAATCTGAGTCTTCAACTGGGCAACCTCTACCTTCAATAACTCATGTTCTTTCTTGAGCTCTTCCATACTTTGTTGAGACATTCTTCCAAATCCATTCATGGGTATCGGGATACCTGCTTGCGGTATTATAGTTTGAGGACGGTGAGGAAAGAAAAGATATGACTATTTATTTTGACGATGCAAGTGCATGAGAATGTATGATATGCATGATAGATGCAAGATGGTGAAGGTTGGATGACCTAATAGGTAGGCTTCCCTGCATATGATGGTTCTATGTTTCAATTACCCAACCCCTCACAAGGACGGCTCCTACGGGATTTTGATTGATTTCTTTATTTATTTTTTTTGAAGGCTCCATTTAAGGTGGTAGATTCCTTTGATTTTTCCACATGATACATGGTGAAATTTCAAAGGATCTCCCTTAAATGGAGTCTTTGGGTTCTAAATGGGGTCCTAGAGTCGCTGACCGAATCCAAAGTTTTGCCAAGCGGAGGGGCTAGCCCATTCCTGACAAATCCTTTTGAACCAGTCTACTCTAGGCGGAGTCTTCGTACATCACCCATTGGGATGTTCATCCCATAGGTCCATACTACCAACTCCTAACTTAACTTAGGGTTTTTCTCAAATTTTATTCAAAAATAACCCCACCCACAATACATAAAAAGAAACATAATAATGCAGGAAAATAAAAAATAAAATAAAACAAGAAAAAAAAAACAAAGTAAACAAACAAAACAAATAACCCTAAAACTAGAGGATAGGCTTAACTCTCTAATTTTTAAAAGTCCCCAGCAGAGTCGCCAGCTGTCGCGCCGCGAAAATCGCCCGAGCGTTTAGGACACTCGGTATGACACAGAGTCGCCACCAAATTTTATTTTATTAGGAAAATATTGATAAAACCTAAAAACCTAAGGAAGGATGGTCATCGCAACCATTTCCAAGTTCGGGAGTTGGTTATGCAAGGGGAAGGTATTAGCACCCCTCACATCCGTTGTACTCAACGGGAACCTCCTAATTAGCTCTAGGGTATTAAAGTATTTTTTTAAAGTTTATTTACATGTTTTTTATTTATTAGATATTTATTTACCATTAAATATATTTACAAAAAGGGGAAAAGATTAGGTTTTTTATTATTATGCTTGACAAGATGACTCTTGCTCCTACGTATCCTCCGGTGCGATGAGGAAATCAAAGCTACGTAGTTCTGGGTATGGTGTTGGTTTGTGTTTTTTATGAAAAAGGTTTTGCTTTTACCTCTTAAAATGACCTTTAAGAATGACCCGAAGGCGAAAAAAATTTGATTTGATTTTTGATGTTTTTTAATGTTCTTTTTATGGGTTTGAGTGGAAGACGACTAAAAGTCGGACAAAGTGTGCACTAAGCCCCCAATTAGTCGAGAAGCGAACGGATGTGCATCCGCCTCCTCTTTTTTAATCCACTATATTTTAAATATATTTTTAGTATATTTTGTGTATAATAACAAAATTAAAATTGTATTTTTATGTATTGTTTTTGATATTTACATCATGTTTAAATTAAATAATTTAAATAACAAACTAAATAAATTGAAGGATTAAATTGAGTATATGACTTTTTGACAAAATTAGTTTATGTGACTTAGATGAATTAACATGTGAACTAGACATGCCTAAACCGTGTTGCATTTCAAGTCTGAAGCACCCAGAGCCAATCAATTTTCTACATGTGGCATTCATCTTTGAATTATATAACAATTAACAAGGCAATAGATAACATGAAAAGGTGTAAAACTAAACAAAAAAAAGAAGAAACATGAAGAACAAAACCTGAAATTCTTTGCGATCTCCTTCCTCCTTCTGGTCGGAGGCTTCACACGGATGTCGGAATCCGGCGGTGATGGTAGTAGTTGTTTTGGATTTGAAGGAAATTAGTGGTTGTGTAAGGGAGAATTGATTGTGGTTTATGAAGAATTTTGTGGTATGAATGAAGAATTGGTGTGTGAATTATTGTGTAGAAAGGACCCCTATTTATAGTTTTGAATTAGGCTTTTTAAAACTTGAATGAATCTTGAGAGATTTGGTTTGTAAATTAATTTGAGAGATTTTGTTTGTTTTTAATGATTGATTTGCTCTCATTTTATATTTTAGTGTTAATTCTCTTGCTTGTTCTTCAAGACCAAAGATTTGGTTTTATTTTGTTTAATTTACTTCTTTTTTATATTTTTGTGTCTTTTCTTATTTTCTTTCTATATAAGTTTATATATTTTCCTTCTTTTTATATATATGCTTTATTTTTATAATTCTGGACAAACAAAAAAAAGTGATAAAATATTTTTAATACAAAAAGTTTCTCGCCAGAAAAATAAGTAAAATTGACTAAAATAAATATGTACTAAAAATTTAGAGGGTAAAATTTGGGGTATGACAAACTCAATTTTTAATTAAATCTATTCTTCATATATATACATATATATATGCTAAAGATGATATTTTTACAACCACTTCATATATAGAAGAGGTAATATAAACAAAGAACTCGTTTTTTAATTTAGTTAATAGCAAATTACATTAAACTGTAGCTGCTAACAAAATTACACTCAGGATCAATCGGACGGCCGATAACATAATTGCATAATTGCGCGGATAAAAAAGTAACTGCATTGAATCCGAGTTCCGTTAAGCCAGCCAAACCAACCACTTTCACAAAAAACTTATATTATGTAGAATAAAACCCAGCAGAAATCAGCACATAAAATGTTGAATATTTACAAGTATTTGAAGTGAAACTATATACTATATTATAAGTTTTAATGTGTATATTTTGATGGCAAAGAAGCAGCGACCGCGCCTGACTCGACCAATATTGACCAAAGGACTTGCACATCTTCGCATGGACATGACTTCACATCCTTATATAAGATGTATATTCCTCTACCTATTTTACACAATAAACACAAATTAATATCATCACCATTTGTATAAAGTTGCATGAATATGGATTGAACAAGATTAATGGTCTGATTAAGAAGATATAACAAACACAACACAAAATTTAATTAGAGGAAAATTAAAAAGAGATACAATTGCATAATCAAAGATGGAATGATCATATTGTATGGAATTAATGTAACTAAAAATTGAAATTATAATATTCATACTTACTCTTTTTATTGTTTGAGTGAATCCGAACCCAGAGCTTCTTCAATGGGCAGAGTAAGGATTGAAACCAACCCATTTTGGTGATGTGCTAGCTAGTAATTTTGGGTCATATTAGTAGGTGAAAATTTTGAAGAAAATGAGACATGTTTAAAATGGAGATTGCTTGGAAGTTGGAATAATATAGAGACACTTGAATAGTAATGCTTCTCATGTAATTTATCAAATTTTAATTTAGTAATCATGCAAGAAAAACATGGCCACTTGGTGCTATGTCTTTGTCACACATTTTTTATCTTATGCAAGGAGCTAAAATCGTGTTGTGTATATAAACAAACTATAAAGTATAACCATTTTTAGGGAATTAACACGCTTTCAAACCATCTTGCTTACATTATATTTAAAAAAACTTATGTGTGAAGCACAAGGGTTTGTTTACAACTTTATTTATAAAAAAAATAAAAAAGTGCTCTTTACAATTTTGTAGCTACTTGATTTCTACGGATTTGGTGGGTTTTCTTCTTCAAGTATTACTATTTATAGATGAACTATCAGTCTTCTCGATGGTTTTGTTTTACTCAAAAAGTGGTATAACTTATGAAATTATAATTTGGAGAGATATTTAGTTTGAAGAGATATTTAGGAGAGATATCCTTTAGGAAAATATGTGATTTTATCATTAAAAAATGTTAACAATTTTTAAATTACTTGTCAATTTTTTTTTAAATTACTGAATATTAAACCTATGTTCTTAATTTAAGTTAAAGTTCAATTCTTTTATTTAATATAAGATTTTAACTCATACTTGATACATCACAACATAAGTTCTCGTAAGATATTTCAAGTAGTATGAGTTGAATGACATATGAATTGGATAGAAAAAATTTAAAAATCAATTTTTAAAATACCAATTTATCTTTTCGATATATTAAATAAAATATCACAACAGAAAAGCAAAATTTTTGTGTCTCACGTACTTCTCTACATGTCTTAACATAGTGAGTTTTTCATTACTTTTTTTTGACAAAAGTTTTCATTACTTACAATTACAGATTACAACTTTTTTGTTCAAGATTATGTGCCTCCACATTGGGCCTAAGTGTATTGAGCATGGGCCCAATAATTGAATCGTTACCCAATGTAGTGGGTTTGGTTTCTTTTGCAACTCTAATAATTCTTTCAATTTTACCGGCTCCACATTTATCACTACTCACCATCACTTGCTTTGCTCTTTGAACCCTCCTCTTCAATAGAGCACTTTCCAACTATAAGCTCTTTGAACCTGCGGATAAGGTGTTGGACGACGAGCCAATTATATTGGCCCAATTGGCCAATACCCTTACGCCCATCATATATTGTAAATGACGAATCACACTCTGTAAGATTTTCCATAAATGTCAGAAGGGATCAACGCGTGATTGATTTGTCATCCTCCGACGTCCCCCTTTTCCACCTCTAAGTAGTGGTGTGTCTCGTTGCAATCATTTCAGTCATTCCCTTTCTATGCTCTTCTTACTGTTGGGGTTCGGAATCTCCTACCATTCCCTTTAAGGTAAGGGCCTGTTTGATGAACGTTAGATATTTTTATCACATCACGCGCTCGGTTTCTAAGACAATCCCATATATTGTCCCAAAATAAAGAAGTCAATCTCATATATCCTCTTCTAACATGACATTGTTTATTTACACGACCTTATACAAATTTGTTTTGACAAGTGACTGAATGACTTGTAACTTTTCATCACATGGGAATGCTAGGCTAAGGTGACACTTGATCAAAAAACTCAACATCAATTTCAATTCTCAAATTCATTCAACCCAACAAATCGCATAAAATCCATCATTATTGTTGTTAAGAGCAATTGATTGTAAGCATGTAGATGCTCTTATATTACCATGAAGGTAGGGGCCGGACAGCTAGACAAGATTCAGCAAAATTCCAAACCCTTTTCACTATTGGCACTGCAGAAATAGAAGGAATATTATTAACCTCAATGTTCAAGCAATGTTTTGTCTTATAGTATTTACCATTATTCCATTTCCTTTAATGATTCCTCGCCACTTCTATATTTGTTGGTTCCTTTTACAATTTTTTCCTAAAGTGAAATTTGGATTCTATGTCAATGTTAAAACCCTACATTAATAGTGCGTATGAAAAGTTTGCGAGCTATGGAAAAAAAAAAACACATTCATTTGATTCTTAAAATCTTAACGTTTATAAAATCACGTACGTTTTTCTTTTGACTGTGAAAAAGACTTTTTAAACTCGTATTCAAACATACAATAGTGACCATTGGATTGATATCGGCCAATTCAAAATTTCAACCTTGAAAGTTGAAACCTCAACATTGTTTGATCTCGATCCTGATCCAACAAGTCAACATTATAAAGGTGCGAAAGTGGGGTTTGAACGACTACAATAAATTTCTAAATTGGATCTCAATCTAGGACATAGTTTTGAATTTCAATGGATCCTCAACTAGCTAAGGGTCTTGTTGAGTGATTCTTGTTATTCATTTATTATTAAAAGAAAATTCTTTTTGTGACAATTAATTTGTAAGAAAAAGTGGGTATTGATTGCTGTCTCACTCTAATGCCATGTCAATGTGTCTTGTAACTTATCTTTCACACTATATTGTAAGTGCAATATTGGCCTGGGAATCAGATTCATGCAGTTGTATGATAAGTCTAAGTGGGATCTATGCAAATTAATAAGTGGGACACTCTACTCTTTTGCTTATTGATATACTTGTGTATTAATAATCATGACAATTTTGCATTCTCTATTGATGAAGCCACCAGACTCATTCCAATTTATTTAGTAGCTATCTTTTATGAACTAGACATATAATAAGTTCAATTGATGAAGATGTAACTCACATCACACAAAAATATATAGTACTAGCTAGTTTGCTATAACCTTAACTTGTGAGACTTAAATCTTTTATTTATCCAAAAATCAAATCAATAAAAACAAAATAAATGATAACTCTAAATACAAGCTAAGTTTTTTATTTAAAAATTTGATTAAACAATCAAATACAAGTAAGTGAGCAAATTAATTTTAAATTATTGTATACAACCTTCAATTATAGGAAAACAAAAATGCTTAATTAGTCAAACCGTGTCTAAAATCCCAGGCAGTTGGGCTGTCTATGATCTAAATGTCCCTTGGTGGGGCACCTAATCCCTTGTTAGGTTTAAGCAAAGATGATCAATTATGTCGTTAAATTAATTTTGAACATGATGGTCAAGCAGCCTGCAATTTATCAATTTGCCAAGTGTCATTACATATAGGCTTAAACATCATTTTGGTCTATATACACAAAATTTTAGTTTTAGTTCTTGTATGTGATTTTATTCCAAAATAGTACTTGTATCGACCAAATTTTTTGTTTTTTGTCCCAAAAGTTAAAATCCGCAGAAAAATTCTCAAGTTTTTTGCAGATTTTCCTACGAATTTTCCTGCAGATTTTTACTTGAAGGACCAGAAGCAAAAAGTTTAGTCGATACAAAAAGGACTATTTTTAAATAAAATCACATACAAGACTAAAACTAAAATCTCACATTACATATAGAAACTAAAATGACGTTTAAGCCTTACATATAATATGATGGAACTCACTCTACCCAATTTTTTTCCCTCAAAAGTGAACGGTAAAGTAGATCAAAATTGGCCAGTTTCAATGGATATTGGATCAGTTTCTTCATGAAGCAACCGTGGTTTACTTTTTCAATATATATATATGAAAGTGATATATTGAAATTCTAGGGGCAAAAAGATGGTTATTTTTTAAGAAGGTTTAGGTGAGTTAGATCTCGAGTTTGATTAGTATTTTGATTTAGACAAAATTACAAAATTAAAGGGTATAGATAAAAATGTTTTATCTATTATCAATTAATGAGATTTCGGAATGAGAGTTAAATTCACATTTTTGTGAAGTATGAACAAATATTACTATTTGTATTGACAAATAGATAGTTACTTGTAAGTGAGGCTAAATTTAACTTTGATTGTCTTTTTAAGAAACTTTGATTGTGTTAAACACAATTATTCCCGACAATTATTGAAAAAGCCACACTTAGAGGTTTGATATCTCATGTTGTGATTCAAGAACCGTGAATCTGAAGATGCATAATATGTAGCTCTCAATTAACATTTTTATATGTGTTTTTCTTTTATTTGCTACTTTAAAATATTAAATAGAAATCCTAATTTTGAATTAGCTAAAAAAATTGTTGATGGCTAAAAATAACTTGAACGAAAAAAATAGATGAAGACTTTAAAACAGTAGAACAGTTGCAATTAAAATTTAAACTAAATAAAACATGTTTTTTTTCATACTCCTCCATCATATACCAGTTTCATACTAATTAACATGTTGTGCTGTTCATCCAACATTACTCTTAAATCTTACGTTATTTTGATGATTTTAATCATCTTATAACTACAATTATTTTCAACAGTTTTACCACTATGTGATAGGAATGCAGCCCAAGCTACTACAATGGGCCTCCCTAAGAGAGTAATCAAACGGCCCAGCTACTTGCAAGACTATGAAACCAGTTTCAAGTCCATTAGTGGTAGAAACACCTAGAAGACTCTTGTGAGCATTGCACTGTCATTCTTATCCTAAGACAGTTGAAGCCTTATCCTAATTGTCCTTTTTATCATTTTGTTTTATTATTCTGTCATGAGCTGTCCTCAAGAATCCTATGAGACAATATTGAGCTGCTATTTTGTATAAGTTGAGGAATGAATGAATAAAAAGTATTGAATTTCCAGAATTTATTTTTATAGTTTAGAATAGACTTAAATTAGTTTCTTTTTCTTATCAATTGGTGCTTTCATTGCCCTTTTGAACTTATACCATGTCCGAACCACCCCCACCACCCCTCACACCCATTGAATCTGCCATCATCGCTCTAGCTGCAAAAATCGACGCCATAGCGGGAGATCTCTCCTCCCTCCGAACAAATCCACCACCTTATAATAACCAAACACCACCACCACCTCCTCATTCACCACCAACCAATGACCGCCAACGACCCCACATGAAGCTTGAAGTACCACGGTTCGACGGCACAAATGTTGTTGGCTGGATCTTTAAAATAACTCAGTTTTTTGATTACCACAACACACCTGATCATGACCGTCTAACAATAGCCTCTTTCTACATGGATGGTCCAGCTCTAAGTTGGTTCCAATGGATGTCACGTAACAACCTCATTAACTCCTGGCATGATCTTCTCCTTACTCTTGAAATCCGTTTTGCCCCATCCTTCTATGATGACCCTCGTGGTGCCTTATTCAAACTCACCCAAACCGGTTCTGTTAACCAATACCTTAATGATTTTGAACGAATCGCTAATCGTGTTGTTGGTTTGCCTCACCCTTTTCTCCTTAGTTGTTTTGTATCTGGACTGTCACCGGAAATACGTCGTGAAGTCCAAGCCCTACAACCCGTTTCTTTGCCTCACGCAACAACCCTAGCCAAGATACAAGAAGATAAAATCAATGACCGTCGTCGTCTTTTCCGACCAAAAACTACTTCCCCTGCTACCTCAAATAACACTACCAACAACACTACCAACATGCTCACTTTTCCAACTACCCAACCTACTACTAACACCTCTCCATCCACATCCAAGTTGAACTTCAAAAAGCTATCACCGGAAGAATTAATTTCTCGCCGGGAACGCAACTTATGTTATAACTGTGATGAGAACTTCACCCCTGGCCACCGCTGCAAAGGTCGCTTTTATTTACTAATATCCGAGGAAGAGGATATACACACACCAACTGAACCACCGCCAGGCCCTGCTATTGAGGAAATAGCCTCCCCTGCTTCTCCCGAACTCGAAACCCCGGCACAATTAAGCCTTCACGCTATGTTCGGATCCTCAAACCACAACACCATTCGTGTTACAGGAACCATCAACAAACACTCTGTCTCTGTCCTAGTTGATGGAGGAAGTTCTCACAATTTCATCCAATCCCGCATCGTTAAATTTCTTGGCCTCCACCCCACTCCAACTCACACAACTCTTCGTGTCATGGTTGGCAGCGGTGACACCTTAGAATGCACCCACAAATGTAACCTAATCCCTCTTTCCATCCAAGGACAAACCTTTGTTGTCGATCTTTATGTTCTTCCTTTAGGAGGTGCAGAGATTGTTTTAGGAGCCCCTTGGCTCAAAAGCCTTGGCCCAGTTCTCATGGACTACTCAAATTTATCCATGACCTTCACCTTATTGGGCCAACCCATCACATTCCACTCAGATGCTGCCTTCAAACCAAATGATGTCTCTCACACACAAATGAAACGTTGTATTCAAACTCATGCCTTATCATCTCTATTCCAACTTGAACTCTTACCTTCTCTACCTGAAACTACCACACCAGACCCTCCGAAAAATCCTCAAACACCAGAAATTACCACCCTCCTAAACAAATTCTCTCAATTGTTTGACCAACCTCCCAAATTACCCCTTGATCGCCCCACAAACCATCAAATACACCTACTTCCCAATTCTTCACCCGTCAATGTACGTCGATATCGATATCCTTACCACCAAAAATTCGAAATTGAAAAGCAAGTCACCGATATGTTAGCCACTGGCCTTATCCAACCTAGTCGCAGCCTCTTCTCTTCCCCAATGTTACTTGTCAAAAAGAAAGATGGCTCTTGGCGTTGTTGTGTGGACTACCGAGCCCTCAACGCCATTACTATTAAAGATCGCTTTCCTATGCCTACCATTGATGAGTTATTAGACGACCTCGGCACAACTTCTTGGTTCTCAAAACTTGACTTACAGCAAGGTTTCCATCAAATTCGAATGAGCACCGACGATATCCCTAAAACAGCTTTTCGCACCCATCATGGCCATTACGAATATCGTGCCATGCCATTTGGGCTTTGCAACGCCCCTTCCACCTTCCAAGCTACCATGAATGAACTACTTCAGCCTTTCCTCCGCAAATTTGCAGCAGTATTTTTTGATGATATCCTCGTCTATAGCAATACCCTTACTGACCATTTGCTACACTTAGAACAAGTCCTCAGTAAACTGGCCTCTTCCACCTTTTTCCTCAAACGTTCCAAGTGTCTATTTGGGCAACGACAACTTGAGTACTTAGGCCATATCATATCCCATCAAGGAATCCAAGCCGACCCTTCCAAACTTCAAGCCATGGTTGACTGGCCAACCCCTAACTCTATCACTGCTCTCCGTGGTTTCCTCGGTCTTACGGGATTCTATAGAAAATTTATAAAGGGTTATGCATCCATCGCCACCCCCCTCACCAACCTACTCAAAAAAGACTCATTCCTTTGGAACACTGAAGCACAACAAGCTTTCGAATCCTTAAAAACAGCCATGACCAATGCGCCTACCCTCGCTGTCCCAAACTTCTCCATCCCTTTTGATCTTGAAACCGATGCCTCAAGGAAAGCTATGGGCGCCGTTTTAATGCAGCAGAGCCACCCTATTGCCTTCTTCAGCAAACAATTTTGTCCCCGCCTTCTCCGCTCCTCTACTTATGTCCGGGAACTTCACGCCATCACTACCGCAGTCAAAAAATGGCGCCAATACCTACTCGGTCACTCTTTTACTATCCACACAGATCACAAGAGCCTTAAGGAACTTATTTCACAAGTTATTCAAACACCAGAACAGCAGGTATATCTTTCTAAACTCCTTGGTTTTGATTTTAAAATTCAATACAAGTCTGGCAAAAGTAACGTTGTTGCAGATGCGTTATCACGTCTTGACAACTCAGGCCATTGCCTCACTCTCACCATGCCTCAATTTATTTTTTTGGATGACTTACGTGTCTCCCTTCAGCACTCCACTGACTTCACAAACCTCTTCCAACAAGTCCACACAAACCTCTGTCATTACCCAGATTATAAAACCCACCAAGGCCTCATTTTTTATAAAAATAAAATTTGGCTCAATTCTTCCAATCCATTCAAACTCAGACTCCTTGAAGAATTTCATAACTCTCCCCTTAGTGGCCATACTGGAATCCAAAAAACATATCTTCGTCTTCGTAGCAGTTTTTATTGGCAAGGAATGCACGATGATGTCAAACAATTTGTCTCAAAGTGTCTCACATGTCAAACTACTAAATATGAAACAAAAAGACCAGCTGGACTTCTCCAACCTCTACCAATTCCTTCAGCCATTTGGGAGGATCTCTCTCTTGATTTCATTACTGGTTTACCCCCTTCCCATGGTTTCACTGTTATTTTAGTAGTTGTTGACAGGTTTTCTAAAGGAGCTCATTTTGGGGCCCTTCCTACCAGCTTTTCTGCTTACAAGGTGGCTTCTTTATTCCTCGACATCATTTGCAAATATCATGGACTTCCTAGAAGCTTAGTCTCCGACCGCGACCCTATTTTCATCAGTCGCTTCTGGCAAGAATTGTTCAAGCTTAGTGGCACCAAGCTTCGTATGAGCACATCCTACCATCCAGAAACTGATGGACAAACCGAAGTGCTTAACCGTATCCTAGAACAATACTTGCGCTCTTTTGTCCATACAAAACCCAACCAATGGCACAACTTTTTACCTCTGGCCGAATGGTCTTACAACACAACATCTCACTCTTCCACTGACTGCTCTCCCTTCGAAATCACTTTCGGAAAACCCCCACCTACCATTCCATCTTACCTCCTAGGCTCGTCCAATTTGGAAGCTGTCGATACACTTCTAGCCACAAGACAAGATACAATTTCAATGCTTAAACGCAAACTCCTCAAAGTCCAAGACAAAATGAAATTTTTTGCTGACCAGAAACGAAGAGAGGTCTCATTCACCATTGGTGACCTTGTTTATGTCAAACTCCGTCCTTACCGACAACAATCCCTCACCGGTTCCACCTACTCAAAACCAAACGCTTTTATGGTCCTTACAAGATCCTTGAGCGATTCGGCCCAGTTGCTTACAAATTGGAACTCCCCCCTCAATCAAAAATACACCCAGTTTTTCACTGCTCACTACTTAAACAACACCATGGTCCCCTTACTACAACACCAGATGACCTCCCCCCTTCCAATGTCGATAATCATCCTGTCATACAACCCTTAGCTATCCTGGACTCTCGGTTTGACCACAGCTTCGACCCACCACAACGTCAGGTTCTAGTTCAATGGCTGGGTTTACTTCCGGAAGACGCCACATGGGAGGAATGGACCAATCTCAATACCAACTTTCACCTTGAGGACAAGGTGAATTTCCCAGTCGGAGGTGATGATAGGAATGCAGCCCAAGCTACTACAATGGGCCTCCATAAGAGAGTAATCAAACGACCCAGCTACTTGCAAGACTATGAAACCAGCTTCAAGTCCATTAGTGGTAGAAACACCTAGAAGACTCTTGTGAGCATTGCACTGTCATTCTTATCCTAAGACAGTTGAAGCCTTATCCTAATTGTCCTTTTTATCATTTTGTTTTATTATTCTGTCATGAGTTGTCCTCAAGAATCCTATGAGACAATATTGAGCTGCTATTTTGTATAAGTTGAGGAATGAATGAATAAAAAGTATTGAATTTCCAGAATTTATTTTTATAGTTTATAATAGACTTAGTTTAGTTTCTTTTTCTTATCACTATGTCTCCTCTCAGCAGATACATAATTATAAATCTTCATAATTTGGCTTATATCATTATTCATTATCATTTCATATAGTTTTTTATTTTATAATAAAAATAAGACAGAGACAGCTAGATGAACTCTGTATAAAACAAACACCATTTTACATTACATACCCAATTGCCATGCTTACACCAATTTCCTCTATTCTATAGTCTTTATCCATTCCTTAACTTTTCTTGCTACCCCATGTGCTTAAAGCAACTTCTCTTTTTAACAATTTTTCAAATTACACATTTTTTGTTTCTTTATTACTTTATCAATCTCATCATATATTTGACAGCTATATCATCAAATCTCACTTTTTTAGCTATATCAAACACAAAAATAGTTAATCAAATGAAAAAAAATGAAGTCTTTTGAAGCTGATATTGAAGATTTTCATACATGGTTTCTTGTTGGGTTCATTTGGAATCAGCTGAGATAAAAATCACTTTTTTTCATTAAATAAACTGATAAAGATCAGATTTTTAAGAAAAAGATTGGATTTTTTTGCTGTCATGAAAGAGTTTCCTTCTTGTTTTGGAGAAAATGGTGTTCAGGTTGCAGATTCATCGTCATCTTCATCTTCTTCAAGTAGCATAAGAGGACCACAAAATGTGGTTACTTGTATCTATCAATGTAAATTAAGAGGTCGTTCATGTTTGATTACAGTTTCATGGAGTAAAACTTTGATGGGTCAAGGCTTGAGTGTTGGAATTGATGAATTGGGTAATCATTGTTTATGTAAGGTTGATATAAAGCCATGGTTGTTTTCAAAAAGAAAAGGGTGTAAGAATATGGAAGTTGAATCTAGTAAAATTGTTATACTTTGGGATTTGAGCTATGCTAAATTTGGTTCTGGACCAGAACCATTGGAAGGGTATTATTTAGTTGTTGTGTTCAACAAAAAGATGGTGTTACTTTTAGGAGATCTGAAAAAGGAAGCATGTAAGAAGATTGATAGTGACAACAATGTTAGTGCTTATAATTCTGATGCAATTTTTATTGCAAAAAGAGAACATATTTTTGGGAAGAAATTTTACTGTGCAAAAGCTCAATTTTGTGACAAGGGTAAGGTACATGATGTGAGAATTGAGTGTGATACACTTGTTGGGACTAATGAACCTTGTCTTGTGATTAGAATTGATAGCAAGATTATGATGCAGGTGAAGCAATTGAAGTGGAAGTTTCGCGGCAATCAAACGATTTTGGTGGATGGTTTTCCAGTTGAAGTGTTTTGGGATGTTCATAATTGGCTCTTTGGAAATGCTACAGGAAATGCAGTTTTTATGTTTCAAACTTGTGTTTCTGCTGAGAAACTATGGTCAGGACAATCTGTTTCTGATCCTTCTCTTCTGACTTGGGCTTATTCTCAGCAATTTAGAGATTCTCAGTTGCAAGGTCTTGGATTTTCTCTCATTTTGTATGCTTGGAAAAATGAGTAGTTAGATACAATAGTTGAATCTTATTATTGAGTGATGAACTGGTATTTGATTGCAAGACACAGCTTTCATCAATTATGTGATCAGATTATATGAAACTGCTAAATACTTCCCATTTTTAGCTCTTCTATTATTCTCTCATTTTTCTTCTATTTCATTCAATTGCATATATATTCAAGCTCTATATTAGCCTTTTCTATTAGCATATCCGCAATTCTGTTTGCATTTTATAAATTTTAGAACCTGCTTATGCAGAATTTGGTTATTAGATATGCGCTTGGATCCGCTGCAATTGCAACCGCTGCAGAGTCGTAGAATTTGATTTCAATTTAAGCACAAACTTTTTTAAGAACAAGACTGAATTCTTGCTGATAGTTTCACTTTCACAATCTGAAATAAAAATTTAAATTTTTAATCAACTTTTTCTCAAAAGTTTGGAGGGCCTTTCTTCTATTCATAACTATGAAGGTAGGGATTTCATGTTGCGCCTTTCTTTGACAGAAATATTAACGCTATTTTGTACTAAAAACAATAACTGTGATTGATGTATTTACATTACAAAGAAAGAAATAACATGATATTCATATCATAATTCAGTGTTTGTTTGGAGGGGATTCAGTTGTCAAAAAATTTGAACAATTTTCCCTCAATACAGCAATGCATGGAAGAATGAAAATGCTTGGAAATGATTTTGTTTTCCACCCTATTGATGGCGTGAGACTGAACAATGATGATGGTGGACTCTGCAATAAATTGGTTGACTGTTTCTAACCCTTTTTGCACGTTAATGCTAGCATATACTTTGAAAACTTCTTTCACTTTTAGTATTAAAGTTTATTCGGTGAGATCCCTTTTTCAAATTCTCTTCTAATCTAAACTCTAGAGACATGTACCACAAATTAGTATGAGTATGCTATAGGGCAAAGCTTATATGACAGATAAGTGCTACTTATTTCTAACAGAAAAATATTCATTTCCACATATCTAATGAACAATTCTCAAAGTTCTACTAACCAAAGCATCAAGTATGTGAATACAAGGTCAAATATTTATGCATCGAAATTGTCTGTTGGTGGTTGCCAAATCACGCGGTTTCTGCATACGGTCGACACATCTCAGTTGTTATAGAAGATTGAACTACTTATATTTTGACTTTATCGAATTAGATTTTAAATACAAACTCAGAATAAGTTGTCGAATCTTCGCACCGGGTGGGTTTTATACATACCACTTTTTTTATGGCATCAAATGAGAGTAATGTAAAGAATTGTACTTCACCATATGATGTCCGAACTAATTTACAGTAATAATAATGTGAATAAAGACTGTAACAGCTATTGTTCTGTTAACTAAAATGTATGAAAATATAAGTAGACGCAACCTGCGAAACATACAGAAAGAAAGATGAGCACAACTGATGAGTGGGAATAATTTAAATCACTGCTACTTCCTACGACCAAATGTGTCTTCAACACCATCTGTAACCCTTTCTCTACGCTCAGCAATCATCGCTGAATATGCCTGACAGTAAACAAAAAACACAGTATAATTTAACTTAATAAAGACCAATTATTTTGCTCCGTTTCAATTGAATGTAAGTGAAGTATAGTAATGTTCATGGTTACATATTAGTACACGCTATGCTTTTTTGGTAGCAAAGAGGATCAAAGCTCAAACAAGTGAAAACTACAAGGGTAGAAACTCCAATATCATCAGCATGAATCAACTGACTAATCTGCACAGGATAATTCTTATGCAGAGTCCTCATTTAGCAAGTGCATCAACACATTAGCTTCACGATAAAAATGACAAACTTTGACCTCCTAATACATAAAAAACAGGTCCCGAATCTTATGGATCAATCTCCACCCTCACAACATCACCCCCGACTAAAACTTCTCACACCCACTTCTGAATCCATACAAAGCTCCACGACCATAAAACCTCTATTATGGGCTACGTGTAAAACCTTTAAAGACACCCACAACTCCGTCACAAATACTTAGACAAACCACATATTCAATTACCATTAAAGCCACAAATCAAACCCCCACAACTAGACACCAACCCACTGTTGGATTAATTAATTCAGCCTCACGCATAGGATTCAATGGGCTTAACATCCCAAACCATGGCGCTTAGATGCAGCCCCTTAAAAAACTCTATACTATAAGTATATTAAGTTGCGCCTTCACTAACAGCAGTTGCTTTTGGCGTAGTGGTAAGCGCTTGGTTCTACACCCACCTCTACTCGCACCATCTGTATTCAGCTTCACTCAACCCAAAGGTTGATTCCAACAAATGGAGACTTACACTCTATGAATTACAACTAGTGACTAGATTACAACTACTACACTCAAGCTTCTACTCACTTATGAGCTAACAACTTTCTAAAAATGCAATCTTTGATAATCCTCATAAGCTTTTGCATCTAAATTAAACGCATAAAGCCCTTAAGATAACTTAATTATTGCTCTAAAAATAACAAAATGCATTAAAAATTAATTAAAATATAGAAATAGATGATAGGAAAATATACTAAACAAACCTTAGGATAAGAATATAGAAAGATGTACCACCATGCGAATATGAGTAAAGATATAGCTGAAGTAACAAAAATAGAGTTGAAAATTAACCAGCTAATAGCAACAATTGAAACCCCTGTTAGCATAATTGTCCATGGTTGACACCTAAACAAAACATAACATAGTATGTTTTAGTAATTAATGGAAAAAGATTAGGAAGTAGTAAAGTAATGATGAAGAAGCATACATACATACATACATACCAAGATGGTTTGGTGTCCCAAACAGATTCATATTCGAGGGATAGATTATTGAGGTAACCGTCCATGTCATCAACAACCGCATTGTTTTCATCCAAGAAAAGAGGGTTGTTGTCTGGTCTAGACGAGTCACTGGGATTGATACCAAACAACACTGTAGTGGTAGTAGCTTCTTTGTAGGAATTTGAGAAAATAGTGTTAGGGAAACTGTGATGAGTATGAGAGTGTGGTGTTAGAGAAGAAGGCCGACGGTGGTGGAGGAGAGAAATCGGCAGCACCAACAGAGGAACCGTCGTCATGTTAAGTGCTCACTCAAACTATTATCTTCTCTTGTTTTCGGTGGATATATTGGATTCGAACCACAGTTCCTACCTTTTCATACAATCTGTCTATCCAACTGAGTTAAACTCGTAGACATTTTTTAGAATGTTTAATGTAATTAAAACCTACTACTAATTTTTGTGGGGGATTATACTATTTTATTTTATGTCTGACAAGCTTTTTTTCTTAGTGAAATACTCCTTAATTTTTATGGTCAGTTTGATCTGTAAAATAAAAGCATTATATAGAACAATACATAACAGTATAAAGCAGAACAACATAAGATAATTTTACGGTATTGAATAAATTTTATCTTGTATGATATTGATGGAGAAATATGTTATTTTAATAATTTAAACAAGTTGTGGTAAGGACAAAAAATTGTCTCATAATTCAATGAATATACAAGAATGTATTATTTTGTTCAATCTTTTAACCTCAAATTTATTCAATATCAATGATAATTTTAAAATAAAACAAGTACGACAGAAGTTAAGTTATATGTTCACTCCCTTCCCTTATTTTTTAATAAACCCAAAAAAATGTCCTTAATCCCTACAATTGGACAATGTTTGTGACTAAATAAAACAAAAAAACAAACTCAAATAATTTTAATTTATTTGTAATTCCAAGTCCTAACCTATTACTCCCTCTATTACAGTTGCAGTCCCACACTTTGCAGAGCACACACCACAGCTCCGAGCGGCGACCATACTTCATACCACCGCCGTTCTCGGAACCTTCACCACCGAACACCTTCAACACCACTTCCCATCTCCTCCGCCGTTGCCTCCGGCAGTACAGGCACACCGCTTCTGAAGTCGCAGCAAACAAACACACTGTGTTAACTGAAAGAGCCCATAACATGTCTTGGGTGGCTCGTGAGAGTCACCAAACCAATGGTAACGCCAATGGCAATGCCAATGGAAAGTTCTCTAATGCAAATCAGAACAGGTAAACCAATTCTTCTCCCTGGTTTTAATTCTCATAATTCGTATAAAATTTCATTCTTTTGGTAACAAAAATGATAATGTTTATATGGGTAGGAAAAAAGATACAAAATTTTGAATTGGGTTTTAGTTTGTTGTTTTGATTGTAATTTTATTAATCTTACAGAAGACAAGAGATTTTACAACAGAGGAAGTCTCTTCCCATTGCTTCGGGTATTACATTTGTTTTGTATTTTTCATGGTTTTATAATCTTAACATTCTCAATATGTTAATGTTGGCATTGGTTCTATTGTAGTTGAGGAAAGATTAATCGAAGAGGTTCGGAAGGAGAAAGTTTTGATTATTGTTGGTGAAACTGGAAGTGGAAAAACTACACGTAGGTTACATCTTATCCTTGTTATGAATGTTATTTTTATTATATCTATTATAATCTAGATTCTATTTGGATTAACTTATTTGAATTTATTTAGTGGCATAAACACTTGTGAGACTTTGAGAGTTTATGGAAACAACTTATGATATGTTCATAAGCTGTTTTCAACTTATGATATGAAAACATCTAGAATTTATTGTCTTTTGCTAAAAAAGTAATGTATATTATATGATAAGCGTTTATGTTATAAGCACTTAATTAAGTTGTTTATTCAAACAAGGTCATAGATTTTTAGGAAAAGAAACTGAAAAGAGGTTTTTAGAGATAGCAGGTTTCAAGGTCTGTATGTTTATGACGCTATTGCATTGTACTGTGTAGAGATTCCACAGTTTTTATGTAAAGCTGGTTTTTGCAAAGACGGGAAAGTTATCGGAATAACTCAGCCCAGACGTGTTGCTGCTGTTACTGTGGCCAAAAGAGTGGCTGAAGAATGTGGTGTTAAGTTGGGCGAAAAGGTTGGGTACTCTGTTAGATTTGATGATTCTACTTCCAACTCAACAAGGATCAAGTATATGACAGATGGATTGCTTCTGAGGTACAACTTTTGTGCAGTTTCAATTACCGGGAGTCTTTCTTATCAAAACAACATGATACTATGATTGGTTTTTCCATTCTTGATGTCGAGCAAAAATTATTATATCAATTCTTTTTAAGTCAACTGTATTCAACGCGCAACTAACATCATCTTCCTTGCTGTTGACGTGGTTTAAGATGGTTTGTTAGTACACTTTTTCTTATGAGTGTTGATAAGCATTTTTTTACTTGTGTTTACAGGGAAGCATTGCTGGATCCTTATCTTTCTAAGTATTCTGTTATAATTGTCGATGAAGCACACGAGAGAACCGTCCACACTGATGTATTGATGGGCTTGCTAAAAAATGTGCAACTTGCTCGGTCAGGTTCTATCAGTGATGGTCAGAACCTTAATAATGGGAACAAGAATGCAAATGGTTTCATGTTGTTGGATAAAGATAATGGTCAGAATAACAGTTTTGTTAGAAAAGATCCCCGTGAAAAGAGTTCTCCGTTGAAGTTAATCATTATGTCTGCAAGTCTTGATGCTCGCACTTTCTCTGAGTACTTTGGTGGTGCCAAAGCTGTTCACATTCAAGGGAGACAATTTCCAGTGGATATATTTTATACTCGTTATCCAGAAACAGATTATGTAGATGCTGCCTTGATAACGATTTTCCAGGTCATTTGTTTAATCAGTACATGTAATAATTTAATTGTGGTTTAACTTGTTTTCTTTTAAGAGATCTTTTTATCCTAATGCATCTCAGTCTTGGGACAGTGGTTCTGTAAATGCATTTACGGTTTCATGTCTCATGCATATCTCATTTTTTTCATTCATGTTTGCGCATTGGATCAGTCATTCAGCATATTATCGCTTACACACGCTCACACACATAAGAATATAACATTGAGGTGATGGCTGAGATATAAAGTTCATATATTTGTCAACTAAAGTTATGTGTCTTTGATATTATAGGTTCATCTAGAGGAAACCCCTGGTGATATACTAGTATTTCTGACTGGGCAAGAAGAGATTGATGCTGTCGAAAGGCTTATCAATGAGCGACTCACAAAGTTACCCCAAGAAAAACAGAAGCTTGTAGTTGTGCCTATATATGCAGCTCTTCCACCTGACCAGCAAATGAAAGCCTTTGCACCGGCTCCATCTGGGTTTCGCAAGGTATCCTGTAGCTATGCATTTTACATTTTGTTCAATTCTTGTTTCAATTATTGTACTATCTGCATAGAGTTCAACATAAAAACAGGAAAATAAATTTAGTTTAAGTATTCATAATTTTTATTTATTTAAACAGTTGGCATTTCCCTCTAGGTTTTTATTCACTCTCTTGAAGTACCGTCTTTCATCTGATCATGTTGATTTGAAGTAAATGCTGATTCCTGGTTTTCTCATTTGCCTTTACTTAAAAGTTAAAACCCACTTTATATAATACATTGTCATGAAGGGTCGGTAACTCCTGACATGTTTGCCATTACATATACTACCTCTTGTGTTTTATTGCTCTCGACCAACACCGTTGCTTTAGGAACTTTGACATCTGAACTGGCAGTAATGCCGCTATAAAATAGCGCAGGGATATACAAATTACAAACAGTGGCTGCTAGGACCATATATTTTTTTTTCACTCTTGAGCATTACCTATTTAATTAGAGATTGTGTATAATAATAATAATACCAACGAAGCCTTTAATGTGAGCTTATGTATATTCAAAGTAACCTCTGATATTTATCTTAGCAGATAATGACTTGTGTTAAATAGTATTCAACTTGGGACTTTGTTCTTTTTTAGGTGGTATTGGCAACTAATATTGCTGAGACATCAATAACAATTCCCGGAATCAAGTATGTAATTGATCCCGGACTTGTAAAAGCGCGTTCATATGACCCTGGAAAAGGCATGGAATCTTTGATTGTAGTACCTACATCCAAGTCCCAGGCACTGCAAAGAAGGTATGCTGCTTGATTATGTTTCAATCTGTTTAATATTTGATTCTTTTTGATGTACAATTGTTGCCGCGATTGTTGGTTGAATTAATTTAGTTAATGTAATGGAAATGAAGTAAGTTTGGTTCAGTTTAACTGAGGATGACTTCCTTTCTCATTTCAAGTTTAGTTCGTTAATTGATACTTTTGATTTTCTTCAAAAACGTGTATTTTTTTAACAAAGACTTTCAAAATGTAATCTAGCATCGTTATTTTTAGTTATTGTTTTTTTGTTACTTATGCTGTTAAGTTTATCTATGAAAGAAATCTGTATAATTTAATTTCTATTTTGCAAGAAGTGTAGTGCATATTGATTATCTACATTTTGGTGACAGTGGGCGTGCAGGGCGTGAAGGACCTGGAAAATGCTTTCGGCTTTATCCAGAAAATGAATTTGAGAAACTTGAGGATTCTACAATGCCGGAAATTAAGCGTTGCAACCTTTCTAATGTCATTTTGCAGCTTAAGGCTTTAGGAGTTGACGACATATTAGGGTTTGATTTCATTGAGAAACCTTCAAGGTGAGAACTTTTTCGAAGTGTTTGCTTGACAACTTCCCTACCTCTGCCTATTTGTGGATAATTTCTGATTGCTTATAGTTTTAAGGCTAAATTACTTTGTAGATTCTTAAGGTTTCACTTTGTTTTTAAATAGGCCCCTATACTTCATCTTAATTTTCAAATAGATCCTTATAATTTTGCAAAAGTTAACAGCCATTATTAGGGAGTGGGGATCTTTTAAATTTGTCTAAACTAAAAGAACCTATTTGAAAATTAATGAAACAGTAGGGATATACAGACTAATGAAAACCTATTTAAAATATGCATGTGCCGGAACCTATTTTTCTTTCTAATATCTTTTAGAAGGATTTTTAATCCCCTTAGAAAGATGCTGTTATCTCTTTTACAAGATGATTCTGTCCACCACCTATATAGGTCCTTTCATTAACCTTTGATTTCTTTTTGTTGTAAATTGTAATGTGATCTAAACTGGAGATAAAATTCCAATTGAATAATAGGTATTATCATTCAATTTTTCTGTCATGAAAACTAAAGTTATTAGACAACACCTTATAAACTTTGCTTGGACCGTGAACTTGCACCTTAAAGTTTATCTATATAGATAAAGATAAACTTCTATGTACCTATGCTTTAGTGAAATTTCTTGCACTAAATGGAGAAAATATATTTAGTACCTAAGTTTATAAACACTTATGTTCGACTTACTGGTGCATAAAGGACACAGAGATCTATTCCTCCGCATCAGTTAGTCGTGAGTTCAAGTATTTGTACTCCAGAACTAAAATAACATTTTTATAGGGTTCACTATTTCTTTCTTTATTTTTGGAATGTATATTACCGGGCAACATATTACTCAAACTTGTACCTGCCTCATGTTTGAACAGGACAGCTATTATAAAGTCATTGGAGCAGCTATTTCTATTAGGTGCTTTAACAGATGAATGTCAACTATCTGATCCAGTTGGACGGCAAATGGCTCGACTCCCCTTGGACCCTGATTATGCAAAAGCTCTTATTTTAGCAAGTCAGTTTAAATGCTTGGAAGAGATGTTGATAACTGTTGCAATGCTTTCTGTGGAATCTATATTTTATACTCCACGCGACAAGCATGAAGAGGTTTGAAGAGTGAATTATGATTGTAATCCATTCCTGACATATTCTGTTATTCTATTTTGGTGAAACATAAACGCATGAATCAATGTTTATGTAATGACCATAGTATGATTCTAGTCTTTATTTGACGTCAAATTGTTTTTCTTGTCTATACTAACTTATTGTGCTTCTCCAATTTATGGCCAGGCAAGAGCTGCAACTAAGTGCTTCGCAAGTCCAGAGGGAGACCACATCACTTTGATTAATGTGTATAGAGCAGCTGTTGATTTTTTAGAGAAGAGAACTATGGAAATGAATGCAACAAAAAGCGAAAAGGTTTTGAGAAAATGGTGCAAAGAAAATTTTATCAATAGCCGTTCTCTTAGACATGCTCGTGACATTCACGGGTTGTTTTATTGTGCTTAAACTTTCTTTTGAGGTATTTATGATATACTCAAGACATTTTATGCATTCTGATTTTTGAAACACCTTTTACAGGCAGATTAAAGGACATGTTCAACAAATGGGTCTGAATCTTGCTTCTTGTGGAGATGATATGCTTCAATTTCGCAGATGCCTTGTTGCTTCTTTTTTCCTCAATGCAGCTGTGAAGCAGCCAGATGGAACCTATAGGTATCCAATTCAACTTAGAAATTCTTATTGTTTAGTTTTGGAGTTCTTTATCGGTATTATGACTTACTAATTAGAACCCGTACATGCATATACAATCTTATGATATATTACTTCTATCATATAATGACTCTTACTGTTTCTTCACACAACAGGGCTTTGGCAAGCGGTCAAGTGGTGCAGATCCACCCTTCTTCTGTATTGTTCCGGAAAAAACCAGATTGCATAATATTTAACGAACTGATTCAAACTAATAACAAGTATGTCCGTAATTTAACCAGAGTTGACAATCTATGGTTAACTGAACTGGCTCCTCAGTTTTATGCTGTGCAGAATTAAGTTCTTGATAGAGCCACCTGTAAACAGGTAATTAAGATTATTGTTATTTTGATATATTTCCAATTTGTGCTTGATCCTGTTGGGTGGTTTTAGACATTCATTATGTGCATATTTGTAATCGGCATTTATAATTTTGGAACAGATCAGTGCGAGCTTCAGACGGCCACTAGTTGTTTACAGAGGTAGCTTTGTGGCTTTCAGTGATGACAGTTTTTTTTAAGGGAGCTTGCCCTTGGTATTCTGTAACCATTGATGTCCAAAAGGTGTAGATGCCACCCTATTGAGTCCTCCGATGACAGACACGCCTTTTGCTGGGTTGTTGCCACCTTATTTTCTGTTGAGCAATTTTGACTACTGAGACTCAGGAACGCGGCTAAGTCGTAGAAGGAACCATGCACATTAAAGTTGAGAACCTCATTGCAATGGTGGTTTGAACCATGGAATTGTATGCAACTGTACGTATATGTTATTAATATAAAAATTTGTAAGGGAAAAGAAATAGATGCTACTATGAATTGTGATTAATCTGAAAAGCCATTATTTGAAATCTGTGCATATTTATTTGTATATCCTGCATGGCAATTTCAAAGTGGTGGAGACTGCTTAGATCTTTTCTCCCACATTATGCACTATTTAAGTTCATTGCAGTATTTTGATACATGCCTAACTCTCTACACAAAATGCCTAACACTTTCGAAAACCTCCAAACGCCAAACCCTTTTCCAATCACGCTCAATGGAATTATCAAAACTACATAGTAATTTACTTGATACCTTAAATCATTGTTTTGTGGAGATATTTTATGAATTAATCTATAAAAATAGTGTTATAACGTTTTAGCAACCAACAATAATGAATTGGTATGAATTGGTCTAAGGAGTAAGGATCATGAGCACCTTAAGCAAATGATCAAGGGGTTCAACTGAAAAATTTAGTTGCGAGAGAAGAATTTACCTTTTGTTCTCCACAAGTTCTCCTAGCATTTTACTTCTCATTGTTAATAACACATTTTAAGCTTGTGGTATTTCTTTTTTGTTTGAACGAATATCTTCTGCTCCTATATGGTTAAGTAGCCCAGTGACTAAAACTTCATCCATAAAGGTGAATTAATGGATGTATAAATATTTGAACTTCAATCCATACACATTACATTAAAACTTTATAACTTATTTTATTTAAGTTAATTTCACTAACTTAAAATTTATCATTTGTTTTCCTCTTAATATTACATATTTCATCCGATTCAAAAAAAAAAAAAATTAAATATATGTTATGTCTTTTTTGTATTCATAAATTTTTTACTATATTGATTCAAAAAAATAAATTTACTATAAGTTACTTTATCTATCAATTATCAGAATTCAGAAGCTTAATCTCTCTATATGTGTTTTTTGTCAAGGATCTCAATTTTTAGTTTTTGGGTTCACAGAAACGCCGTCTTTCTTTGCCGTCTCCACCGTACTCTCCCTTTGGTCGCTCTCCGTCTTGGTTCGACAATTTCTCACTTTCGCATCATAACGAATTGAACGGATGAATGCTAATAATAATAATATGATTATGTTATTTATGCTCAGATTTGACAAAAAGTGGTTGGAATGGCGGGAGGAGGAGGAGGAGTTATAACCAAGCTGAAGACATGGCAGCAGGCGACGGTGGCAGTTGGTTCGGCAGTCGGAGCGCTTTTGGATCCACGGAGAGCTGATTTGATAGCTGCTCTTGGTGAAACTACTGGAAAACCTGCCTTTCAAAGAGTTCTTCAAAGGATGAAATCTTCCCCTGAAGGAAGGGTCAGTCAGTCATTATGTTCTTTTTTTCTTTTAATTCACATGTTTGTTTATTCGCATTACTCGAATATTAAGAGTCCGACATTAGATAAGATATGATTCGTTAGTGGGCGAGACCCCTCGCCTTATAAACTGGTTTTGTAGGGTTGAGTTAGGTAGGTTCAACATTTTAAGATGGTTTCAGAGTCTGTCTGTCCAAAATTTGTTGGATTAGTCCTTATGTGTAGGGGGTGGAGTGGTGTTAAGAGTCCCATATGGATTTGAATATGTGTTTATAAGAGGCTGCATTTCTTGCCTTACAAGCCGCTGATTTCATAGGGTTGAGTTAGAGTGACCTTTCCAAATTTTAAGACACCGTGTTACGAAACGAAACTATCTTCTTTGCTTTTTTGTTGATGTTAAATGTCGAGTGCCTTTTGTTTATTAACAACAATGGTTTATGTTTTGGGGGTACATAAAGTCTAGACTCTAGAGTTGCAAATAATAATCCACTATTATTGTGGTGAAGGGAGGAGTGTGACCCAGTGAACCAGTCAACCAACTCTTGTTGGCAAGTAAAAAATTTATGTAACTGTGAATGTGAAAAGATTACTCAGGAGACATTTTTTTATAGAGTTGTGGTTTCTTTTGGAATATTTTGCGATGTTGCTAATTTTTTGGATTTTCAAATCCTAGACTGCATGTAAGGATGATTATTGCTTCATTTCGTTAATCAATATCTGTTTGATCATGAATTAGGACTGCAGTTTGATATGAATGTTGCTTGTTGTTGTTGTGTCACGGCCTCGTTTTAGATTCCTCTCTTTCGTTTATTTGTTGTTAGGATCATTTTGGAATTATGCTCAATTGATAATGAGTGACTGTTGTTTTAACTGTTTATGGAGCTCAAGAAGTGTCTTCCCACTATAAACATCATCTATTGTTTTTCTTATATATGCACATTTTTATTATGTTTTGCGGTAACTTAAATCAAAATTTAAAACCCCTCTATAGTGACCAAACAAAATATAATTATATGATTTTATAATTTGTTGTAACTCACATATGTACACACATCTATCTTATCCAACCAATGTGCAGTTAATGTCACTAAACATGATTCTCATCGTTATCTCTGAAATAATTGGCAATCTTTACTTTGCTGGTCATGAGGAAAAATTGTTTCTGTCAAACAACAAATACCAATGCATTTTATTTCATAATCTTGTTTAATAGGCAGTACTGTTGGAGCGCCCTCGTGTTGTATCTGCAAATGTAGGACATGCTTGGGATCTTCCGGAAAATACATTCGGTGCTGCTTATGCTAGATTTATGGGATCCAGGAATTTTTCACCAGATGATCGACCTCCTGTGCGCTTTATGGATACCGATGAGCTAGCCTATGTTGCTATGCGAGCTCGTGAAGTCCATGACTTCTGGCATACACTCTTTGATCTTCCTACTAACTTGATTGGGGAGTCAGCACTGAAAGTAATCGAGTTTGAACAGATGTATCTTCCCATGTGCCTGTTATCTGTTGTAGGGGGCACGGCAAGATTCAGTGAAAAACAGAGAAAATTGTTTTATCAGCACTACTTCCCCTGGGCTGTTCGTGCTGGTGCCCAGTGTACTGATCTCATGTGTGTGTATTATGAGCAACATTTTCATGAAGATTTGGAAGATGTTCGAAGAAAATTGGGAATTGTTCCAGTTCCTGCTGTTCCTTGACTGAATGTTTCAGAACTGATGAGTCGTATTTAGTTTTCTGCGTTATAGTTGCACGGTAGAGTAGTGCAATAATTTTTCTTTTTAATAAATGATACTTAGTCAGTGAGTTTTGTATAGGTTGTAATCTGGAATACTACTTTGTTCAATGTTCACAATTTAGAGATAGAAAGTTTATGGTGCATTGGTGCTGATCAGTAATTATATTAATCTACTTTCTTAAATTAAAAATAAAATAAAATATTACTCTATT
The DNA here is from genome assembly GCA_951804385.1 of Trifolium dubium. NCBI lineage: Eukaryota > Viridiplantae > Streptophyta > Magnoliopsida > Fabales > Fabaceae > Trifolium > Trifolium dubium. Next base: position 32,308,877 of record OX638072.1, on the reverse strand, counting down.
TTCATCATATATGAAGGAACATAAATACATAATATATGGGAATCTGACCAATATTCAAATTATTATATACACGACATATATATACTTATATCCCACTAAATCATAAAGATATCCATACAAAAAACTATCGAAAAAACAGGAATTTAATAAGTTTCTAAAGTTATTAATAATTTTGGACTTAATTTCGCTCACTAATTTAGTCATTCAATTTTAAAACCGCTCAATTTTCGTCCCTCCGTCTATTGTTACACTTTTTGATTGAATGTCAGTTGTTAATACTTACTTTGAACTCGCTAAAACAATGAATAACTATTATAAATCCTTTTAGGTCGCCACTATATCCATACCTTTTGCAAATGATGACTTCCAAAATCAGAGGACAAGCTAATCTATCACCCTTTGACTGATATTGGTGCTGTACGATGAGTATTTGTTTAAGCACATAAATCTTACTTTTCAATTCAATCGCCTATATGTTGAACAATACTTTCACATCACATTTAAGTGATGTATATATTTTTTAAAGAGTGTGTTTGGATTTATATTACATATATTCTCGATATCCTATTTAAGTTGGCAGTGGTTTTAAGAAGCTACAAAGATTGAAATTGGAATTTTCCATACCAAAAAGACCGAATGTTGGCCATGCCCATATGATGGTCATTGGTCAACACAGGGAAAGATTTAACCGGCTATTACTTGATTAGTAATCCATGTTTTGCATGTTGGCTTATTTTTTTCTATCGTGTAGCAGGTAGACATAACTAGTTCATTAGAAGAAAAATAGCCTACTCGCAATTAATAACGAGCTTATATTTTATTTCAACTGATGTTGATGGATCATGCTTGATAATAAGTAACATTTTTTCAGGCAATAGAGATTAAACTGCGAAGAAATGAGTAATTCTTGAGATCACATGATCAAAACTTCAATACTCACCAATTATACCTGAAAATTTGGTTCACATTTCTTTTGTTTGACATAAATGTCATGCCGTGTTCCGTCATGAATAATAATAATGTAAACAGATAATTATTTATTAATTTTATTTTGCTTATTAGATAGCTAGTGCCTAGTATCAAAGGGGGATGGGGAGAGAAACAGGACAAAAACTCCAATGTTATATGGATTGATGATGCTCGGGAAAAACCGCCTCTCTTTTTAGTGGTAGACCGAGATGGCGCGGCCATATATCTACATTCTGCAAATATGGAAACAAAGGCCAAAAACAAAATTGCTACCAAGCCCCAATCCTCAACAGAGTTGGTGAAGGGCAAAACAAAAGCTGAAAAACCCAAAGTCCACAATTGTCATCGATCTTGGCGACTGGCATATCCTTCTCCCCCTTACAGCCCTAGCAGATAAATTTAAAACACAAACAACAACTATTAGGAAACGCAAGAGTTGAACAAAGCTGTTGAAATGGCTACTAACAAACATTGAATCAGAAGGAAAACAAGCTTCACGACCTAATTTATTAAAATATCAAATTATGCCATCCCTATCTCTAATTTCAAACAAATTTACTATATGCCATTTGTCACATGTCAGCCACGACATTCACCAAAATGCCATATATCTATTCCTTCACAATCTTCTATAAAAGTTTGCAACCTCGGCTAATCCAAAGGCACCATATATCTATTTTTGTAGGTGCTTTAACATATAAAAACTAAACTTATCATTTTACACAAAAAGCGTAAGTAAATAGAAAAAAGTAAGTACCAACTTCACTAGATTGTTGTCCTTTTCAATAATGCCATACATTGATGATGGGTTACAGGTTCAAATTATTGTCCTCATCTGAACTTTCCCCATAAATCACGGCATCTTGTCCTTCTTCATTGCCACTACCATGATCACTGTTGTAGCTGCTTTCAGATGTACTCATAAAATTTGATCCATCTGATACGGGGCTGCTAAATGGACTTATATCACTATTCATATCAGTATCAAATGACTCGGCATAGCTGTAACACAGTCCATCAAAATAAAAATTAGCCACCTTCAGAATGAAATTTTTTGAAAGAAAAAACCCTCCACCCTATTCGAAAAAAATAACTGACCATCCTTCAGATGGATATTCAGCCACCAATCTCATATCAGGCCTTGCTTCCAAAACCTGCTTAATAGGCATACTACTGCTGCAACATATAACCCAAATTATGTAATTAGATATATAAGAAACAAGACTTGTCATTCAGAAAATTAAAGAATCACAGCCATAAATGATAATCATTACCTAGAGTTGCAGCACCTGTGATACCAATCAGCCTCACATGCTAAGCCTTCCCTATTCGATATGTCCTGTTTAATGGCAAGATTGAGAGATCAAAATTGAGAATCGAGAAGAAACTCTATTCTCATTTTTAGCAATGTAATGTAAATGTTTCCATGTACTCACAAGATGCATAAGCAATTTGAAATCTCCTGCAAGAATCGCTGTCAAAAACTTAATAACTTCCATCTGCACATGAATTATTAGCATTATAGAGATAGATGTTTGGAAATAAAATAAGGAAACCAGAAAAATATTATAACCCGACCTCTTTGAGATGCATGCAATCCCTTAAAATTAGGACCTCAAGCAAATTCCCACCATTCCCACCATTGCAGCTTCCAAGGTTCCTGACAAATCAAGGTTTTATGTTTTTCGAAACAACTATCTCAACTCAAGACAATATATAGAATATGAAGAACTCTTGCAAAGTAGTAAGATCACTAACCTTAAGAAATTTCCTGTGATTGAATATGATGAGGAAAAATCAACATATTTCAGTTTCCGAAATCCCTGCAAATGGAATTTGAAATTAGTAAGCTTGCAAATACGGGGTTTACTTTTACTCCGATAAATATGGAAATATACATAATATGTAAAAACTCCCAACATTAACATGTTGGAATTTTAGTGCATAGCCCAATTGGTGGAGTGTTTATCCACAGGGCTTTAGTGGTCGAAGCTTGGGGTCCATGGTCAAAAAGTTTGAACCAGTGGACACTAGATCTCATTTTGCTTGTAAACATGTTAGCCTTTCTCTATTTTACCCGATGTCAGACTTTTTATTTCAACATAAGAAGAAAACTATAAAAAATGAGAACTTAAAACAAGCAATGAAAACTGAAAATGTACCTTAACCAGTATACGAACTTTACAATCATGTAATTTAAACCCTCGAAGAGATAAAGAAGTTAGATGAGGACAATTGTTTACTAGCTCAGAACAGGTTTGCGCCTTCAAGCTGTCATCTCTACCTGATAATTAAAAAGAGATGAGCAGCGATACTAAGTGTCCTCCAAGGAAAAGTACAGTTGAGAAAATGACATACCTGTTCTTGAAGACTCAAAAAACAAACGCTCAATCAAGTGGCAGTTTGCACTTACTGACCTTAATGTTTGCCTCAGTTCAACATGGCTAGAAGTTTAAAAAAAATACCATCAATGAATACATTAGAAACAACCTTCTCTTTCTAAATATATAATAAACTAGCGGAAAACATGAGAAAACAAGGATACAAATACACATTAAATGCTTACGGGCGATAATAATCACATGTTGCAAATGAAACTAAAAACTAAAAAAAGTACGCATATACAGCATATCCACATATATGGTAATAAAACCAACCAACCAAAATTGAAGTAATGGCAGCTTACAGCAAAAAGAATTCCCAACCTATCTATGGAAATTAGTATAGTGCATAATCCAGATCAATAAAAATTAAACTCAACATAAAGAATGAGTTCCATTTTCTTCATATCCATAACCCACTAACTTAGCGGGAAATGCTACAAGTAATAACAAAAAGAAAGGAAAGAAAGAGAGTTGAAGTGAACTAACTTACATTCCAACAATTTCCAGATCAAGGAGAGATGGGCACGCTGACAATGCACAACAAAGGGATGCGCTGTCCATTCTCTCAATATTGTACAGGTGTAACTTTCTCAAAAGAGCCCTACAAAAAATACAATTTAAGAGGCCATTAAAAAATAATCACGGAAAAGTACTGAACATCAAAGTCCATGAGAACCATACCCCGGTGCACCGCCATCCCCACTTAAAGGGCTTAAACAGCATCTTGTAAGAATGGATGACTCTCTCCCTTGACGAGATCTCTTATCATTCCATGAAAAGTTAGGCACCTCTACAATAGCTTTTCTGATGGTAGAAACCAATGGTTGACAAAATCCAGGTGAACAAGCAGTAGCAGGGACAACACCAAGTTTAAGAGACCTTGTTAAAAAAATTGAAACATTTGAATGTTAGGATACAATAATATAAGAAATAGACCAAAGGTTAATGCAAATTCAAATGGATTAAGTAATATGTCATATAACACAAGTCACTATTGAAATGAGCAAATCCAAACAAATAGTCATGCAACTAAATTTCCTTTTTTCTTCTTCAGTTCTACAGAGAAAGGTTAAGTATAGTGATGATTCATTTTAACATTGTCACAAATTACGCCCTCAAAATCATCAATAGTGCAGAATTACTTGAAGTTTCCTTGGCAACATTAAACATAACATAACAATGAAGTACATGGATCAGCAGTACAACCCAAAATTGCATACCTTAGAGCCTTTCCAGCTCGCTGAATCATAGTAGCAACTACTGCATTGTTAACCTTAGGAACAAGTGTTGTCAAATCAAGATTCTCATAACACAAAGGATCTTTAGCACATTTGCTAAAAAATGAACAAGCAGCAGATACATAGCACAGACTCTGCGTATCAAGCATCAAGAAAATCTGCACATCATAACACATAATCAGTCACCAGATATTTCACTTTATAGCAGTAAACCGCGGTTTGCTCAAATTCAGTTTCATTTTGTCCTAAACTGTGCATCGCATACCAATAACGATTTATTGAAATTCAGTTATGTAATGTAACAACACCGGTAGTAGTAGCATCAGCATCGTGCAACTGAAAATTTTGTATTCGGTATTCACTCAGCATCATCAATTAAACACCGGTGCACGCATATTCCTATAAACTCGTTTAATTTTGGATCAAACACTCAGAAAAACTAGTATCGAAAAAAGCTGAACAGTGAAAAAGCAAATCGAAAGCTAGAAGCTAAAAAACACAAAAAGCATAATCTATGATGAAATGAAAAAAGCGAGAATCAGTCGGAATAAAGAGAGAAACCTTGAAAGTGAGGTCAGGAGGGAGAGGCCAGACGGATGAATTATGATTAGAAGCGCGTTTGCGAGAAGAGTGTTTGGCAGCATCGAGAAGGAGAGATCCCATTTGGAGAGCGCGATCGATGAGATCGGAATCAGGAGGCATTGATTGAAGAAGATTCTCGAAGGAGATATCGAGGGAGAGAGAAGGAAGATCGGAGAGGGAGAGGAATTTCTCGAGGAGATGTTCAACTTCCATTCTAGGGTTTTGAGAAGATGGACAAGGTCTCTTCGCCATTGAAGATTGAATTGGAATCTCAGGTTCTTGTTGTTGTTGAACCGTATCCATACCCTCGCAGCATCAATACATACATTATTATTATTAATTATTAATTATTACAAGTACCTATGATATGAGATGAGAATATAATACTATCATCATCATTCATCATATTCGTTCATTCATGTTTACTTTACTGTCTCGTGATATTATGATATGATTGATTTTACATTCCACATTCACTTACTTACTTTACTTCACTCACACACTAATAATTCTGTACTCAAAATTTACTGTAATACGTAAATCAAACACTAATTAGAATAGAATAGTAGTCAACGAATCACTAGTTCATAGCGAGAATCGCGGTTAGATTGGGAAGATATTAAAATTATTTAATGTTAAAATTGACTTCCGAGCCATATTAAATGAATAGTGAAAAATAAAAGAATAAAATAGTAGTCTCTCCAACTATAATTATAAGTTATTTTTACTTTATAGATATATTAAAAGGGTCTTGTTAACATGTGCCCTAAGGAAATTAAAAATGGAAGTTTTACATTGAAAAACACAATATTTTGACTTTAAAGAATCACATGCACGGCTTTTAATGCAAATATTTCTATTTTTAATTCATTAACATGTTAACATTTGCCATATTAAAAGTAGTTTATAATTATGGTCAGAGAGGATACGCTAATATGCACTAAGCATGCAAAAAAATTCATATTGTTATACTCTTTTTTCTAATGAAATAATAGTATACTCTTGTACCAAAATAATTAATAGTAGACTCTTGATCTACAAATATAAAAAAAAAAATAGTATACTTATGATGATCCACATATCTTAGCTTAATCGATAGAGATGTCAAAATTATTAGTATATCTCATGATGGGAGTTGTTTATAAATAATGACTCAATTATTAGTTATTGGAGATAATATTTTTTCGATGTACTAAAAAAAATAGTATTGATGTCACCAACATTGAATTGATTAAAGTGTTAAGGATTTTAATCCACTTAAACATGTGGTTAGGAGTTCGATTTCTGACTCATGTGTACGCAGAAAATTCAGTTGGGATGAGAGAATCCACCTTGTATATACGACAGAGATTAATCTTTGTTTACGACGGTGGAAACTTCGTACCAATATCATGGTAATTAAAAAAGAGACAATATCGATGTTTGCACTCTAACTGTGTATTTCTTTGTGTTTAAAGTATTTGAGTTTAAAATACGATGTCAAGTTCAAGTGGTTAATGATTGTCATTAAAGAGCGAAGTTTAAGAAAATTCAAATTCAATTCATGATGAAATAATTCTTGACCAGGTTTTACTTACCGTATATTATTGTCTCTACAAGCATAGTTCTAACATTCAAACATAAAACAATCGAGATTTAAATCCAAATTTTTTTCACTAATTATGCTAAGACCAATGAAGAGATTTGATGCCGTTAATTTTAACAGTTCTCAATAAAATATTAGGTTATTAATTTTTTTTAAAATGTACAATGATCTATATAACATAAAACTTTAATCTAAAAGTAAATTTTATAAAATTTGTATTTATTTCTTTATTGACAAATGTTGAACCGTGCATCACTCGTCCAACTCTTTCATTTTAGAAAAAAACTTTATTATGAAATCAATCATTCTGTTTATCATCTTGCAAATGGGGTCATGGTGATGAGCTTGATTTGATATTTTCATCTCCCTATCATATATTTATTTTTATTGTTTTCTGATTATTTTAAAGAAAAAAAAACTCCATCGTCTCTTTTTCCTTCTTGTTAGTATAAATTTCCCTTGTCTCTTTACCATTTAATAAATAAACCGTACAACTTTTGTTTTTGACAAATAAACTGTAAAACTTAAAATGTGAAAAATAAAATGGGAAATTAAATAGGAGGCACACCATCGCTTTCCGTACATGTTTTTACTACTTTCAGTGCCGGTGCTTGTCATCTAGTATCCCATGGCTGATATGCCTCCACGCTTTCTACTCTCATTAGCAGTACACTAGTTTACAAAAGCTACAAAAAGTTATTCTTTTTCTTTTACAGAGATAAATATTCTTTTAATTATAATCTTCTGCAGTATTGTATTCTGTATTCACGTCAAACTCACAATTTTCTCTTTTTTGTTTTTCTTTTTAATTTATTCTGTTTTTCTTTTTTTTGCTTATCTTATTTTGTATTCTTTGGAGTAAATAATAATAGACTAATAAAAATACAAACAATACCCATCCAAATCAACCCAAGCCTATTCTCGCACTCGCACATATTTTCAAAATTTCAAGTTTGCTCTTACATTCACCACACAAATTCATCCATTATCATTCACATTTTTAAATTTGCCCATCATTTTCACACATTTATAAAGGCTATCTATGTCATATCTCTAGTCAATGTGGGACTTCTAACACACTCTCTCACGTCCAGAATTGAACAAATGGATCTAGGATAGACTCTAATACCATATTAAAATTTAGGAGACCTATACTCAACCACAAAAGCACATTTATAAAGGCTATCTATGCCATATCTCTAGCCAATGTGGGACTTCTAACAGCAAGAATTGAATCTGAAAGTGTAAATTAATTTTAACATATTTAAATTTTTTTTTTACGGAAACATTAAATTTAACTCTACTTAATTTTAACTTGAAGTTAAAATTTGTAGTTTGAGCCTAATCACAATTTTTACGGTGGAATTTATTGTCCAATCCAATTTAACTTGGCCTTTAACTTAAATGTATTCAAACATAAATCATTTTACATTTAACTCGATTTAAGTAAAACAAGGTTTAAAAAATTCAGTTTTTGTTTGTAGAACCAAGTTTTTTTTTATACCAAAAAAAGAACCGAGTTTTTCAGAATGAACAATATATGTACCGGACCGGGTAACTGTAAAATTGAGATTTTCAAAACTTCAAAAACTCAAAATTTACTTCAATTGCAAAAAGAAGAAAACTTATAGTGGACTATAAAATTCATAATTCAGAAGAAAAAATATATAAAAAAAGAGGGGGTATCAGGATTCAAGACAAACAAATGAGGTGGAGAAAACACATCTCATAAACTTTTCAGAGAAAATCAAATACAACTGTGAAGATGATGCAGGCCACAAAACCTAAAAATGAAACCCAGCATTGGTGTGGTGCTACCGAAACAGCAGCTGAACCGACTATACTAAAAACTAACACGAGAAACTTAAAACCAGAGGGGATCAAGGTCGGCATAGAAAATATCAGAATTTCACATGTTTTCTCTATTCTCACAGATGCATTCCTTTTATACAATCACTTAGAAAGAAACAGAAGCATACTGTATTTAACAGTTGAAAATAAATAACATATCATATGATGTTGTTTCAGGGAAAAGGAGATGAATGACTAAATTTCTCTAGGAGCAGGCATTATCCTAAGCCTCTCATCGGATGCCTGATTTCCCCCACTAGATCTCTCTTCTGCTAAAAGTGACTGCAAATCACTCCCATTTGCCAAACTGTTAAACTCAACTGCTTTAGATGGCAGTGTCGGGTAACGTCTTTGGCAAAATGTCATTAATCTCTTCACTGATTGTAAATACTTACGAGTTGTCTCATCATTCATTATGTGAGCAACACTATTTGTGTAGATCTTTTCACGAGCAGATCTTTCGTGAATACCAACCATAGTAACACCAATCGGCCAGGGAGCATTGCCAATAGCCAGCCTGATATAATGGTCCATCGCAGCCAGATAATCTCGCCTCAGACAGCAGTCAACCATCAACATTAGTGCTTGTCGAATGTCATCCTGAAGAACCTGAAAATAGCATGCACCAAATCCATATTATTAGGAATAAATAATTCAGAAAACATGCAACCATGACACACTCCATATCAACAATATGATTTTATTATGCTTATAATTCAAATGAAAGTCGTTACTTGAAGCAGAATAGTATGTTAAATATTCAATATCTGACACCCTTTTGCTCAAGCAAACATATTGTAATGCCAAAACAAATAGAAGAACCCACCACACTAGCCCAGTCATAGACTGAATTGTCCAAGCAAAGTAAAAGTGTAAAACAACTCGTTAAATATCAAAGGGCTACATTGTTCAATATCACAGTCCACAAATTCAAATAGAGTATCTTTAAGATAAAATGAAAAACATAACAGGAAGATACTAATGAGATAACTATAGCATACAATCTAACATCTTAAGATCTATTCCTAAATTTCATGTCAAAACAAAGCAGAGAAGGCATTGACCCTTGTTTATATGGCCGTAGGATCCCCTCTGCGTTTGTGGTGTGGTTCTCATTTCTAGTGGAGGAATAGACCCTTGTTAGTTGTTCTATACATCATCTCTTTGCACCATGTTACGACTTACAAACCAACTTGTTGAAAATTTGCCTGTTCATTCTCTCTCAAAAAGCTACTAAAAAGGAGAAATGCTTTATAAACCAATAAAAGAAAATCCTTTGCTTCATGAAACATGGCTCTAACACTTGTACATTTGGTGTTAAACTCTATGCTTGTAAATAAATTGGTAGATCCCCGATCTATAGTGAGATGTAGAACTGATAAACATACGGGGCAGGAGGTACAGGTAATCTTTCAATCAATCAAGAAAGTCAACAGTATGGGCAGGGCAGTCTTTCATTTAAGTTTACTATAGTTTTTACTTAATTGTCTTACCTAGTTAAGATTGTACTATTGGACAGTGTCTAGTCTAAAAGCTCAATTATATTTTATAGGCAAATGTTAGTTAGTTAGTTAGTTAGTTAGTTAGTTAGCGATTATGTTAGTTTATAGGCTTTGAACCCTAGACCTCCGTCTTATAACTCCTTTCCTGTCTCTTAGGTCACCAGCCCCGCTACCTACATGAGACTATGCATGTATTGTTTGTGAAGAGTGACTATTCAGTTCTACATTTTTTCAACTATATTTTGGAGAATACAACTGTTAGTCTTGTTTAAATGGCTCAATTAATGATTGTGTAAACTTAGTGACAGACTTTGAGGGTTTATGAACTACTCATCCTTTGTTTTTACCTCATTAGTATCTTACAGTCATGTTTTCTATTTTATCTTAAATATACTCTATTTGAATATGTGATATAGGTCAGTGCAGCCCATTCATAAAACAATTCCCTCCCGACTTGATGCAACAATTAGAGTTGTAAAAACAACCTCTCACAAAATGCAAGGTAAAGCTGCATATAATAGATTGAAACAAGGTCTGAACCTTTCCTTTATTCACCATGTGAGAGTCTTTCAACAAACCGAAAAAATAGTGCAGACCACAGAGTCATATACAATTCTACATACATCAGCCCTCATAATGGCCCTAAGCTCCTACGATAATTGACCACCTTTCCAAAATCCACCTTAAAATATACAAATATCATATTCTTATCAATGCCTAGGTTCCATACATAAAGTTCTACGAAAACATGATGACAACAAATTACATTTCAACCTCTCCTAAATCCTAATTCAATTTGTTTTCAGTGTGTTCCAATTTTACTAAACATTAAAATTGACTAGCTAATCTGGTTCCAATGACATTCTAAAGGGTGAATAACACTAGCCTCTACGTTTTCGGATTAAACTAATACTATCAGATACAAGCAAAGTATGTCGCTAAATGCATAAACAATCAATACATACACGTTCAAACAAAAATTAAAGGAAATTATGCAGAAACCAAAACAAAATAAAACTCACCTTCTTCCTGCAAAACTTAAACAGAGGATTCAAGTACCGCGCACACTGCTTGAATGTAGCCACCATAGACTTCCCTTTAGCCGTTCGCTTCTCAGTTTCAGCCATCTCACGCAATTCCTGTTTCCACTCATTCAACAGCTTCTTATAAAACACCAAAATCTTATCTTCATCACACAACTCCTCAAAATTCGCCTTCATCCTCTTCAAATCCTTATCATTATCACCACCACTAGATCCACCACAATCGCTTAAATCATCGTTATCATTACCACCTTCTCCGTCCTCAGTAGCACCATCCTCAGTCTTCTGCCGCTTCCTATCACTCACAATCCCCGTCTTCTGACGTTTCCTCAACTCCGCAATATCACGCAAGAAATCATTCGTCTGTCCTTCAGTCATATCACTATCCACTTCAAACAATCCAGCTTTGAGAACGTATTTGAGACGATCGAGTCTAGCGTCATCGTCTTCGCCGAAAAGCGTGACCGGCTGTTTAAGAAATCGGAGACGGCGGATAACCTCCTGTTTAGGGAGGTTTAGGCTGTCGATGTTCTGTTCATCGGGGAGTGAGGCGCTGGATGAAGCAACGGCGGATGTTGTTGATGTGGAAGCGGCGGTTGATGAGGTTTGGACGGAGGAGGAGGTTTTGTCGGAGGAATTGGAATTGCGTTTTTTAGATTTGGCTTCTAATTCGCGTTTTTCTTCATCGCGGAGTTTTTGGATTTGTTTCTGTTGGATTTCGGAGCGTTTGAAGTATCTTTTGCCGCCGGTTTCTTCAGCTAGTGTTTGGCGTTTCTTGAGAAGCTCTTGTTTGAGAAGGTCCATCTAGGGTTTTGGATGACGGTGCGGTGGTTCGGGATTCTGATCAGAAGGGGATTTTGAAGATCCGGTGAGTGTTAGGGATTCAAATGAAACGACGCTGTTTTGACGTTAGATGAAATCAAGTAAGGGTTGGTTTGTATCGATCGATAATCGACGGATGGAGTTATTTGTGAGTATGGTATGAGCGTGTATTGAACAAAACTTAAATTGTTCCAAAATATTGTCAGAAGAATACTCTATTTATTCTCTTTTTTTAGCAACCGTAAATGTCAATAGTATATCTTTTGCGGACTAATATCTTTAATTATTCGTTAAGATAAATTAAACAACTTTTTAATTGTTAATGTCAATCGTATATCTTTACCGATTAATATTTTTAATTATTTATTAAAAAAAGTTAACAAAAATTGTTTATTGAGATAAATTAGACAACATATTTTTTTGTGACGCAAGAACAAACAACAACATATTATTTTTATCCTCTAAAAAAAAACATTTTTTTTTATAAAAAAACAATTTATTATTTATCTATACCTATATAAAGAGGATACACTATTTTGGTATGGCCTATTTTTATTCCTATTTTACCCTTAATTTCAAATTTCAAATTATTCTCATAACAACCAAATTTGAATTTCAAATTTCAAATTATTCTCATAACAATCAAATTTGAAGAAATCATCAAAAAAAAAAAAATCAAATTTAAATATAAAATAATAAAAAATATGTATCACACAAACGGGTACGTTGGTATCACACAAACGGGCACGGAACGTGCCCGTTTGGCCCGCTAGTTAAGATAAATTGAACAATATCTTTTTCTTCAACACAAGAACAAACAAACAACAACGTTTTTGTTATATATTACTTCTTTCGTTTTTTTTTATTTGTCGTTTTTTGAATATATTATATCATACTAATTTTAATCCACCAATTAATATGTATTTTTTGCATACACTTTCTCGTTCCAAAAAATATGAACAAAACAATACAAATATCATATGAAGAAGTCTGGTAAAACATATAGACATAATGAAAGATTATATAAAATTTAGTCAATATAAAAATTTAAGATGGAGAGTATAGTTGACAAAATATGACCTTAAATTATCAAAACAACAAATAATTTGAAATAATTTTTTTTCTAAATGAAAAATAAATAAAAAAACAAAGGGAGTAATAAAAATATATACAGCAAAAATAATTATCTATATCTATACCTATATAAAGAGGATACACTATTTTGATATGGCCTATTTTTATTCCTATTTTACCCTTAATTTCAAATTATTTTCATAACAACCAAATTTGAATTTCAAATTTCAAATTTCAAATTATTCTCATAACAATCAAATTTGAAGAAATCATCAACAAAAAAAAATCAAATTTAAATATAAAATAATAAAAAATATGTATCACACAAACGGGTACGTTGGTATCACACAAACGGGCACGGAAGCCGCTAGTATAAATAATGCACATGTATATCAAACTCAGTTCAAAAGAAACATACGAAAGTAGTAGATATAATATAACAAAAATTAGTTAAGAGAAAAATAGATCTGACAAAAAATTACTTAGCAAAAAAATATACTAACAAAAAATAAATTGTCCCAAATTTTTTGTGGATAAAATTGTCTTAACTTTTTTGTTACATTGATGAAGTTTTGATAGTTATTAACAATGATTAATCTCTATCGAGTAATATGTAGGCCGCACGAAGTGGATTCTTTCTTTTCAATCAATTTTTTTCTATATGCATAAGTCAGAAATCAAATTATTGAGCACGTATTTAAGGGGACCAAGACCCTTATTGCTTGAACTAATATATAGAAAAAATATTCGTGGGAAGAGACCAATCTCTTAAATAAATTTAGTGCAGGATTAATTTCTTCAATTATACACGGAGAATACCTTTAATGTTTAAAAAATAAGCGTATGAAAATTATCATGATGTGTATCGCCATAATCTTTTACGGCTTAAATATGATATTCGTCCATGTATATACGCGAAATTTTAATTTTAGTCCTTGTATCGATTTTTGTTTTAAATAAATCTTTGAATCAACAAATCTTTTTAATTTTAGTCTCTTATATAAAAATCCGCAGCAAAATTGATAGAAAAATCTACATAAAACTTACAAATTTCTACGGATTTTAATTTTAAATGCCAAAAACAAAATATTTGATTGTTTTAAAAATTTATTTAAAGAAAAAATCGATACAGATATTAAAATCAAAATTTTGATTGCTCGACGAAAATGATGTTTAAAGCATTTTTTACTAGCTCCTTAACAAAATTTCGTGTGATATTTTAAGGCGTGCAGTAATTATCCCAGTGTATGGAACATGTTCCTGTGTAACCACCACTCTCAAACACACATCGTAACTTCCGAAACAAACAACCATGGTCTCACTCCGTTTCCCTTTCGTCTTCTCTAACCCCAAACCACCTAAATCCCCACGCCCTTTCTCCAAATTCGCCGCCGCAGCTGCCGCCACCGGAGCCACCGCAGCATTCCTCGCCGTTTCTTCCAATGACCGCCACCGTCTCTTTCTCCAGAATGCATTGAATTCTCTCTTATCTTCTGATAATAACTCATTGCCTCTATGGGGTTCCCTCAGTTTGGCTGATAGTAATGTTCCCGTTGTTGACTCAAGAACTGGATCCTCGTTCCCCTCTGTTCTAGAAGCTTCTCAGAAACTTTGTGGAATTGGGTTGCGAAAGAAATGCATTTTGGGTTTGAAGAACATTGATGTATATGCATTTGGTTAGTCACTTCATTCATTCTTCTACTAATTTACCATTTTGGGTTGCGGAGGAATGCTAAAAATTAAGTACCTTTTTTTATTGCTTAATGAAATTTTGTAAAAAACCAAACTTTTTGTAGTGTTTCTTTCTTATTTGGGAAAATTATGGTTTTTGTTTCAGGTGTTTATGCTGATGATGAGGATATAAAGAGATATCTTTCTGAAAAATATGGGAAATTTTCTGCTTCTCAATTGAAGGGAAATAAGGACTTTACTGAAGATCTTCTTGAAAATGATATACATTTAACAGTAAGGCTTCAAATTGTTTATGGAAAATTGAGCATTGGTTCCGTGCGCAGTGCATTTCAAGAGTCTGTTGGTAAAAGATTACAAAAGTATGGAGGATCAGATAATAAAGAATTGCTTGAGAGGTGAAACATTATCTTCAACTTATGTTAGTTTTTTTCATTGATTGAGAATTAGTCATTTAACTTGTGTAGAACTTGTTATTAAATTGTAGATTTTTTTGTTGAACAATAAGCATATATGATATATGTGATGTTACTGTATATAGATCCAATTGGGTGAGAGTGAGAGTTTTGTGTTGCATATCTTGATTTGCATACTTTGATGCAGGTTTACTTCACAGTTCAGAGATGAAATCAAAATACCTCGTGGATCTGTAATTCATCTCACAAGAGAGAAGGGTCATGTTCTTCGTACAACAAGTAAGATATCCTTCCCCGTGTTTATGATATTTTATTTATACCTTTTCTATTCTTTTCTAATCATATGAGCTTATAAGCTATAAGCTCAAAAATGTGTCTTGCCAAACAGATCTTCAGACTCTTTTGCTTGATAATATTCTTGTTAATTGAGAGTCTTTGAAATTAATTATGTCTTTGTTGTTGTAGTTGACGGAGAGGAAGTGGGAAGTATCCAAAGTAAACTCCTGTGTAGATCAATCCTAGATTTATATGTTGGCGAGGAACCATTTGATAAACAGGCCAAAGAAGAAATAGAGCTCAACATGGCTTCTTACCTCCAGAGTTAGACTGCTAAATAAAAATCCTTTGTAAGACATGGGTTCAATCCTTGCTAATTCCATATGCCTCTAGTATATTTTGTTCGATATCCTGCAAGCTATTAAATCTTGTTAATGTATTCCTTGGGCTTCAAGATTGCTATACCAATAGTTAATTCATATCTCACTATTACTATCCCTTATGCTTGCAACTTTTATGAGCTTTTACTATAAGTTGTGATTGATTTTCTCTCCCCACCGCTCGTAAATGTAACAATACAATGACCAAAGTAAACTAGATTTACTCTGTAGAGTGGTTAGAGGACCACTCTACTCTTGGTGTTTGAGCTTCAGGAGACTTCTAATCCTACTAGGATAGGAAAAGTTCTTAACTTTTTGTATGAAATTTGTTTGGTAGGGTATGTTATTTTTGAGTTTTCTGTTTTTTCACTTTTGTAACTCGTAAGTGCGTTCAAGCGGAGAGTTCAAGATTTGTTTAGTTTGTGAAAGTAGGAATGTGATCCTTACTGGGACTTTAACTTTGATACTATATAGTACTATACTACTCGTAATCAAAACTAGATATCAACATCAACAAAAAAGAATACAATAAGAAATGTCAGCATGTAACATTACTTTGAAAACCTGTTGTTACATAAACAAGATGATTGTGGATTTGACACCAAGTATTGGAAAATCCCATCTTGGTTATTTAGTATTTGCAGATTATCTAAATAAGACTAGAATGAAAAACAATATAATGAAATAATGAATGGTGTCACTATTTTTTGAAACATTACTACTTGCTACTAGTTGTTTCAGATAACTTTTTCAAAGAGAACTTTATCAATATGAGAGTAAATAGTCTCTGGGTCACAGTATGCTTCATAGTAGAAACTCTTGGCCACCATGAGAAATGAATTCTTGATATTGGAGGGAAAGCTATTTGGTGAATTCTGAAGTACCAGTTGCACAAGTTCTTGCATTTCTGACTCTATTTGGGGGTCATTGATGCTCGCATGTGCCTGTCAATAACAGAATTATAAAAAAAAAATCAGGATCTGGATGCAGAAAAAATTCGATCAAATCCAAGATAACCATGTGATTTGATAACTATGCTTATATTTAAGTCCGGAGGTAGCATTCTTTACTAACCTTGTTGCTTTGGTAATTACGCAGACTAATGCAGATTCTGTTAGTGACTTCAAGCAATTCCTGGTACTGAGGATTGAACTGTAGTTCTTCTGACCAATAGCCAGTAGTTAAATTTATGATTTGCATGAGTAGTTCTGCTTCTCTTTGGCATCTGTTTCCTTCATTATCCCAGCTTGAAAACCAACTTTGCCACTGATTATTGAACAAAACGAAAAGCATTAGCTTTAGCAAAAAAATGATTCTAAAGTTCTTCCTATATTCTGTTACATGTTTCATTTAACTGAAACTTAGTTACAACTACAAATGCATATGAAGTTACAAGCCTCAAAATGATTTCTACTCACCATTTGATTCAAATAATGTGAATTTTCTTGGTCATGACGCCTAAACATTTGCAAGCCAAGATGATCAAGAGTCGTTAACAAAATTCCCAGGAGTTTATCCTCTCTCTTGTTCTTGTTTAACAACCTGCGACAAATTACACATGCACATTAAAACATTTTCTTGCATAAGTCCGTGGGGAAATTTAATGTCTGCGGTGAGTTATTAACCAAAGTTCAAATTTTAAAAGGATATTAGATGCCCGGTACTAGGTATGAAAAAGGCAAGCTTACTTGTTTGAGTAGACTCCTCCATTAATGTATTTATTGAACTTATCTACAAATGTACTCCTAGTTTCTTCATCTTTGAAATGTGATTTCAGTGTTTGTATCAAAGCTGTTGTTTTAGCCCATGCAAGTCGCTCGCGAGACCTCTCAGGCTCAAATATGCTGGCTGCTGCTATATAATAAGCAAACAGGAGATTCTTTTTGCTCAAACCAAACCCTTCTAGTTCTGATTCCAAGTACCACCTAATATATTGATATGCAATTGCAAATATTGGAAAGTTCATTAGTTTTTGTTGCTTTCATTGACTCATGAAGCATGTAACAGAGTAGTGTTCTTTGAGTATTACTCTTACCTTTGGATTTCTTCTTCCCATTCTTTATAATGCACTGCTTGACATTTCTTGTAATCCAATTTTGCTAGTTCTAGATAAACATCATTGTTCACGTATGGCATCCTATCAAAATTGAGGAATTTCATTTGTATTAGGTGAATGTGAAATGGTTATTAGTCAATGATCTCAGTCTTTGATGAAGATCGAACGATAGAGTTCTAAATTTTCGATTTATCGAAACTATGATGAAGCAGTTAGGATTGGGGGGGTAAGACTAAAGATTCTTACCTGTAAAGGGTCTTGCCAATCCAAACATCATTTGCACCACCATATTGTTCAAGGTAAAATCTTGTCTCCAACCGGGGTAAACTAGCATACCAGGGAACATCCAGAGCATAACCCACCTATAGAGTGTTTATTGCAATGTTTAATGAAAAATTCTCAACATAAATTTATTGCACACATGCATAAGAAATGTTTGCAATTGACACTGTGACACATTTTTGTTAGAATGTACATAATTGGCATCGCAACGAGTTTGTCAGAATCACAATGAGTCACTGGGATTTGGCAAAAATTCCATTGTGCATCTCTTAGCCTCTTACAAACTCACACAGTTCACTATGATTATGAACAACTTTGAGGTCAGTAGGACTGAAATTATAACTCACCTCGCCGGGTAAATCTTTCGTTATGATCCATTTATCTAAGAGTTCATTAGCAGCGCGTTTCTCTGTTAAAAAGTTGGCTGAGAAGTTCTTGGCATCCTCAAGAACCTTTTCTCCATTAAATAGCACTTGAGAAGCTCTATACAGATTGAACATGCCTGTCACAGCTTGGTTTAACTGCCCGGGAAAGCAGACGAATTGACCGTTTTTCTCAAAATGCTTGAATACATCTGCCAAATTAAGAATTGAAGTTAAGCATTTTATTCATTTGTGAAGATCATATATCACTCTTCACTAACTTCATAAGGGTTGAAACCTTGAACTTACCTGCTGAAACTTGGTGGCCATGCATCCTTAGCAGTCTAAATCCCATTGCTGTGTCATCTATATCTTGAACTTCTGAATTTCTTGCCCAGCAAATACCCTTCTCAGTCCAATATCTAAAATTTTCAAATGACATTATTCAAGTGAATAATCCATCATATAGAATAAATACAATGCAGGTATGATTTCTCATATTCACACTTTTTTTCTCAAGTAAATCAACATATGCTATGTGTAGTTTTGTACCTTGACACATAATTCACTGAGTTCTCAATCTCTTGCTGAAAATATCTTGAAACTCCAAGGCGTTCTAGCCGATCAACAGCCCACACGTGTTCAAATAAATCCACCGGGAAGACGTTTGGAACTGACAAAATAAATACTCTCTTCAGACTCGATTATAAACAAAATAACTAATTGCACGTGGAAATAAGCTAAATTTGGCAAGAAAATCTTACCTCCTCCATTGAACTTCTTGACAATGTTGTCTAAGTAGTTGAGAGCATTTTCATCTTTGGATTGCATAAGAGCAAATGCTGTGGAGGATGGAGAGAACAAAAACGATCCATCTTGGGATTGCAGCTTTAGAAGTTGTTTCCAATCCAAATCTTGCATTCCCTCTAAGCTATGAAGCAATGTTGTGGGCATATTATGCAGCACCTCTCTTGGTATTCTGTTATCATATACATGTTATGATTACCGATAGTCATTTTACAACTGTCTTACATTAAGTTTAAACTCTGATTTTTATGATTATGATATTATGATTACGATTATAATCGAAGTACAGCAAAAACAGCATAAGAAGACATACTTTTTGAGTTTTTGGTCTCTTATTGCAAATATATTTTTCAAGATAGGAGAATCATCTGGCACTTCAATATTCAAACTTTGAGCTATATTGAGAATAGAAGGGAAGGCAACTTCAAACCCAATTGGCATGTGCTCTGCATTCTCATCCTCAAGCTTGTGTAGATTTTCCACACAAAATTTCATTCCTGCAGTATGAATATGCATGCACAATTAGAACAAGGTTAATTTCAAAGATAAATGTAGTATTTAGTCTCTCTAGCACTTCTTTGGCAAAGATCATTTTTATAATAAAAGTTTATGAAACTATAATTTGAGCTCTATATCAAATAAATATTGTGTTTGCCTATTTTTATAGGAATAATAAAAATTTGAATTAATATCTCTTTAAAGGTCATTTTTAACTATATTATTGGTACAAAATATTCACCGTAATTTTGCTGAAAATTAAGTTTTGTTTGAAACCCGACCGACCATTTTTACTGATGTATCCCATTCCAACCAAATTTTTACTTAGCAAAACGAATGTATAATAGTGGCAAAAAATCATATGCATAAAACAATGAAATTTTTCCATGTTATGTGTAAAATTACCCTCTTCACACTTCTTAGGGTGCATATTCCATGATTTTAAGGCAATAACACAAGCCAAGGTGTTGAGAATCCTATCATGAGCCAAAAATAGTTCATCTCCCCATGATCCATCAGGAAGCTGATTATTAGCAATCCATTGAAGAGAAGATGGAAATTGTGGCTTATTTTCATCATCAACATTTTTCACAAGAGCAACCCAAGCAGTGTCATAAGCTGATATGCTTATCTCTCCATCTTCCATAAACCTCAACATCAATTTCACCTTATTAGTTAGCTTCATAATCTCCTTTGTCACCAAAACCTTTAAATTAATCAAATACTATATGTCAAAATCAACCTTGCATGTGATTATGTAACAAAATAAATAAATAGACTAATGGTGACAACTTTTATTATTTTGTTTTAAAAAGTTTGGAGGCGAAACTCACACTAGAGTTCAAGGGCAGCGATATTTTGACTTTGCTAGAAAAGCAAGACTTTATCGCTCGCGTATTTATTTATCAAATATTGATAACAATATTTACATTGCGCTCTAGTGTGAGTTTCACCTCCCAAAATTAATATCATATTTTGAACCAGACTCATTCAAGTCATGATGATACATTTTATTTATGCAAGACTTTTTTTATAAAATCAAACTTTTCTAAACTTGAACAAATGTTCATGTTCTTAACCAAAGGAATGAATTTATAGTGATGATGACACACCTCATGAAAAGCTTCTTCATCTATTTTATCCTTCTTCACAGTCTCAAACCATTGGATGGAAGGCAAGATATCCTGAGAAACTTCATTCACATATAATGGTACTAAAAAGTCATTACATTAATTTTGGTATATTTATTGAAAAAAAAATTACTTCAATGATAATACACATAATTATAAATATGAATCTCTTTTGACAAAAAAGCAAATGAAATTTACGTCACCTTGTGAGTGTAATGGCTGAAATCCATCAGAATTGTTATCAAGTTGTCTTTTGATAAAATGTATACCTATATGAATATTGAATAAATTAATTACTAAAAAGTCATGTCACTCCATTTATAAGGAAAAATACATGTCTTAATATTTATTAAGGATGATAGTTAACAATTTTTTTTATATAAACTATATTGTTTTTTATTCAATGTAAAAGCAGGGACAAACCCAATTTTTTTTGAATAGTGATGGTTTATATATCTCTTTTAACTATTGTCACATGTATAATATTAAAAAAATTATAAATAGTCATTTTAGTCTCTAAATATAAGATGTATTGTTCCTTTAATAGATGAATCTATCAAAAGCTTACAAAAAATACATTTTAGTATTGGATCAACTAATTAAAAAGACATTTAAAAACTAAAATGACTAATAAAAAATATTTTGAGTATGTTTTAATAATTTTAATACATTTACAAACTATTATAACAATATTTCACATCAAAAAGTAAAATCAAAATATTGTAAAGTCATATGTCTTTAATTTCTTCTTATCATATAACTTATTTTTTTTAGTGTATTTAATATTAAAATATTACCTCCGTTCCTAAATATAAGACTCTATTTTGACAATTTATTTGTCCCTTTTGATAAAATTTTATTTCAATTTTCAACTACATTTATTATTTCTTTACATATATACCCCTACTTATTTTACCTTTTTTTATACACTTTACCATAAATGTTACAATAAAGGTGCCAACTTGTGTACCCCACAAGATTTAGGGGTATATACCCTCAACTCCTACAAAAAGTTTAAGCGATATAATTTTTTATAAAATACACCGTTAGATTGAAAGTTTATATCATATGGATCATTTGTGTAAAATTTCTGACAAATCTAAAATTATTTGATATGTTATTGAGACACATAAAAATTAGCGGTGTTTAAGAAATCACAGAAACTGTTAATTTTGATGCGTCTCAATAACATATTAAATGATTTTATATTTGTCTGAAATTTTACAAAAATGATCTATATGATATAAACTTTTAATCAATCGGTGTATTTTATAAATATTTATATTGGTTAATTTTTTTTCAATGGTTGGAGGTAAATACCCCAAATCTTTAGGGGGTAGACAAGAATTTGCCTATAATAAATATAAATAAATTATCAATAAAATTATTACTAATTTCTACTTTCTTAATTCCCATAATTTAGTCAACAAGATTTTATAATTAAAGACGAAAGTAAATTTCTTTTTTCTTTATTTTTTAAATAAATTTCTTTCTTTGCTTTAAATAAAAGTCATATCTCACAACATTAAAAAACTGATTCTAAACTATTTTTTAAATAATAACATTAAATAAGAATAAATAAATTACATTTTTTTTTGACTAAAAATAAAATTAGATTTGTTTATATTTATTTATAAAAAAAATAAAGTTGAGTCAAATCAATACAATTTTTTTTAATTAAGTTTGAAGTAATATAATCTTTTCAGATAAGGGAACTTCTACGGTACACTTGAATCAAGTGTACCGGTACATGACATCGTAAATTAATAAATTAACTATTATTTTTATGAATTAAAAATACTATTAGTTAATTGTTGTATATTAGATATAATAATAGCACAAGAAAAAATATAAATGATTACACTAATATTTTAATATTTTTTCAATAAAAAATTGAATATTGAATATTATGAAGAATAAAAAATTTAAAAATATCAAAATATATATTTTTGACAACTTTAGTTAATGAATTTGATTATTATAATGTGTTTAATGATAGAAAAATAATTTCTTTTAAAAAATATTCATTATAATTATTAATTTGATAACAATGTATCGGTACATTAGAAATTATGTACCGTAGAACTTGCCTTCAGAAAAAAGTGCATAGAAAAATATTATATAAATCATAAATAAAATTATTCTTAACTTATCCTGTAAGTTTAAATCAATTGGTTAAATATTTGTGCAGAGACCGAAATTAGAACGTTAAGAGGGTGAAATACTAACCACTATATATATATATATATATATATATGCTATCTGCTAAAAAAAATTCCTCAACTTTTTCAATGAAACTATGCTATATATAGTATTAATTGGTTCTAATATGACATATTTAAATTTAATTTAAAATCTCTAACGAATATAATTTATTATTGAAAACATAAACGAACATACCTCTAGATGAATGAAAAGATGATTTCAAAGGAAAATGTGACTTGGCTATATGTGTCACACAAGAAGATGGAGGCATGGGACTAAGGCAAAAGGACATATTCAATGATGAAGTTACTACTGGTTCTTGTTATTTAATGTCATTTCAAAGTGTATGGTGAAGAAAATGAAACTAACTTATACGATAATTGATTTTGGATTCAGACCCAACAATATCAATGGTATATATGCATTCCTATCGTTGTATATATACACTTTATGTTTAGTATATATGGTATACAATTTAGGTATAAGCTCCTAGTCAAATACAAAGATTCACTTTATCTTTTTAAAAAATTGCGAATAGATGCAATGCTTTGTCTTGTTTTTTCTTTCTTTCTTTTTTTGTTTGCAGATGCAGTGTTCTTTTTTCGGGTTATAATGCAATGTTTTTTTTGGGGATTATTTTGTACCATTTTTAATGAATAAAATATTAATTTTATATTTTAAACAACTTGAACATAAGACAAAATTATTATATTATAATTTTCTAGTGATGAACAAAAAATTCAATTTTTCTCGTCAAAAAAATAAATCAATATTTGGTATGTCCTCACCCATACATTTTTTTTTTTGGGAATAAATAAGGACCCAATCCCAAAAAATAAAAAATACATAGAAGTAACGAAAGCGGTGTAATTCCCCACTAAATCAACAAAAAATAAAGAATTAAGGTGGATAGAATAATGCTCATAAATCATCAATGCATCGCCATCTTCATGTTTCCATATTTGCAAGAGCAGAAAATCTCTCTTCTGCCTCCCCCGATATTCTCTCCCCCCCCCCCCCCCTAACTACTTTATTTATCTTTATACGAAAATTTTGTGATTTAAAACTCAAAATGTATTTCGGTATTCACGTCCCGAAATGAGCTACTTTCACCTAAAAATCATTTCAGCATCGATGATTCGATGTTGAACTTAATAGATCCCGAAATGGTGCCCGCACCCCCAAAACTCACCCAGAAATCATTTCAGCATTGATGTTGAAATGGTGTCACCACCCTTCAAAACTCCGCACATACTTCAAGTTCTACATCCCAAACCTCATTTCAAGATCTACGTCCCGAATTGAAAAATAATTTAAAATTTTAGGTGATAATAAAGAAACGTGAAGAGTAACTATACACGAATTTCCTTCTCGATACAACTGGCAAAATTTTACCTCCCACTTAAATTTTGACGAATTTTCCTCTAAGCCAACACCCAAGAACAATTTTAAATTCAGCATACAAGTAAAAATATTTTGCCTTGTCTTTAATTTAGGGAAACAAGACAGTGGTTTTGCCCATTGAATCCTTGGCTTCCCTTGGTGGAAACAAGACTGGAAATCCCCAGTAATCTTCCTCACCTAGATAATCGAGCAATAGACACAAGCACAAAATAAGCTGATCAAAATATTAATTCAAGGAAAGAAACTCAGAAGCATCCCAAACATGTCAAAAAAACACAATAGAGTTAACACTAAAAACAAACAGAGTGACAGTGTGTGCCAGCATCACTATACTAATAGTCAACACTGTGTGTGTGTGTGGCATTATACTAGTGAGTTGAGTAGGCTATAGCCGAGCCGGCGGCTGACAAGCCGAATTTCGCGCTTCTCGTAAAACAACACGCGCACTTGCACGTGCACTCCCACATAAATACACCCTCACGCAGTCACGCTCAAGGTGAAGGTGGGTTTGGGAAGTGGAAATAATGTGACACGTTAATTATAAATTTAATTAATCTAAAGAAAACAAAAACCATGCAGAACTCGAATAATAAATGAATAATACTCTTTAAGATTCCATGTATAAGCAACAAAATAAAATGAAAGTTTTAAATATAAGTAAAAATCATTTATAATCATTACATTCAAGGTTAATATTCTAAATATATTTTTACTTTTTTTCTTTCACATTTACATGTTTTTATCGGATTTTAAAGTCAAAAATAAGGGTAAAATTAAAAAGAGTGTACGATTTAAAAACATTTTCTTAAAGGTGAACTTTTTTATAAATTTGTTTATATATACTACCTCCGTTCTAAAATATAAGACTCCGTATACCACTACACGTTTGTCAATACATGATTTTGATTGCGAATATCTTTAATTGTATATTAATAAAAATTATAAAAATTTGATATTTTGAAAATATGTATCGAAACAAATCAAACAAGATCTTATATGATAATATTTACATTTATATATTCTTAGAAAAATACGGTCGAAACAAATCACATAAATAGTGCATTTAGTCAAACTGGATCTTATAAAATGGGACAAAGGTAGTAAGATTGAATAAAATATTAATCGGTGTATCACATGCTCTAGTTATATGAATATATATAAAAAAAATACACTTAACGTAATTTTTTTATATTTTACAAACATCGACTACATAAATTCCTATTTAATTTTATTGTAATTGATATCCTTAACTAGTGCACTAGTTGGCATTTTTCATAATAAATGGCAAATGCATTATCTTGTTATCAATATAGTTTGATACAAATGATAGATTTTTAAGTCTTTTGACTATTTGGCAGATATTTATTTAAGTATATACGTCTCTGAGAGATTGTCCACATTGACATTAACTCGTCACAATTTTGTCTTTTATAGAAAGTGCGTCTTTAGTGGAATGAGAAGTGTGTGTTGTATATAAACTGTTTTTAACCTCAATTTTCAAACAGCGTGAAACTTATAGGTATGCTAGAACATATGCTTCGTCGAAGCTGAAGGATTAGAAGGTGTCAACCAACGAGAATGCTCAGGTTCATTTTCCACAGACGAAATTAATGTTCTGATCCGATTTCAAGTCCACATCTCCAAAAAATTGTTTGTTTTAAAATTAATCCATCATAATTTCATCCTTTATATAAAAAATGTCTCAAAGAATACAAGTGTTGTATATAAACTAGAGCTTCAATTTTTAAACAATATGTGAGATTTATGTGTTAGACTTAGAGCAGATTCAAATTAGGTCATTGAAAAAAATATTTATTAAGAGAATCAATCTCTTAAATAAACCTACAACCAAAAAAAATAAAAAATTATGGATCCATTTGGCTAAATATATTAAAAAATGAATTGAAGGACAAGGACAAAAGGATCGTCCATATAACTACCCCCATTCCCAAACCAAAAGTAACTGCAACTCTCACTCTCTGCTTTATCACTCTCACTCACTCACTTACCAACAATTACTACAAAGAAACCACAAACCGCATTTTTTCTTTCTTTCTTTCTTAACAAAGCCTGAAAATTAAACACTACTCTCTCTTTTCTCACTTTTCATTTCGTTTTCTTTCATTTTTTCCCCAATTTTCTTACTGCAAATGGAGCTTAGCAAAGTGACGTTAGAGATATTCACAAAACTTGAACAACAATGGCTCTCACTCTCACCCTGCGGACCCACTTCCAAAACTCGCATTCTCAGCATTGATGGCGGAGGAACCACCGCCATTGTCTCCGGCGCTGCCTTAATTCACCTCGAGGATCAGATCCGCTCACAAACCAACAATCCTCACGCTCAAATCACCGATTACTTTGACATCATCACCGGCACTGGCATTGGCGCAATACTTGCTGCTATGATCACCGCCGATGACGGCTTTGGCAGACCTCTTTATACCGCTAGAGATGCTGTCAACTTCATCACCGACAGAAATCATGAATTTTATAAAATGAAGTCCGTCGGAGTTTTTCGCCGGCGCCGGAGATTCTCATCTACGAGCATTGAGAATCTGTTGAAGCGCGTTTTCCAAAGAAAAGAAAACGAAGGAAAATCGTTGACATTAAAAGACACGTGTAAGCCTCTGCTTATTCCTTGCTTCGATCTGAAAAGTTCTGCGCCGTTCGTTTTCTCACGAGCCGACGCGTCCGAGTCACCGAGTTTCAACTTCGAGCTCTGGAAAGTCTGTCGCGCCACGTCATCTACTCCAAGCCTCTTCAAACCTTTTCAATTTTCCTCCGTCGATGGAAAAACCTCTTGCTCAGCCGTGGACGGCGGTCTTGTGATGAACAATCCAGCAGCAGCGGCTGTCACGCATGTTCTCCACAACAAACGTGATTTCCCGTCGGTGAATAGCGTGGAAGATCTGATGGTTCTGTCGATCGGAAACGGAGCGCCGGCGAACAGAGTGCGTGATGTTCGTGAATGTTCAACGTCGACGGTTGTGGACATTGCTCTCGACGGTGTATCGGAAACGGTTGATCAGATGTTGGGAAACGCTTTCAGTTGGAACCGTACTGACTACGCCAGAATTCAGGTATAACTCACTTTCTTATGCACTGTTTTGGTTCCCTAGAAGGATAAAATCAGATGTACTAGAAAAGGAAAATTAACCGCTACGAAGCATGGACACTGATATCAAACATAATACCGACATTGACACGTCGACACACTTATATTATTGTTTTTTAAATGATATAATGCAGTATAATTGTAAATGTAGAGTCAGACACAATGCATGTCGGACACCGAAACACGGTTATTTAACGGAGTTAACTACGGTGTCTTCTTTTTTTGCAGGCGTTTGGTTTAGGAGAAAAGGGAAGTTGGGAAGAAACGGAGGTGTTGAATGAGAGAGTGTTGGAGTCGTTGCCGTTTGGTGGGAAACGGTTACTACAAGAAACTAACGGTAACAGAATTGAGAGGTTTGTGCAACGTCTTGTTGCTGCTGGAAAGTCTAGTTTACCACCTAGTCCTTGCAAGGCTACGCCGTTAGTTTCTTGCTAACTGCCGTTTTTTTTTTGACGCTGTAACTTGTATTAATTAAGGTTAACTTTGTATGAATCAAGATCGGTTATGTTTTTTTTTTCTTCTTTTAAGTCCGGATTTTTATTTTATTTGTTCCGGATTAATAAACTTACTTGGTTACTGGTAAGTGTACTGTGTAGTGATTGTGGGCAACTCTGTTTTGTTGCCTTCTTGATTTTGATTAGTTGTAATCCTTATATTAACAAATGTGTAATTTTTTTTTTTTACCATTAGTTTAATTTAGTTCGGGGTAAGTTATGGCATCAAGTGATTTCAGCTTCTCCAATCGCAAATGTGTAATTTTTGTCATCATCTTCCATTGTAATTTTAGTTCTATCCTTTTAATTTATTGTATTAAACCATGATTTGAAACTTTAAACTTGGTGATCAACAACAAATTAAGCGATTTGACATGAAAACTAAAATGTTTAATTGCTAATAGCTGGACTCTTAAAATGTCATGTTGAAGGATTAATTGAAATGATGTTGAAAGATGAATTAACAATTTTTGTCAACAAATTATATAGGCAAAGTTTACTTATGAAGTAAAGAGCGCACAATTTAATGGAAGATTAAAATTAGCCATTTATTAAAACAGAGAATCAAAACTGCATTGGCTTATTGGAGTATGAGTGAAAGTAAATAGAAGTTTCTTAACAAGTGGTATTTACTTTATGGAACATGTTTTGATGAATAAGTAGGGTAATTACGGTTATATAATGTGATTGTTAATTTAATGAAATGGCTGCGTGATTAGTGGGATTTGGAGCACCACGACTACACTCGTTAATCGTGTCCAAACGAAGGGGCAAATAACACTGTTCAACTGTCAACTGAATTTTTCTTTTTGGTCAAAAATCAACTCATTTGTTTTGAGAATGCAAACATGTCCTCACTAGGGTAAAGATGCTACTTGAATTAATCACAACCATTAATTCAGCCCTGTTTAGTATGGTCAACGCCGGCCAAATGAAGGGTTAGAATTTCACAGCTGAATAATCTCCGATGAAGAGATTGCCAGAAAATATTTATATTTGGTGTTACTATTCGGTATTTTCTGTTAATTAAGTTATAATTTGAAAAATAAAATATGTAGCAATGTTTAGAGGCTGTTGTTAACTTAGGTTATATATATATATATATGTGTGTGTGTGTGTGTGTGTGTGGGGGTGTTGAAAATAAACGAGCAATAATCTGCGTTACAACATCTTTTTGAATTACAAAACTAATTCGTTTAGAAAAATTTTAAATTAATTTTTGATTTGTGCATGTCATCGTTGCATAAGGGCCACACTAATCTTTTTTATTAATAATATGGAAGTAGTAAATATTCATGCATGCGTTTTAAGAAAATTAAGCAAAAAGTACATAGTACATGCATGGAAGCTTAACAATCTTCTTAAAAATTTTACTACTTACATATTGTTAATAAAAAAAAGGCTTAAATAACTTACACATATATTTTTACAAATTTCAACAAATAATTTAAGTGATGAACAATATATGAATTGGCCATTAATTTCAAGTACGTGCACAACACATGACTAGATTTTTTTGGTTAGTCATAAACGACAAACCGACTAAGATTTGTCCATCCATGAAGGGTTGGGTTGGTTGATTCCATGCCTTTTATTAATCTCACATGCGGATTATGAAAGTACACTCATGTTGGAGAAAATAATGGCAATTCAACCATTTTAAGTATTATTGTTAAAATATAGTCTAACCACAAATCACAATTAGTGGATCTAGGTTGTACTTAAATAACCACGATAATACAACAAGATATTAATTGTATGTATTAAGGATTTATTTACTGATATATTCAATAGATAGAGAATAAAATTGTTTCTATCATGTGAGTTTATGTGAGTTAATAGGATATTGTGTGTAAATTGTAGAATTTGAAATTCGAATTATGATACATTTAATTATTTACATTTAAAAAGAAATTTTAATCACTAAACTACTGGGGAAAAAAAATCCTTGTCAAATATTTAACTGTTTCAGGTTGAGTTAAGATCTATATCAACAACTTAATTCATTGAGCTTTGGCGGATCATTAGAAGGTTTCATGCTCAAGTCATGGCGAACTTGTCCACTCGTTATTTCTAGACCGTCTGAACCGGTTTACACCGAAATATATACACTTCATTCATATATATTTTTCACTCCAATTTAGTATGACTTAAGCGTAAAAATACTAACTTATTTTGCATATATTTTTGTTATTGTGATTGACCACATTTCACAATGGTACCAGAGTAATCTTGCATCCTATGCTACACCTTGGAAGTTATTTTGTTTAGACTCATTATAAGAACATTAACAATTATGAAAATTTTCACTGCAACAATTAAAATTCATCGATAAAAATAGACACACATGAAGAGAGAGCCCTAAATATTCATATGAAGGAGCTTGAATAAGTCAATGAACTTGGCAGCTTAAAGTTGTTTGTTTGGTGTTGTAACTTGTTAGAGAATCTAAGCAAATAATGATATTAAAAACCATCACCAGCCTGGTGGGTTGATACTCTCGCACTGTCTAACCTGAACTGAAGACCAAATTTTGTATTTTTTATAAAGATTAGATACTCAACCCAATCTTTCTAAAGAAATTGTCATGGTCATCTTTAAAATAAGGGTCATGTTAACATGTGCCCTAAAGGCACATTTTAAGGATACTCGAAATAGTAATTTTGTCTTGAAATTAACATTGTTTGAGTTTTAAAAGTATAAAATACACAAGTTCCAATGCAAAATTTCTTTTATTAGTACACTAACAAGTGCCTCAAGGGCACATGTTAACATTTCCCTTAAAATAAAGCTACTGAAGTACATGCTATATATATCTCTTAAAAAATTGTGAGTTTTTTTTTTTGACGCAAAAAAATTGTGAGTTGTTTAATTAATAATTAATGAAAATTAATTATATGAATAAATTTACATGTACATACAAATTATGTAATTAGATATTGCATATATTCATATACATACAGCAATGCAATCAATGATTTTAATTTCAAAGTTTTACATTAAACAATACAGTAACAATTATAAGCCACAACCATTCTCAAACTCTAGTTTTTTCTTTGCTTTTTTTTTTCATCTTGTTCTTCCATTAGAGATGAGTGATTTAAGGTCAATTTTGACCCATAATCATCCATCTTGATTCTTTTTTTATTCATTTTTATTTTAAACATTATCATAAGGGCAATGGTTAAGGAAACAAAAATAGTAAAATAACTCTTGGAATTTATGTCTTTTACTTTTCTAAAACAATAAAACACAATTTCCAATGCATATATTTCTTATTTTAGTAACATTAACTAGTGTCCATTATCACATATTTTGAGTTTTCTTCTTTGTGATTTTCTCGTGTTGTTTTACTCTCATTTTAATGCAAGTTTTTATTTTATTTCTCATCACCGTGTGGTGTTTTGTTGATTTCTCGTCTTGAGCGATATTTTTTCCATCTTAATAATGCAGATTCAATAATATCAGCCGGTTGAGATAGATATTGACCTCACCTACACTCATTCAAGTGCATCTAACCCAATTTTCCAATTTAATTTGAGAAGAGAGTGGCTTCAAGTATAGCAATTAATGGAATGGTGGTGCAGTAAGATGCATGTGCCCAAATCTGTGGGGATGGTTTTGTAAACGTGTAAAATGGTTTTGTCACACAGGCTTTTGGACCATTTTTATTTATGACTAGTGGTATTTAATTAGAAAGGGAAAATAGTACCATTGAATTCCCAGAAATTAGTAGTAGTACCATTTAGTACTATTTGTATTTAGCAGTCCTGTCTGTCATGGACCAACTGGCTGCAATAACTGGTAGTTTCTCACATTACAAAATTTTACTCCTTCCTAGCTTACCCCAAAGTCCCTAACCAAGGTTCAAGTTGTACTTGATCTTGATCATCTAGTTCTACACTCACCATAAATCTTTCAAAATTTGTATTTTGCTTTGATATATATATATATATATATATCTTTAAAATTATTAATTTTGATCAATCACAATAACATATCAAAAGTAAACATTAATGACCCATGGTCTTTAATATTATTACTATTTTTTTATAAGCAAAACATTGAATTATACAGAGTATAAAGGTACTAAACCCTTACAATTCAATACTGTACAAAGTTAAGAACGATGAAAACATTCTAAAGGATTATTACACCAATCATCAAAAGAAAAAATTCTATTGACTTTGAGTGACCATTATTAGTATTGAAAATGAATACCGGCCATTAATATTCAATACATTGAGGGCTCTCCGTATCTTTAAATATTATGGCTAGCTAGTTTGGTCCACTCAATGCATAAGCTACTTTAAGATCACTTGATTTTAGTTTGAACCAATAGTTCTTAAAATAAAGTTAGCCATAAGGACATTCTAATTGAATGTGATACTGATGAGGATAAAATAAGATTAAAAGCATACGTATAGTATAGTTGGTGAAGAATCTCGTTTAATAATCATATATTTTAGGACATAACCTAGCGACCCAATGCCAAATAGAAGAGGCAAAAAACCCACGAGGTTAAGAGCACTCCATTATGTGTGCTTAATGGGTCATTCAAGGATCCCACCTCAGAATACCAACCTACAACATTAATTTATGGGCTGGGCAAATTTATTTTTTGTCGAGATCAGAATATTCACCGTTGAATATAATAATTAGTTCCTTGTTAAATTAGAGGTACTTTAAAGAATATGACAATTTTAAATAAAAAATACTTGCCAATTAAGACCTTATTACTATTCATTAAAAAATGATGTTTTTTTTACATTGTTAGCTACGACTAACTATTTCTCTTTATATTGTCAAACTCTTTGATTGGGTCACTATCTTTAGATCAGTCATGAAGACAAATAATATATTCAAGTTCAACATACGAAAAGTGGCATCAATCATTGAATTTCAAACGATTTTTAAATACTATCTAATATAGACCATATTTGACATTTTTCCACTTAGAATTTGCCCAACAAACTACAATGTTGGAGTTGATTCGCTTGAGAATCTTTTTAAATAGAGTTGTTCGTTAATGAAGAATTTTATCTTCACGTCAAATGTAACTTTATCCAAAATCACATTGATGCACTACGATTTTCACCAATCTCACTCTCCAAAGATCCATACACTTATTGGATTTCCTACTATTAAGTAGGATTCCGTGAATATACGAGTTGTCTGTTCTTGAATGAGATCATTTTATTGTGCAAAATCAAATTTGAATCTAAATCGTCTAATAGTTGAGATCCGCTGCCCTGAAATTGTTACAGCAGCATGCACATGTGAGTATGTGACATGTCCACCCATGCTCATAAACTCATAGAGTCATAGTACAGAACACTAGCTCTGTTATCACTTACATGTATTCACAGAAGACAAAGAAGATAAAAACTGATCAGTGAGTCTGATTACTCTAGGAATGAGTCGTTGAGGGCATTGATGGATATATGAATTGAAGATAAAGACATCAAGTTATTGTACCATAAGGTACTGTCCTAACAACTACATGTTTCATGTAAATGTCAGGGTATGCCTCAGGGCCTTCTACAAAGGGCTCCACCCTTCTCAACTCTCTCTCACTTGCAATATACTAGTAATTCCATTATTAATTCTGATCATTTAATTTCTTCTTTTTACTAAGCCAAAGGTTATATAATGAGGCCGAGCAATTATTAATTGAACAAATTTAATAACACAGCATTATTTCACTGCAAATAATCTAAAGTACCTTCCTTTAATTTGTAAGTTGTGACATTATTTTTCTTTGCAATTAATACACGGGAGGTATATATGGAGGGGAATGACATATCTTATTTAAAGGTGTGCGCGGTTATTAAAAAATAATAAGTGAAAAATAAAATAAAATAACTAGTTATATTTTAATAATAAAATTAGTATTGGTTCGCCAAAAGAAATAAAATTAGTATTGTTCTTGTGAGCATAATACAGTTGGTAGAGACATTATATATTATATACAAAAATAACAACTTAAACTTTGATACATCCACTTATTCGTTAGCCACAAAACTACACGAGCGAGGCCGACTATGAGAGAACACCCTCAAGAGAGACAACTGAACCGGGACCCGAACAATCACACAACAACCCCGCCAAACCCTATTGGATCGTGCCCAAAAGATGTTACACTTTTCACTCATAGAAGCACAAATTAACACAATTTTTACCTAAAAACCACCTTACATCTAACTATAGTCATATGATATATACCAATTGATAAGTGTTCTAATTTGCTGGCTGACCAAGCAAATTAGAACTTTGTATGATACTATTTGTTAGAGTGTCCATGAGAGCATTAGAAGCAACAATAAGTTAATGTTCCATAATCACAAAAGATACAGAGAGACCACATCTCTATCCAAAAAATGTAGACATTAAAGTCGCACCTCTAATATATTCAACATTTTATCCTCCAATATATTTCTCCATTCACCCACCCGAGATCAAACCCAGTTAAATCAATTTCATTGTAAAAACTTGAAATAATCTATCATAATTAAACTAAGAGATAAAATCGTAAAAATACAATATGTGTGTATGAAATCATAAACAGAGATTTTATTCTGATATGTATATATTTGTAAGTGTTGTGGAACAGAGATTCTGAATGGCCAAAAAGATAGCAATGTCATTGGCAATGGATACACATATCCTACTACGCCATACCCATAGTGACAACAATATAGCCATGCATATTGTGCGGGGAATCTCTCTGACTCAAAAACAAAATAAAATGATGAAAACATTAGCCAGATATGTAATAGTCGAGGTTTTGTTCCTTTCTTCTGTCAATGTTACATATATGCTACTTGCTAGTAGTTGATATTTTTTTTGTCTTATCATATGAGCTAGCTAGGCAGTGTCACGAGAGATTCCCATAACAAAGTCCCGTCCCGTGTGTAGGTAGTAGCAAGACATATAAAAACAAAAATTCATCACTTGTATACTCTTTTTAGATGAAGAAGTTTATTCTAATAAAAGACATACTCACAAAAATTGAAAGAAAAAGGGGTAAACAAATACTAGCAAAAATGTTCATCTTCGCAAGAAATATATGCATGCAAGCATCATCTTCACATCGACAACTATTTTCTATACATATATAGTCCCGTAACTTGTTTTCTAATTTTACTTTGGTTTGACAACCATTTTTTATTTCACTTTCGTCATTTAACTTTAATATCATTGATTATATTAATTATTTCTATTAGTTTTCATCCCTAAACGTTAATTCCGATCTGTGTGTCATTGCAAAGCACGACACATTGAATTGAGTTTACAATGCCAATGTTACTTGTTTAAGTTAATACCTTGTGTACCATCACTTGGAAGCTTGATTCCTATCTAGATAGCTCTCTCTAGATCACCATCACCAAATATATGGAAGACTTGGACCTTCCATTGACATTACTCGTAGCTAATGAGTAGACCGGACCCCATCTTTCTCTAGTGATTAGTCATTGGTTAATTTGACCAAATTATTAGTAATAAGTAATAACCCACTATAGCCTATACTAGTGTGCCAAAAAAAAAAGTCTATATACTAGAACCAAAAAACACCTAATTATTAAAAAAGTACTAGTACTCTCCATAATAATAATAATAATACGAAATTTACTACTTGCTTGTAAAATAATTAAAATAGTACTACTAATAAACACAAAAACAATATAGTACAACTGTGTATGTGTTTGTACGTGAGTAAATGGAGAAAGGGACAAACGAAAATGTATGGAGCAGTGGGAAATGGCAGCAAATGTGGTGAATGTTAGAAAACAACCACGACGAAGCTTCTTTACCCTCGCTGACAACTGTACAATCACACTAGTCACTATACTAAATGATTTGTGTAGTGTGTTTGTGTTAGTACTTCTAATTAATATATGTTTATTGTATTTTCTTATGGATTTTTAGTCTCGACTTATTTTTGTTGAAGAATTGATCTGCACATAAGTTGAGTTTTTCTCTTAAACCAAAAATTTTAGTACTGTTTAAGCGATTGGACTAATTGTTAACCTAAAGGGTTTGGTTAAGCGGTTGAAATTCATCATTTCTTAATAAAAAGTCGAGGGTTTGCTCATCATCCTGGTATGAAGAAGCTTTAAATTTCTAAGCCACCAGTTGAGATGCTTCTAATCCAACGAGTGATTAATCATTGCATTCAGCGGTAGATATCCCGATTTCGACAAAAAAATACCAATTAATTGTTGATGTTTTTTATAGCTGAATTCTTATTAAGAAATCATTCATGTCGGTGGATGTATCATGTATGCATCTGAAAGGTGCCAAAGATATAAATTTGCGATCTTTCGAATGCATACTTAGTTTCAACTTTCAACCTTTTTAGGAGGTGAGGAAAGTACTCTCCTCGTTTTGTTTGAGACGCTGAAGGCCGGCCCAACAACATAAGATCACCTCTAGGCCCATTTATTAAAGTACTTCGATTTACTTTTTGTTTTTTTATTTTTAGTGAGAGTTCTTAATCATTTGGAGAATGCAAGTTCAAATTCTAAATTGGTAATTGGTCAATTTTAAAAAAAAAAATATAACATCATATTAAATTTTGCGGTACGAATGTTCAACTAAATTTTAAGATAACGTGGTAATCTCCCAATTTTATGGTCTCTGTAATTATAATATTTTATGGTTTTAAACTTTTAATCTTTTTTTGTCAAAAAAAAAAATCTCCCTAAGTTTTTATATTTAGATTCCATCTCTATAAATTTATAAACAGTTGTTTTTTGTTTTTATTATGTCAAGGAGATCAATGTTTAAAATTTAATCATTTAAAATTGAATAAAAAGAGTATATAGAGTTCAAATTCATGGGATGATTTCTTTTAATTTTTTAATAATAAGAATGATAAATTAATTAATTAATTAATTAATTAAACGAGAGGTGAGAACACCCTTACAATTTAACACTAAAATCACGTGCAAAAAATTACAATCAAGTGTAGTTAAAATTAGGAATAAAAGGGCATCAAATATTTTTTTCTTCTATTAAGTCCGCACAAGAGTTGAACTATCTGAAGCAACGTTAAATTATGGCAGACCAATTTTAAAATTGTGGTAATTTAAAAACATGTTATAAAAAATATTTGAGATAAAAGATGATGTTTGAATGATTAAGTACAACTATTGCAACAAGATAAAAATCATAAAGTATTAAGGAAAATGCTAAAGAGTGTGCATTCTTTAAACCCCTCAAATAGTAAATTTATATATATATAAAGTCAACATAATGGAAATTATGCTATTTAACTTTTTAAATAAGTTATTTTTTCAAATAGTACGTTTAAAAAATGCACCCGTTAGTAAGACTCTTTAAATATAGAGAGAGACTGAATTCAAAAAAAAAATATTTCAACTTTTTCATATTTCAACCAAATATTTCTACTTTTTCACCAGAAACAAAAATCATATTTCAACCAAATATTAAATTTAAGAATATTATTATAAATTTAATTTATGAATATTATTGTAACCAAAAAAATTTTATGAATATTATTGAAAATTTGAAATGGAGCGGGATATACTTTTTGAAAAACAAGAGCGGTAACTTTAAAAATTTCGGAATAAAAATTGGGCGAAAGGAGCGAAAAAATGGCGCCAAACTATATAATATAAAAACTTCAGCAAAAAAGTGCAATTCGATTTCGAACTAACCTAATCATAACAACAAGAACCATTCGAAATGGATCTTCGCAAGCGAAATCTGAAGAGAAAACTCGATTTAACTGAACAAGATGAACCAACAACCAATCTCCGTCATCCAAATTCTCGCCGTTTAGATCTTCCCGCCGATATTTCTCAACGCATCAATTTCCTCAACTCCGCTTTTTCATCATCGGAGTCAGATCGGAGTTCTGCAGCAAGTTCTCTCTTCGCTCTTATTGAATACGCCAAAGACGGTACCGTTTTGTTCTTTCCGCTTTCAGTTCGATTTTTTTTTTAGTTTTTATGTTTTGCGGTTATTTATTGTGTTTGATTTTTGGATCTATTGTAGAGGATATTGTGGATGTGATAGTGGATTGTGATGCTGTTCCTGCTCTGGTGAAGATTCTGGAGACGGCGAACACGGCGGTGAACGGTGATGGTGACTGTCGTGCTGATACTTACCAGTATGATTTGGAGAAAGACTGTGTGTTCGTCCTTGGTCTACTCGCTGTCAAAGTAATTGAGATTTTTATTTTATAATAATTTTAATTATGTGATGAAATTTTGACATGTGTAGATATTAATCAGGTCAAGTTTGGTCTTAATTCAATTTTATAAAAAATTTATGTGCGGAGTAAGTAAGTTAAGTTCAAAATTAGGGTTGAGAAATGATTGATTTCAAATGTTGTAAATAAGATAAGATAGGATTTATATATTTAGATTTAGCTATGATAAATTTTCTGCAATGACTAGTTGATTAATCTGGTAGTAGTTTAGTTTTAAACTGTTGAAAAATTAAGTAATGATTAATGAATAATGATGTTATCAAGGATCAGTTGTCCTTCTACGTATATATGCAATTACACAATTGATTTACCATGGCATGTGCATTCCACTTTAATATTGGAGATTTTTGAACTGTGTAACACAGTGATCACTGTTTTGAGGAAGATGATTATGTTTTTGTGTATAATTTATTCATTTATTTTGAATTTATTTCATATTTTCGTACTTTAGGAAGGATAATAACTTGGGTTGTATCTATGCTTATCTTTGTGTTCAAACAGTCAGAGTATCAACAACTGATTGTTGATGCTGGAGCCTTGCGCTATCTTGTAGAATTGTTAAAGAGACCGAAAGTCCCTAGCATTTCTCAATCACTTTATTCCGGTCTTCTTAGAAGAGCAGCTGACACAATAACAAACCTTGCCCATGAAAATACCAGCATCAAGACCCTTGTCAGGTTTTTCCAAATTCCAATACCTTAGATATATATGTTGTAGATAGATATTATATTCCCTGTTCTTAAATAGATGCCATGTTCAGGGTGGAAGGTGGCATCCCTCCTCTTGTTGATTTGCTTGAATTCAATGATACAAAAGTACAGAGAGCAGCTGCAGGGGCATTGCGAACTCTTGCATTTCAAAATGCTGAGAATAAAAATCAGGTAGTTTTTTTTTGAACAGATAAAAATCAGGTAGTTGATTTAGCACTGCAACATACTATGGTTGGTTCTTTTGTTATAGTTGCTTACAAGAATGAAAATTGCAGATTATTCAATGCAATGCGTTGCCCACTCTTGTACTGATGCTTGGATCAGAGGATCCTTCAATACATTATGAAGCGGTATGATAAATGAGTTCATATAATCTCTTATATTAAATCCTAGTTTTCACAGAGTTCTAAGCTACAAGAACAAGCTGAATGACCACTTTTTTTTGTGTAGGTTGGTGTTATTGGAAATCTAGTCCACTCTTCACCGGAAATTAAGAAAGAAGTTCTTCTAGCTGGGGCTTTACAGCCAGTTATTTGCTTACTAAGGTGACATATCTTTTTAATTTTTATAGGACTAGTAGAATGTGATCTTTTTATCAAACATTGTAGCTGCTATGTGCTAGTAAGCTATTACTTCTATATTAATCATTCAATACACTTTTTCTCACTAATCTATTATTTCAATGACAGTTCCTGCTGTTTGGAGAGCCAACGAGAAGCAGCTCTTTTAATTGGTCAATTTGCTACAACGGATTCAGATTGCAAGGTTGGTTAAGTTGTCTTTTGCAGACTTACAATGCAATAAGTCTGTCATGTGTGGAATTCTCTTATTGATCCTCATACATGGTTCATGCAGATTCACATTGCCCAAAGAGGAGCTATAAACCCCTTAATTGACATGCTCGGGTCTTCAGATTTACAGCTTAAAGAAATGTCAACTTTTGCACTTGGGAGGTTGGCCCAGGTGATTATCACTAGCAGCAAAAATCATTATTTATTCGTATGTGGGAATTTATTTATTGACATCAACTCTAAATGTTTATCTAATTCATGTTAGGACTCACACAATCAAGCTGGTATTGCTTACGACGGAGGTATAGAGCCTCTGCTCAAGCTTCTTGCCACAAAGAATGCTTCTGTCCAACACAATGCAGCTTTTGCTCTTTATGGTCTTGCTGATAATGAGGTGAAGTTAGTTTCCTTGTTCTTTACTTGGTCAGCATTGAATGTGACCCTTTATAATCATTGATGCCTGGTGAAATGCTTCCACTGACATAACAGCTTTGTATATGACAGGACAATGTTGCACTTATTATTAAGACCGGCGGTTTTCAAAGATTGAAGGATGGTCATTTTAATGCTCAAGTACGTTAATTTAATCTTTGCAGTAAATCACTCTAATATTTTTTGCATTTAATTTATCGGCATTTCTTTTGGGAATGATAATTTAGCTGTTTATCAAGGTCACTAATAGAACCTCTTTTCTCACTAATTTGTTATCAATTTAGTTTCCTTATGATTGTTGTTTGGCTTGCAGCCAACTCAAGAATGTGTAACCAAGACTTTAAAAAGATTGGAAGAGAAGATGAAAGGGCGAGTAAGTTTTTTCCCAAATTATCAGTTCCTTTGACCTTTAAAAAGATTGGATAAAAATATGCAAGAGAAGTTTGCATAGTCATAAGATGATATTCACAATCAATTCAAACAATCCTTTTATTGTTGCTTACATTATTGGTTTTGGTTATTGTATTAATTCCTCTGTTGCAGGTACTGAAACAGATGCTATATCTTATGCGCACTGGGGAAAAGGATGTTCAAATACGTGTAGTTCTTGCCCTTGCACATTTATGTTTCCCTGATGATCGTAAAACTATTTTCATTGACAATAATGGTAACAAACTTTAATATACACTTTTCTGTTCCCTCTCTCTGTTGGTACTTAGAAAGTATTTTCAATCATTATACTGCTAAATCTTCAGGATTAGAATTATTGTTGGATCTTCTTCAATCTTCAAACCAAAAGCTGAAGAGTGAAGCTTCGGCAGCGCTTCATGCAATGGCTGCCAAAGGAATATGTGCCTCTATTCTTGATCCTGCTCCTAAATCACCAACTCCCCAGGTATGTTGCATTTAATGTCTCATTGGGCTCATTGCATTTATTTTGGTTTTTTGTTCTCACTTGTTGAAGCATTTATTGTTCACATTTAATTTATTTGTTTTTGTGCTTTGTGTAGGTTTACTTGGATGAGCAGTGTGTAAACAATCCTAAACTGTCTGATGTCACATTCATAGTTGAAGGTAAAGAAGCTGCTGCCAACTTTGCTGTTGTCTTCTATTAATTTTTCTCTTGTATGCACATTGAATCTGATATATTACTAATTTTCTGTTTTCCTTGCAGGAAAAAGATTTTATGCTCATAGGTCTTGCTTGCTTTCTTCTGATATATTTCGTGCAATGTTTGATGGAGGTTATAGGGTAAGTGTTAACTAATCATTCAACGTTGTTTCAAGTATTCTTTTAATTTTATGCATCGAGACACTGGTCATACCCCAAAATGTTCCTCCTTTCTTTCTCAACATTTATTCTTTGTATAAAAGGTAATCCATTAGCCTTAACTAATGACTATTATTCTTTTGCAAATATTCAAATAGAAACTTAGAGTAATTGAAAGCCTCATCATCACTTTGCAATTGAAATAGGACTAATTGATCTGTGGATTTAAGTGTATATATCCTTAGTAATGTCTTACAATTTGTAATGCAGGAAAAGGAAGCAAAAGATATAGAGATTCCAAATATTAAATGGAATGTCTTTGAGTTGATGATGAGGTATTTTGGTACATTTCCTTTTCTAACATTTTGATGTTTATATAATAGGCTCTATGTATGAACTGATTTTCTGTTGGAATTTTAGATTTATATACACTGGAACAGTGAATGTTGATTTGCATGTTGCTGTGGACCTTCTTAAAGCTGCAGATCAATATCTTCTTGACGGTCTTAAGCGTATTTGTGAATATACCATTTCTAAGGTAGGCCTTGGCTTGGGTTTCATAGTTGCTTTTATTTCTTTTATTTTTGTTGAATTTTTAACGGTTGAATTTAATATTCTTAAATTATTCTTGAAGGATATTCGTGTGCAAAATGTTTCACTATTGTACGCGATGTCAGAGACTTTCAATGCTACATCGTTGAGATATTCATGCATACTCTTTGTCCTGAATCATTTTGATAGCTTGAGTTCCAAGCCATGGTAAGTTATCTTACATTCTTTACAACTTGAAATGCGCTTTTATAGTACATGGCATTAATCATATTTTTTCTAAATCTACTCAATATGCAGGTATTGTCACTTCATTCGTTGCATTGTGCCAGAAATCCGCAATTTCTTTTCAACTTTACTTACCAAGCCTAAATTTGCTGACTCGCACGCAGATCCTTAGATTTATAATCTTTACACAGGGAAGGATGAAAATGTACAAAGCTGTAGATGTTGAATTTAGTAGAAACATGTTTGCATGTCATTGTTTTGGTAACAACCTTAGAGAATGTTTGCTTCTGCGTTGTCATGTGCTGAATGCACTGTGAACAAACTCTTCAAAATGTGTTTCTGTCCAATTGCACAA
The DNA here is from genome assembly GCA_951804385.1 of Trifolium dubium. Taxonomy (NCBI): domain Eukaryota; kingdom Viridiplantae; phylum Streptophyta; class Magnoliopsida; order Fabales; family Fabaceae; genus Trifolium; species Trifolium dubium. The sequence continues at coordinate 32,266,136 of OX638072.1, read as the reverse complement.
GAGCACTGTGATTTTGTAGTTTTTTCAAACATACACTTGTTTGGTAGGGAAAATCATTATATTGTAGAAGAATTACAGTAGTCCAGAACTATAGTTTATGTTATTTGACATTAAAAATGTCAATTCTATAGAAGTAATTGTGTTTTACTATTTTATATATTTGGCCGAGTAGCAAGATAGTTTGGGTCTTTCATAGGCTGGAGAATGCTTGTTATGGTATTAAATTGTCGGTGTTATAATTGGTGTTACTTGAGAATAATACTTTTCTTTTAGCAATGTAGCCTCCAAGCTGAATAGAAATGAAATAAAGGCAAAATAGTGAAGAGATATCATTTTATAATCTCGCAAAAATCAATTTATAGGTCACAAATCTTCCTACTTACAAATATAAGAGTCAAATTAAGATGATATTTGAAGTAAAAAATAAAAACAACGATTACAAGACATTTTTTTTTAAACCTTTCTTATTCACATTTGTGAGAGCCATCCACTAAATATTTCAAATATTCACAACATACACATTTTTTTTAACCTTTCATATACTTATATACTTATGACAAGGTCAAATGGCACTCTTATTGCTGGTTGAAGATGACGAATATAAATTTAGTGGCAAGTTTTTATAGTTGGTGGTCGAATCTTTTGCTTTGTTTGAGTTCGACTAATTTTGTTAGGTTGATGTTCATTTGATTGTCATCTATTTGATAGATATAAAATTTATTGCATATACAAAAACCAAATATTCATATCAAACTCAAAGCTCTCAAACTAATTCAGTTCACCGCAATCTGTATTTGAGTCGCCCGAAACTCTCTCTTCCCTATAAACCAAAGGTGTAAAAAAAAAATCTCCCAAGATAAAAATCAGTCCAAATGGCAAGTGCAACCATGCTCTTTTTTTTTGTTGACAAAACCATGCTTTTTTTATTTATTAAACCATGCATTTCAATTATTACTTCTTCAATCTAGACATCTAGTAATATTATAGATGTTTTACAGAGAAAAAAATAATCACTGTCTGTCAAAAAAAATCCAAACTATTATCCAAAGAAAAGAAACAAACAGAACGCGTGTGTGTTGTAGCCGATGTTGTTAGAACTGAAACAATTAGCAGAAAATCAAGAGTAGCAGCAATAACAATAACATGGCGATGAGTGTTCAATTTCAACTATCATCATGTTTATGGCTTCCAAACTCTCCATCTCCACAAATTCTTCCCACCCGTTCTACCAGATTCTCCACTTCACCTCTCTCTGCCACACCAACACTCTCATCTCAATCTCCCACCATTCAGGTAACCCAAAATTCTACCACTTTTCTCATGTTTCATTCTTCTTTTGTATTCTATTGTTTCTCAAATTCATGTTATGAACTTGTATATACCCAAATCCTCAATTCATTCATTAACTATAATTAAAAACTCACTTGATATCAGAACTTGACCCGAACAAGATTAAACTGATTGTAAAAATAAAAACTGAGTAACCAAGTAGTTGAGCTTTAATCAGCTACTCGAGTTTGATTTCTGGGTGAAACAATTATTGGTTAGACTTTTACTATTTCGCAACTGAACTTCGGATTATCAGGGTCCTTCCCATGAGAACTGGATGATTGACACCAAAAAAATTAAAATTAAAAATTGTGTTTTTAATTTTTACATTGTGATGGGAATGTTTGTTGCAGATAATTGGCAACAATGCATTTGATGGTAACCAAGGAGAGACTAATCTTTGGACTGATCTTGACACTGATCTTTATCACTGGACAAAGGTTTTACGTCCGGTGCAGGTACTATTTATTATGTGTCATTGTGTAATGTATGTGTTGTTTGTTGTTGTTTCACTGGAAAATTTGGGATGCTGATTATTGTTTGGTATTGGACAGTGGTTTCCTGGTCATATTGCAAAAGCAGAAAAGGAATTGAAGGAACAACTTAAGTTGATGGATGTTGTTATAGAGGTCCGAGATGGACGAATTCCGTTGTCTACTAGTCATCCACAGGCAAGTTAACATGAATAATGTTCATGTTAGTGTATACTTTTATCCTCTTTGGTGTACCCTTGTTGTCTCAAACCAAGACTTCGTTTGGATAAACAACTTAATTAAGTGCTTATAACATAAACACTTACCATATAAGTCCTGATGCATCAACTATTCTTATAACAAAAAATAAAATAAAGTCAAACAATTTTCATATAAGTTAAGTTATAAGCTGTTTTCGAAAGTTATCATGGACATAAACTCTTCCAAGCAGTCTCGCAGATGCTTATGTCAATAGATAAGCTCAAACCCCACATAAGCCGGCTGTAAGCTATTATGAGTTTTGGTAAAGTTATAAAAATAAACTGAAAATACTGTATGGACATATGATAACCTATTTTTCGTAAGTTTCCCAAATATTAACAAATGATTTCTCATAGGATAATCTCAGTATTTAGGTCTTTTGTACTAGGACAATAAATCTTATCTAGCTCTTGCTCCTGCTTTTGTAGATGGATCTATGGCTTGGTAATAGAAAGAGAATTTTGGTTTTAAATAGAGAAGACATGATATCAAATGCAGATCGAAATGCTTGGGCAGAATATTTTACTAGGCGTGGAACAAAGGTTGTCTTCTCCAATGGACAGCTTGGAATGGTATCCAACAAGATCTTTCTCCTCCATCTCTCCTTGTTCTGAAGTTTCGTGTTCAACATATTTGACACTATGCTCTATGTACAGGGCACAATGAAGCTAGGCCGGTTAGCAAAGGAGTTAGCAGCTGATGTAAATGTTAAACGGAGAGCCAAAGGACTACTTCCTCGCCCGGTAGGTTGCTTGTAGCAATTACAAACCAATTTTGATTCCCTTTTTGTTTCTTTCCAATTCTTGATCTGTGTTAATATTCTGATAAGAGGACAGATTTTCTATCTCTAAGAATAAGGAAATATATCGTTTATTGGAGAAAGAAATAACTTATTCCTGTTTGCATATAGTAGTTTTTGTGACTCAATTTTGACGTAAGGACGACTTTTCCATGTCTAAGAATACGCAAACATAGGATTTATTAGAGATGAAAAGATCTGAATGCAAAGAATGTTACTGTTGAGTAGGTTCGAGCTGGAATTGTTGGATACCCTAACGTTGGAAAGTCATCTTTGATAAACCGTTTGTTAAAGCGAAGAATGTGCCCAGCAGCTCCAAGGCCAGGAGTTACAAGAGATTTGAGGTAATTTATTCATTTTATTTACCAAAATAATTTCAACTTAACATTTTTATTTGTAGTTTGTTCGACTTGTTTCCTGACACTAATATCAGTACCGCTGAGTTGTACTTTGCCTTTTTTACCCTCTATAAATTTGCACATAATGTTATCAGACTCAAATCCTAATGTACACAACATTGTCTCCTGCTTTTCCCCAAAGCTGAAAATATATATCTTTTGGAGTTTTTCTTGCTCTCAACAGAGGAAAAATTCAATGCTGGTTTATTTCATTTTAAGTGGTAGTAGTGTCTATAAGATTTTGTTGCCGATGTAAATCACAATCAATCAATTGAGTGGGCCAAGTTATCATTCCAGGAAATGTTTTTATTTGCTATGTGTAGTGTTTTATTTGTTTAAGTTCAGAGTGCAGTTTCCTTCAAAAGTTTATCACAGCTTATCATATTATTTTCTTATATGGAAGGTGGGTTCGATTTGGGAAAGATCTTGAATTGCTTGATTCTCCTGGGATACTTCCTATGCGAATTAGTGATCAGTCGGCAGCTATAAAACTTGCAATATGTGATGACATTGGAGAGAGGTCCTATGATGTGGCTGATATTGCTGGAATTCTTGTGCAGATGCTTACAAAGTTTCCAACAGTAGGTAGGTGTAGTCTCGACCATGCAACCATCGAATAGCCGTTTCGATTAACAATATCGATGTTGAAATTTTTCCACTTGAATTCGCCACCCCCAAGTTCAAACTTATAATTCTTAGCCTTTGTTCAATGCAGGTCGAGATGTGCTTTGTAAACGATACAAGTTTCGCGAAGACAGTGCATGTGGTAAAATGTATGCTAGTGGTTTTTTCCCTAAAAAAAATCTTTATCGATATTCTATGTTTGTCTTGCACTTAGATATTCTATGTTAGTAACACCTCTTAATGTTAGAACTTAGAAGTAATTTCTGCCCAATTTAATATCACGTGTTTATCTAATTGTAGATTCATAGAGAAGCTGGCCGTTCACTTGTTCAACGGAGATGTTCATCAAGCAGCATACCGTGTCCTATCAGATTTTAGAAAAGGTAGGTTTGGTTGGACTGCATTGGAGAGGCCTCCTAGGTGATTTCAGATGTTTGCCTTTAGAAGCAAGACTCTATGAATGCTAGAATTGAAAATCATGCTGGAGATCTACTAAAGTAGTAGACTGCAGAACTCAATCCTGCATGCTGATATATTTATGATAGTGAATGGCATCATGAAAAGGAAAAGTCAAGAATTTTCTATGAAGATTTATGGCACACTAAACAAACGATTTGAAGCAATTGACCCTTCTTGTTACTACCATGTAATTATTTTTTGGTCTGATTTAATGTAACACTGTCTGTAATCTGTATACTAGGCTTGTGATATAGGACTTTTAAATGCATCATGCTAACATTATTGTAATTGTGCATCCTTAATAAAGTTTATTATAGTGTGTTGTACCAAAAAAAAAAGGTTATTATAGTGTGATGTGATGATGAAATAAACTAGATTGATGCATCTCAACAACCTTGTGCATGTCCTCAAGAAGTCATAGAATTTATGCTTTGCGTGGAGGAGTAACAAAACTGTATATCAATTCAATTTTCCCAAACAGACAAGTGTCAAATGATATATTGCTTTCAAGGAAGACTATGCAACACCAACATGTACTATAGGAATCCCAAGCAAATTGTAAGGGATAAAATTTTCATCACAATCTCTATTCTGTTACATGATTGCAATTACAGACAAGGACAAAACAAAACAAAACAAAATAAAAACAGAAAAAACTACAGAGAAATGGAAGCAAAAAAAACTACAAGTGTGCTTTAAAAAATATGGTTGACAATGGCTTATGTAGCAATATTTTTGCTTTCAATTCATGTAATTGTGGAACAAGAATGATGCATTGTGTGGTGCTTGCACAGTTTCATCTTGCAATTGTTGAAGCACATGAAGGGTCTTCTTTGTTTGACCAACTTTCTTTAATTCTACAAGCCTGCATTGGCCTTTCAATTTGAAGTGTTTCTGAACCTTCTTTTTCCAATTGTAAACAATATTTTCCAAACGTGTCTACACTAACTTGAAGTCTAAAATCTATACCAAACAAAAAGCTCATTTCCAATCTGTTTAATTCAGATGTGCTTACTCCTCCAACTTTAGCATAGTATGCATTGTTGAAGAAACTGCAAAACCAAATAGAGAGCTATGTTAACAGCATGAACAAATAATGACGATGAAAGCTAATCAAAATGGCAAAAGTAAATGGAACTATTTTTCCTTTAAATAATTGTCTGTCAAATCGATAATTTGATTCAACATATTTTAATTTTAATACATGCAAGGCTGTCATCATGATTTGAAAACAGGTCGACGACTGCGATTTAGGTTGCAAATGTTGCAACATTAATATTTTTGATGTGTACACAACTGCGACATCAATAATTTTATGTCAATGTAACTGCAATCGAGATTGCATCAGCCACATTTGACCTTGATTTTATGCAATATCAAATATCGCGATGCAACTGCGATTTCTGCAAATTTGAAGATTGTTGGTCACCACACGATTTAAACTTCAGCTGTCATTTTCAACTAGCTAGAACAGTTATATGAATCGAATTTTCGCCATATAACCACAATAAGAAACATAACACAAATAGTAGGAATGAAATATTGATGTGCATTTTATTCAATTTTAAAGTTGAACTTACGCATCATCCATAAACTTTGCTGCTAGCATAATGCTGGTTATGAGAAGTCGATGCACATTAAGTGAGGTCAATTTGATCTCCGTGTGCTGAAGAAATCTATCCATATATATGTGTGCTACAACAAAACAGGACGGGCTGCAACCCGAGTACTTGCAGATACGATCAATGTACTTACGAACACTAAGAGTAGGTGCTCTTAAACCATGAAATACTGTAACAACATCTTCTATATGTTTGGTCTCCAATAGGATTTCATTTCTCTGAACTGATCTCTCAAGAAGTGAGGAAAGAAGTGACAAAACCCGTGGAACTCCAACACCTTTATCCAATTCTGTAAGCCCAAGTGAAAGGTATATATCTGTGCTTATATCATCGGTTTCAATCGCAAGAGTCCCCATATCAAAGCTGCAAAGAAACGAACAATCATTAATTGAAATCCACTTTTTCAACACTATTGGAGGATCAAGTCAACAATCAACATTATAAACTGTTGAATAAAAAGGCATTGAAACAGACAAAATATCATCTCATTTGAAATTCTCAATGAAAGCAAGTTCTCATTGTGTCCTGATTTAAAGAAGGGATAATTTAAGCTTAGAGTCAATTTGGATAAACTCCACAAGCACATATAGACAAAGAAATACAAAAAAAAACGCATAATGACCAAGTTTTTTATATAATACTGTAGTTTCTATTATAAGTTGACATTACATTTGTGTCTCAACTTTTTTCAGAAACTCTCTCATTGAACTTCTACAAGGCCAACACCTACAAGCTTATAAGGATTTATCCACAAATGAAAAATAACATATTTTTTAAAAAAAACTCCCATAAGTTAGAAGCTGATTCAAATTAGTCTTTAGTCTTTTCAAAGTTGACTATCAAGTATCAACTTAACCATAGAAGAAATTCTTCATAACCAATCACCTCACTCACAACTCAGCCCATCCCCTCCCCCATAAAAAAATTGCTACATACACATTATACACTATACCATATGATTGAGACCCTTATTATGTTATAAAATCCCTTGATCTTCAATTTATGATTCTTGCAAATGGAAAAAAAAAAACTCAATTGGGTGGGGAGTTCCCCTTGCATGTGCCCAGCAAGTTCTCCAACGGAGATAAGTCATTGCTAAACATCGTGCCTATAACATGTATATCCGAACAAAAAAAATCCTTTGTTCTGGTCTACTCACAAACATGGATTGCTAATTCGATATCTCTAACAATCAAGGTAACTTCATGTTTGGTTAGATCTAAACAACCCCTTAATTTAGTATCTACTATCTAGAATGCAAAACCCAAAAAGCATCTAGATCTCAAGTTTCTTCTCCCAAACCATAAACCAACATCAACAAGTCCACTTAACTTGAACCAAACTTCTCTATCCCCATTACAAACTCCAAACAACAATGATTTCTCCAATAAAAAGATTACATATTCAATATGCTCATTGTTCTTGTCTGTACAAAATTACAAATCAACCCCACCCAGATCTCAAAGAGATTGAATTTACCTTCACCCCACAATCCAAAAAGTTAGGAAACAAAGATTAACACAGCTTCCATTAAAAAGATAGGATTTTTAGGCTTTTAGAGCTTCATATACTTTGAAACTATCCTGAACCATCCCACCCAGAAAACAAAAGAAAGAACAAATAAAACCAATTACCTTTTATCCAACAAAATAATCACAAAAGTCAAAAAAAAAAACAAAATTATCACAAAAAGAGGAAGCAAAAATGAAAAAGAAAAAGCACCCAGTAAATTCAAGAAAACATATGAAAATTAATCACAATGCAAATGATAAAGAAAGATAAAAAGAGACAAGAAACTCACAAATTATAAAGAGATAATAACTCCAATGGGGTTGTGGTGATTGCAGCTTCTGTAACATATATAAGAATGAAGCGCAAAAACAGTACAGTTGTTGTGAACACAGAAAATGATATCTATGTCTGCGCCATTTTTTGGTTTCTTTTTTCAGATATGAGGTTGTAATGTTTCTTTATACACAGTGGACATTGATATTTGTTACTCCCGCAGCATAAAGAGATAATAAAGCTTCACTCTTTCTTTCTTTCTTTCTTTCTTTTTTGTTTCTCTTTAATTAATTATTAATTATTAATTAATTTCACACCACACCACCGTTACATACCATTGCCAACACCTTCCATTTTCATTGCTAACTAAAGTAGGTGCTAAATCAAATCAACGTGCTTTCTTTCTTTCTTTTATTTTTTTTTATTTTTATAATTTGTGTCCCACAAATTTTCACCTAAATAATTTAGTGTAATTTAGATGTCACCAACCAAAACGTAACTTGTCTAGTAATCTGTGTTTGATTTGATAAGAATGATCATAGTTCGATCCTGTAACTACGTTTGAAATGGAGATTCTGAATTACTAAAATCCTCTTTCTTTAAAAATTAGATGGTAATTCTAATCACTAAACAAACTATTTGACACAAACAAAAAGAATGATAAGTATCTATGTTGGTCTTGAACCAGATATTTTCTGCAGGCAACTGCAAAAATTAATTTGTGTTGGATAGAACTACAAAGGATCATAACTTCTGATTAAGTTGAAAAAGATCTTTTTAAATATGAAATTACGAGTTTGATTTCTAATTTTTATCCCTGAAAAATCCGATTGAAGTGAGAGAATATATATGAAAAATTATGTTAAAAAATTCATTATGAGTTTGATTTCTAATTTTAGACCTATGAGATTTGATGTTCTTGTATGTTTCTAAAGATGAAAATTGACATTTTTGCACTTAGATGTGTTAGTTCCTTGCCAATTTGGCTCCCACAATAAGAACTAAAGATAAATCTAACAACTTAATTATACAAACCATGCCACGGTTTGTAGATAAGCACGAAAAGAAAAAGTAAATATCATTCCTACACAAAAGAAAAAGTAGTGGTCATGGCTTAATTGATGGGTTTTGTGGTTAGAGTAAGAAGATGTTTGAACCAGCATTCATTCCATTGAAGAAATAATAAATAATAATATGTGGTATGTTATAAAATGACAAAACAAGCTTAATATGCGATGTATGTATTATTGGCCATGGTTGATTGAAGCCTCATACAGCGATGGATGCATATTGGAAGTTATTTCAACGTAACTTAATTCATTTTTATTTGAGGTGCATGAATTTGTTTTTTCTTTTCTTTTCAATCTTATTTGATTAAGATGCGGATAATTAACCCCTAATTTAATGGAACACGAAATCTACTACTAGTGTTTGCGTAAAGGGGACAAGAATATTTTTCGCCGTGAAGGAATGAAGATTCTATGTAGTACAATTTGTTATATTACTTTCCTTCTTTAGTTTTAGTATGTGTTTGGTTCTGCGGCAGATAGAATTAATTTTGATATAATTAAGTTTAGTAGAATTGATTTTTTCAACCAAACACATATTTAATTTTTTTTAGACGGATACACTAGACATGTAGAAGTAAAAAAGTGCTTATATATGTATATTAACCATGTTAGACAACTAAATTTAAAGTTGTTTTCACTAGGTGTCAAGCAAATGAAAGCGCTCATGTACTTGTAAGGGCAACTATATCTTATACTTCTTGTATTACTTTTGATATTATTCTAAATTGTATTACTACTATTATCATGAATAAAATACCTTAAGTTTGCTTGAGTAAAAAAAAAACATGTTAGACAACTAAATTATCTTATACACTATATAAATAAATAAATTATAATATGAATAAGACAACTAATGATTAGACAGGACACCACCATGTTAATTGTTAATCACCCCAACATCAGATAATAATAAGGATAAACTTAAAAAATTGCTTAACAAATGAAAAAAATCATTTTTAAATTTGTTTGGAACTGGTAGAAGGTAACCTGAACATTTTAATTGCTACTAGTACTGTAGTATTTTTAATTGGTCAACGGTTTCAATATAATGATGGCATAAAAAAAGTCTCAATCATTGATTTTAATTTTATTTTTAACTAAAAATAGCAAACTACCAATCAATATGATAATACGAAAGTTTGTTGAATTAATTGGTTATAATAAATGTTGATGTGAACTTTTCTTCATGTGTCTGCTTCATGTGATGTGGTTATTGTTGTTGTTGTTGCAACAGTTCAAAGAGCGTTGCTATTTATTATGAAAGGTGATCTAACTAAAACCTAAGAAAATTTATTGTTCAATAAAAGTTTATTTAATTAAATCTCTATATAATATATTTACGGATGTCTCTCTCCTGATCATAATTCTATGTGGCAAGCTATCAAGTACCCATATACCTATGTGGCAAGCTATCAAGTACCCATATACCTATGTGGCAAACTATGAGATCATCTATATAACAAACTAAATCTTCCTTGATGTATCACTCTTTGATTCCCACTCAAGACACTTTTTCAATTATGAACCATTTTATTTAACTTTTTAGAGTTCCTTAATGTACCACTCTTCGACTCCCACTCAAGACACTTTTTCAATTATGAAACATTTTATTTAACTTTTTAGAGTCCCTTAATGTACCACTCTTCGACTCCCACTCATGACACTTTTTCAATTATGAAACATTTTATTTTATATTTTAGAATTCCTTAATGTATCATTCTTCGATTCCACTCATGACACTTTTTTAATTATGATACATTTTATTTTATTTTTTAGAATTCCTTAGTGTATCATTTTTTCGATTTTCATTCATGACACGTTTTTAATTATGAGAATTTTTCTTAAAGATATTTTTGAGACACATATTATGCATAACTAAGATTAATAGTCAGTTATAAACAAAAACAAACAAAACTTTTGGATAAAAACAAGTAAATCAAACCGATTTCTAACAAATAACAATAATTTTTTTTAAGATTAATACTTTTAATGAAAAAATTTCTTAATAAATTTTCCATAACTATTTTTTATTTAATCATCATAACTAATGGTATATCATAAAAAATTTAGTTGATTCAAAAACTGAAATACTATTATATAAGTATAAGTACTCAAACAATTATATGTATTAATTTTTTTAAATAAAGTTGTGTGAATTAATATATACCATTACATAAATATTATTATATATGATAAAAAAAAGTCATAATTTCTCAAATAAAAGTATATTTTATTAGTTTAATTTTTAACTTTTGTTCACATACAAAATTTAACTCATTTCTATCTATCATTATTTTATTACTAAGTTATACCAAATATAAATCATACTTATTCCTATTTTATTTGTATTTTATTAAGAACATATTTTTATTCATATATTAATACAATAAACCCTTTTTTTTTTGTAATTTTTATGATGACTACACTTATATTAATATCAATGCATGTCTTTATAATTTACACGGGATCAATATTAATAATCATATATTAATACAAGAGGTTTTTTTTAAAAATAAAAATATACTTACATATCAAAACAAGGTCCTATATTTTTTTTTAAATTGCTACGGGGATGGGAGAAAAAATATCATATCGTTGAGCGGAAAGTGGAAGATCATTCTCAAAAATATTAACTATGACTTATATTTACACTCATGTTAATATGAGTGTATTTTGATTTTGTAATTTATACAAGGCAATATTTGTACTTATATATTAAAACAGATCCTATTATTTTTGTAATTTCTACGGGGACGGAAAGAAAACACCATACTATTGAGAACGGGGAGTGGAATACCACTGTCCACCATGTTCTATCCCTTTAAATCCATAAATATATAATTATTTTTTATAATTAAATAATATAAATATCAAATCATTTTCACAAGTAATTAGAAAAACATAAATTACAAGAAAAAAAATTCATTAATTAGAAATAAGATACAAAAAAAATTAAATTAAAAAAATTAATATTTCAACTAATCTACTTTAATTTAATTATATAAATTAATATAATTTTGAATTTTAACTCGTACATTTATACGGGTTAGTTATACTTGTGTTAGTTAATTTCGTAGTGAAATTTAATAGAAATGATTATTGTTTGATCTTGCAATTAGATTTGAATAGAGTTAAAATAACTTGATATCATAATTGATTTTCATATCAGATTAAACTAGCAATGAAAAAAAAATTCTAATTTGGTGGATGGATCACCTCACTCGCCATTGCTAACCTTGGATCATTGGTTAACTAATGGCAAGCAACTGAGCAAATAATACTACGGATTGTCGGTGGACGGTGGGTGGGACTTGTTTGAGCTGTCCATAACTGGATGGATGGGAATATAAATTTTTGTAATCCAGCTATTAATTTCATTCTATCATGCATGTGTTAACTATAAAATTAAACTCTCTTTCAAAAAATAAAATAAGACTAAATAAAATGACTTAGTAGTGATTGTTGTGGTTAAGCACTGCACTATCCATTTCATCCAAGACTTTAGATTCATTGTTTTTCTTTTTAGACTAAATAAATAAAAGTGTATTCGGATTATAGAATTCTAACACTTTGTATATAATGTTTGAATGGTGACAGGTGGCACATAGTCAAATAGTTTTAGTAAGTGGTTTTTTTTTTATGGGTAGATGTGTTGCTTCTCTCAAGTCTATAGATATTTGCTCTTGATTCTCCCTCTAATTTACATAATTCATTCTCCTATCTCAACTAAATTTTAATATATGTTTATCTTCTTGTGAGATATTTTAATTCTAAAAGGTTGTGGGTAAACAAATGCATCATCTGTTGTTGATCAATCATACTTATCAAATCAATGTTCATTGATGAAGAAATGTAGGACAATATATTGATCGATGAAGATCTGTTGAGTCATGATTGATCAAACAAAACTCTTAAGTTATTTTAAAATTAATTGTACATAAATGGTTTTAAAGTTCAAATGGGGATTCTAAAATCCGAACCTGTTAAACCTTCCACAAAGTTCAGATCCTAAAATCCGAACTGTAATCTCATATAAAACTGAAGGACAACAATTTTAAATTTTAGGAAGGAATTAGAGAAGTGGGGGTGGGGGAGGAAATTTTCGGTGGAGATAGGAGAAACTCACATACATCATTTGAGCTATGGCCCAAAGGAATTTTGTTTGGATCCCGTTTTTGTCGTGTAAGCTCAAATTCAACAAGGTTGACAAACAGTCATAATAAGAATATCATTATTGATACCTCACACTTGGCATTCTCACCCCCATATTTGACAAATTATACCTCCAATCTTTTTTCCATTATGTTAACTACGATTAATAAATACTACCTCTTATCTTTAATATAAAAGAAAAATTACTTTTTAGATTTATTGAGTTTCTAATGTATATGATCTGTAATATAGGTCAAATAAATTAAAAATTCAATGAATTTAAAAATCAAATTTTCTCTTATATTAACGACCGAAGATAGAGATAGTATATTTTAATAACTAAAATTAATTTTATAATTAAAATCAACAAACAAATATTTTCTAAAAAATTATATACAAACAAATATCACACTTTTTATGAAACGGAGAAATATTAGTCCTCTCTATTTTTTTGTGTGAAATTTTCTCAAGTTACCGATCCCAACCATAACCAACATTTTCTCCCTTTTCAAAATAATTTCAAAACCTTTCCTCCTTTAGTTTTTTCAAGTTAGGCATGCTTTTTCTCATATTTTTTTTCTTCTATTGAGAGGATCTTGAGCCTGAAGGAGTATACACTCTAATTTACTATTTATATAAATTGTTATGTAAACGTAGTTTAATTGGTAGTTATAAAAATATCATTGTAGTGGTTGAAGTTTAAATTTGAAACTCTAGAATTGTTATATAAAGTGTGTGTGAATTTAATCACTGAAATATTATTACTAAATGTTAGTTGATCTTGATTTGGTAGAGAAAACTACAGTTCGATCCTTACAACTGCGTTTGAGAGAAATTTAAAATCACTTGATGTCAAACTCGTTTTAAATTTTTGACTACCAGACTCCCTCCTCCTAGAAAACAAAGTTTGAATAATAAGAAACAATAACTATTTATTAGAAAATTATACATTTAATATAAAATCTACAAATTTCCATTCAAATTTATGATTTTGAACCATTACATATGTAATTTTGCACATGATAAAAAAAAACATTTATTTACCAAAAAAAAAAACATTTATAATTATTAATAAATTATAAAAAAGAAGAGAAAATTGAGTCTACTCTCAACAGTAATTAGAGGGGGTAGAAGGTGATTAATCTAATCTAAGTACAGTAGTATTAGGCGCCTCGCATTGAAAGCTGTCATCCTTCAACATTTTCCACTTTATAGTATATCCGAACGTTACATTTAATAATTAATCTCTTTTTTTTATTTATATATATAAAACCCTTACCCTTCACTTCAATGCAAACTCACTTTTTCAAAACTAGCCGTTACACAAACCTCATCTTCTTCCTTTTTGTCTCTCAACTCTGAAACACATCCATGGCTACCTCATTAGACACACCTTCTCCTCTTCCTCTCATCAAACAGGTAACTCAAAAACACACTGTGTTATTTCTTAATTTCATGGTTTGTTTCTGAAATTAACGTTGTTTTTCGTGTTATATAATTAACAGGAGGACGATACAAACGCGGTTAATTCTTCTTCTCCACATCAGTTTAGTCCATCTTCTGATAAACGATTCTGGAGCACTCTCCGTAGTAGAATGGATTTCCTTCTCGAAAATAATCCTCAACCCAAAATTTCTGAAGATCAAACCCACATGGTTAGTATTGTAATTAATCAGTGTCTGTTAGGTAAGTAAGTTAAATCAAATTATTAGGTAACTTAATTTTGTTTCTACAGAGCGAACGAGGAAACCGATTGAAGGAAGATTCGTTGTTACTCATCCGAGGGTTTGATTCCGTTTCTCATACACTCTCTCTTTTGTCTTATAATTTAGACAATGCCTTACAGGTATAATACTAACTATTAATTAATGTTGTGTTATCCAATTAATACTAATGTTTTTGTTATTATTAATAGTACTACAATGCAATCTTTGTGCAGAAATAAATTTTTTAATTTTGTTGAGTTTTGGAGAAATTAAATGTTGAAGATTTGGTTTTGATATTTTGACAGGGTGCAAAAGAATTGGGGAATCCACCCACATTAACTGATATATTCAAGAGCAAAATTGTTGAGTCAGAAAAGAAAGAAGAAGAGGATTTAGGAGAGAAAGTGAAAGAAGAGTCAAAGCAAGGTGGAGTAAAAAGGAAAATTGATGAGTTCTATGAAGATAATGCCATTGAGTCACAAACTGAAAATGGAGGGAAAATGCATGATAAGCATATCAAGAAAGCCAGAAATGTTGGTTCTTTGTTTTTGTTTTTCTTCTTTTATTAATCAACTTGTATTAGTTGGTGTTTATGGCTAATTGTAACTTGTCTAAATCTAAATATTTTCCAGCTTGCAGTTTCAATGGCTAGCAAAACAGCTTCACTTGCAAGAGAATTGAAGTCTCTTAAATCGGATTTATGTTTTATGCAAGAAAGATGCGGTCTGCTTGAAGAAGAAAACAGAAGACTGCGCGATGGATTCGCTAAAGGAGTTAGACCGGAGGAAGATGATCTAGTAAGAAATCTTACCAATCTTATGGTTAAAAAAAAAACATAATAATTTGAGAAAATTGAAGTAATTGAATGTAACTACATGTGTTAGTGTCCAAATCATATGTGTCGGACATCAGATAGCAGACATGTCTTCAATATTTAGTGTCGGCGCTTGATATCATATCAGTCATTTTGTGTCGGTCAATTTGGTTATGAAATTGTTTTAGAATTTGATTGATTTTAGGAGCTGAATTGTTGAAATTATGGAACTAATCTTGTGTGTATGATGGTGTAGGTGAGGCTTCAACTGGAAGCACTTCTTGGTGAGAAGGCAAGACTAGCACTTGAAAATGCAAATCTAAAGAGAGAAAATCAATGCCTTCACCAGCTGGTGGAGTACCATCAACATACTTCGGAAGACCTGTCTGAGTCATATGAGAATGTCATCCAAGGAATGTGTTTGGACTTCTCATCACCGACACGAACAATTTCTGAAGATGTGACAAGGGATGATGATGATGAGGAGGAGGAGGATGACACAAATAGAGAAGAACTATGAACACCAAGGAACTATCTTTAGCAAATTATCTGTACAAGTTTTCTGCTGAACTTTTGAGGATGGAGAAGAGCCATCTCTTGTAAAACAAAATTTTAAGCACCATCATAACATCGCCTGTAATGAAATGATGCTGCAAATATTCCTTGTATTCTGCAGAAAATAATGATCTTGTTACCGTACTAAACTATTCATTTATCCCCTAATAATAACGTGTTAATCTCTTATGCTCTTTTGTTAAAATAATCTCTATTGCATTATTCTGACTCAACAAAACTCAATGCATACAAAGGGAAAGCAGTATCAAAGATACACTAAACAGTATCAAGGGATGATGATGATGATGATGATGATGGTGATGAAGATGACACAAATAGAGAAGAACTATGAATACCAATGAACTATCTTTAGTAAATTATTATTTGTACAAGTTTTATGCAGAACTTTTGAGGATGGAGAAGAACAATTCTTGTAAAAGAATTTTAAGCACTATTATATCTCACAACATCGTTTGTAATGAAATCATGCTGCAAATATTCCTTGTATTTCTGCGGAAAATAATGATCTTGTTACCGTCCTAATAATGTGATCATAACTGTGTTCATCACTCATTGTACTAAAATATTCAATAATCCCCCTAATAATAAATAACGTGATGATCTCTTATGTTCTTTTGTTAAACTAATCTCTATTGTATTATTCTGACTCAACAAAATAACTTCAAAAATAAGGGAGTAGTCTCCATTTTCACTCTCTTTTACTATCCCCGCCTTATCCCTAAAACCCTCCTCTTCCTTCCTCTCAAAACTTGCAAACAAAGCTAAGACAGTAGAAGACAGATTTGGGGGGAAGAGGGAGCAAATAGCAAATATAATGCCGACAAAAAGCCTCCTCACCCTTCCCGCTCACCCTTCCCCAATAGAACCAATCAACGCTTTTTAGTACATATATGAGAAGAACATGCACCAGGATAAATGAGAAGAACATTAGAACCACAAACAAACATCACGTCAAACTTAAAACAACAGAAATCCATACAATAACAAGTTCAAATAGTTAGGCACACGTTCTAGGCCAAGCACATCAGGTGTTTAGTTTGTAATATGATACAAAATAAAGAACTTATGCAGCATTTTTCCCTCTTCATCAGCCTTCAATTCTCTTTCTCTTAGATGCAGAATGTGAATATGCAATGTCGATTTCTTGAGTCACGGCTTCAGTGGTTTTTGCCACATTTGAAAGCTGTTGATGAACAGTCTCCTTCAATTTATCCAATAGTTCACTCAAAACACGATTCTCTTTTTCATACTACAACACAAAGAAGATATGGTCAGATACATCAAGTTAGCTAAATGATCAAGTAATAACAGATACAGTTTTATTGTTATCAATGTCAATGTAACTTATAAGTACCAATGCTACAATGGTAACAAAATAAGAATAAGAACCAAAAACAAAACTTCAACTATTGCATCATAGCATGAAACAATCACTATAACCCTTTTAAAATATGTTTATCAATTTTTAATTAGGTTTCTTGCTCCCAAACCAAGGAAGTAGGAAGCAACATCAATGAAAGAAGCACTTAATGAATACTCATTGGAGATACCTCTTCAAATTAATAAATATCATTGTAGGAAATATAATACATAGAACCATTTAAAGATCTTCATCTAAATGCTTAAGTTTTTGAGATAGTTAGTGCATAACAGGATATTAGAGCTTCTATGACCAAGAAATTAAGTTTAATATTTTACTTTAAGAACCACTATTAAAAGGGGTAATAACAGAAAAGGAAAAATGAAGTTAGAGGCAACAAGATTATGATATTGGATAAAAAAAAAAATAACACAACATACCACTTCTACTTTGCTTAGAGCATTTTCCAATTGTTCAGTGAGTAGTAGATTTTCATTTGTTAAAGCTTCAACCTGCATATATATGCAAGTCAATACACAATATATACATATAAAACATGGGACAATCAAACCAAAAACAGTGAGCTTAAAAAATGCATAAGGACTTATTCTTAATAAAAACAAACCTTCTTCTGTGAATCAATGTACATACTCCGGTAACTGATAGATGCCATCGACGGACCTTCATACGAGCCAACATTTCCATTAACCTGATATGAGTTCAGAACATATACCAATAAGGCATCCCGCTTATAACAAGAAAAATAACAGTAGCACGTTGTCTTTAAGTTTAGGAATACAGTATACCTTGGAGTTCAACAATCCTATGATCTTATACAAATCTTCTATTTTATGCAAGGCATAGTCAACCTTTTCATCCAAGCCCTTGTTACTTATATTTTCAGCAGGCTCAAGCTGAAGCTCAGGCTCGAGCAACAATTGTTCAATTTGAGCATTTGACTGTGTCAATGCTTGCTCAATTGGAGCATTTGACTGTGGCAAAACTTGCTCAGTTTGAGTATCAGGGTTCGGCGGTGGCAATACTTGCTCAATGTGAGATTCTGGTTCATCTTTCTCACTATCACTAATTACATCCACAAAACACTCAATTCCCTGCTCTGAGTTCACAGATTTAACAACCCCACTTCTAATGCGTTCTGAACGCCTCACAGATGTATTGCAGTATTTGGACATTTTTGTTGTGAATTTAGCATACTTCTTTTGATGTTTACTCACCTGCTTAGTTTCTTCTTTTGGCGTTTTCCTTACAAGACCTGACTCCACTCCAGCAACTGATGAATTCGGATCATTTTGTGGGGAACGTGCAGGGTGTGGATTTTCAAGCTGAGAGTCTAACACCTTTGTTGGATTTATGTTTCCAGTAGAATCCTGTTCTTCAAATTTCTCAGTAGAAGGAATCACATTTTCAGACTGAGAGTAAAAAAAGACAATAGTGAGTAAACATGTATGATTCTACGTGCTGAGATTATTAGATAATAAATTCATGAATTTAGCTCAACTAAAAAAACAATTCAAATTTCTTACAAATAAACAATACTTGATAGTATTACATAAGAGAGTCCACTCTAGTCAAATCCAAATTCCATTGGTAACACTTAATCAAAAATTATACATAAGCACAACTACATTACAAGTTATAAAAGCACTATTTGGTTTTTATATTGAGCCTAACTCATCCAGACGAAATCGACTCGTAAGATGAGGAAATAGGTACACTTCCGACTTTTTTAAACTCGTTTTTAGGTCAAGATCATATCTCATCTAAAATGAGACTCTCAGAAAATCCCCTCGCACAATGACTAGACATCGAGTGTCAATGGTCTAACGGATCTTGAATGGACTCTGATATCATATTAGGGTTTCATATCGGAGCTAACTCATCCTTACAAAACCGGTTCTTAAACTGAGTAAATATACACACTACCTTGAAAGGTGAAATCTTTTGTAAAAAAAAGCTAAATAGTCTCAAAAGGGTAGATAAAAAAGCAAGCTTTTTTCAACAGAGAAAGTGGAAAATAATGAAAATGAATGCATGTAACCACAAAATGAAAGGTTTGAATACATGCAAACATTCAAAATAAGAAAACCCTAAACATGATCAACGAAGCACAAGCCAAAATAGAAACATGGTAATCGAAACGCTAAAAAAAAAAACACATAGGATAATGTGCGGAAACGTACCGAGGGAAGGTTGTCATTGTTCTTGGGTTTAGGTCTTCTGCCCATTGTGTGTTGAACGGTGCAAAGAAAAGGTGTTAATTTTACAGTAGCACAGCACCTCAAATGTAAAGGGTAATACTAATAAGCCAAACAAGACTCAACAAGGTAGCAAAATCAATTGGACTTGGGAAAAGAAAAAGAAAAGAGCAACCAAATGCAAATGCCACGTGTCATTTTTGCATTTTTCGTCAAGATTTGGTTTTCACCGCTGAACACGATGACTATTCTCCTCGTTGAGTTGAAGGCACCTCGAATAATAAGACAGCTGACCCAAATATTTAAAGTTTCTCCGTACCAAAGCGATGATCGAACCATCGATTATTGATATCATTTTAGCATTTGGTAAAAAACACTTTTTTTTAAGTTTATGTAATTACAATAACTTATGAAAAAAATAAAATGAATTAAATGTACAAATTATTAGAAAAAACATGTGCCTAAAATTATCCTCATTGAAAATACTTTTGCTCCACCACATCCATAAGCACAAGCAAGTGACCATAAAAATAGTTTGTCAATCGTACATGTGAGCTTTCGTCCTCTAGTAGTTAAGGTTATCAAAAATTCAATCTCTATGATTAAAAGAAAAAAATTTAGTAATGCAATTAGAGATCTGATGGACAAAGGGGGGAGATTCCACTTCCACGTTTGTTTCTACGATAGTTCGTTAAGATGTGTTCATGAGCGGCAACCTACATGAAAGTTTGAATTCTATGTGGTCCATTCAAACTCCACAAATTCTTCTAATTACCTTCAATGGGATGGTTTTTCCTCGTTGTAAGTTATAGACACTTTCAATTGTAAAATGTACTATTGATTCCACTCTATCTAATACTGTTTGGACCATTTGTTTACTTAGGTGCCGGAAAAGTCACAATCTAATTAACAATTGTGACAGGAAGATGAGTTTTGAGAAAATTGATGTCTCACTCGTCTATCTATGTTAAGACATTTTTTACAGTAAGCTTTGTATCTATGATCTACTGAGTAGATAAATTAATGATAGTAGGTGGGAGATGGCCGGCGTATAAATTTTTGATTAGATAAAAAGATGTACGACAGTCAATTATTATAAATTATTATCTTCTTCAATCAATAATTTTAATTTCATATCCAAAAAAAAAAAAAAATTAATTTTAAAGACACTTATTTTCTTGATGTTGCAAATTGCAACTCCATGGATCCAAATCAAAAAATGCATTGGGAGAAAATAATAGAAACACCTATCTAGGGGTGGCAAAACGAGTTGAACCTGGCGGGTCTGCCCATTTAACCTGCTATTTTGTATGGGCTAGGCCAAAGTTTTTGGACTGATGTCTAAAGTTGGTCCGCTCCGTCCAACCCACAAAATAAATGGGTTGGGGCGGTGTGGGGCGGGCTTTATAGTATTTCTTGTTTTTTAGAATTTTTTGTCATGGAGTTTTTGGGGATTTTTGTTGCTACTATTTTATTGGTTGTCTGTGTTTAACTTTTGCTAGTTTATTTTGCTAATTAGTTTTTTGAATCCTTTGTGGATTATTTTGATGTTTTAGTGCATTTGTTTTTAGTTTTTGGTGTTGTTAGTTAAGTTGTTTTGATATTGTCTTTTTTTATTGAAGTTTTATTATGCGTTGTTAAAAATTATCTTTTGTCGGACTCTTTAGTAATGCTAATGATTAATAATTGTATAGTGAATCAAATTGTAAAAAAAAAAAAAAAAGTTTGATGGGCCACCCCCTAACCCGCCAACTCACCAATAAATGAGGTGAACTTGAATTTTGAACCCGAACACTTAAGTAAGTCTGCACCGCTCCAACTCATTTATGAGCGGGCTTAAATGGAGGCCCTTAAACAGGGCGGGCTGTCCATTTTGCCACCCGTACACTTATCCTTTAAATTTTTATATAAACACACTCCCTTTCATGCTATATATATAGATATATAAATAGTTTAATTTTAAAATCAAATCATATCAGATCAAGTATAAAATTCAATGTAACCAACAAAAAAAATCTAATTCAATTTATTTTATTTTAATTTTTATTGGAGTAAAATAAAAATTAGCACTGTTAATTTGCATATCTAATTGGACATCTTTGTGAAGACTACACATGTGCTATTGATTTGGGCCAATAAACCCAATCACCTTGCAATCTTAAATATTCTTATTGGTTAGACTATTTCTTTTTCCACCCACTGACTAAATACCTCACATCACCTCAAAATTTAAAAATTGTCGTTTCCAACACGTTTGGATTCTAAAATTTAAACGTAGTATTTTGAATTATAAACTCTTGACTCTGGCCTTCAATTAAAAAGGAAACAAAATTAGCCACAATTAATTCATTTGTTAAGATTTTTACTTGTCGATGTCTTAAAATCAGAATATATAAAATGCACTTTTTAAATTTTTTACACAACTAATTTTTTTTAAAAAAAATCCATTCAAATTTGAATGGATAATTTTTTTTTCATTTTATACATCTAAATTATAAAATTCAAAATTTTCATTTGTTTAAACTAAAACATTTTAAATTTCAAGCTAAGGTTTCCTTTTGAGTATTTACCTTCTATATGCATAGTATGATATTCAATCATCACCATGTTTGTTATGTTACTTACTGAACATTGTGTTGTACTCAATTATTCAAACTGCATTTTTAGAATGAACTTCAAATGCTATGAATAGCATTCCCATGTGAAATAATGTATGAAGATAAAGCAATAAAGCTTTCCGATGATACGAATAAGATTCAATTTTATAAGTTAGTTTATAGTGGATGAACATATAATTTTAATAAATAAGTTAGTTGAAATGGCCCAATAGACAATAGCTAGTGTTAATATTAATCATTTGGTGTTCAAATCATTGAATATTCTCTACCTCTATCGTATACTAGCTTAGTCATTGAAGATCAACCTCCGATATATATCATTAATCTTTGCTTCTTGGAGTATTCAATTTTTGATCCTTGAGAATAAGTTTCATATTATTACATAACTAAACTAATGCCAATAAGTTAACAAGTAATATATGGACAAACATCACGACATCTAACTTGTGACCTTATATTTTTTGAGTACTATATTGTTGAGCATAAGTGCTTATTACGTGAACTTATGCTTATAGCTTTAGAATGTCAAAAGTTGTTAGAAGTTAGTTTTATAGTTAGTTACTTGTGTCATAAGTAACGCATGTTGTGTGCATTGTAAATGGAAACCGTTGCTATATAAAGCGTGGTTAGTGTGTAAACAAGTATTGAGAATCATTTTTGATTAACATAGTTTGTCATAGTGCATAGTTTGTCATAGTGAATATGCTTTGTTCTCACCCTTTGACATTTAATTTGAATTAAAAAATTTCCCCCTCACTAACAACTGTGTGGATTATATACGAGTGGAGGCAAAACTGTTGACTTACGTACATAGTATCAATCAAATTAAGGTTTTATAAAGGCGAAGCTTTTGCATGTCATGATGCTACAAACATACTTAAATCTTAAGAATTAGTTGATGTTGATGTTCTTTTTTAATTGGTTTTTAATAATAATTACTCCTTAGAATCTAAGAATTGTAATTAAGTGCACAACTCTGAGAAGGTTGAAATCAGATTAAAGTCAAGCTTTAAACAAAAAAAATGATATTTCTACCGTCCATAAAGCATATAAACGGAATGGACGCATCTTTGTTTTATTTATTTATTTATTTATTTTTTGGTCAGGTAGTCTAGTGGCTTGATACTCCTACATATATATAAATGTGGAGAAATGTGGAATCTTGGGTTGTTTTATTTAATGTCTAATGTCTTTTGCAACTTCATTACTTTAAGATAACATGCACACATATATACCCATCTTAAAAATAATAATTAAAGAGCTTTAAATATATAGTAAGTTTTATGGTTTAATGTCGAAATTGGTAGATAGATTGTCCATAATTGATATTCGATCCCTAATCACTTTACTTGTATGTGAATTTATAATAATGATTTTACCATTTCGTATAAACTATAAGTTTTATGGTCTTTTTTTTTTTACTCACGGTCTTTCTTTTTTTGAGTAGTAGACAAAATATAACAAATTTAATTAAAATTCATTTATATCATTAGATAATTTAACTTGTACAGTACCCAAATTTGAAAGTATCTAAAAATGTACTCATCATAAGCCCAATGACTATATAAGATTGATCCAAATAATAGAAAAGAAAAAGAAATTAAAGTTATAATGTTCAGCAAAGCTAAATTCATTTTATAAAACTAAGGGTTTTATTCCTCAATTTACCACAATGTCAACGATTATTCTTTGTGGGAATCAAATTATTAGCTTAACAGTTGTCAACTTAATTCTAAATCATATTTTACTTTTTTAGTTTTCTTATCACATGTCATGTTTATACCAAAAAAGTAAAACCTTTCTATCTCATTGTAAGTGTTTCATTTATAAATTAAAGTTGTGTATATGATACTTAAAAAAAATATTACTCCTGTTCCATTTATTAAAATATATTTATTAATATTGTATACAATATATTTAGTAATTAGAGGTATGCACTTTCATGCAATATACGAAGGTATAACAATTCAATAGAAAAAATGCTTAAAAAAACATTAGAAAAAGTAACTAATTAATGTTTTATAAATAATTAGTATGTAAATACATTTGTTGGCGTTTTAATTTTGAGTCTTGAGAGTCGAGACATGCTTTAGACTTGGTGATCGAGAATAATAAAATTTGCTTAAATATTATAAATTGATGAACTCAGATTCTAAAAATATTTCAACTTAAATGAAACTCATTAATCTTTTGAGTCTAATTTAATAACTAGTTCCATCATGCTATTCATTTTCATTTCCATTTCCATGCGTGGAGCGTGCAAAACCATAGGCATAAACAAATATTATTCAAACACGGTCAATACTCAAAACTCATCTCAGCTAGTATTAAGTAATATAATAGTGTGCTTTTTAATAACATTTTAAATTGATTACTGCAAGAGAATCCATCATTGTCCCTTTCTTCCTCTAAATTATAAACTAAAATCAAAAGACAAATATATGCTTTAAGCAAAACGATACATAAAATTATCACAAACATGAGTTATAGCTATATAACTAACTACTCCATTGAGTCTATATGCATGCATTTGTTTAAAAAGGTTTCATTTGATTGGCCAATTTAGAACAACCCCACTAAGGAAATTAGGATGGATTATTATTATTAGTAGTAATATGTACATCTAATATTTGATGGATGTTAATTAAGACATTGACCTAGCTAGCTAGCTTTCAAAAGTTTGCAAGACGCATATATTCTTGTCCCCAGCTTCCTTTACTTCCCTTCTCATATTCGTTTCATATATAATATAATTCATTCGACCCTCTCTTTTTAATTAATTTTTCAGCATTGGTTTATAGAATATTAGATTAATGCATTACATGACATGTATATGAGTGAAGCAATTATATATCTAGGAAAGGACTATGAGTGTGGTGTACCAAATTAAAAATCAGTAAATATTCTAGGTCCCTCTATTAGTAGTAACCTTCACGACCGATTTCAGCATTATACGTTATAGTTCTTTTGTTGGAATGAGATTCTTCTAATTATTTTATCATATTCATAGAACTTAAGTTTGCTACCATATACTAGATATAATTTTTATTCTACCTACGTCATTGTTGTCTGAAAACAAATGTGCTTCCTTGGTTTAGCAAAGTTTAATGGACCACATATTTAATTAGGTTCATTTTTTTGACGTTTGGACGCGGAAAATATGACGTTCCAAATAATTGATGACCCCGACCACAGGTTAGGGTTTGTGATTTTGGTGCTTAATTGTTATCCATAAATTTGGTTGGTACTCATTGCCATTTGAGATGCCACAACAGGACATTTTCATTTGGTCTTAATCAAATTATTACCAAGTTAGTCCATAAAATTATAGGAGCCAAAATATGGCCAAATTTTTAAAGGGTGGTTATCATTTGATGTGTCGATCGGGATGAAAAGCTATTTCTATAATGTTGAGGAGTCCAATAGAGCGCCGCAAAAAAAAAGTAGGTGAGAATCTTTTATGCGAGAGAGAATCTTCACCTAAAACTATACTCCCGACACATTAGGTATAAGAGCAAGTTCTTTTATGTATCCAACATTTAACAATTCATAAGTGATATGTGAGTCAACCACTGATACTCGAAACTCAACAATTTTTTAGAGCTGGGTATGCGGGCTAGCCCACCCCAAGCCCACATATATTAAATGATATGTTGGTCCAATCTGTGTAAATACGCGGGGTTAAACGGTTAACCCCGGATATTACAATTTAAAAAAAAAATCCTTTTTTTCAAAATAAACTAAAATATTTGATATTATTATAATTCTTTGTGACATTTTTGAATTTATTTATCTTCTTTATTCAAGTAATGCAACTAAAATCAAATTCATAAAATAATAAATTTATCATTCATTCTGCGTGCACCTTAGTCCTCAAATCCACAAAATAAACACAAATGATATTTAATAAGAATTTCAATAATCTTGTTAAAATAATTAATAAAAAGAAATTTAACAGTCCAAACCAATATGAAAAGTACAACAAAAAATTTAATATCAACCGATTATTAAAAACAAAATAGTACTAATATACTGTATAACATTAACTAATTTTTAAAAAAGACATAGTTAAAATAAAGATGGGTTATACGGATCAACCCACGAACTCGCAAATTAAATCCGCATAATCTGCGGTTTAAACGGTCAAACTCACAAGAGTCAAAATATAAACGGACCAAAAAAATTAATCTTAAATCCACGCGGACTACGGGTTGGTCCGCGGACCTAAACCCATACCCGACTCTACAATTTTCCCTCAAGTGTAAGTTCTCATCTCCACTTGATTCAAAACTATGATCCATTACCGCTCGCACATTAAGTCAAACATGGACTCTAATAACACTTATTAAGAAGTACGGTAAATTAAAATGTTTAGAGAAAAAACAAAGTCAATATTTCAGATCACACTTATTAGTTTCATTGCCACTTGCAATCTTTAGTCATTATGGATAAGGCAATAAAGCATCTTGTATGATAAATATTGCATGGTGTGTAAGAGGCATTGCCACACAAATAATTTGATCAATCGTTTTTGTGTGTGAGTCCATATACAATAGAGCTTCACAAGTGGACAACTTTTTACTATCCCATATGCTGTAATGTGTGTATGCTGATGATGCATTATAACATTATTTCCAGCGAATTTTTAGCACTTTTCTGAATCTGTAGATTCTTGTATACTTGCATTGTTGATTGTAAAGAGAAAAAAAAAAGAAAACGTGTATAGTACGATGAAAATATTATTAGCATTTACATATTTCATAACCAAACTTTAATTGTATATTATGATGAAAACATTATTTTGTAGATGGTATGTGTGCATGACATTTAGTCACAAAAAAAATGTGTGCATGACATATTGCTTAATTATTAATGGTCCATGCAATTTGGTAGACAAACGAATTTAATTTGCTAAATTGTGCCAAGCTTTTAATTGAAACCTTTTATTCTTTTGATCATTTGTATGTATGTTCCTATGAAAGCTAATATATATTTTTTGGATTAAACTTTTAGACTATGAGAGAAGAGAGTGGCTAGAAGACCATGTGCTTTTACAAAGTAGCTTCTTTAATTTTGATTGATCCAACCTAGATCTATATTTTTATTTTATAAAGCAAATAATATGAACATTTTCCGTACGCTTATGGATTGTGGAGAGATTTGGCCAATAGGAAAAGTCAGAAAAAAGTAATGACGAAAATGATTCTTTCTTTTTCTCTGACCAGAAATATATACCATGTTGGTCCATGTTAATTTCAAAATATATTGGGTTGTAACTTGTAAATTTGTAAAAAAATAAAGATAAATTTTTAGATACATTATTTAAATTTGGTTGAGAATTTAATTATATATATGCAAGATAATTACAAAATGTATATATATGTAAAATAATTACATTTAAATAAAAGATAAACGAGCAACAAGCTGCGCCGCTACCCTTTTTAAGAACTAATATCTCATAAACAAAATGTATTTTGAAATAAATTAATAAACAAATGAAATATAATGAATTATGCTTATAAGGCGTCCTTATCTGAATTTTCACCTAATAATAATTAAAGAAACAAAGATGGATTATAGGTGCTGCAAGGATGGTGCTAATCCAACTGTGATTGTATTATTACTATTATATATAGGTAGTAAATAGTAATTGCAATTGGGTTTTCTACTATATTTAGAAGACTATTTTAACATAAAAAATTTTGAATTTGAGAAGACTAATTTAACATAAAAAGTTTTGAAAATTTTAAAAGATTTTATTGGTAATGCCAATGCCAAACCTATGGTCACAATAAACAGAAGTTTATTCACAAACAGAGTGAAGATTTTGTCAGTTTTGTGGCACCATCACCAAATTGATTTGTTTAGTTTATGAAGATAAGTCATTATGAAGAGTGCAATAAAAATTTCACTCTCTAACTCTATTCATCTTTTATCACCCTATTCATTCCCACACATCTTATCTTAACTCTTAGATATGAATTAATTTATTACACACACTTTTCATTCATAATCTTGTGCTATATATATACTTGTGTTGTATCAAGGTTTTATTTTTAAAAAACATGACTTTAGTGAAAAATATTCATAAAATTTGCGATGACTAATATATTTTGGTGAGCTCAGCATACCATCTTTAGTAGAGTCTCTTCTTTGATCTTAATAACTTTTTTCCATCTACAATACTTGAATTTTAGACCTTTATTTAAGAGACTCGGTCAAATTTTATTGCAATGCAACTTCTTTTTTTCACTACCAAAAAAAAGTTGCATTGCATTTATTTTTTTAGTACTATTTGATAAATAAACAAAGTATTAAGTTGCGTTGCATTTATTTTTTAGTAATATTTGATAAAAAAAAATTTGAAGCATAATATTTGATAAATAAACAAAGAAAGTGTGTGTGCTATTTCAAAATTATAAATATTTTCATCATCATTGAATAATAATCATTAGAAATTTAGAAGTCCCGATTCATCTGACAAAAAACGTTTAAACTGTTAGATCAGACGTTAATGATTGAAGTTCAAATTCTAATAACTCTATTTTATATGTGTGAATTTCTACTTAAAAAAAATCATTAGAAGAATTGATCATTTAGAATAATTAAATTCTCACTAACCAATCCGCGTGAATTAAGCTTTGTGGCCATGAACTTTAACATAGCACTTGTACGAATGACTTAAATTCTATTACTCTGACATTACCACCAGTGATTTAGATGCCAAAATCAACTTTTTTAGTAACATTCTTACATTTTCTTTTATATTCACAAGTCATTGTTTGTTACTACTAGTTAAATAACACTAAAGCATTGACACAAAATCAAGGGCTCAGACTAAAAGAATTTCTAAATTTTTGGTTGAAACATGAAGAGTAAACCATGTTTGGTTTTTTCTATTGTTTCAAGTGATGAAAAAAATTAACTCAACAAAAGTGATTGAAATATTTTTGTTTGAACATTGCGTCAACTATTTTAACGTAAAATTTACACACACTGACACACTATACACAAAAAATAATTATTTTTAAAAACAATCATAGTATATCAAATATTTCTGCAGCTTCTTATTATTTAAGTTGCACTCATTCATAAAAACATATTTCAATCATAACAAAAATGCAAATAGTAAAAAGAAGTTACTTTTTTGGTATGGAAAAAAAGAAGTTACTTATATAACAAAATTTTATTAATTTGAATTGAAAATTAAGTTTTCAAAGGTACCAAACTTAAAGAAAATAAGAAAAAAAAGTTATACTATTTTTTACCACCACTTTCCTATTGTTAGGGAATAGGGACCCTCTCCCCACTAGACACAATAAAGTAACAAAGGTTATAGTACCTTCACACCATTGCCCAACTATATATTTAGACCCACCCCATTTCACTCATTCATCTCCATCTCAAACAAACCTAATCTTCATTCTCATCTTAAAAAACCCAAAAATTCAACCTCAAAACCATGTCTTTTCTTTAAAACTCTCTTTTTTTTAACTTAGAAAAAAATCCTCTGTTTTTCCCCTGTTACACTTCCCCTGTTTTTGTAACACTTTTCAATTTATATATATATAAGACAAAATGTCTTCTTCCTTGTGCCAAGGTTTACAATCTTGTCTTGAACCTCTTGTGATGGAGCCACGTGTACTTAGGCTCAAATTGGCTCCACCTTCATTAGAACAAGAGAAACCTATAATCATCAACAACAACAATGAATGTGATGACAAAAATGACACAAAATCTAGTTGGAGTTTCCTTCAAAATCTTACTAAAAATGAAAATGGAAACCAAAAAGTTTATGTTCATCCTACTGTGAAACGTTCCTCTTCAATGCTAAGTGCAAAGAGCTTAGAAATGTGCACTGAAAGCCTTGGAAGCGAAACCGGTAGCAATGCCGGTGAAAGTAGTGATGATGTTACATTCTTTTCTTTTGACACAAGAAATGATGTTAACAATAACAATAACATGAATAATTGTGTTTCTAGAAGAGTTAATAGAGCTAGTAATTTTCCACCACCACTCACTTCTATTACTGATTTTGGTGGTGTTCATGTTAAGCCTCACCGCGAAGGCGGTAGGTTAATATTAGAAGCTATTGCTTCTCCTTCTGCTACTCCTTATTTTCATGCGGAACGTTCCAATGGTAGGCTTAAACTTAGTCTTTTTGAGACTGTTTATGATTATGATGGCGATGACGAAGATTATGAAGAAGATGAAGTTGAAGATGAAGAAGGTGGCGAAAAGGAGCATGAAGAAGTGTGTGATGAAATTGTGAGTGAAGAAGAGGTGTGTGTTGAGAAGGTGGAAGATGAAATTGGTGTGACAAAATTTGGAAGACTAAGAAGGTGCAAGGAAAGTGGGAATAGAGATTTTTTTGGTGATGGTTACTTTGAGCTTCAATCTCTTTCACTATGTCTTTGAATATATTTTGTTTGTAATTTTACTACTACTATTATCCATCTCTCTCTTATTTCTTTTTTCTTTTAGGATTTGAAGATTTATGATTGGTGCTTATTTCTCATTGTCCTAATGGAAGTTAGTTATTATAGTTATTAGTTATATTCAGAACATTGTCCTTCTATCTACATGCATGCACCCTTCTTTGTAGTGCTAGTCTCTTTCTCTCTTTTTTATTTTCGCTAGATTTTTTATGTTTTCTTCTATTTATTGTATTTTATGTGTTTTCTAGCTCGAAAAATTATTTATCATAGTTTACTTAGTTCTCAGTCGAACTCCATATCATCAGACTCATCTTCCGTTAAAAATAAGATTAGGGTTAAGGAAAAAAAAAAGAAGTTAAAATGAGATCATACAAATATTTGTCATTTTAACTAAAATTATTAAGTTTATAAGCTAATTTCATCCTAATTGACTAATTTAATCTAAGTGAGATTGTATTTTTTATATTGAAAAAAGAGAGTAAAATTGAGCATGTGAAGTAAAGGTGTACAACTAATTCCAATCCATAGAAGAAACTTCAAAAAGAAAATATGAACAAAGGAAAGGGAAGGAGAAAAAAGTGGTGGTAGGGTATAATATACCAACACATAAGTGAACCCAAAACCTTAATTGCACCATATATATGTTGATTATCATATTTTGTCATGGTCCTTGTCTGATTTTTTCTTTTCCAACGTCAAAATCCATATATTACATAGAGAGTGATGTAGTCCCATTTCTTTCAAATGATAAGACTTTGCTCTTTTTTTTTTTTGACACAAAATGATAAGACTTTGCTTTGTTGGCAATACTTAAGGTAAAATAGCGTTTCAATTTGAGCATATTAATGTTAGGCTCACGTGAGTCCCTAACTGTCTATTACAAGCAATGCATACACATGGATAACAACACTCATTGTTTGTTTTCATTAGGATAATAAGGCACTCAATCTTCCCTAACCTTAAACTAATCTACCCTCTTAATATTTGAGATCTAATAAGTGATTCTTTGGTGTTTCAATGAGTGGAATTTTATAAATTGACTAACCCTGATTTTACGGTGCAACTAACTGTAGATCGTTAGATTAAGAGAGATAACATTTTTCTCATATTATAACATTCTGTTGTCAGTTATACCATAAAATCGACTTAATAAATGTTTTCTCATTCTTACTCAAACAGTCTACATTATGCGTTGCACTATAAAGTTAGTTATAGGCTTCCGAATTTGCAGTTTTAAATCTTCAACCTTAATAGCAAAAATATCAATCATTATTGAGATGAGATGTAATGATGTATTCCCTACAAGCATGTAATGTATGTCAGGTAGAGAGCAACATGGGTGGGCATGGAATCTTGCAAGCTCATGGGAAGTGTTGAGGGTTAAGAGTGAGGGAGGAGGGTGTAAAGAGTGCATGGGCTTCTTAATCTAGTAATAAATCAATGGAAGGAATTGAAAACAAATTGTTGCATGTATAACATCTCCCTCAATAGAAAACCTAAAACAAGTTGTGTTGTACGGTCTTTAGTGTACAATGCCTGGTAACTATCAAAAAGGAGGCAAGGAAGGAAGGAGGGACCCCAAAACTGTATAACATGGACTGACTTCATCATGTTTAGTGTATCTCACCCATGTGATACCATTTGCCACTCCTCTTCCATCATCATGTTATCAACACATTGTAAATTTTAACAATTGACCCTACTTTCTTTCCTTGATTGAAGGACTCTTACGTCATCCAACGGGCATGACAGAATTGAGCGTGAAATGACCAAAGTTCGATCCTTACGAAACACACATTTAAAGCAATTGGTTGAACTGAGACATCCAAAAGTGTTTGAGAAAGAGATTCGAAATTCAAACTCTGCTAATTTAATATACTAACAACTAATATTTGCTTATAAAAAACAGTGTAGCCAATAGATTTAAGTGCGATTAAATTTCGAGTTGATGATTAATTCAATATATGATCAAAAGGTTCGTAAATACCAAAGTCAATTGACACCTATTGATTTGAAAATGAATAATGAACTTGAAATGTAGTTAAATACAACCAAATTAATACTCATAATGAGTCTCATAGCTAATGCAAAGGATTTAATTAGTTTGGAATACCTTAGGTCTTAGGGGAGCCAAAGGACCAAATTAATGTGGGATAAGAAAAAGATTCTTATGGGAGAGATATTATATGATGAAAGTGAGTATATAAGATATCCTAGTTGTGTTTGATGTGACATGATTACAAGGTTTAAGAGATGAAGTTGGGTGTGACATTCTTGAAGAGGGGAAGGCAATGGCTAATCGTGGAGTTTGGGTATCCATAGATTAACTTATTTATTGTTGAAGGTTTGGATGACACTAGTAGTGAATATTTGAAACTTTCAACCACATCACATGCATCATTTGGTCCCTAACATCATGTGCTACCTTTAAGAACCTTGTTTTTATGTCCTTTAAGCACATATTCTCTCACCATATCATCTCACAGAAAGAAAAATCTTTGGGGCAATCCGCATGTCCCCTAATTTTATTTTATTTTCTCACATGGAGGTACTAATATGCTAATATATACTAAAATTTGCCTATAAATAAAATCTATAAATGATCATTTTAAAGGTGGAAGTGGATTTTTTAATTTCCACTTCATTTTCTTGATTCGATATATAGGTGATAGAGTTTGGTGTATCTATGAAAATTGGTGACTCTCAAGTTTGATCATATTCTATCACCTACGGCTGTACAAATAAAATGGGAAAAATGTAACACACTATAATAAGGCATTGTACTTATTCTTTTCTAGTTTTATGTTGCCATTTGTCGATCGCCTAGAGTTTTCATTTGTGTCTTCAATCAAGTCAAGTGCAGTTGATATGAACAGTTATATTTAGGGTTATGTTAATCCGAGCATTCAGAGACACTAGTTAAGAAGATAAAAAAAATTAGTATGGTAAATTTGATATATTAAAAATAATACTTTTTATATTTTTCAGAGTTTGACTATACAAACTCTGTTTTTTTTTTAATTATTATTATTGTTTGAATAAGTAGTGTTTTTAGAGCGTTAGTTAACATTTTCATGTCTTTCATGGTCACAAGAACAAATAAATAATTTTTAAGCGTACACATAAGGAAAAACTTCTCTAATAATAAAATATAATTGACAACATAAATGATTTAACATTTTAAGGGTAAGTATCTTTTTTTATGTACCTAAAGATTTTATACAAGACTTACTCTATGATATGAATTATCACGATCTAAAATAAGGTACTTGTAATCGTAATTGTGGCAAATATGTCAAATATTTGGATGTTTGTACGAATGTGTGATACATCATGATCATATTTAAGATTGTGATATTAAGAATAAGACTTAATTACAATTTTGGTCCCTTAATTTTCAGTTATTCACAGTTTTGGTCTCCCTATTTTCAAATTATACAATTTTGGTCCCCCTGTCATAATTTTATACTTAAAAATGGTGATTTAACATATTTTAAATGATGTGACATACAATTCAATGATATTCAATAATCATAAAATTATGAAACTACAAGAAAACTCGTTAAAAACTTAGATTTTAAATTAAGAAGTTATTCATTTTTTGTAATTAATAAAAAATAAACAATTAATCCACCTTGATAAATCTACATCATCACATCGTATGTCACAACATTCAAAATATGTTAAATCACTATTTTTAAGTATAAAAATATGATAGGAGACCAAAATTGTATGATTTGAAAATAGGGGAACCAAAACTGTGAAATAACTCAAAATAGGGGGACCAAAATTGTAATTAAGTCTAAGAATAATTATAGGGATATGAATTCCCTGCATTAAAATAGTGAAAGAAATGAATTCTTTGTCAGATTTTACTTACCTTAAAATCGAATTTTACACTTCTAAAACCTCATTCTTTTAGAAACCAAAAAATTATAAACATAAAAAATAGTGATGAGAGGTCAATCTTAGTTTAATCAGTAAATTTTATTATATTTCATAGTATTAAATTTGTATTGTCTAATTACAATGCAGTGTGCTACATTATTTTTCAACGGTAAGAATTTTATTTTTATTTTTATAATTTAACGGTAAGAAATTTTGATACCAATTATAGTTGTATCGTAATAGTTGAGTGGGGTACCCTTATGTTCTAAGCTCATAATGATTCAGAATAAACTTGAGAATCTTCTCTTGGATCTTTCCATTTAAAATTGAAGGCAAGCAAGCAAAGTTAAAATCAAAGTTGTCAAAAAAAATATATATTTGATGTTACGATTTTTGTTCTTCTTTTCATATTTTTCTTTTGGTCTCTTATGTTTTCCTTATAATTAAAAACTTCTTCAATAATGTTCGGCAAGAAGTGCTTAATGATCTAAATTCTAAAACCTATCTAGCATTTGTGTATTTTTTTCAAATAATAATAGGAATTAAAGTTTTTTTTTTGACAAGAAGGAAATTAAAGTTAGTATCCTCAATGTTTACATCATTTTATACAGCTTGCACACCAACCATTGGTGCTAATGTTGAACTTACACGTTTTTTTGTATTTACATGTTTTTAAATCTGTCAATTTTTTTTTTTTAAAGAAATATGTAAAACATTCAAAATGCAGTAATTATGTCTTTTTCCATTATCTCATTTTTTTTTTATAAATAAAGAACTGAATTATAAAGAATACAAGAATGCGTATTCAGTCTTTACAATTTAAGATACAAGATTCATTACAAGCTAAAAAGTTAGAATACCAATTATCGAAAGTAACCTCTACTTTTGATTATAACCTATTTATAAACCAAAACCAAGAGAAGTACTTAATTTGGTTCATCAAAATGATATCATTTGTCACAAAATAATGTTGTTCCGTAAGCACCATAGAACAAATGTTGTAGTTAACCAAATGATATGACGAATCTTTGTCTTATGCTTTCTTGTTACGATATTACCATCAAACACTCGAAAGTGTTGCCAAACTGCCTCAAATTGAATAAAATTGACCCCTAACCATCGAAAAACTTGAGCCCAAATATGTTTTAA
Organism: Trifolium dubium; assembly: GCA_951804385.1. Taxonomy (NCBI): domain Eukaryota; kingdom Viridiplantae; phylum Streptophyta; class Magnoliopsida; order Fabales; family Fabaceae; genus Trifolium; species Trifolium dubium. The sequence goes on along the minus strand of OX638072.1, from coordinate 32,230,399 downwards.
AATTATCTCATTCTTTTTAATGTCACTATCTTATTTAGGAAATAGGAATTTTAGTAGTACACAAATACCGTGTTAATAACTATTTGCTGTTGTTTTGTTTACTGGTTTAGAATTTCCCCTGCGTACGAGAACTCATCCAAATTAAACACGATGCTAGCTAGCATTTACTTAAAATTTAGGTTCTTCATCATTTTCTCTGTTAGTTGAGTTAATATTTTTGGATATTAAATTTATTTTTCTAATATGTTAGTATTATTTTTTTATTTTCAAAAAAAGATGAAAGAATTATTCATAATTACTAAAGAAATTTGTGAAAAAAAATTAGTATTTATTAAAAAAATGTTTTCATAGATATTCAGGGATCATGATTTACTGCTGTAATTAATCACAAGTCTCCATGCGGCAACTAATCATTCTTAGCTAGCCTTGTTATAGTGTCCTTATAATTTGAAATGTCAAAAGTTATTGTATCCCCATTAATTAGACATGTGGTCTTCCACTCTCGTATGTAATGTAACACTAACTCTCTTACCTTGTTCAACTATGTTGTTTGCCACATGATGTTATTAATTTTGAATACCAGCTATATATGTATGTCCTTTCACTATCAAATTTTTTATGTTGGATCCTTGTCATTGGCCTAATCCATATTCCACTTCATTTCATTCATTGTGTGTATGTAATATTGTCTTCATAAGAGATTCAATTCAACTCTATGTCCTTGTGCTCATAATTAATTAACTCCTCGTCTTGTTTCCAATTTAAGTACTAGTAGTAGATCTTATATCCGTTACACCAAACATTTTTAAGAGATGTCACCTGCTTAATTAGCTAATAAGTCAAATGCACTTGCACATAAAGTTGCACGTGTAATCATAACACGGTGGCTGCCAACTAAAGTCACCACTCTCTTACCATAATTCTTAATTTGAATTCGATTGCATTCTAGTAAGATTTTAGAAATGAATCAAACTAATATATGTGGGAGTGAATATATTGAAAAAAATGTGGTACAAACTAATATCTTCATAATCAAGATTTTTATTTTTATTTTAAGGAAATTAAAACAATATAAGTTAATCTACCTTATGATAAGATTTATTTCAACATTAAAATTAATATAAAGAATTATCATACATTTTTTTGACAGAACAAATTATTATTTTAATAACCACATTTAAATATAATATTTTTTATGAGACGAAAAAGTATTTTGTTGGTGAATTTAGTTTTATGGGTCAAACCCAAATTGTTTGTTTTTGTACTAGAACACACACCATGTCCATGAATGCTATTCAGAGAATCCAAAAGAGTATCCTCTCAGGCCCCTCCACCTATATAAACTACCTCATGCTATCACTATTTTCTGAATTCGATATGACATTATTTTTTGTCTGACATTTTACTTGTAGAATTGTCTACTATTTATAGGAGTCTTTTGCTAGTCAAAGACATGAATATCGATGAATTTGTCTGCTATTCTGACTCATTACATTGTATCAACTTCGTAAAAGGTTCTCATATTAAATATCATATTCATGCTGTGTTGATCCAGTATATAAAAGAGTTGCTCTCTCAAACCAATATATCTCTCTACCACACACTCAGAGAAGGAAATCAATGTGCAGATTTTTTCACCAAACTTGGAGCATCATCAGACGCCGACTTCTTAACTCACACATCTTCTCTAGAAGGCCTTCGTGACCTTATTAGAAACGGCAAGATGGGGGCATTATTTCCTCGTGAATAATTAATTCTTCTTTTTGCTTTTTTTCTTTCTTTCTGTATCTTTTCTACCAAAAAAAGAGTATAAAGTAAAATTGGTCGATCAAAGTTAATATATTTAGTTTAAATTTATAATCAAATACATCAATTTTTTGACCAATTTTCCTTTAAGTATTATTGTTTGAGAATAACATATCATGACCATTAAAGTTCATTTTATTTTATTTACTTATATTTTCTATAATATCCTCTGCAATTTTCTTTAAAGTGTATACAAATTAATAATGACCCAAGGTATTTGATTTTATTGTATTTTTAATTTTCTTGTTTTGAAAAACTATTTTTGTAACAATTTTCACGTTTTGTTTTCCAAAACAAAAGTAAAAAATAATTACCAGATAACCTTAACTTGAAAATAATTTTAGATAGTCGAAAAAACTTGATCAATTTATTTCGAGAGAGACTATAAAATGGAGTGTCAAGTAGTAATTATGGAGAAATAACTCTAATTCACATACAATTAAGATGAGACTTGAAATGAATATCAATGTTCACTATTTATATTCAGGCGCTCAGTAATATTGAGTGTAAGGTGCATAAAAGAAAGGAAAAAAAAAACTCAAGTTTTGAATTGGACTTAAAATATGAATTATAGGAGCATGACACATTAAACCTTACAAGTCTTTATAGAGGAGAGGTTAAGTTTCTAAACCTTCTTAAAAAAACACACTCATATAGTTTCTATATCAAACATCAATTAATGACATGTACCAAAAAAAAAAACATCAATTAATGACTACAGCCCCATAGTTTTCTTTTTAAGTGAGGCACATAAAATTAGAGTAGCCAATTACATTAACTTAGTTAAGAGTAAAACCTATGCAATTGATATCTCTTCATTGTCTCCCACCATTAATGCATAGTGTTTAGACATGTATGGAACTATGATAATACAATGTATATATGAGATTATGTTAGATATCATGGTCGATTAGTTTTCCTATTTTGTTGCACTGATTCAAGGAAAGTGTGATAAGCATATATAGGACAATAAATTGTTGTCAACAAGCACTAGTCTGTCTACTTTAAAATTCCATTGAAAAAGGTATCAAAGAGTTTAATTAACACTTGTTCTAGCCAATAGGGTAGGTAGCTTAGCCTCCTCTAAAAATGGACGTCAATTTCCTGATTTGTTCTGTTTTAGTCCTAGAGCAGTACTGTCCCTTGAAGGGAATTGATGTGAATCCAAGAGGACTATGGGACCATATACTTGCACTTTAAAAAAGTAATATATTGCACAGAAATCTCATTCAAATCGATTAGATATATTTGTACAAAAATTGTACTAAGAATATGTGTTACGTGTCGAAGCCCTGTGTGGCTTGTGGGGATTTTATAGTCATATATTGTGTGGATTATGATTTGGCATTGTAGTTTGCATTGCACCTCTAATTGGTGGGGGCAGGAACCTGTAGCTATATAGTAGTATATTAGTACTCTATCAAGCAAGAAATGAATGAATAACATGCCAAAATAAATTTATAGGAAGAAGAAATTTGTGGCAGTCTATCAGTACACACTGCACGGGTGTCCTATGAAACTACCCTAATAGATAACATTACTCATGGAGAGATGAGCACAAGAATTTTGAACTTAGTCACAAGTTGACAACTCTTTCTATTTATTCATAGTTTTCTTTGGAAATAATCTTTTTCAAAACACATCATATACTAAATGTGAATACATTTTCCGATTGAAATTTGAGTTTTGGTTCGACACATTGTGATAATTTAATCTATTTTGCTAGACTCAAACCTTCATTGATCACATGCAAACTTTTTTTAGAAGACTAGTGTTGTTAAATTGTTAGATTTTAGAGGAGAGTGCAAATCTACATTATCCTATATATGTCAATCTATTTGTTTATGTATTTTGATGTTTGTGATTTAGTTTCACATAGTGATGATCTGTGTGTGATTTCAATAACTAATGATTAGCATATTGTAAATAATAAATAAATCATTTGATAGTAGTTCTATAATGAAAAGCTATATAAAGTCTGATTAGCAGTTTTAGACACAAACTACTTCTCTGTGATATGAAATCTAACAGCAATGTTACATGCAGTGAATTTTATTTCCACAAAATCTCACGAGAGTATGAATTAGTTCAATCCCAAAATTGGTGGAGATCACCCAAGAAGTGATCATAGGTAGTCAATCACAATCAGTTGTTAACGCTTCGTGATAACTCTCTTCGCTAGATTTAGCATTTTCCATGCTAAATTTAACAAAAAAGTGTTTGGTAATTGGTATGAAACAGTATTTCACGTTAAATAGGTTATATTACTGTATCACTCTAATAATATAAAATACAAAATGCCAGATAAAACACTTAAAACTAAAACTATATCCAATCAACTTTGAATTTCATTTGCACTCAACCAAAATAATCAAAGAATTATATAATTTTATACAACAAAAAAGTTCCTAAAATATTTAATTTCAATTTTCAATCATACAATTACTCTAAAAGAAACAAACTGAAAACAAACAATCATATCAAGGAAACTATATAACAAACCTTAACCTAACAAAGAATAAATGAAATTAGTAATTCCTATGCATAACACATTCTAACTTAAGGTTTCCCAATAAGGTTATGTATACAATACTGAGCACGAACTCAACAATTATGTTAAAACTGTTACCACAAGTTAAGTTGTTTTGTGACTAAGCAGAAGAATTTTTCCTCACTGCATAAGCACGGCATGCTGCCAAACCAACAACTGCCATAGCGGTCCCAACTGTACATTCAACACAAAAAGCTATTTTAACGATCAACATTTCTCTTTGCCGATAACAATCAACAGTTGAACAACAGAAAAATGGATATTTTGCAAATTTGTAGTGTATGCATCATGTGTCAAGTTCTGGTAGGAAAAGTTAAGAATAACACCTGAAGCAAAAATAAGAGAGTTCTGAACAAGCCGATTGTATTGCTTTCTCTTCTTCCCAATCTCAGTTTCTGGAATGCTCAAATGAGGGTGCTCTGCAGCACTAACAATTTTATTATACACATTACTTGAATCGCCAAATTTCATACTCACGTGAATAGGTGCCTCTATTCCCAACTCCTGAGTAGCCTATACCAAAAATAAATAGAGGATAACATTCAGAGCTGACAGAATTAGCTATGTAGCTCACAAAAAAAACTACCAAATTTGCATAACTTAATCAATAATATGATAACAATTGGCTGAAAATGCAATACCTTGACTGAATCTTGGACTGCCCTTGGATATGGAGTTAGATCATCCTTAGCAGCAATGAGGAGGCAAGGAACTCTATAACCAGTTAGATCACCTTGTCCGGCAACCTTCTCAAGCAAATCTCTGGATTTCTTCCACGAATATTCATCTGAGCTGAAAAACAAGCAGAAAAGAGCAAAAACTTAGATACAGGAACAAAATGCCAAAAATAAACAAATATGCAACTAAGAATTGAACTCAATTAGTTCAATTGAGAGAGATTTATCACACAAGACTACTCAATAGAGTAAGCATGAAGTAGAGACATCTCAGAAACAGGTACAGCAATACTAATATGCACTTCTCAGGAAACTAATGTGTCTACTGAGATAGAGTACAAGAGGAATAGAATGGGGAAGTTATAACTTTCATTCCAGCAGTTACTAGAAGTCCACAACTGACAGGATTAGAGATCCTCTCCCTCTCCCAACCATTAGCCAACTTTCTGCACAAAGTAAATAACCAAATCCCCAACATTCTCTTCCTACTTCTATTTATTCTGCACACATAATATTAAATTAGGCCTATTGAGCCCGCGCCTTACATATGTGTGCCTAATAAGAGGCCTACTAACATATCCATAAATAAAATGCTGGTGAAAGCAACACAATAATGCAAAACAACCACTCTTAAATCTTAAATGTAATAAAGCATGAACACGCAAATTCATTTGCACCATACCTGTCATACACAAAAACAGCTACATCACATGCTGCCAAAAAATCCTGATTTGCTAGAACTTTCGATACTTCACTCTCAGGTATCTCCCGTAATACAAGAGTTTTCCTAGTTCCCTATATAGTAGTGAACAACAGGATCAGTAATAGTATTGTACACTATACTCACTTAACTTCCTCCACAATATCAATGTGACTCCTATATTTACTAGTAAAAGAGTCTGTTGCGTCGGTGCAGAGCATGAGAAAAATAAAGCATAATTTTAAAATCCATATAAGTAGTAATAATGTTCTCCCACCATGATACTCACCCCTATTAATTCAATGGCATTTGCAGCAAACTTCTCGACTGTTGTTGGAGTATAATTATTTGAGAAAGGCCTACAAGATAAGTGGTGTAAGTGTTGCTTTGAAGAAAAATGAACATAAACATTAAGACTAGATGAGATTGCACTTGCTAATAGATCAACATATATTCAAAAGACCCAATGATTATGGTGATTGGTTTAGAACACACCTTCCCAATAATGCATCCAACAGAGCAGATTTTCCGGCATTTTTAGAACCAAAAACGTAGCATTGGAACACATTCCTTTCTGTTGCTTGTCTCTTGCGATCAACTAATCTCCTACGAGTAACACGGAGTGCTGCAGCAGGATTACCACTAAATCCAATGTAAATCAAATTCGCCAGACTATATGGTGGATCAAGTAATGTCATAAGGGCCCACTGCATCAAAACATTTAAGAAATATGTCAATAACTAACTCACTGTGAAGACTAAAAGACTACATGTTATCCTCACCTGGGATAGAAATCCATTGAGAGATATGTAACCCATTTCAGTTCTCTCGGCAGCGTCGTTATATGGGGCATCATTCCATGGACTACAATTAAAGACCAAATACCAAACAATAGAATCAAGAGGAGAAACTAACATACAACTGTAAATCATTTCAGTATTATCAGAATTGAAAAAGGAAACAAAGTGAATAATTTGCAAATAAAAGACCACATTTGAATGATATAAAAAGTTAAAATCAAACTGCAATTAGATAGGATTCACTTGGTAATATCTTTAGACTTTAATTTTAGTATTCCAGAAGGTAACCCGCGGTGGGCCATTGATCCATATGTATAGAAATAGAGGAAAGAAGCAAAAAGATGGACCTGATAGTGTTGATATATTAGAATATACGAAAATATCTTATAATAGCTTTGGTATTATATCAAAAGACAAATTTTCCTTTTTATATATGCATAGAAAGATATTTTTATTTGTTCATGTCACGAATATCGAGGCCTAACTCATCCTTACAAAACCGGCTTGTAAGGTGAGGAGTGCCCCCTCTTTATAAACTCTTATCAAGAATCCTATCTATCCGATGTGGGACTAAATCCAACCGAGTGTTGGCCGCTAACACACCCCCTCACGCTTCAGCCGGGATGAAGCGTGAACGATGTAGGAAGCCCAACGATAGACCCGATAGGCTCTGATACCATGTCACGAATATCGAGGCCTAACTCATCCTTACAAAACCGGCTTGTAAGGTGAGGAGTGCCCCCTCTTTATAAACTCTTATCAAGAATCCTATTTATCCGATGTGGGACTAAATCCAACCGAGTGTTGGCCGCTAACAGTTCACACCTTTCCGGAGCAGTACAAAATAGCTTGTCCACTTCAGCAGGTCTCAGGGCTCGATCCTATAGAATATCAATGTTCATAGAAACAAATCAATTAAAAACATGTTAGATGCAGAATACCATCTAAAAGAAGAACATGGACTGAGAACGGATTAAAGTGCATAGTCTGGTTAAGAAAATGATGATAAAAAATCATCAATACATACTTTATCGGTATCCAATAGCCGGAATATGCCATTTAGAAACTCTACAGCTTCACCTGTTAGCTCCACACTCTGTAAGATTATGTCAATAAAAGTTGAAAAGGAAGTGTAAAATAACTACATTTATAATGACTTTAGGACCAAAAATGCTGGAAAATACTATTTGGTAAAAAGTGCATGGTGTGTCTTGTGCTTCTTTTAAAACCATAATTTGACTTGACAAGATTGCATCATAAAAACAGTAAAGCCAGATCTCTGTAATAATATGTCAACATCAATAATAGTATTTTCCAAACTGTATAATATGTCAACATCAATAATACACTGATTGAAATCCAAACTGCCATATTTGTACAAAAAATGGCAACAGAAAAGGAAATATCTACGCAATAACCATGAAACATGTAAGAGCCATTTTAAAAAATGAATATAAAACTCCACACTTGATTTTTCCAAAATCACCAATCCTAGACCCAAGAAATTAAGTTCACGGCTAATATTTGCAAAGCCCTAAGTAACGCATGTTTTAGGCGATCATCAACATTGACAAAACCAACAACATTGTCGTTCAATTAGTGAATAGTTAGTATTACCATTAACATGCATAACCATCAGATAACATCTTGGTCTTCCTAATTTAACGACACACATTTTTTGTTATTGTTGATACCAAGAATGGAAACTGTTCAGTTAAATGATAGTATCACTACTCCAACCTCTTCCATTTAAACCAGACAGGAAGACAGTGGGGAAATTCCCATAATTATAGAACTAAGTATAACCTGATCAAGAGCAATCTTAGATGGAACAGGAAGGAAATCATCCTTGAGTTTTAAATCATTATCATATCCATAGTTTCTTAACACAGCCCATAATGTCTCCGGACGCCCTTTTCTTAAGAACATATTATGTATATGCATAAATCCTGGAAAAGTAAGACCATGCAAGTTGATTCCTTCCGGTACTTTCTGCTGCACAACTGTTTTTACCTCTGTTATTTCAGATGACTGCAATGGTGTATTGAAACATTTAACCTGTACATGTACTGAAAGTTCTAAATAAAGGGGCCACACAAAAAAAGGCACTCTGACTCTTAGAGTATGTGAAATAAAACAGAAATAAAAAATAAAATTCCAATTCTATCAAAAACCTGAAAATCATTTAGTTCTGCATCATTGAGGGCATCATCCATGTCACGGTCACACAGAACAAATACTCTTCTCAACGCCCTTACACATTTATCTGTTAAATCTTTACTTTCATGATCAAACAATGGATCTACTGGATGTAGTACAGCTTTTTGAGCAAAATAAAAAACTTCAGGGACCTGAAAATGAAAAAACCACATTACATATCAACCACTTATTTGCAAATCTGAAGTCAAATCAAATATAGAAATAATATTATGAAGTTGATGCTCTTCTTTATATACATATAATTCAACAATTGCAATATAGCAGAGAGGCACAAATTTTTTACTTCACACTTGACTTACCCATAAAGAAGAAATGGGAACCTATTTAGCTGTTTTTGGATCTTTTGAAGTTCTTGTATTTGATGATTAAAGGTCATTTGACCTTCAATAAACCATGTGATTGTATTTTAGAATAGGGAAACACATTGGAAAATTCACATACTTGTAAGATATTGTTGTAATGAAAGACATTGAAACCTTTATAGGATTCGTTGATATTTAATCAAGAAAAAAAATGAAAGATACACTTATTTCCATCTTGTATGCAGAAAATATTATATATTCTTTATAAACATGTCGGCAACACCTCGTGAAATATAATACAGGAATGCGATATACCTGGTATAGTGTTGCTGCAGAGCATTCAATGCAGATGGAAACATTCTTGAACTCTTGCATAAGTTGTGCCATGAGACGTTCTAAGCTCACTTGTTGGCTTTCGTCTCGCAGATCGAGCTTGCAACCAACCACAATTACAGGTACTCTTACCTGTATCACAAAATCGATAATATATATCATGCCTCATCAAAAAGAAAAGCAATAGCAATATACATTATACACTTTTCAATTTATTTATTAGTATTAATTAAATTTCATGTAACTTTTACTGAAGAGAGAGTATATGGTGGGATCAGAGAGATTGATTTATTGCTGTGTAAACCAGCCCGGCCACCAAATTGGAAGGTGTACACTAGGCAGCATAACAGTAGGAGTAAATATCTGATGGTAGTTATGATTAGAAATTAGCAAGTAAATATCGTGTACGGATTTGGAAAAGACATGTATAGAAGATAGTGGTGTGAAATCCCGCCATGTAGCATTAGGGAAGATTTTCTTAGGTAATTATTAGTATATGTGATAGTATGGTTGGTAATTTATGAGTTGGGGAGTCTAACGAGCACCACGAACAACAACAGACTAATAACCAGAAGCACCAAAACAGCAAGACACGACATCACCCAAAACCCTAAGGCGTTAGTTGTATTGTATGGGGATATATCTATTTAGTCCTAGTCAATGTGAATCTAACTAATTACACTTGAACTCCAAAATCATGTAAGATTGGTATTGTGTATTTTATATAAAAATACTCTCCATAGAAAACTTAGTCTGTAGGAGATAAAACGTACTGATGTATTGGTTGTGACGTTCTATCTCCAGTGATATATCTATTGTTATTATTCAGCAAATTTCTGGTGCTCTATCAGATTATTTAGTTGGACAACCTGACTCGAGGATTAGTCTCTGCAGTTGCACACAGAGGATACCCGATTCACACCAAAAAAAGATTATTTAGTTGGACAACATAACATTGACCTAATAATAGAAAATATAAAAGAAAGAGCATAATGCCCTTTTTCTATAGAGCCAGCAAAATACATAAAAACACACCAACCTCCAACTTCTGCAGTTCCGGGAACCAGTAAGAACTCAACCGCGAAAAGGACTGAGAATCATTGCAAGCATATGTTAAAACCACAACATCAGCACCTCTTAGTTCATCATTACGCTTGTTTTGCCTCTCCAAGCTATAGACAAAACAACCGCAACACGAGTTCATTCCAAGTATAATTGAGGCATCAATTCCGTGACATATGAGCAAAAATTATTAATTCTTAAGACACCACTATAGTAAACATGATATAATTTTAATCAAACATTTCAAATTTAGCAATCGACGATAAAAAATACAACCAAAAAAAGAGACACATAGCATAAACGCAAACAATGCTCATTGAAGAAAATGCAATACAACACACCTTTTAGGTAAAAAAATTTGATTAAATCAAACTTCAATTAATCAACTAATGCAGAGGTTAAAATTAATGGATCAGTAATTGATTCATAAAAATAGAAAGTGATTTCTTCTAAATATGTTCAATAAAATTAATAAATGCAATTGATTGTGCAATTTACCTAGAGGATGTGTCGATGATGGTAAGGGGAACGTAGTCGGGGAAAATATCAGCAGGCAAGAGAGTGAGAGGAAGCACGGGAAGAACGGAGTCGGGGAATGAGTCCGACGCTATGGCAGCTATCAGGCTTGATTTTCCGGTGCCTCGATCGCCGGCGACGACGACTCGAACTCCATTTTTACCGGCTACGCTCTTTGTCATTGGTGCTGCGTCTGCGATGTGATGTGAGATACAGAAAGAAGAAGAAAAAAACGTGAAATATTCAAAACGGTGTTTATATAAAATAAAACAAATCAATTAAGCATTTTTTTAATAGTAAAAAAACCAATTAAGCTCTTTTTTCTTTTTTGTATAAAGCATTAACTACGCGCCGACTTTTCCCTCCATATTTTATTTTTTGTGTGTTTTTTCTACAATATAAGTTTTATTGTGATTTTTTATGAAGATACTTTTATTTTGTTAGATACTCTTGTAACAAAAAAAATACTAAATAAATTAAATTATTAAATGTACAAAAAATTATTGTATAGTGTCATTTGATTTTTTTTAACCTCATGTTATTGTAGATGAAATATAATACCATAGCTCAAAATTTAGCTAAGAAATAAACAAAATATGATTAATATTATTCGAATTAATATTTAATTACGAGTTCTTTCAAATGATTTGTTCTTTCAAATTAATATTTAATCGTTAGATGATTCGGTGATGATTGGCGCTGAGCATGGTAGAGAGAGCCATAGTTCATTCCCCCGCAACTGTGATCGGGGGGGAGTTTGAACCACTTGATGTCATAACTGACATTTGAATCAGATTAAACTAGTGGTTAAAACAAAACAAAAATGTAGTGTATTAACCAACTAAATATTGAGAATTTATGGGAAGAAAAAGGTATCAATAAACTTCTTTCCTGATCCACAAGAAGAGAAATTGACGCTTCGGCCGACAAATATTACGGTGTATGGATAGATAGAATGGAAACAAGCTTGTGTAAATTTAACTGAAGTTTAGAGATTTTACAATGGGACAAATAACCCTCAAAGATGCGCCACGCACAACGGGCAAATATGAGAAAACCTCTGATAGTCAACATGTTTTTTATATCATTTGATTTTGATACTTTTGGTTTCTTGACACCAGACATTATAGACTTTTTTAAACAAATTCAGAAGATCATGCATAACTATGTTGTGTCGGATAAGTTCAAAGATGCAGTAATTTTTTGAAGGTTGAGTTTTGCCATATAAAATCAATGGTTTGGCGGTGCAGCTTGTCCATTTATTTTTTCTTCATGTGTAATTATCTTAATATATATTAAATTTATTTATTTCATTAAAAAAAACTAATTTATTGAGTAATTTATATTTTTAAAATACTTAAAATACATAACTTATCGTAATTTCTATTTTTATTACAAAATTAACTTCATTTTTTTTATTTTGACTGAATATGTCAAACCAAACTAGGGCTGAGCACGGACCCGCCACCCGACCCAAAATCGATAAAGCCGACAACACCTTGAAGCATTTGGTCGGGTGCGGGTCGGGTCTCGGGTCAACAATTGTGAACAACCGGTCATGTACGATTGTATACGCGCGGGTGCGGGTTGCTAAAAATTTATTTTGTAATAACTGAAACCGACCGAAGGCCTACTAAAATGCAAATTTAATCAATTCATGATCTCTCTCTCCCACCCACTCTCAATCTCATATATTCTTTGCTTTGTTGTTTTTATTCATCTTTGATATATAAGAGAAATATATTATATTTTAAAAGCTTGTAATATGTTGATAACGGAGATGTGAAAGATATTATAAAATTCTATATCTATTTTAATTTCTATATCTCATCTACTAGATATATTATTGTGTTTTTGTACCCAAAAAAAAAGATATATTATTGTGTTTGGATTTACAAATTTGAAATAAAATAACTGCATCTACTCTCTTTATCATTTGTTGTCTTGTCTATGAGATATTGTACTATTTGAAGAATATGATTTTCCGATCAATTCTTAAATATATAGAAACAAAGTTTCAACTTAAACCGTACCAACCGACCCGTTCAACACGCCACCCGGATGGCCCGACAACCGAACAAACCGAAGACGTAGACAGTCGGAATTGGGTCCAAATTAAATGGTTGCGATTTTTATCGATTTTATGATTTTGGGCCGAATCCGACCGATAGTCACCCCTAAACCAAACAATGAAACAAAGGCTAACAAGAGCATATAACTTTTTTTTTGGTTTTTTACTTTTTTTTTTATATATTTCGTAATTTATTTATTTATATATATACACAAAAAACACACAGAACCCGTTTTGCTCTGGAATACTTTCAGCGCTCACTCTATCACTGTTCTAAACTCCAGCCATGGAAGCAACCAGATTCTCCTTCTATCACTTCCATCCCCACAACTTCCGACCTAAACCCAACCCATTTCCAGGTCAGTTCACTTTTCACTCTCTTTTGCTTCATTTCTATCAAAAATACTACTCCTACTATTTCCATTAACACGCGTTTCCTATTACAGGAAGAAGAAGCCACACAGAAACCGTCCACGGAATCAAAACTAGGGTTTCATTTCTCACAAGAAATTCACCTTCGCTTAACCGGAGAATTTCCGTTAACTTCTCCGACCGGCTCCGAAGTGATTATATGCGCGTCGAGACACCGCATTTGAGTGAACAAGTTGTTCTAGAAACTAGTGGTAACGGCGGTGAAGCAATTGTCGATTCTTTGGACGGTGATAACGATAGAGTTTTAGAGGCTAAACCTAAAATGTTCAAAAATAGGTTTCTGAATTTTGTGCGGTTTGGTTCTGTTATTAATGGTGCTGCTGAAACGTTTTTCAAAAGTGAGATTAGGAGGAGATTGTTTGTTACTGCTGTTTTAATTGTGATTAGTCGTGTTGGTTATTTTATTCCTCTTCCTGGATTTGATAGAAGGTTGATACCAAAAGATTATATGAGTTTTGTATCTGGTTCATCTGTTGGTAAGTTACATACATTTATTTTGATTACTTTTTTTGTGTTCTCGTTGTGAATTGAATTGTAAAACTCGCGCAAAACTCATTAGGGCAACTATTGAATGATAAAATTGTTAGGACTAGGAGAAATGTTTGCTAGTGGCTCTAAAAATTAGGTGTAACACTCCTTTCTATTATTGATTCCTGTGGGTTCCATCACTTATGAAGCACCGACATAGACAAAGATATTCACGCACCGTTGACATATAGAAACTGATAAGATAGTGTGAATTGAATGAGAAAATTGTTAGGAGAAATGTTTGCTAGCGGCTCTAGAAGTTAGGTGTAAGCTTAAGATAGCTAGTGATTGTGAGGTGTTCAGCAAAATTGAACAATGAGAAGTGCAAGCAACGTAAACTCTTTCTAACACAATTTTATTATTGATTATTGTGGGTTCCATCACTTATGAAGCACGGACATAAAGAGAGAGATATTCACGCACAATTGACATATAGAAACTGGTAATAATTGCAAAATATGGAAGTGATTGAATTTAACCATATTTGTCGTGACATTAGTGATTAGACACACATTCAATATAAAGTGTTGATGCTACATAGATCATCACTTGGGAATGGATCCCCAATATATGGAGAGTGAATTCCGCACCAATAGCGATTCCCATGTGAATTTACGACAATAATAGAGAGAGTGTTGGAAAGAGTGTTTTGATAGCGCTTATATTTGAACTGGTGTTCAACTGCTGTTTTTGCAAGCCCTTTTTTTTTTTGCTTGGATATTTTTTCCTGAGTTTATACACGTGAACAGTCATTCATGTAGCTTCTGGCAGATGAACTTGGTGACTTCTCCTCTGAGCTGAAGCTGTCTCTTTTCCAGCTTGGAATCAGTCCTCAGATAATAGCCTCCATTATTATGCAGGTATGGCCCTTTCGATCATTGAGTTTGTTAGACAGATAATTGCTGCTAAGTTGTTTTTCTGCCTGTTACTTTGAAAACCAAAAGTTGTTTAACTTTCTTTAGTTATATATGATTTTCATTTTCAATCCTTTCATGATCATTTTATAATGTTAAGCATCCATATATAAAATGGGTCACTATTATGTGGAGTCCAGTGGTGTTCATCTTACTTGCTTAATTTCTTTCGATGTTTTGGCCTTTTATGAAATGTATTTATACAAGATATTCATGTACAGGTATTCTGTCATGTTGTTCCTTCTCTAGTAAAGTTGCGAAAAGAAGGTTTGGATGGGAATGAGAAGATTAAGAGTTATATGTGGGTCTATTTATCCATATTGAACAGTGAGCTAATATCTAGCTACACATTGTTTTTCTAACTCCATTTGTGCGATTCATGATACAAGGAACCTCAATTAATCAATTGTTCATTTGTTCTTACAGTTGGTGGATGTCACTAGGCTTTGCAATTATGGAAGCTCTAATAGTTTCTTGCTACTCACTTCCATACTCAATTTATGCTGCTAGTTA
Source organism: Trifolium dubium (assembly GCA_951804385.1). NCBI lineage: Eukaryota > Viridiplantae > Streptophyta > Magnoliopsida > Fabales > Fabaceae > Trifolium > Trifolium dubium. Next base: position 32,214,974 of record OX638072.1, on the reverse strand, counting down.
TAGGTATTTTTCATAAAACAATATTTTTAATGTAAAATTTAATTAAATCTAACAAAGAATTTAACTATTGCCATTTCCTAAAAAATGATAAAATAAGTTAGCCAGGAAGGTTAAAAAGACAGTTTTCCATATATCGTGATTCCAGCAGATGTATTTAGGTAGTCTTATTAATTGTTGGGCCTAGCAGTGACATTGGTCTTTGTTACATTATAAATTGTTATCCTACATTTCATATCTTTGTTTTATGCTTTATAATGATATGGATCTCATTTTCTTTGCTTGTTTATCATACTTTTACTGAACCATAAATACGGGGGAACAACTCTTGATCTGAAGTCTGAACTCTTTCTGTTTGGTATTTTTTCTTGTTAAAATATTTGTTGCTTTTGCAGGTTCAAACATGTAATGGTGACAACTTTGTTGCTGGTTTGCGGTGCAATGACTATTACATGGATATGTGATACCATATCAGAATCTGGATTTGGTACTTTTCTTACCACAAACTTTGGAGTTAAAATTTTAAAATATAACCGGAACACGGAACATATGATGGGAAAACTTATGGATAAATGTCAACTTTATATGTCTAAAATGTACATATATACCATATAGACGTTCCTCAGTGACTTATCTCTTCATTTAGGACTTTGGAGTCATATGTTATCTCAAACCATACATGATAAACATGTAGTTTTTTATGATGTTACTTTTGTGATTTTTCCCATGTTGGTCTACAATTTTCATGAAAGGTGGCATCTATCCCTTTCAAACTGCTTTGTTTCTTCGCCATACTGCAAAATGATAAGAAGACAATTATTATTCTCTATACTTTAGTTAGTTATGTCATTTCAATTCAAAGACGCATTGGGGACATGCATTGGATGTTTGCTTTTATTATTATGAATGAATTTATTTCATGTTGCCTTTTTCAGGTCAAGGTTCATCTCTTATCATATGTGTTGGTATACTGACGGGTTATACGGAGACATTACACAAAATGTTTACTCAGCTTTCAGGTACATGACTGGAAGCAAAAAGAATGGCTTTTGAAATTTTATCTGATCTCTCTGCTGTCTCTAGCTTAAATTTGAACATATTGAAGTAGCATATCTGGTATCTTGAGTTTGGTCTGTTGGAGCATTTATATTTGAGTAGTTTTTTCCGTATGAGACAATATATAATGGAAAGGCCTGTTCTGTTCTGTTCTCTTTGGTTCCATCCCTTTCAATGGAAATTAAATGTACCACCTTTTGACCTTTTGTTATGTTTTGTTCTATTTATAATATGCACCAAATATAGAATAGAACCCATATGTTTTGGTTCTGTCTGTTCTGACCTGTCTACCATACGCTACCTTAGAATATTGTTACAATTTACAAGGATGTTATACAACTTATTTGTGGCTGTATTGATTTGTATTTCTTGATATTGCAGTGAGTGCTTTTAGTTGGTGGCCATATGTGCTTGCAGTATTGGGTCTCTTCACCATAGTCACTATGTGGGCAGTTGTAGTAACTGAAGGTTGCCGCAAAGTTAAGCTTAAGTACTACGGTTTCAAACTTGCTTCTGCTGTAAGGTAATGTCATTGAAGTTTTCCAGAACGTTGAACTTCGTTATCCTCATTGAACATGTAGATGTTACTGGAGTTATGACACTCTCTCACCCATGAAATTTTTTACTTGACATTTTCTGACAAATTGGTTCACAAGGAAAAGTTATTCCATACCTCAGAAAGTTGTAGGTTCAGTTTCCGTGTGCCGTGCCTTCTGTGGCTTGAATATTAGCTTATATTTGACTTAGCTCACATCTTCAATAGAATTCATTGTCCTTATATATTATGACAGACAGTTTTGTCTTTCTGAAGGAATTAAATGATATTCTTGATTGTACTGATGCCGACAATTAAGACTTTGATGTCTCACAATTTGAAACAGGGAGCAATCGCCTATTACCGAAGTGGAGCCCTATATTCCTTTCAATATAAATCCAGCAGGAATGCAGCCTGTTCTTACGACCTCTTACCTCTTGGCCTTTCCAAGCATTGTGGCTGGGTATGTTCATTCCGTTTTGCATTTCAACTGGCACTCTTGGTTTGACCTCATGATTCTTGTTGTCAGTTTCATAGCTTGCTAGTTCTTTATCTCTCTCTCTGTTTGTTAGGAAGTGTGTTTGCCTGTTACTAGTCATGTGTTGTTAAAAAATAATGAATTTTCCTTTAATATTCTTTTGTGATTTGTGAAGTGCAATTTCTAATATTTCTATTAATTGGCAGTTTGCTTGGGTCACCTTTTTGGGTGCATGTGAAGGAAGTGTTGAATCCTGAAAGTTCTGTTGGTGCTGAACCGTGGGTCTACTATTCAATATATGCCTTCTTTGTCTTCCTTTTCAATATATTTGATATTGTAAGTTTCTTTTTGCTACTATTATATGATTGGTATGAGGAATTTCTAGTCTGTTTTTATTTTATTTTATTTTATTTGAGTTTCATTTTGATATAAGTTATTGATTTTCACAAAACTATATGAAAATGATTAGATGGATTAAGCTTAAGCCTGCTGTAACACTTTGTCTGAAAAAGACTCCAGCCTGAAATGTAAACATTGTAGAAGTTACTAATATGAGTTCTAACAAACTTTGCATGATATTTCAAAATGTTACTGATGTAGCATATTATTTCAATGTCTAGTTACAAAGACATACTTGATTCTTAATAATGCAAAACTTCAACCAAAATTTGCAGAGTATGATTGTCGAACCTGAACTAAACCATTGTATGTAGCCAAGTGGTTTGTTTATCCGGTGGTACTCTTTTAGGCCGAGGCTGAATTAGATTTCAACTGAGAATATGGGAAAAAGATACCAAATCTGTTACTTATTGAAATGATCTGAATTTTGAGCTGCTTATTCTGATTGTTAATTACTTAATTTTAAACACACTTAAAAATACATGAGTCGTTGTTGTAAATATTTTAAAAATACATGTTTCATATTGTAGCATAAAGTCATTTTCGTACTATGTTAAAATATCAGTAATTCAGAACAACTTGTATCTATCTTGTAAAAGGCCCTTTATATGTGGATTTTGCACAGGCTAACTTGCCAAAGGAAATTGCTGATTACTTGAATAAGATGGGTGCAAGAATACCAAATGTTAAGCCTGGAAAGGCTACGATAGAATACCTCTCAAAGGTTCAGGCATCCACACGATTTTGGGGTCTGTTATGGGTGAAAGCTGCACTTTTAGCCTCCATTTGATATTTAGCAAATATAGTATTTTCCTGTTATGTGATGTTCATCCACTACCATGTGAAAATTTTGCAGGGGGACTATTGTTAAGTGTTTTGGCCACTACTTCAAGTGTTCTCGATCACTATTTACGGCGTACCAATGCTGGATTTGCTATTGGTTTTACATCAGTTCTGATTATTGTAAGTGCAACAAGGGTTCTTTTAATCTATTTCTATTTTGCATGCGAACTTATTGGTGATACACAGTCAGGCCAGAAATTTATGCCGGCTTCATTTATCTGTGGCTTGCATTGCTTTCTAAGTTAATTTGGGAGCACAACGTTGACCTGTTAATATGTTGAGTCATTTCTCGTGCACCTCACTTGCACCTACTGGTAGTAGTAGTAGTAGTACTGTAGCATTCATCCTTTCTACTGTTTTCTTCATGCAAAATACTTGTCATTTTTTGGTTATTAAGAATATTTTTAAACTATTTCCCTTCTACAGAAAGTAATGGGTTTGGTAATTGGTTCAACTGTTGTTTTCCATATAGTATATACAGACAGTATTGTACATTTGGAATGTTCATTCTTTCAACATAGACTATCAAGTGCTTTGTTCAACTGCTTAGTCTGATACAGTTTCACTGAGTAGCCCTTGGTTTTATTGGTCCAGGTTGGTTCCATTATTGAACTAAGAAGATCGTATCAAGCATATAATGTAATGCCAAGCTTAAGCAATGCTTTGAGACGTTACGGTGTATAACTTCTGGAAAAGCCATGCCGTCATTCCACTGTGCCATCTTGCTTAAGCTTAGAGGAGATTGCTTTCACCAGCATTGGTAAGTAGTAAAAATACCAAGAAGCTTGGTTTTGGGGGAATTAAATCTGGTTAGTGGGTCTTGGAGTATTGAGGTCCGTTGCATTGCTAGTAATGTGGTGCTAAATGCTGCCTGTTGATGCCTGGTAGTTACTGATTCAGAAGCCTCCTTTTCTAATTTATTTCTAGAAGGAATTTGTTTTGATGATTTTAGGGAAGTATTTATTTAGGTTATAGTTAGTTGTAGCTGCAGCTGATATTTGTACAGGAAATTTTGTTATGAGTGTGATGTGTAATATAAAAAGGTAATGTCGGAGGAGGTTAAACGCCTTGAAGTGGTATTTATATCCTCAGAAAAGGGTCTTAGTGGCAGGCATTAATTATATTGCAACCAGAGAGAAATTTTCCATTTGCTGTTTAAGTTGTATGTTGTATCCGCCTGTATAATAATCAGTTAAACACTTTGAGCAGTCCAAATTGTGCAATGGAATCTCAGAATGCCTTTTGACTCTTGAGCACCATGGATGCATGGAGTAGACGGTTGCATTTATTATTCTACTTTATTTAATACAATTGATAGTGTCTCTTAAAACCTGCTCACCTTCTGTTTGTGTACAAATGGCTTTTCCAGCAATGGAGCTTGATAATTGATTAAATTGCTCATTTAATACATTTCAAAAATCACTATTATTGTCAAGTGGTAAGTAGACAGTGGTGTTGGGTTAGCAATGAATGGATTGTGAATAGCTTGTATGAAGCTGACTCAACTATCATTGTCTTATTGTATGCTAAAAAGAAATAAAGGAAATGGTGATACTGTGTAATCTCTCTCAATTTGGAAGTATAAACATGTTAATACGTTAATATAATATAAATATTCTTTGTTTGGTAACCTAGTTTTTTTTGGTTGTGTAGTGGTTTGTTGGATTGTTTGGGCTCTTTGATTTATTTATTTTTTAAATTTCTATACTCATGTTTTGTTGTGCTCCTCTTCTTTTATCTGTTTATGTCTTTTCTTTGAAATTGATTTTAATTCTCCTTCTACTTAAATTGATTTAGAGATTTATATTCTCCTTTTGCCATTTTATTGTATTGGTGGGATTAAATAATAAATTCCATAAAAAAAATTAAATATTAAATTTTAAAAAACATAAAATAGTTTTAGCATCTTATTGAAGAAGAAAAAAAAGCTTGAACCACAAAGTTTGAGTCCAAATTGAAGTTTTATTTGCTCTTGAAAGAGTTATCATCATTTGCGGTTTTATCCGGCTTAAAAGATTAATTTCAACAGTTACGCGCATAAGTAATAAGTTTCTAAGTTTCGCATAAGTTTTCTAATTAGAAAAACCGTAATTTATGTTTGTCGGGCCGAATGAGGTAGTAACTAAGCCCATTTAAGTTTGTTGGACCATATAAGGTAATAGCTAAGCCCAGTAATTGGCGGTTTTTTCCTTTCCATTTCCCGATTTGACATTTGAATCGAACACAACGGCCAATGAGCAGTGTCCAAGATGGGGAACCCGGTACCGGAGATGGATCCCGCCGAGATCTACACCGCATCAGACACCATGGATTCCTCCGCAATCTTTCACACCATCAACGACGTCGTAGCCTTCGTTCTTTATATGCACCAACAAATCCCCTCGTAATTCCTAACCTCTCTACTCTTCAATTTTTTCGTTTTCTATTCTTCGTTTTGTTTTCAATTTTCATCATTCGGCACGTTTTTGTTTATGCAGCACAGTACAAGATATGAGCGTTGAGTTCGATTCAATGCATTCCGAGTATAAGCAATTGGTAATTCGTTTTATTTTAGTTTTCAATTTTCATCATTCGGCGCAATTTATTCAAATTCTACGGTATAATGCTATAGTGATATGCTTAGAATCTGAATTTGTTGATTTTAGGAGATGGATATGGGAAATGAAGTGAAGGCCTCGTTTAGGAGAAAGCATGTGAGTAGATTGAGGGAAATTAAAGTAGGAATAAAGAGATTGGATAAGTTGATGAGTTCTCTTTCGAATTTACAAACTGCGCTTAAAGTGATTATCAATGAGTGTCATAACATAAATGGAGTCATTTTGGCTCTTGGTGGTAGCTCTCTTAGACCTCAGAATGTTTATGTATTGGAATTTCCATGTCGAATTGATGTTTCCGATGTTGGGGATGATTTTGCTAGGAACAAAGCTGCAGAGGCTCTTTCTAGAAAGGTTCATTAATTAGCCGTGTTATTTTATTTTTGTGTTTTGAAATTTTTGATTGCGATGCAATTGCAATATGCTTTGTCTGAGGTTATGTTTTTGTGTTTTCTTTAACAGGCGATTCGAATGTTGATATCAAAGGATGCTGGGTCTGTTACTTATCCTGGTAGTTATTGAGATTTTTAGTTGATAAACATTCATTGTGAAGAATAAATACTCCAATCGGTTCTCCAACCATACATGAGACATTGATTGAGTTGGTCCTTTGAAGATTTTGAACATTAGTTTGGTTTGGTCTTTTGTAGTATAAATTATTATGATGTTTGGATACATGTTGAGGTCTGAATTGATGTTTGTATAAACATTGCATGGTTCAAATTGTTGTCCAAAATCCCTGTTGGATCAACTTGATGTCTGGTGTATCTTTGAAGTATTAATTTGAATGTTTACCATAGTTTGAAGGAATTTTCTTCCTGTTATTTCATTATTTATTTTGCTGTATTCTATAATGACACTTTGGTTTTATTTTGTCTGCTTTTTTGTAGGTCCTAATAAACTGTTTGTGTTAATCAAGGCTCCTTCTTCTTTCAACCAGCCTCAACATTTTCTTCCCAAACGTGATTTTAAGTACAACAGAAAGGTAAACTAGACATTGGGGGACATATTTAATTTGTGATTGTCTATTTTTTATGTTGGAAGTATACGATGATTCCTGTTGAGTTAGCCATAAGCCATCATATGCTGCATTTGTTAGTGTTATATGCTGCATTTGTTACTTGTTAGTGTTGTCTTTATAGTGAGTGATGCTGATGACTTCTTAATTTGGTAAAGAAGGTAGCAAGTGATATCTATGTTTGCTGCTTTCTGAATTAAAATATTGCTGACACACACACCCACACACACACACAAATATTGCTATCTCTGTTTATAATTTGTCAGTAATATGATCATCCTTCGGAAATTATTCAACTGAAAACCTAGCTATCACACTTCAATTTTTAGATATGACTTCGGTTGATGCTTTCGTTGTTCTCGTAGGCTTGTTCTTATTTGGAACTGAAACAAGTTGTTTTTCCCCCTGACTAAGCTTAAGGACATTTATTACTTAAAAAAAGTAAATCTTTCAGTGTATATCCAAAACCTGTTTAACATGGTGAAACTGAAAATGGAACCAATTACATAAATGTTGTTTGACTTAAATTTTTAAATGAGGATATGCAAGCTATTTTTATTTTATTAGACCAAGGTTTCCAATTCCTAGTAATAGGTTCTCATGCATTATATGTTTCTATGCAATCTTTCACTACAGATTGTGCCTCTTAGGCTACTGTTTAAGTGCCGGAACAAGGATCAGGAAGTGGCTACTTCTACTTCAGAAGATTTGATCTGGTAACTTTCTTATGATGTCAATATTTATTTGTTGATCATACATATTTGTTTAGATGAATTGCTTTTTGTGTGCCGCTTACTAAATTGCTTGTTTATAACTATTCGACATATACTTGTTGATGGGGATGAGATATTGGCATATTGCAGAAAACATGTTACTTTAAAATCCTTCAGCTCATTCCTTATGTGGCACATTATACTGTTAGTAGTAAATTTTGTCATTGTTTGAATTTTTTATTCTATTTACAATGTCTAGTTAGGTTTTTGTATAAAGAGCAGATAATTCCTGTTTGCCAGGGAACAATAAATTTACATTGCTGCTCAACTTTTCTGACCTTTTAAAGAGCATTATTTTTCACGTCTGCTAATTATATTTTCATCCTCTTTCATTGTATGACCTCTAGTATTTTTTTCTTCACTGTACGGCGTATGCCTCTTATATCATTTAGCATTGTTGACTTTGAAATGACGTAAACCTTCTACATCACAGGTTTCAATGCCGACATGTGATAAAAGGCCTTGCAATGAATGCAATGCCAGAAGAATGAAATCCTCCATTCCAGTTCCAATATTATACGATAAAAATATCATGTTGTAAATATGACTTATGATTGAATTGGAACTAATGTACCATTGTTTCATTTTAGTTTGATGAGAGGTAGTTAAGCTTAGATACCATTATTGGTTTAACATTTTAGACCAAGATCATGTTATACCATAAATAAATGTTGGAAGATAACTGCTATGGACTGTTTTTTGGGCTAATGGCATTGGCAACTGACAGTGGGTTGGAGAACTAAGTCTGTATCATTCATACTAAGATCCTTTAATTTTGCAGTTAAGTATTCATTTATTGGGTTAATTTAGAACACATGCACGATGCACCTTCTTATGTGAAGGTTTATTTGAATTGGTGCGACATGACATCTTAGCATTAGTGCTCTTGAGACTCGCATTATGATTATGCATGTTATATGGCACATAAAGTGGGACTGCACAAACTAGGCCATAATATTGTTCCGTATTCAATTTTTTTGATAATGAAATGTAAATGTTATAAAGTTCCTCTTGCATATATAACTTTCACACCCTTAACAGTTCATATTCATATAATATAATTCTAGCATTTTTTTTAATGATATATACCAAAATTCATGGTATTGTGATGTGGCTGCTGGCCTCTCATTTTCTTCCGTAGCAACGGTATTCAAAAGTCGGTCAACATAGTGGGCTTTCCACTAACCACTAATCAAAGTTTATATATTTTGCTGTCACCATTCTTCTATCATTTCATGTACAATTGGTTGAAAATTGTAATTGATGGAGAACTTGAAGGGATTTATTGCTCCCTTTGCTTACTTTTCGTTGAGTATTCATATTGTAGATTCATATTCTAAATTCCGTTCACCTAATTTCTCCACTAATTAATCAATGTGACCGTAACCTAATAATATTACCCATGCTCTTTTTAGATGATGGTGCTAGTTGGTGGTAGGAATTCGAAATTGCCAGTAATGCCAACGATCAGTAATGCTAAATAAATTAATGTACCTTAATAAAAAACCATACAAACACAGTGATCCACTTATTTCAACAGTCTTATTTATTTGTAAAGCATTATATTGTAGAATATGAAATAAGCAAATTGAATAACAAGGTATTGAATTTGAATATGTAGGAAGGTGTTCAATTTAACGAAATCAACAATCATGAATTGATTTAGAGTTAGATTTTACGGATTAGATGTTTTTTTTATATGTTGAATGTGTTTTCAAATAAATAAAATGAGATTTAAGTCATTTTAAAGCCTGCATGTGTTATCTGACCCGTGAACTTAACTTAATTGGTTTGACATTTGCACTTTGTAATGTGTAGAGACCGAGGTTCGAATCCTGATACACTTATTTATTCACTTTTAGGGATGAAATTCTAGCCATCAAACTACTTGACAAAATAAAGCTTGTGCTCTCTACCGGACTACATTGTTATGTTCGGTTGATATACTCTGAACAAGACCAATATGTTTAGTAAAAATAAAAGACCAATACCAAAACTCGAGTAGCTCAACATCACAATGAGCTCATTTCTCGCATCTTACTAACTTAAGCGTGAGAGTGTATTTTATTTTTGTACAAATTTTTTTATTAGAGATCTATTTTAAATATTTGTCTGGAACTTTCAATATATCAGGACCAGCACATGATTAATATCAATTCTACACCTTTAATATTATTTTTAACTCCTCCTCCAAAGTGGAACCAAAGTACACTATAAGAACATGTTCGGAAACGTGGCAAGAATTGAGAAACACTGACTGAACTCAAGGCGAGTCTAAAACCCTAGCTAAAAGGCAGTTTTTTGATGATTGCACGGTGCCAATGTGAGAATTATTCTTTCTTGTGTTTTTTCATATTTTTCCTTGTGTTTATGATTATTGATAAAAGAAATTGCATTAGTTAGTGGCCAACAAAGCTAAGTAGCTACCGCGTGCAACATATATCTAATTTGTTTGTCTACCCACATTAATAAGATGGTACATATATCGTACACAATATTTTTTTGGTGGATTATGTCGTACACAATAAATATGCACACAAATGACAAATTATAGTGCATTCTTTTTTTTCTTTCTCATAAAATATTCTAAGCCAATCACCGAACGTCAGCGTTTACATTGTACAAAACAACCGTGTATAGTACGAAATGACTTTTTTTTTTTTAATTGTTTTCTAGGGTTGATAGATTTTTACCCACGGTAAATGAGCGAATTTGATTAACATTGTAATTTTTTTTTTTGAGTTACGCATGCAATGTGAAAAATTTATCACTTACTCTTTACGTTGATTTTTTGTTGACGTGATAGACAAAATAATCAATTTTTTGTTGATTTGGCAGCGCACTTTTACTAATGTAACAGTTGACTTTTGCCTGTAAATCAATAACAAGTCAATATAGATGGAATCTTCACATTGCACGAGGACAAAATTAATTTTACATGAGGTAAAAGCCTATTAACTTTTTTTTTATATCAAATACAATTGGTTAGTTAATCAATTTTTATTTTAAAAAATAGACCAAAAAATATCTCTTATTATTATAAAGAATTGAGCAAATATACATATCACCTTCCCATAATGTAAGTGTTTGAGTTTATATGATTGTGTGAATAGAGCTAACAAAATAGACTATCCAGTGCATTTCGAGTCAGAATTACTCCCTCCGACTTTAATTATAAGTAATTTTTCATTTTTTAGATTCATTGAATAACTCATGTATATGGTCTATAATTAAGGCTAAATACATTAATTATTCAATGAACCTTAAAAGTTGAAAGTTGCTTATAATTAAGACCGAATGGAGTATAGTCTAATTGTTTAAAATTCTTTACTAGTGAGTGTGATTAATTAGTGAAATTGATTATATTAGTTATATAGCCTAGCCAAATCACTTCATATTCAAGTGTTTACTATCTTACATATATATATATATATATATATATATATATATATATATATATATATATATATATATATATATGTCTAAATATATATTCAAAAAATAAAATTCCTATCATTTTATTTTATTTTTCCTTTGTAGGCTCTATCATGCTTCTCAAGACACACCTGTAGAATAACATTAGCTGGTTAATAAAAACAAGAGTTTTTGTGTTAACAAATGTCTAATTGTTTAGTGACTCAAAATAATTTTTTGTCTTGGAAATACTAGTAACCACTTGCTAAAGTAAGAAATATACATTTTCTATACAAACGTTGCCTTTGATTGCTTAAATAGTATCTGATCTCGACCGATTAGAAGTGTCGACCAGCAGAAACCAGAAAGCACCACTGTGCGAGCTTGAAACGGAGGGGGAGTTTGTACCTGCAGGGACTCCGACGCTCAAGCCAGTCGAGTGCAAGACAAGCAAGTATAAGATTAGAAATGATTGATACTTGTGCCATTGTCAGAGTGACAGTATATATAGCCTCAGCGCTGGGCCAAAACCAATTATGAGGGGAGGAGAATATGTCTCTCCCATTAATAGTTGTCGGAATCTGGCGACAAATCATGATGAGCAGAAATGCTCATCATTCTGTGATCGGCTGTTACAGAATCTCCCATTCTAAAGCGGCGCAAGGATGACGTGGCATTGGGCCACAAAGAATGAGCTTGCTCGACACTGGCCCGAGTTGAGCCTGCTCTGCGTCAGGCTCAATCCAGAACAATATCCTAATGATATTTGTTAGCATCTTTCTATAAAGAAATACAATAATAAGTTTCCTCATTCTTTCCAGCCGCCACCTATCAACCCTACTTCTCCTTTGCTTTTTTCTTCTTGTTCCTCTATTAGAGAGGGGTGATTTAAGGTCAATTTTGATCTATAATCACCCCTCTTGATCTTTTTTATATTCATTTTTATTTTAATAAGTGGTTTTCACATAGTTTTTAGGTTTTTTTTTTTGAGTTTTTCTTGGTGTCTTGTTTGTCTTGTGTTGTTTCACACTCGTCTTAGTGCGAAGTTGTGTTGATTTCCCGTCTTAGTACGGAGTTGTGTTGATTTCCCGTCATAGTGCGGTGATTTGTCTTTCCGTCTTAGTGCGGAGTTTATTTTGATTTCTCGTCGTAGTTTGGTGTTTGATTTGTTCAGATTTGCAAATTTACTTCGATACAAATTCAGTGCAGATTCAATGATTTTAGCATCATCAACGTTGCAGATCCGGAGGCATGACTATTCCGGACATTTGAAGATTATCATATCAAATGTAGGCTTCGTCACATTTGTAGACATTATGCCGTTTTATGCTATTAACTCGGATACTGTGAGCTTGTTCGCAGATTTATCCTTTTTAGTTTTTAGCGAATTTTAATATGTAATGATTTCGATTGATGTACTCTACTCATTTGAATGAATGAATATGGTTGTTTTTTGAGTAAAAAAAAAGAAAAAGAAATACAATAATAGTAAAATAGAGCGAGAATAAAAACAAAAAAATACAATAAACATAAACACTGTTTCAAATAACATTTTTTTTAGTTTTATTTTTTCTTTCTTTTTAGCTTCCTTACAAAATGAAAACATTTTTGGCTGCATTTCAAATATTATAATAAATTATAAATATTATTCTAATTGCAAATTGTATCTATTTTAATCAATAAAATAAATTATAGACTTTTTTAAAAAATAAAAATAAATATAGACTTGTTGAAATGACTAGTAAATAGAGCTAAAGTTTTTCTTTTTTTAACTGATAAATAGAGCTAAAGTTAGATAAAATTTGATCACCCAATTAGCAATGCGTGTATAGAAATAGGAAGACCATGCCAAATTTGGACTTACAGACCAACAGTGTTTGGACAGTGATTTTTATATTTTTTGCGATTTTGGTATAAATTGGTAATGGACATTACTTACCTAAAAGTCACTTGAAATATGATAATCTTTTGAAGATAATACATTGGTCGAATATGTAGCATAGCCACTAACTTCACAAAACAACAAATAGTTGCAGAAAGTTGGGAGACTAAGTGTGTCGGGGCATGGTCTTTCTATATGTTAACATGACTATTTTCAATGGGGTTATCTTAAAAATTAGGGGTACATTTTTAGCGATACAATTAAGATTTTAGATAAGTGTATCCTATCACGGAACTCATCACAATAAAAATAGATAAAAATCATTTATATTGGTGCTTCTCACTCTTTGGGATTTGAGATATTTTATTTGTGGTCTTAAAGTTTTGATCGTTACAAGATTGATTGAAGTTTAGTTAAAGATGTTTTTTTGTTTGAATTAAATATCTTCTGCGCATAACTGCAGAGATTAATCATTCCATTTGAGTTTGATAATAAATAATAGTAAGACTCATCTTTAAGAAAATTTTATTTTTGCATTCTCAATGTTGAATAGTTCAGTTATCGTCTAAACAAAATTAATTTCAGATATAGATAAATATTCAATTCATTATGTTTGATTAAAAATAATTTTTGCTACAATTGACACTGATATTCTTTTAAACAATTCATTTTTAATTTCAATAACAGACAATCAAAAGTAAGGACTGTCTAAACAAAATTAATGCTTGGATATAAAAGTATTTATCTTTATCGTCTCTCTAATTGAAATAATTTTTATCTTCCATAAAAATATATTTTATTTATGAAAAATGATTTTTAAATATTGACATTACACTACATAATTTTTTAACGAAACAATTTTGAAATTTCAAATGTAATTTTTTAACTGAAAAACTAAAAAGAAGAAATGAAGTATTAGTATTCTTTTTTGACAAAAAGAATAAATGAAGTTAATTTGATTCCTTATGATATACCATTGCCCTTATTATAAGGTACGCATGATGGTGAATTGGTGATTACATACGTGTTCCACTAAGGTCACTGATTAAGGATGTCCGTTAAATGAAGGTATAATTTGCAAGAAAAAAAAATTATTGGTGCTACTTATTCATACTCCATAGTCATATCTTCATTAGGGGCTCTAAAAAGGGCTAGCACGTCCACTAGTGCTTTAATAAGTTGGTAATGAAATTCCATTTGTGGCTATTATGTTTGTCCTAATTTTAATAGAGAAAATCAACTTTGATTAAATGTGAGCACAAAATTTTCTACTATTTGACAGGTAAAGTGATGCCTAAAATATCACCAAATTTTAAAGCCAACAAAAACATAGGAGTAAACTCTTGTTTAATTTTTTTTACACATAAAAATATATCAAAATGATGGCATAAAATTAGTGCTGGATGGATGTCTATAAATTCTAGATCAATTGATAATTTTTTTGAAATAATTAGGTTGTATATATGCCGTGATCAGAGTTTGAACTATAACTTCTCCACTTGTGTGTATGAATTTTTAATAACTATTGTCATTTCGTCTATCTAAAAAAAATAGTGTTAGATTAATTGACAGACTTCAAAAATATACTTTTATGAAAAACTAATTATATGATACACAAGAGAGATATGTTTTGCATTATGCACAAATTAATTTCTACGGTTCTACCATTGGATTAATAAATAAAACGAGATATGTGGTAAAAAAAACTCATGACACATGATGTAAGATAATTTTACTTGTGCACATTGGTCAAAATCTCATACGAAACATAACTTTTTTTTTTTTGGTTCAAAAATATATACGTTTAGAGACACGAGGGTTTGTTAGAAGTATAGGAGGATCAAAAGAAATTCCCAAAGATAATATTAACACTCACTAGAAAAATATCATGCAGGAGTGCAAATGAGACAAGTCTTACACTATATGCATATCAATATATATAACCATTTTATGGTATACAAGTGAGATATATATTTTGCATCATGTAGGAGTTTTTATTCCTACCCCTAATCAAATGACATACTATGAGACTTGTTGATTCAATAGTGACAAATTAAATTATCTTACTAACTTGTACACATTAGACAAACTTTTATAGATATTTATTTCGTTTTTTTTTATTCAAAAAAATATATATTTATTTCGTTTGAATTTTTTTATATTTCTAATTTTATTTTATATTGGTTAGCAAAGATTGATCTGTTATTTAAGAGGGTGAAATGATCAGGTTGCCATGCCTAATGACACTTCCCAAGTTAAACCTTAATGAATCTCCAATCACATACCATAGTATAAATAGGGGTACCCCAAGAGAGTGACCAAGTCATAGTCCAAAGAAGGAAATAGAAATAGAAATAGAGTGGGAATAAAGACAAAATGGAATCAACTCATCATGTTATATCCATTACAAATGAAGAAGATAGCAACAACAATATTGCTCAAATGAAGAAAGAAACAAATACTCATCATATTGGAAAAAATAAAATCAACTCTTCTTTTGTTCCTTCTTGTCCAAGGGACAATAATAAGAGGCAGATAAAAAGTGACCAAGACATTAAGAAGATGATTCATAGCATCAAAGTTGGACTCTCACTTGTTTTGGTTTCACTTCTTTACATTGTGAATCCTCTTTTTAATCAAGTTGGTGAAAATGCAATGTGGGCTATCATGACTGTTGTTGTCATCTTTGAATTCAATGCAGGTATATATACCTTAAAATTAAGTTATGAATATTAATTTCATTCATTTCTTATATTTTTGCATAGATATGTTAGAAAGTAGAAAAACATATATATAATACGACTCGTAAGCAATGATGAATGTGATGAACATGTTAATAATTACTTATTAGGAGCTACACTTGGAAAAGGGTTCAATCGTGGAATAGGGACTATTCTTGGAGGAGGATTGGGATGCTTAGCTGCAATTTTTGCACAAAATTATATTGGTGGAGTTGGCAACTCAATTTTCATTGGTACTTCAGTTTATGTTTTTGGTAAGTTTTTTATACATCTCTTACAATTTAAATGCAAGAAAGACAAGTAATATTTTCATGGTTTAAGTAGTAGTGTAAGAACATTACTATTTGTTATGATACTTGGATTATATATATAATGTGTAAAAAAAAATGAAACACACACACACACACACATATATATATATATATATATATAAGTTTGAAATGCATGAGATTAATAAGGAATATGTAAGTGACATAGATATGTGAATTATTTTTTCAGGATCAGTTGGTACATATTTTCGACTATTACCAAAAATAAAGAATAGATATGAGTATGGAGTGGTGGTATTTTTGTTGACATTCAATCTAGTAGTGGTATCTGGGGCACGTCCAGGAGTGAAAGTGTGGGAATTAGCAAGAGAACGTTTAATGACAATCTTAATGGGTTTCATTGTTGCAATTTGTGTCAATTTGCTTGTTTATCCTTTGTGGGCCAGTGATGAACTTCATGATTCTATTGTCTCAAGATTCCACCATCTTGCTAATACAATTCAAGGTATATTATAATATATAGTAGTTTATTATGCTTAATTTTCTAGTTGTTGACATATGATGAAAACAACAATGAAATATTTTCATGACCAAATATGTGGTCCCTATATCAACCATAAGAGACGTAATCTCAAATTCAAACTTTAGTCCTTGTATATATTAATGCAGTCTCCCTAGCTATCATCTGATATATATAACTTCCTAAAAGAATTTCTTGAAAAAAAAATGTGCCTAATTATTCTATGCTGGCCAAAATATTTTAAAATTCTTGCATAATGAGTTGATGAGATTATGTCATAACACTGTATACTATATAGTTGAGCCAAAAGAAGCTTATGGTATTTTATTTTAGGTTGCTTAGAGGAATGTTCAAAATCAGTGAAGGAAAAGGAAAATGAACTTGATACTACCAGCTTCACAGTTTGCAAGTCAGTGTTAAACTCAAAGTCAAAGGATGAATCATTGGTAATTACTAGTAATTACAATTTTTTATTTAAGTTATATGCTTATGTATAATTTTTTATTAAGAATGGAATCAAATATTATTTTGTTTTTTTCAGGCAAATTTTGCAAGATGGGAACCTTGGCATGGAAAATTTGGATTTTCCTACCCATGGGAAAAATACTTAAAGATTGGAGAAGTTCTTCGAGAACTAGCTTCACTCATTCTTGCATTGGAACGTTGCCTCCAAGCCTCAAAAAATGTAGCTATTTATTCTACATTCAAAACTATATTTTTAGTCACAATAAATATATCAAAATTTACTTATACAAGTAAAAATATCTGTCAAAAAAATAAGTAAAAATATGTTTCTTTTTATGTTTGCCCATATTATATTGACTAATTTTAACGTGAACAAATTTTACAGAGACTAAAAAATTTTACCGTGACTTAAAAACATTGTTATATTTGCATGAAATAGAAAATGATATGGTTCAAAAAAAGATATTTGGTGGGCTGATTAATCTCTTTTTTTTTGTTTCTTAAGCCCACTGCATCTTTGAAGCGATCAAAGCCTCAATTGGAACAGTGTGAAGAAATTGGGTCAAAGGTTGTATGGACTCTAAGAGAAGTTGGAGATAGCATGAAAAAAATGAGAAAATGTGAAGATAGGGACAACATTATAGCTAAGTTGAAAACAACTAGAGAAGAGTTGAGTTTGGTGATTTCCACATCCAATGTAGTTGAATTTGAGAATGGTGAAATGTTAGCAATTGCAAGCTTGGTGTTTTTGCTAATGGAAGTGGTGGAGAAGGTAGGTGAATTGGTTATAGAGGCTGGAGAACTTCAAGATAAAGCCGGTTTTCGCAACCGCATAACTCCGGTGTCTTCGTAGGTATATTATAACTTCTATGGTAGAAGATCTGGGTTTTTATAAGTATATGTATATATGAAGCTATTAGTATTAACTATTAACCACTCAAGATTTTGTCTCATTGAGTGTAGTGTTATCTAGTTTATAAGTTCTAAGTAATTGACGTATGTGTCAATGAAAAATAGTAATTGACTTAGTATATGATACAACTTAACTGTCTTTGTACCAATAGAAATAAAAAACTTAAATAAATATTCTATTTTCTATCTATCTAGTTACGATTAGTAAAAAAATATCCTCTGATTTTTTGTAAATCACGATGCAACATATTTAGTTTCTATTAGATTTTAACTCGTTTAAGTAATTGATATACGAGTTCATTAACATTTTGGTCATGACTCGTGAATTCAATATCTACCAAATGCATGTTGAAGAAATATATGTTGGGAGAAGTCAATTAAAATTGCTTTAGTAAAAAAAAAATCATTTCAATCATTTTTTCAGATCTATCTATCTTAAAAGAAATATCTGGTCAAGCTTTGGAACTTCACTGATTCTTCATCATGTTCTTTTTATGGTAAATAAATTACATGGGATTTGAACCTATGATTCTTGTGCATGTTATTATGTTAAATGATATTAGATGCATAATTTTATCTTCACGAGGAAATTGGACATTTTTTAACTCATAATTTGCCTCGTTTACAAGGATATATGTTTCTGAAGAATATTTTGGATCTGTTTATGACTATTAGGATACAATAAAAAAATATTTGACTTCACCTTTAAGTTTTGCTTTTGATGTTATCGAATACTCCACAATGGTACACCATGCATTGCCATTTGCCAAGTAAGTATGGCTCACGCAAAGTAATGGTCAAAATTTGTAACTTGTATGATTTGGAATCATTCAAATGACATTAAAAATACTAAATAAATCTTGAAACTTCAACTAGTTTACGTGCATGAATCAATTTTAGAGCTGGTCACCGGGTAAGTTAAATTGTGGAGGAGTAATTGGTTTAGACATTTT
Source organism: Trifolium dubium (assembly GCA_951804385.1). Lineage (NCBI taxonomy): Eukaryota > Viridiplantae > Streptophyta > Magnoliopsida > Fabales > Fabaceae > Trifolium > Trifolium dubium. The sequence continues at coordinate 32,196,125 of OX638072.1, read as the reverse complement.
CTCAATCCGCACTCAAAATACACGACTGGTAGCGCACTTCTGGTAGTGTATGTTTAGGTAAAATACACAACCAGAAGCACGCTCACGTTTTAGAAGGCGGATTGAGAAATTATATGGATTTAAGAGCAAAATGCAAAGCAACAAAAATCTCTTCTTATAAAGTAGTATGTACAAAATGTAACATTAAAAACTTGACACAACTTCCACTGATCTTTTCAAGACCAATGTCACTTGAGATTTACCACCCCCAAAAAATTTGTATATGCTTTCTGCTACATCAAGTTTGTGTTGTCTCAGTGATTATTAATTTTCTATAAGCTAGTATTTGCTATCACTCAAATTCACCACAACAAAGTGGGTCAAAACAATCATTTTTGATGAAATTTTGTCAACAAGCATGTTCAGTTTAAGAAATTTTCTGTTTGTATTTCAAATTTTAACTAATAATTATAAACACGACATTTTTTTTCCGCTTTATTTCTTATTTTTGAAGATTTGTACATCATAAACTATATAATTATTTTTCTGTTATGTTGTACAAATCCTTGAAAATTTGAAATAAAGTGGAATTAAAATGATAAGTTTATAACTATTAGTAAAAATTGGAAAATAGAAAGAACAGACATTTTTCTTAAACCAAACATGTTAATTTCTTTGCTTTGTAACAATACAAGGCAAACTAACAAATAGTTAGTTGCACCAATTAGTGAAACTGACCGCAAAAATGGTAAGTTTAGCTTCAAACTTCATGTCATTCACCAACGACGGAGAAGGGTTGTGCCGAAGATTTGTATATGTGAGATTTTCTGCAAACTGTATAAGACTATTTATAGTAAAACTTGAGAAACAGTAGTTGTATTGCGCACCGAAAAGGCTTTCTTCTTGAGAAGAAAAGCATAAAGAATCTCGTTCCATGAATCTGGAACACCGGGGAGACACCAATGGCTACAGTCTTGCCGCTGCATAGAGGCTGTGCCCTTGCCTGGCCCGAGATAGTAAATAGACGCGTGGCCGTCTTTCCTCCGCGCCGACATTTGTGTGACATTAAGCAAGTCCAAATTCAAAACTTTAGATTTACTTGCGTGTTGTGACAAGACATTGGTGACGGTACTGAAATGAATGTCAGACAGTGCCGGCAACGAGCCTAAATCAGGTAGTGTTTCTGAATGACAGCCACCACCAGAGTTCCAATCACCACCCCTAATACATCCACAAAGATAGTAATGGTAAGCAACAAAACCAGATCAGCTGGACAAAAACCAAGGCACTTAACAATAAGGAAGGAGTAGCGGTAAATTGCTAATGCTGAGGATGAATAACATAGAGAAATCAGAATATTCTACACAAGTTTTTTATGTCTTTTAAATTTTGGTTTTCCCTAGCATTCAATGGATTGCATCGGGCACCAGCTAACATTAGCTAAGCAGAATATCCTATCACTATGTCAATGTTTGGATTGGAGGTGAATTTGGCAGAATCAGTTTGTAGCCATGATTTTGGCAAAACTACACTTTGGTGCTTCAAGCAAAACCAAATTTTGGAGTAGTAGGTTTTGGTCATTATCCTAAACAGTTCTGTTTTGAAACTACTACTTGCTTTTTCTCCTTCAAATTCCAACACATTGCATATAATGAACTATTAATACTCAGGTTTTGATTGTTTATCCCAGCCCCAAATGTTTTCAATGACAAATTTGATTAATTAGAACCAAATCTCCAGATTCTTTAAACTGACAACAACAATAACATGTGAAAACCATTTAAAAAGTAACACAAATGAAATTAAAAGTCATAGACGGCTAATCATATGCGTCTGCTAAAAAAGGGACAACAAGTCTTGTGTCTTAAGTCTAAAAATTTGTCAGTTTTAAAAATAAAATATAGTCAACAAACAAAATCATGCAGCACCAACAATTCAGATGGAAGGTGAGCGTTGTTCGACAGGTGTTTCTGTCCAAAACCGACTGACATGTTAGTGTCAGTGTAGCGTCTGGTGTTTATTGAACAAAAATGCTTGCCAAAAACTGTATTGAAACGAAAGGTCCTCTAAAAAGGCTATGTAATAGTAAAATTTAGTTAAGTTCACACCAATATCATTTTATCAATCCCAATCTAGTCATGTATTTATTGGAGAAAGAGTGGTATTGTGATTGAATGTTCCATTTAAAAACTTATTTTATCGACAAATTCCGATCAAATAAAGATAAAAGTACAGGTAAATTGGTTTGAAAATGTTGGCAAACCTGAAATGCACAGGAGCATAAGTTCGGAAAAAGACATATGTTTTGTTCCTGTTTACTTCACGGGCAATCCAATCAACTACTGTCTCAACTGATACTCTGAATGCATTTTCTGTAGACATATTCATCATCACTTTCTCCCCTATTTGGAAGTAACAACCCCTAAGCAATAAAAAAACCAGGATCAAACTCACATATAATTACAATATTAATAGTGTCCAGCTTTTGCAATGTTCGATGATAAGAAAACAATATCAATCTGCTACGTAAAATTTGTCTAAGAAAACTCTTGCTTTAATTGAATCAGTATCTCATGGTTAATGTCTTTGCTTATATGTCCTAGTTAAAAGTCAAAACAAGGTAGCACTCGACGATTGAATTATTAATAATAACAATCCATCGCAAAGGAACAACAATAAAAAAATCCTTACATTTTGACAGTCTTCTCGTAATTCCACCAATGTCCAGCATTGAGAATCAACACATCTGCATCTCTCCACCGATGAGAAGTCCAGTCCATATGATCCACTCTCAAAGTCAATCTTACTCGATGTGGTGCTCCAGGAGGAGGCCGTCCTTGAACTACTAAAAACGGAGACCTATAGTATTCAACAGTGCAATTAAACTCTTCAAACTTGAATGCCAAGAAGCCTGTGTGCTTCGTAATTGGACTCCCATTAACCTCATAGACAGAACTCTTGTTTGTAACAGCAGAAGATAGCATACAAAGGAGTGATTCCCATTGGTTCCTTCCAATCGAATCACCAACAAAAACTAACCGCTTGTTTCGTAAATTTTCCAACATCTTCCTTGCATCAAATCTGTCATAAAAGTAAAAGCCTCAGTTTATATATATCACATTCCACAAACTAATTAGACATAACATAACAGTAACAAACAATTATGTATGCATACTAAAATTAAAAAACATGATTGCAAACACAGGAGAAGAACTATTAAAGGAAACAAAAAAAAAAGAGAATAAACTGTCACATTAAGAGCAAGAAACATAAAAGCAGCTTAACCATAATGAAAGCAGCTTAACCCCAAATTAAAATTTATTCCTTTCTTCCTTTTAGAGAAAGAAAAATAGACAAACTAAGTAGTTGCTGAGCTTAAATTAGACGCCACTATTTATAGTTAATCATAATGAAAATAACAACATAAACAAGCACTATTAAGATCACTAGAAAAAACCAAAAAAGGAAAAATCATATCCAACTTCATACCAATAACCAACACCTTTTTATAAACATTCAACAACCCAAAATAAAAAAACACTTCCTAGTACCAATTCATAAGAGTAGTTTATGTAAAGTGATATCATAAACAATCAACTATATAAGACAAAAACCAAACATTGATGATAACCAATAAACAAAAAACATTTATGTCTTCATATTTTGAGCAATATCTTCTACCAACAAGAATAAAAACAACAACAAAAACAAAATCAAACCAAAAGGGGTTGTTCAAAACCTTGGCAAGTTACAATCTTTAGGTTGCCATCTCCACTTAGTATAGAAAATATCAAGTCTACCATTCTCAGAGCAACGAAAACCTTGATCCAAGAATGAACAATTTGAAGAATGATAAAGTGGGTAAGTTTCATCCCAAACCCAATTACCATCAAACACGTCACAGTTATCACCTTGTTGAGTCAAAAATTGAACAAGAGGAGAAGAAGAAGAAGGTGAAGAAGAAGAAGAAGGAAAATGTAATGAAAAAAGTTTTGTTCCTGTAGAATGAAGTATACCCTTGTAATCAACATAGAAGAAACAAGTAATGAAGAGAATAGAAAGAAAGAAGAATCCAAGTATTGTTAAAGAATGTTCTAGAGGGTTAAAGCGTTTGAATTTCTTGAGAAAATCCATGTGGGTCATGCTAGTTTTTTTGTTCTAAGAAACATTTGTTGAAGTGTAAGAAGAAGAACAAGAACAAAGGTTTGAAGAGGAAGAGAGAAAGTGGGGTCCACTAAGGAGCAAAAAATGCAAAGAGAGGATTATTAATGGTTGGAAGTTGGAATAAGTAAAGTGGTTTTTTGTGAAGATGGAAAATTGAGAGAAGTTGAAATGTGAGTGAATGAATGAATAAGGAAGTTGTGATTGGTTTATGTTTTGTGTGCTTAGTGGAGATAGTGTTTAGTTTTGGATTTTGTTTTGAGGTGTGGGTGATTTTGGTATTTAATTTTTTCCTATTTTTTTGGGGAGAATGGGCGGCAATTTTTTATTTTTATTAATTAATCATTTTTAATTACAATAATAGTAGTAAAAATTAATTGTAAATAAATTATGTAAGTTTCATTTTTTTTTATGTCAAATCAAATTAGAGATTAATCTATTGAGATTCATTTAAACTATTAACATCTGTCAACAAATATGTTTGCATAATAAAAAAATTAATTATTTATCGTCGCATTTCATTTGCTTATTTTATTATGCTAAATTATTAAAGAATACTATCAGAATAGTAATTACTATAGTATTCAACTATAAAATAAAAAGTATATACAATGAAATCTCTTTAAATTAATACTCGGTAAATTAATAAATTCTCTTAAATGATAAAGTTGTTTTGTCTCGACTTGGGCCAGTGTAAAAAATTGAAAAATTCGATAAAATAATAAGATAATAATTTTTCGGGAGATCTCTTTATAATTTTCAGTTCCAAGAAAATGATAAATTAATAATAAGACAAACTTGTGAAATATGGTGTTAACACTCTATCACATTCATGTAATTTATATATGGCAAACTTGCTTAAGAATACATTGAACTCATCTGTTCTTCTTGTTTACAACAAAAGTCATTATTGATTTCCAATATTAATGCATACTACTAAAGTCATTATTGATTTATAATATTAATGCATATTACTAAAGTCATTATTGATTTACAAGTCAATAAAAACTCTTTAAATTAATAACTCTCTAAATTAATAAATTTTTCCGATACTGACTCTATTAATTTATAGAGATTTTACTGTAATAATAATATTTTATTAATGTGACATTCAACTTTAAGGCATAGTTCAATTATGGAAAACATCAATTTGTAGGAGTCTAAATACAAATTCAAGATTCTTTATTTTAATTTTTTGATAAAAGATACTTTACTATGTAAATTTTCACATTTACATTATTAGAAAAATCACATTAATAAAGTATCAGAGGCGGAACTAGGGTGGGACTGAGCCTGGCCACGCCCCACTATCTAAAACAAACTACCATAGTATATTACTAAGTATTCTGGTGTCTAAAAAAATAATACTAATAATTATATTATTAAAAATCTTATGTTTCAAAAAAATATAGAATTGCTAACTATAATCCTAAAGATAAATATAAATCTTTTAACATAAATATTGTTTGCACTATTGTTGATAATGTTTATGTTATTTGCATTCTAATCGTGTTATTTGAAAAGGAAATTAGTGCAACTATAAGTTTAGATTCTATTATTGATGGTTTTTAAATAGTCGGTTCACGTCGTATGTAGTTTATGTTCGTAATAATAAATTTATGACTTAAATTTTTTATATGTAACATAATTTATCATATTTAATTTAAATATTATATATAGTTTATTTTTTTAGTGGCCCACTGATGTTTTTTTTCTTGGTTCCGCCACTGTAAAGTATGCAATTTATTTTTTTTGGATACTCTTTTTTTTTTTTATACAAAGTATGTAAATTTAGTTGTTAAACAATCTAAAAGAGAGATAAATAAGGAGTGTTATGACTTATGAATGAAGCCCATGTGATTATATGATTGAAGGTGTGTTAATGTTAATTAATCTAATAACAAAATAATTAGTACTCCATAAATTAATCAAATCGTGCGGAGAGTGAAGGGCATGAATCATGAATGTAATGAGGATCATGGAATATTGTGTACCATTGGACGCGGAAGTAGAACCATCGCTTCTTCTAATTATTTATGTGGCAAGCAAGCACGTCTCATAAAATACTAGTAATTTTCTTTTTGACTCAAGCAACATAAAATAAGATTAGGAAAAGAAGCATTGTGAAAATGGGTTGGATCATTGGAATTGGAAACTAAGTAAATAAAAATGTCAAAGGTGGGTACCCTACGTTTCAATGTAGTATTATTTTTTCATTTATTGTTAAAAACTCAATACAGTGTGTTAATAATTTTTTATGAGTTCTATTAAATATTAGTACTAGTATTAATACTAATGAGTTCCACATTAAATGAAGTGTATAATGTATTTGAACATTTGTCATACTTCTTTGGTCTTGAGTATAAACAAGAGTATTTTCAAGAGCATCATTGATAAAAAAAATTCCATGTAATTAAAAAGATATTACAAGATATTACAAGAAGTAAAACTTATATCAATTCAAACTTCAGAGATATTACAAGAATAACACTATTATATTTAAATAGCTAGTATAAAAATGATATTATTATTAAATAGAATAAAAGCAATTAAATTTGCATATGTTCAAGATAAAACAACAGAAGTAATTTTTTGCTTATATTGAATGTCAAAAGGAACACCACATAGTACTTAATGATGAGATCATAACGTTTTCAACTTAATCAAAAGTCCTAAATTCAAATATAGTCTTAAAAATGCAATATTAATGTCTAACTTCTTGAAAGTGAGTTCTACATTTATTATTATCATATCTACTTTGAGAAAATAATTCATCCTATTTCATGTAGAGATATCCGTTTTATATAAAAAACGAAAATTTAAAACTTCTCAATCAAAAAAATACTAATATTTAAAGCTTTTAAAAAGATAGTAGACTTTAGTCAAAAAATAAAAATAGACAAAATATTTTTATTTTAAGATTTTTTGGTGTGATCCTCCTAGTATTGTCATAGGTCATCAATAATGAATGCCCATCCAAGCTGTCTAATTATATGCCAGCTTATCGGACAACTTCATTTTTATATCTTTTGGTACAAAAGAGTTGCCTTTTTTTTTTTTTGTGACTACAGGGGAATAAGTACCAAAAAATGAAATTAAAAAAAAAATACAAGCAACATCAACCAACAAAACATTAGAAATAAACACGCAAGAAAATTCAAAAATGTTAAGGTTGAAATTAGAATTCAAACCATGCTTTGCAAGACCATCAAGAATATAACATGTTTGTGAAAAAACAATATAACATGATTGGCGGTTGGCTTCTCTGTATATAAGGGTCTAAATTCTAACACCTCTATTCCGAGCATTTTTTTTTTTTTATTTGGTTATGATAGGTACAAAATTTTCATCGCAATTAGCAATGACTAATTTCAATCGAATAAAACATAAGGTACCGAATATAGGTTCTTCCACTGTAATAGACTTCTTTACATACACATCATGAACCAATCAATTTTTAGTCCATTAAAAATAACTAATGATTCATCATCATGTATCAATCATGACTATGACATGGGATAAACTACATCCATTACATTTTAAATAATTTTTTTTTTTGATAAGCTTAAATATTGATTAGCTGCTTTTAAACCATCAATCACCTCTAAAAGTAATGTTGAATTTAATAGAAAAGATCATAGTTTAGTCCCCGTAATTGCGTTAGAGAAAAATTTAGAACCACTTAATAACATAATTTGTCTCAAACTAGATTAAACTGGTAGTAAAAAAAATAATAACATCAATCACCATTTCTACAACTTGCCTTTGAAATTTTAGTCGATAATTTTGCTTAGCCGTTTTTGCTAATAGAAATCCAACAAATTTGATATAAAAAGGAATTATTATGATTGGAAAAATTAAAAACACAAAGGCAAATGCTAAACATTGCACCCCTTGCACTAATTAAAATACTAAAAATAGTAAAAGTTGTCTTGACACTTGTGTATTAAACTTTTTCAAAGTGTTACTTATGTTTGTTTCAGTGTAAAATTTATCATTTATGGGTTCCTTAACCATTGCATGAGGTGCATTGGTTAGCAAGACCCAAACACAAATACCACCTTGCCACTCCCTAATCCTAAAATTCCAACATTCCACAAAACAAAACAGAACAGAACAGAAAACAAAATATGATCCTTCAACAACAAAACACAACACAAGTAATAATGATGTTACTCAATTATTTCACTCCACAATTTAACCAAATTAAACACTAAATAAATGCAACATAGGAATAATAAATAGTATATAAATAGCACCCGCTACATCGCCGCAGTCAAATTTAGGCATCTGCGGTGGTAACTCCGGCGTCAGCTTCAGGAGCGGCGGGAGGATCAGGAACATCGTCGGGGTCGCGGGTCGGGTCGGACTTGTCGATGGAGTCGCGGGTCTGAGAAAGGAAGGGTTTGAAAGCGAGTTCGATTGCAAGCCAGACAAATGCTAGGGCTCCCGCCACCACAACCGCTTCTTTTGCCTTTCCCATTTTCTTCTTCTTCTTCTTCTCTCTCTCTCTCTCGTTCGGTTCAACTTCAATCTATTAGTATTATTTTATTCTATCTATCTCAATTTATGCACACCACAAACAAATAACCTCAAACCCAGATATTGGCTTGCCTTGCCAGCTCCTATCTACCACTCACAAACGTACCTTTTTTAACTTGGCAGCTTCCTTCTTCTACTACTTTTTACACGTAATTAATATCCATCGCATAAAATAATTTTTTTGTCTTCTTTTTCAAAAATACAATATCAAACACATTATTTGTTTTCTAGTGAATGAATCCATCATGTAATTGAAATTGTAGGAATTTGATCCTCAATTTTTGTTGTAGGAATTTCATGAAATTTTTTATGATAGAAAAATCTATAAGTGTATTCTAAAATCATCCCCAACTTAAATAAACTGATAAGATAAACTTCAAAGTTATTTATCGAAAAAGATAATTCAAAGCTATTAGGACAAAGAAAATACTCCTACATAACATTTTCCTTTATATTATTCTTTTTTTTTCAAAAGAAGTTTATATTATTATATAGTTATCAGATAATTTTGCAAATCATTTCTAATTCAATACTAACTTGCAATTTAAACTTTCAGCAAATTTAACATTTTTGTTTCAAGCAACTGTGTGACAAAAGTACCATCAAATTAGCACATTCACCATTGCCACTGCAGTCAACAAAAGATTCCTATAAACTTACATGCCTGCATAAGCAACTTCTCTAGGTTGATTGCCAATGGCATTTGAGATTGCCCAGTAGGGATTAATAACTAGATCTACAAAGTACTTATGTAAGAAAATAACATCATTAACACTCAACACAGCTGATTAACAATAGCACTCAATTGATGTCTTTCAAACCGCACAGAAAATTTCCCTACAATAAAAGGTACAACCAAATCCATAAAACTTTGTGATACACAATTTAACGGCCGCGACCACGCCCGCGTCCACGTCCTCGCCCCCGTCCTCTCCCCAAAGGCTTCCCTGCAATTAAAATTACAAACTTTGAAAATTAGAAATGCCTAGATAACAATCCAACTAAACATAATGACTCTGACTGAGAAACATCATAGTTACAATCAAATAGTAGTATACAGTACCTGCAGTTGGCTTCTTGGGCTTCACTCTAGGAGCCTCTTCAACCAATAGAGTTTCGAGATTCAAGCTGTCCGGAAGGATATAATAGCGGATGTTGTTGCCTCTCACACTGAGATGATCCAAAGTGACTGGATTTTTCCCCTTTAGAGTTAGCTTAACCGTTTTCAAATGTGTATTCATACTGATATCAACACCTGTAGCAAAGCAACAAGTCCAAGGATCAGTATAACTAATGCTCCAAAACACTTCTTACCCCATCACATAACAGATGAAAGCATGAAATTCACTAGTTACTAGTTATTCATGAATCTAGAAGACACGCCTGCACCACTGACATTCTAAAATTACAATCAAAGACAACAGAGTTCAGGGGATTAAATTGGAAGTGATGAAGGAGAATGGTATGTTTCCGCCAAGTTAAGATTAATAAGCTGTAAGGCTAAACTAGTGGAACAGATGTAACAGATAGGCTATAGGCTATAAAATGACGCAGATGCAGTATGGGAACTCTAAATTCATTAGCTTATCAAACATGATTGCAGCTATTGGTATACAAAATATGGCAGAGGGTATTGCAGCATATGGCAGCTATAACAAAAATAAGAATATGTATATAGATAAATACTGCATAAACAATAAGCTGAAAACACTAGAAGAGAATTCGAGAACTGAAATCAAACATCTTCCTACTGTCCAATTGTACACAGAAATATCACATTCATTGCGTAAGGATAACCAAAAATAGGAAATAGTTTCAATCTTTCTATCAAGCCAAAAATGACAAATCGACAACTCTCTTAGAAAAAGACCAGACCAGAACACCAAAGAAATGCGAGGACAAACAATCATATTCTAGGCTATACCAATTCGAACAAAGAGATCTTCCAAAATTATTAATCCAACAAGAATCCCCTTAGAGGCTACTAGCAAACCTTATGTATGAAATTGCAAACACCAAAAACAATTACTCAGAATTCAATCCATCTAACACTAAATAGTAACAACGAAGATAAAAAATATTAGTTTATATTCATATGGTCTATTCTATTGGCCTAAAAATGAGACAACGGGCATGGGTAATGTTTTAGATACTATGCAAAACCCTAAACCCTAAATAAATAAAATATGTTTTACAATTTTAGGGTAACGTTTAAAGAATTAGGTCAAGAAAAGCATTAGGTTAAGCAACAGTGAAACCAGCGAGCACCAAAGACTAAAACGCCGCAATGCTAAGCACATAGCAAAGTTAGGGTTTAACAAAAGCGTCAACGGAATCAAACAATACAAAAGCGAAAGAGTACCTGTAATGGTGCCGTGAACAATAGTACCATTTTTCAACTCGATTGAGACGGTTTCGTTGTTCAATTTCATGAGAAACCTGCACGAGATTTCGTATAAACATTTAAGCTTCAGATTGAAAACGAAAACAGTAAACAAGAACAAAAACGAAGAGTGAAAATGGAGAGAGAAGAGGAAACGAGAGAAGTGATACCTAACGAGCTTCATGGTGGCGGTCGGCGGAGAGGAGTCACGGTGGAAAAATTGCGAATCGCGGCAGAAGCAGAGTGAATGAGGTGTTTTTCGGCTACAAATGAGACTCTAGTGTTTAGTACTACGAAAGAGACACAGGTTATTGAATTGAGATATTTTGGGGATTATTTTGACAAAAAAGTTTTGAAAATTTTAAGAGTCTGTTTGGCAAGCATAAAAAAGAGTTTTTAGCTTATAGCTTATAAGTTCGTTTGTAAAAAATAAGCTTTGTTTGGCAAAACATTTTTGACATGAGCTTATAGCTTATTTTACTAGCTTATAGCTTATTTTACTAGCTTTTAGCTTATTTTCCAAACGCTATTTCATATAGCGTTTTAGCTTATAACTTATAGCTTATCATCTTTTCTTCCAATTTTACCGTTATTATTTCACATAAAATCATTTTTTATCCTTTTATGTATATTTAAAACAAAACAAAACATGTACATATATTTTTTTTTGACAATAAAATGTACATATATTATTGTGGACACTTCTACCAAAATGTTTTTTTTACGGTATCACTATGAGTTTTTTTTTTTCATCTATCTATGACTTTTTTTTACGGTAACTTTTATGTTTTTTTTTTGACTATGTGCTTTTTTTTTTGTTACGTCTTTGTATTTTTTTTATCACACTAGGATTTTTTTGTGTTAAGTCTTGGTATGTATGTACGTTGTTCTACGCCTGTCATATACTCATATCATTTTTTTTAATTCTTTTCATTTATCAATTTTGTATATGTTATAAAGTTGTTATTTATAATAATTTGTTTTATAAAATATAAAAATTAAAATAAAAACAATTTAAAGAATATAAAAAGATGTATTAAATTAATAAATTTAAATTATTTAAATTTTAAGTATTTTAAATATTACTTTAATTATAAATTTTATAATGATTTTTTTACAAGAGATGTTAAAATTAAAAATGTCATTTTATACTTATTAGTCAGTTGAACCGCTAATTTTACCAAACACTTCAATTAGCTTATCAGCTAACAGCTATCAGCTATAAGCTATAAGTTATCAGTCATCAGCTATAAGCTATCAGCTATCCGCTATTTTTGCCAAACAGACCCTAAAAGACTTCGTGGAATTATATTGATTTTGTGAGATTCTTAAAACAGAATTTTGTGGGATTATAATAAAAAAAAAGTTTTGATTAAGAATCTTAATTGAATAACAACGGATTGCAAAAAAATAAAAAAAGTCTTAATTGAATAACACAAGACTTTTAAAATCCATTAAAATCCCTCAAAATCCTAATTCAATAACCCCCTAAATTAAATAAAAAATACAAATTTTTAAAAAGTTATTATGGGTCTGTAAAAAAAAGTTTATTTTGGGCTCAATTCAAAAAATTCCAAATTCGTTACGTTGGACATCTATAATCGAGGTTTGTATCACGATGTCTCTATTTTATGTATGTGAATTTCTAATAGTTTGTCGTTTGGTTAATGTACCAAAAAAATAAAGACAAAATGAATTTTAACTTTGTTGAGCAAATTCTAAACACGATTACATAACCAAAACCAATAAAAATACATGATGTTATTCAACAAAAAATAACATCTATCGAAGCTCCTTAATATATGGTATTGTTCCGCATTCGCCAAAGACTCCAAGTTATTGCTAGCCAAATTATACGACGAAGCCAGTAAATAATTTTTAAGATTGACCAAATTACCAAACCACAAAAAATGAATAATCCTACATCCCTTAAAACATCTTTTTTGTACATAAGAAAATTTCTCTTAAAACATCCTTACAACTCATCCATCTAACAAGTAACTTCTAAATATGTCGAGCAAAAATACATGAAAAGAATAAAAATAATTTCAGAAACCAAAACAACTTACTTTTGACGGAATATTATTCTTCCACGGACTCTATTAATATTTCAATTTGAACTATATTTTTGTTAAATATTTCTCAAAATTTGATCACTCTATTTGTCAATATCTCACAAAAAGTGAAATTGAAATATAATTGAAAAAAACGTGAACTAAGTTAAGATATTAGTAAAACCTAAAACTATTTGAGAGTGAGAATTAACTAAACCAATATGATGATGGTTTAGTCAAATAAAATGGGCGAAATTGCAAATTAAAGAAAAAAGAATAAAAAATTTCAACGAAAAGAGATAAAGGAGAATGCGGCTACGTCGGTTCCTGAAAGAGGGAGAAGAAGACTCGTATATGCGCATAACAAACAAAACATAACATAACATAACACATCTTTTTTATTTCAACTTGAAAATCTTCTTCACTTCCGAATCTCAAATATTCTTATACATCGAACCAAAACCCTAATCCCTTTCTTCTCCGCTCCATTCTCATTCTCTTTCCCAATCCAGCTATCAAATGGTAGTAGATTCCTCCTTTCTCAAAACCGCAATTCATACACTATTATCTATTTTAATTTCTTCGGTTTTGTTACTCGTAACTTATATCTAGATTAATCAATTATCACGATTCATAATTAACTACTATAAATCAACATTTTAGTAATATTGGATTAATTACCATTGATTTGAATATTTGATCGATTTTGTGTATTATAATGTAATTTGATTCAACAATTTTCAAAATCTTATATAATTATAGTTCCCAAATTCAGTTACACATTGAAAACTTCACTATTGTGATTCTGTGAACTAAAGTAAGAATGCAACTAAATGATGTTTTGTATGTTTTTCTCTGTGAAAATTTGATTATCAAAGATATTGGGATGATGCTTACTTGCTTAGTGAACTTTGTTATGCAGAAGTGAGTGCATATTTGATAGAAACATAAATACCGCGCTTCTATTGTTACTTATATTCAAGTTCTCTTACTCTTGGGCTTGGCAATCTTAATGTTACGCGTTTGTTTAGATTATTCTTGATGAATGTTTTGGCAAGGTAGCTTCTATTTTGTTTCTTATTGGGTTGTTTATGCCTCAGAACGGTGAATATGCACGTAGAGATTTAAAAAGAAAGCTCCCTCAGATGGATCGAGGGCATGAACATAGATCTTATAATACGAATTCTGCACCTTATGATAGGAATGCACTTCCTCCTGGTGGGTTTTATTTTATTTTATGTGATACAATTGAATAATTGGTTAATGAATTTTGTGGACTGTTTCGTAGTGTCGAGAATTGAGATAACACAATGTACTTTAAATCTCACTGTACTGTAAGAAAGTTGCACTTTTCTTTCATTTTCTGTTTTTAATTTTAGAATACACATGTACAAACTAAGGAGTCCGTGTAAATAAATGAAGGTATATGATATGTAGCCTTTAGCATTGGGAGGTTTTGTCCCCTCTTGCATTGTGTATGTTAAATGCGTTGATTGTTCAACACGAGTTAGTTGTTTTGTTAGATTCTTAACTAAATGCTGTAGGCACTGCAATATATAGGTATGTTGCATAGCTGTTATTATGAACCAATACCTTGTTTCTAAATGGTATTGTTTTGCTTGGAAATTTTCAAGTTGAATACATCCTCTCAAATGGTTATTGCAAGTCCTTATTGCTCGATGATGGCATTTTTCTTCTAATTTTTACTCATTTTATTTTGCAATGAAATGACACGCGCCTGGTTTTCCTTTAAGCTATTTTCATACCCGATTTCATGATAAAATTTTCTTTACACTCTAATTCAATTGTTGAGAACTTATTTGTACTGTTCTTCATGCTTGTAAGTCATGACAAAGTTTATCAATGTTATGTTATGCTTTTTTTTCTTTTCCAGTTTTTTTTTTATAATGTTTAGTGAAACTTTGTATTACAGGTTGGTTAGATTGCCCAGCACACGGGCAAGAACTAGGGGGCATAGTCCCTTCAAAGGTTCCACTTGGTGAATCCTTCAATGATTACATTCCAAATAATAAAAGATATACTCCCAAGCAAGCAATTCTTCAACAGAGAGCTTTAGGTAGAGAAGTGAGTTTACCAGATGCCATCAATATACTCTGTTAAATACTTATATGTGTTCTGCTTTGAGAAATTAAATACATTTTCCTAGGAACATAAAGGGAGATAATAGTATATTCTTAGTGTGCATGAGCCACTGATATCATTATTTAAGTTGATTGATGGAATTGTTTTGTTTATTATTTTGAAGTGACTTGTCATCTTTTTATGTGGTCGACGTTATGATTTGTAAAAAAGTATATCAACTGTCAAACATGCTCTTATTTTATATTTTTATTACTTCTCAACATTTCAAGGAACTTTTTCTGTTTTTCATGGGCTTTGCACAAATTGGTGTTCCAAGGTAAGTTTCATTGACCAAGCACCACTAGATTCCCAGTTTAGGATTTTAGTAAAAAGACATAAAAAGCAGAAAGAATAAGGTCGTAAGTGTTTAGGTTTCATTTTCGCTTGTTAATTAAAATACAGAAAAGGCCAAATTTGCAGCATAGGGAGGCTTTTTGCATGTTCTATCTGTTACCTCACCTGAATAGTTGAACCAATGATTGACATTGTAAAATGAAGACTTTAAGCAATTTAAGAGTATCTTTCGGTATTATTGTTTTCCACATGTCATGTGAATAACTTGTCTGAATACTTTTTGTCTTTTAGTTATTGTATAAGTTTTGTTGCACCCAGTATTTTAATGCTCTACTCTATTAAATTTGCAGCTTGGTTTAGTGGTTGATCTGACAAATACTACCCGTTACTATCAATTATCAGATTGGAAAAAAGAAGGGATTGGCCATGTAAAGGTAGCATATGATATTTCATGCTGTTGTTTTTGAAGCGTCAATTTCAATTGAGTTTATAGTTTTGACTTGCCTGTTGTAGATAAGATGCCAAGGAAGAGATTCTGTACCTGATGATGAATCTGTACAAAAGTTTTGCAATGAGGTAGCTTACATTTGTAATATTAATGTGTCAACTTGCAGTTCATGTGCATCACTTCTACTCATTCTTTTGATTAATGGTCACAGTCTAATAGTAAAAAGCTTCAAAAAAATTTCAAAATTTGTTAGCATTCCTAGGAATAATGGTACAGTTCATGATAACTCACTTGAGGTTCTATGATTTATATCGGTTAAACATTCTTTTTAGGTTCTGGATTTTTGCTCTCGAAGACCAAACACAAAGAAATATATCCTTGTACACTGCACTCATGGCCATAATCGTACAGGTTATATGATTGTTCATTTTCTCGTGCGCACAGAATCAATTTCTGTCACTGAGGTGAGTAAATGATAAATTGTCCACAGGTTTGTTTCAACAGCCGCTTCACTCTAATAATTTTTGTGTTGTGCATATTTATGCCTTTTACCTTCCAGGCGATAAATAAATTTGCTCAGGCACGTCCCCCAGGAATTTACAAGCAGGATTATATTGACGCCCTGTATATGTTTTTTAACGAAAAGAAGCCTGAAAATCTTGTTTGTCCACAAACTCCAGAATGGAAGAGCCTCCCTGATCCTGACTTTCGTGATGTATCTGTCTCAGCTGCAGACAATGGTACAGACATTTTGAAGCAGGTACATATACATTCTCATTTACATAACATGGTTATCTTCTCAGAGGATACAGTTGCAGTTTGTCTGCACATGATTCTGGCAGTTTAGTCATGTTTTTATTTTATCTTTGTTTAAGAGCATTTGATATAGGCTATAGCCTTTAAATACCATGGTATTTTATTTTTGCGTAGAGTTAGTTTGCTTTGTTGAAAATTGAAATTATCCTTAAGAAACTTTAAATCACTTCAACTATTTTCTGGGAATTGTACATTTTCCTTATGTTTGGTAACTTTGGTGATATTCTAGGAGAATATTGTGAGGAATGAAGTAATGACAAATGATGATGTTTTAGGAGATCCCATTCCTTCAAACCAGCTACGTACAATGCAAGAAGTTTGTTACCAACTGCTCAAGATGGGCAAAGGGGTGGGTATTTGTGACTTTTTGTTGATTCTGTATATTTGTCTTCAACATGACTTAAACTCATATTTTGTATAATCAAACATGGAATGGTGAGACCCTGTGTCACTGTTATATAAGGGAATCACTAGACCTGCCATGCTTTTATTTTTCTTGAATAAGGCTCAGCTAGTAAATTGTATTTTTTATTTCTCAATATACCTGATTTTAATCTGTTAATACTTGATATGCTTGAAAGACGATCATTTTTAAATAAAGCCTTCCAGCTATGTAAAAAATATTGAAAATATGATATTTTACATATTGGTGGTGTTTTTAATTGTCCTCAAAACCTATTTGTCACTTATATCTGTCTCTTATCTCATGTTCGCTATTGGAGTATTATGTACCTCTAGTTTCTTTTCTATAAATTTCTGAAAATTCGTACTTTTTTCCTGTATTAGTCATTTCAACTTGTATGTGTATAATATATATATTTTTAAAACATTAACGAGTATCTTTCATCCGAGTTTTATTTTTTTATTTTCTGAAGTGTAGATTGCCTTTTTAATTGTTCAGGTGATGCTCCATCATTTCATAATTAAGGCTCGTTGATATTCCTTTTCAAACTTTAACTTCATGAAAAGAACAAAATGACCATCTGTTACACAATGACACTAATACCTTATTTTTGGAATAAATTAGGTTGCACAATAATTGTGGCTTTTGAAATGGTAAAAATATTGAGTATTATTATCATGAACTAGTGCATGTCTTCAATATTTCCATGTCTTAACAACTTTATGTAATGTAATAAAGTATAAATATTCTTATTTATCTTTAGTAAGAAAAGGCTTAGCAACTTCAATATTCTTATTTATTATCTCTTTTCAGGGAAAAGGCTTTCCCGGATCACACCCTGTTTCTCTGAACAGGTCCAAACTTACCAAATCTGATTATTTTGATTTTTATGGCATTGTGAATTATAATAACTTCATTATGAGCTTGGCTATTGCTGAGAGATGGATGGCTTCACTTGTTTTTATATCAACTTTAAAATAAGTAATATTATCCAGAATGTTTTCTAAAAATGTCAACTTGTTTTTAATTGTTCAATTGCAATTTGATTCAAGTATTCATTGTAAAAGAGCATCTTGTGCTGTTAATTAGTTTTCTGTAGCAATAAGAAATTTGCATAAATTAAAATGTTGCAAGTTCACATTCCAGATTTCTCTCCAATGTATATTTTAATTTGGCCTCAATCGTTCTGCTTCATTCATTGTCATATTATACCTTACCCATAGTAATATGGTTCTTTTGGAGTAAATTACTTCTCATGCCTGGTATTTTGGCTTCACATAGACGTTCTCTTGAGTTTATTACGAATACTCAAAAGAAAACTTTTACATTCAAAATATATGCTACAATAAACTTTAAAATGCCGTTCGTCCCAACAGATTTGGTAATGGCTCTGTTAGTCCTTAATACTTTGTGTTCAAATAGCACTTCTTTTCCTATACATGTTAGTATTTATGTTGAGAAAAAGGGAATACTTTCATTTGATGTAGTTAAGTTCAAGGGAGGGGAGAGTAATCTATCAAAACAATCATTTTAAATATTTGTATTTGTTAATTATCCACTATGTTATTGTCAATTGATGTCCAATGAATTTGTTTTTGCAGGGAAAATTTGCAACTCTTGAGACAGAGGTATTACTATGCCACATGGAAAGCTGATGGGACACGGTATATGATGCTAATTACTGGGGATGGATGTTATCTGATTGACAGAAAATTTCTTTTCCAGAGGATCTCTATGCGGTTTCCTTGCAGATACTCTAATGGGGTATATATGTTTATTCACTTCACTTTTGTTGCCCATTAAGTTTTATATATCTGAAAATCTGGAAGATCAGTGGGTTGTTAAATTATATATATGTTTATTCTCTAATGAATAACTCCTGACTGTTTTTTTTCTTCTTTTTAATCACAAAATCTTCAAGGGTACACCTGAGAGGAATCACCACTACACATTACTTGATGGGGAGATGATTATTGACACGGATCCACAAACACATAAGCAAGAAAGAAGATACCTCATTTATGATTTGATAGCAATCAATCAAGTCTCTCTGACAGAGGTACACATATTGATCGACAATTATAGTATCAAGATTTTAATAACTTCGTGGTTGGTTCATTCTACAATTTTTGTTCATAAATTTAGACCAGTCAACTTATGTTTATATATTTTGCAACCTTTGAATCCTTGTTTTAGTGTTCAGCCAAACACTGAATTATGTTGCTGGTAAGGTCTTTGAATTAATCAGTTTAATAAATATCTCCTACAATCCTGCATTGATTGAGCATCTGTAAGCTTTGTAATTGGATTTGAGCTTACCTCTGATTTGTGTTGTGAAGCCTTGAGTGGGATAACCGAGCAATCCATATTGTTAACTTCAGATACTTATATTATAGCATATAATTAAATAATTGAAAATGTTGTTATCAGGGAAGTAGTGTTAATTGTTACAGTAAATTATAAACTTGTAATTAATAATACAATTAGAGTCTATTCCAGATTATAAACTTGTAATTAATTGTTACTGAGCAAATGTTATGTCATTCGATGGGAATTTTTTTATTGTTGGTAAAACATTTAAAAAGTGATGCAAAATACTCAATAATTCATGCCAAGGTCCTTATAAGTCTTTGATTGGTGTTTACTGTTTATATTTACGCTTAGCAGACTTTTAACTTGCCCATTTTGGTTATTATGCATGCAGATGCCCTTCTATGAAAGGTGGAAATTGCTGGAGAAAGAAGTAATTGAACCCCGTAACATGGAACGAGAAGCCCTTTCCAAGAGTATAAGTCCTTATTATAGATACGACTTCGAACCATTTGGTGTACGTATAATGATATTTCTAATCTATTCTCAGAAACAGTTTATAATAGGATTAGCTATTTGATTATGTTCTTGTATTTTTGTTTCAGGTGAGGAGGAAGGGTTTTTGGTTACTGTCTACTGTGTCAAAGCTCCTTCATAAATTCATTCCACAACTCTCACATTCATCAGATGGTCTTGTATTCCAGGTAATAATTAGAAATTAGTATCTCTCTCAAATACAGAACGTCCTCGGTTGAGGTTGGATGTATAACATTGTTTTTTTCTTTCTACACATGGATGTGTAACACTGTTGAATCAATAAACACTTGGCTTTTAGGAAAGTCAGGTGTTTGAGGATGCTGTTGATGCTCTGCTAGTGAGCATTCCAAGTTTCCAACTATTTATGGTTTGCAAAAATATTGACTAACCATTAGCATACCATCACAACCTGTCTGTTGTTATTTATGTCGGATTTTGTTTTATCAGGGTTGGGATGATCCGTATGTCCCTCGCACACATGAAGGTCTTCTGAAGTGGAAATACCCTGAGATGAACTCTGTTGATTTCCACTTTGAGGTTGTTTAAGTACTTTACCTTGAGTTCAGAAATTAATGTGGTTCATCTGGCGTTAACTCATTCTGTGGTGGTGACAGGTGGGAGCCGGTAATCGACCCCTGCTTTTTCTGTTTGAACGTGGAAAGAAAAAGTTGATGGAAGGGAATACTGTTATTTTTAAAGGTTGTGGTCCCTTGTTATTTTTTTAGACCATTGTAGTGTTTTCGTTGGTTGTTTAGGTTGTTATTGTTGTTAATATTGACAGCTACTTTAAATGAATGATCCAATTTTTGGCCATGCATGGATTGACTTGTGTAGTGAGCTATAAATATTCCTTGAGCTAAACTTCATGTCTGCGGCAGATATTTTGTATCTAAATTAAAACACAATTCTGGTTGATTGAACTAAATTTTGTATCTGTAAAATGTAAACCATAACGTTTTGTTAATTTTTTTTTCTCTAAATAATTTTCAGATGCGGCAGATATTTCTTTCTATTCAGGGACCATTATTGAGTGCTACTGGGATGCTGCGGAGCATCACTGGGTCTGTATGCGGATCAGAACCGATAAAGCAACACCAAATGATATTAATACTTATAGAAAGGTTATATTGTTATCTTTTCCATTCTATCAAGCTTTCTTCTTCACACTGTTCATGTTTCTCTTTTGTTAGCTCATGTGAAAACCCTCTTAAACACTGTATTTTGTAATTTTTTTGATTCAGGTAATGCGAAGCATAAAGGATAATATCACAGAAGAGGTGCTGTTAAATGAGATCAGTGAGATCATTCGACTACCCTTGTATGCAGACAGAATACAGAGGGATATCAAGGCTCACCAGCATATGGTCTCTTCACGGCGCAAATGAGTTAATCATATAATCATAAAATCATATCATATCCACTTTGGTGGTACTTAATTGAAGAGCAAGCAAGACTAAACGAACACAGGCAAAGCTGTATAATTTTGTTGCCAAAGTTATTACACGTGCTACGCCATTCATTCTCAATATCATCCCTCACCTTCCTTGGAAAAGAGGCTTAGGTTCTCTGATATTGTCTGTGTCTTATAAGATTTTGATCGTTGTTGTATATTAGAAATTTTGCCAATTTTATGTATTATTTTTTTAACATAAAGCAAAGATGAGTTCCTAAGATCTATAGCTAATTGGAAAAGAAGAAAAAAATAGCTAGTAATACAATATTTCATCGGTTATATCATTGATTTCCAAGGTTTTTCTTTATGATATCATATGCTGCTGTGCTGTTGAATAGCTCCCACTTTGCAGAAACGGTTAAATAACAAATATTAGTAATTAGAGTTTACATTATTATCACTATGTACCAGTAAGATCTTATTTCCTTTTTGTAACCCAAAAAAAGAAAGAAATAAGAGTGTTATTTTACTTGATGAACAAATCAGGTCATATAGGGAGAGTGTTACAAATCAGGTCATATGTTCAATTTTTGTTTTAAGTTTATGTATTTAATTAATTTTTGTCTTTAGTCTCTCCTGTTATGAATTTTTTTGAAAGGTCTCTCCTGTTATGAATGTTATGTTGAAGCACATATTATTAAACGGTACTAGTATGTTGTTTTTTGTTTTTAGTGCATCCGAAATTCCGAATCGTACAATTTGGATGTGCATTTTAACAAATATGTGCAACAAATATGTGCAGCTGAATTGTTCAATTCAAATGTACTAAGAATTTGAAGTTGATGAATTTTTTTTGTGACTAAAAAAAATTCATTCAGATTAAAAATAGGAATATGTGTATAAAATCATCGTGTTCGAATTGTGCAAATCTAACATAAATTGATGTTTGAATATCTAACTTGAGAGGTTTGCTAAACACCGAATATATTAAATTAATTGAGTAAGCTTATTCGAGTCATGTTTCTACTACCGATACAAATAAGGTGTGACTTAAAAATATTTTATAATGTTCCTAATTTTTTTCAAAAAGGATAGTACAAAAAACTAAAAAAAGATCAACTCACATTGTTGGTGGTAAGTGGTAACAGTAATAAGTAATAAACCAACACAAAAACTGAAGATTTGTTTTTCGTTTCAAATAAATTAAAACTAAAGATTTTATAAAAGCAAATAGAGTAAAAAATACAACTACATAAAAATCGACCGGAAAAGAGAGGTTCACAGATTCGACCCGAAATTGACCGGTTCACACCGTCCGCTGACTCAACCGGTCCGGGTTTCAAAAACCGTATAAACCAAATAAGATACTACTCCATAACGGTGACAAGTTAAAACGACGTGAAAATAGCTCGTGCCACCGCCACCATAGCATTAGCTCGTGCCGTCGCCGCCATAGCTTGAGACTGCTGCAACTCTCACTGAATTAGAGCAATAGTAACTAGTAGTAAGTTAATGTATTATTTTATTTTGTTTTTGTTTTTGTTTTTATTTTGGTTAATTTTGTATTGTGCGGTGGGTTAAAAATTCAGAATGAATTGAATTAGGGTAAGACCGAGTTGGTTAGTGATTCTATATAATTAATTAATCTGTATTGTATAGTTATAGTTATAGTTATTGATTGATTCTTTAATTTGTCACAGATACATCCACTGCTCAAGTGCAAATATACTAGAAGGAACCATGTAAGTACATTCATGTTAGATATGTATATTCTGAATTCTGAAAAATAGTTGCATGACTTGTTTATATAGACTAGAGTACATTACAACTGTTAATTACAGAATCCTCCGAAATGTCGTACGCTTTAGTGCATCTGGTTGGTTACTTGCCTAACTGCAATACATCATTTGGTTATGGGTCTGTTTCCAGGTCTAGGATAATTGTGAAGAATATCCCTAAATATGTTGCCGAGGATCGACTAAGAGAGTTGTTTTCTCAGAAAGGAGAGATAACTGATGTCAGGCTTCAGCGTACCAAGTATTGTTTCTTTCCATAAATCATAGTAAAATCCTTATCCCAATTCTCACTCACACTTATTTTGAATTTTAATTGCTCTGTGTTGATTTGCTGGTTAAATTAGAAACGGCAAAACTCGCCAATTTGCTTTTATCGGATTTCGTACGGAACAGGAAGCTCAGGAAGCGATTCGATATTTTCATAGATCTTACCTTGATACACTTAGAATTACTTGCGAGGTCGGCTGTTTATTCCGTTATTTTTTTCTTAACTTCTTTCATACTGATATATTATTTATCTTATTCAATATTTTTATCGCTGAAACTGAAATCCATAAAAAATGCTTTACCATGTTCTCGTGAACCAAGCAGGAGGCTAAACAAAAAGGTGATGCAAAGCTTCCTCGACCTTGGAGTCAACATTCAACAAAAAAAGACAATAAAGTGATCACCCCTGATGCGAACAATCATTCTAGAGCTAAAGGACAAGGAGACACTTCTAAGGACATTGATGACCCGAAGTTTCAAGATTTTCTTCAGGTCGTGCAACCTCGAGCAAAGTCTAAGCTGTGGGCAAATGATACTTCACTTGTATCCAGTGATGGTAACAACCAAGCAACATTGAATAAAGAGACCAAAGGTAAATTGGCTGCAAACCATCCTATCTTAAGCGACTCACAAGTAGATGGAAAACCAAATAATCCTGAATCCAACAAGTCACATGAGCTTAAGCATGATGGGTTAATTTCTGATATGGATTATTTCAAGAGTAAAGTGACAACAGAGTGGTCTGATTCTGAAAGCAGTGATGATGAAAACGACGAAGAAAACAATGATTCGGAATCTGATGACAATGACGACAAAGATAAACGTAGTCACGATAGTGATCGTGAAAAAAGTAGTGTCAATTACCCTTCTGAAAGAACCCCAAGAAGTGGTGCTCAAGAGTTAGATGTAGAGGGGAAAGAAGATAGTTTTCAAGAGGATGCTGCCAATGATAAGTCTCAAGTGAATGCAACTGAGGAAGGGGGGCAATTATCAAATCCAGAAGACAAAAAAGAAGTTTCCGAGTCTTCTCGACTCTTTGTCCGTAATCTGCCATATACAACCACGTACTTTCTCAAATTATCTTATGGATGAATGTTTCATATATGTTTGCCTACTTTTCCAATTATTATTTTTCTACATAATGAATGTCTTCTGCAAGTTAATTGTCTATATTACTAGTATATTTCAATGATTCTGTTGTTTCGATTGACCTTAATATTTTTTATGTTTCTACTTTCTAGTTGGTTTTATCATTTTATTGTTACTTTTTTGCAGTGAGGAGGAACTGGAAGAACATTTCAGTCAGTTTGGTAGTGTCTCACAGGTTCATATAGTTATTGATAGGGATACAAAACGATCCAAAGGAATAGCTTATATTCATTTTTCAGATCCAGAAGTTACAGCCAGGTAACAACTAGATGGATAAAAATTATTGCCCAACCTTCATTTATGCCAAATATTGTTATTTTGTACATGTTTCTTTTAGTTGGTATTATGATTGTTATTTTGCGAAAGTACCACTTATGTTGAAGGGAATTTTTTATTGGAAAGCGGTATGACCAGCGATGTTGTACGGGACAGAGTGTTGGGCAGTGAAGAACTAACACGAACATAAAGCAAGTGTAGCAGAAATGAGGATGTTCCGTTGGATGTGTGATAAAACTAGATAAGATATGATTAGAAATGACAATATTAGAGAGAGACAGAGTTGGGGTACCACCTAGAGTAGAAAAGATGATAGAAACTAGACTTAGGTGGTGGTGTGGGCATGTAGAGAGAAGACCTGTGGATTTTGTAGTTAGGAGAGTTGATCAGATGGAGGGGAGTCAGATCACTAGTGGTAGGGGTTGACCTAGAAAAACTATAAGAAAAATATCAGGAAGGATCTAGAGATAAACATGTTGGAGGAAAACATGGTTTTTGATCATAGAACACTATGGCTCTGTTCGATTCATGTATCCGACCCCACTTAGTGGGATAAGGTTTGGTTGTTGTTGTAATTCATGTTTGATCAGTAGACTTTTTGAGGGCTTACAAAGCATTGAGTCATTTTTTTGAAAAAAATCATCAGGCTTTGCACTATGGGGGAAAAGCAATCCACTTTAGGGTGTCCATGTGGAGTTACTTGTTTGGTTGTGGTTAATTTAGGGCGTGTCTTCTCAATTTGGAACAATTTCTACTGATTAGCTTTAGACGACCTGGGAGACTTAAGGAGCAAAAGACTGTATGATGTTGTGTCATCTATGCTTCTTTTGTCTTCTTTTTTGCTTTTGTGAATTGTTCTTGTCTTCAAGGATTCTTCCCCGTCTTTTAATGTTTGTCCATTGTCTATTTAAGTGTATACCGGCAGATATGTGATGGGTTGTGTTTCCCTTTTTGTCTCTTCTATAGTTAAGTAGGGAATTCCAAGAGTGTATTGTTTGTGTTCTCATTTCTTTGAAATAATACTTTAACTAGACAAATAGTATATTTTGTACTTAACTGATCAAAATCTGAATCTTCCACTTAGGTCTTCTCCTGAGATATAATATGCATTACCATATTGGTTTGAGTTATTGAAAAGTTCTAAAACATTCTAAAATGTATGAAATGTTTTCTGCAATGAATCAAAGAAGGTTGGAGTTGCATAATCCTCCCGCCAATTGAATTGTATTTGTAGATACAACATCATTAGACTTCGGATAGCTGATATGTCTTCTAACAGTAACACGTTTCAAAACTTTAGCTGGTACCTGTCATTAGATAATTTTAACTTACACAATTGTATGATAATTGTTTATCAGAGCTCTAGAAGAGTCGGACAATTCAATCTTCCAGGGGAGATTATTGCATGTTATGCCAGCTATACCACCAAGACATTCAAACAATGAAGAGTAAGGCATAATATTTCATCATCAACAGTGTAAAATTGCATTATCATGGATTGTTATGTTACAGTTTACATGTTGTAGAAACTATGTCTCCAAAGACCAAGGCTCTAAAACTCTCAAACAACGAAGAGAGGAAGAGAGGAAAGCAGCTGAAGCCAGTGGAGATACCCGAGCATGGAATAGTCTGTTCATGCGTCCTGATACAGTATGTTTCTTTACGGTTAATGAATTGAAAGCCAATATTCCAATTCTATTATTTCATCCTTTTAGTAGGCAAATTTACTATATTACATTAAAGTTCTGAATAATGCCTATTTATCTTTATATTTTTTTGTATAGAAAGTTTCAACTTGTGGTTTGTTTTCAACTTTTGACCATTTTTATACTGTCCTTTATGTATGTTCCGCTCTAGCTCAGAAGCAAAGCTCATTGATGATCCGATGTTTCCATTTTCCAATCATTAATTTCTTGGCATTAGAATCTTTCCTTTCATCATTTCCTTTTGTTTCTTTCTTTGGCGGGTGCAAGTATGTTGTATGCTAGTGATGAAATTAAAATCGTTGTCTTGTCAATTTTGCTTCCTAAAATGTTTTTGGTGATGCTATATTGGTAGCAGGTTCCTTCTTCTCTTATATTTATATACATGTATTAATGTATATTTTATTCATGTGTTGATGTTAATAGGTTGTGGAAAATGTTGCTCGGAAATATGGTGTTAGTAAAAGTGATTTTATGGATCGAGAAGCCGGTGATCTTGCTGTACGTATTGCTCTGGGAGAAACTCAAGTGATTTCAGAAACAAAAAATGCATTTAAGAAAGCTGGAGTGAATGTGGAGTCTTTGGAGGAGCTTGCCAAGGGTAAAGTTGATGGTGTAAAAAGAAGTAACCATGTAATTTTAGTGAAAAACTTGCCCTATGGTTCTACGGAAAATGAACTCGCGAATATGTTTGGGAAATTTGGCAGTTTGGAAAAAATAATTCTTCCCTCGACAAAAACATTGGCCCTGGTATTTTTTCCTCTCCTTATGTTCACGACGTATCTCTGAGTTTTCCTTATATTGGGGGGGTCACTTTGATAGCTTATTATTGTATCTTACAGCCTAGTTCTGTTATAATATCTAATAAATTTTACAATCATTTATGTCTGAATTCAACTTTCAATAGTATTTCTTCTCTCAGAATATGTGGTTGTAGAAAAGTCCCGTGCCCTAACTCTTAAAATCCAAAAGGAAAAAAAATAACAATCTTGTGAAGGAAATTTATTCCCCTTTTACATTATAAAAAATATATAACATCGCCATTATATTTTATTATTGATTTTTTTTTAATAATAATTCATATTGCGGACCTTTGGGTTCTGTGTATGGTATTGTACTGTATTATGAGAACTTTAAATAGCTTATTGTCGCATATTGTTTAATTGATTCTGTCTTCGGCAGTGACTCAGTTAGGCATTTGATAACTTATTGCTTTTTCTGTTACCTGTCCATTAAACAACGAACAGTAACAGTAAATTCTTATTGTTCAAGCTTTGAATTGTTTGGAGATGATATTTCAGGTTGTTTTCCTTGAACCATCAGAAGCTAAAACTGCTTTTAGAGGTTTAGCTTACAAGCGTTACAAGTAAGATTCTTTGGTTTCTTTTGATCAGAAGTCCTATGCTAACAATAGGGGTCCCATATTTTTACTCATCGAAGGTTATTATTGACTTGATTTGCGTTCTATTCAATGCAGGGATGCTCCCTTATACTTGGAGTGGGCTCCTTCCAATGTGCTTAGCCCAAAACCAACATCTAGCGATAATGAGACAAATATCGTAATTGGTGAAAAGGATGTCAAGCAACAGATATTAGAGCAAGATGTGGAAAGAATAACAGATGTGGATATTGATCCAGACAGAGTAGAGGTTTGCTCTACTAAATTAATTAATTTTATTATTCTTTTTCTCTAGTTTTGTGTGGTAAAGTTTGTTGTGATGCATTAGTCTTTTGTGATAATTGATGGAAAATAGGTAAACAGAGAAATATAAGGTCAATGGATAAAAATAAAATAGATATGCATATCAAGTCTTCTATGCAGTGCAAGTGACAATAAACAAGGATGTACATGATATATTCCTTTTACATTTTAGGTTGAATTACTCTAGATGTACCCGAACTCTAGGTTCCTAAACTAAATGTTTTAGATCTGGTCACTGAACTTTGTCGATAATTTTTAATTGGGTCCCAAAATATTAAATGTTTTTTATTATGT
Organism: Trifolium dubium; assembly: GCA_951804385.1. Classification (NCBI taxonomy): domain Eukaryota; kingdom Viridiplantae; phylum Streptophyta; class Magnoliopsida; order Fabales; family Fabaceae; genus Trifolium; species Trifolium dubium. Next base: position 32,167,476 of record OX638072.1, on the reverse strand, counting down.
CTCTTTATTTAGTTATTCAGTTGCAAGTTATATAAAAGTTCAAGACTCTCAGTTAATTTTTATTTTGTTTCATGCATTTGTTACAAATTATTGTTAAGTTCAAGGACCCAATTAAAAAGAGAAATCCAGGGGCCTATTTAAAAATCTCAAAATAGTACAAGGAGCTCCGGAGTATTTAAATTACTTTTTGTTTCCTGTTAGTCCTTTAAGTGGCCGAATTATCTGATGCGATCTGATGCTCATATGATTATGATAAAAATAATAGATGTTGGAAATATGAGCATTTAACCCTGATATATATTTTTTGAAACAGCGACCCTGATATATTTTAAAACTGAGTTTTTCTTTCGTTGTTGATATTTATTGTTGTAACTTGAGTTTTTATCTCCTAAAAATTTTTGTTCTCTCGAAATTAAAACAGTACTCCAAATTTCTTTTTCCTTGCCATCTATGTCAACTAAAACAGTGCTCCAAATTGCAATGCCATTTTCTTTTTCCTTGCCATTAGGCAAATTCTTTGTCACCGCTCTATTTTTGTCTTCCACGGATTACTCTGAAATTTGGTCAATACTCATATTTATTTTTGAAATTGTGTATAATAGTTTTTGCTCTATTGCTCTACCATCATTTGTTTAATCTATCATGCTTCAGGCTCGGTCTCTGTTTGTCAAGAACCTAAATTTCAAGACGACAGATGAGAGTTTGAAGGAGCATTTCAGTAAACTCATGAAAGGGGGACGAATTTTGAGTGTCAAGGTAAATGGATTAAGTGTTAAGTAACACATTTTACTTTTTATGCCTTGGTGGTTGTTTTTAATTTTTTGCTTTGTTTCACTGTTTGCAAAAATAGGTGAAGAAGCATTTGAAAAATGGGAAAAATGTTTCTATGGGGTTTGGATTTGTTGAGTTTGACTCCACAGAGACTGCTACAAGTGTTTGCAACGATTTACAGGTATACACACATTTAAATCAAAATATGCATGTTATATGTATTTGAAATCCTAATTATATTTATGGTTGTTTTAACAAAGGCGTTTTTTAATTATATCTTTCGTTTGTGTACAGGGGACTATTTTGGACAGTCATGCTCTTATTTTACAACTTTGTCATGTCAAGAATGATGGTAAAGTACAAAAGAAAGTTGAGAAAGACAAGAGTTCGACTAAGTTGCTTGTGAAAAATGTTGCTTTTGAGGCAACAGAGAAGGATTTGAGACAATTGTTTAGCCCGTTTGGCCAGGTTATTACTATTAAAATTGATTATTTGCTGCAATTATTAGTAAACATTTCATTCTTTCAGCCAGAATATGTTTACTTAGTTGTTTATTACAAGTATTCAAAAGTTTTTCTTTCACTCATGTTTGATGGATCAAAACTGTGCAGATTAAAAGCTTAAGATTACCAATGAAGTTTGGAAATCATAGAGGCTTTGCTTTTGTGGAATATGTTACTCAGCAGGAGGCACAAAATGCTCTTGCAGCACTCTCAAGCACCCATTTGTATGGCAGACATCTGGTAAGTGTAACTAAGTTAAGGATTCGATAAATTCTATTTAGGGAATCACATACACTACCCCTTGTTGTCAATAATTTCCAAGTAGATTGTGGATAGTTTAGAAATAATGGTCATTATTTTCAGGTGATAGAGAGAGCTAAAGAAAGCGAGAGTTTGGAGGAACTGCGGGCTCGTACTGCTGCTCAATTTAACGAACATAGTGGATTCCAAGATGCTATATCCAAGAAAAGGAAGGCAATCAGTACGTTCGATGAAGGAGATATGAAGTTTGGAAGGTTTGAATAGTGCTCCACTCAAGATTCTAACATCTGCGTGTATATCCCAATGTTTAGGGATGGCAATTTTGTAGGTCATAGTAAATTGTTTAATTTTGTTGTTCTTACATGTATCACTATCTATTACCAAGTTCAAAAGAGACAGCAAAAGGATATGATTATAATTATTATGAGACATTCCTCTCAAAAGTTTTGCATTCAACTTTCCAAAAGTCAAATTGTTGTATTTTCAATGCGATAATTCTACTTTTGAGTTCTTCACTTATACTAGTACTGTATTTGATATGAATTGAATAATTATATAATTAAATTAGCTAACTTTAAAACAATTCTACATATGTTATGCATTTACTTAAACAATTCTACATCTGGTATGAATTGAATAACTATGTACAAGTGTTAAGATAAAGAAGTCATTATGCTTAGATTCCATTACTCAATCCGATTAACATATAGCTAATGCTTTTCAATTGTTATGATATGAGAACTCAATACTCAAATGAAATGATACAATAATTGATAAGATTTCATTTACCTTCGAACTTAGAATTATCACAATACTTTTTTCTTACAAATATTGAACACATATATTCAAGAAGAAATCTATAGGTATATCAAAGAAACCACAAACTAAATAACAATGACAGTGTGTATTAAAGTAAACAGCAGCACCAGCTGAAATAACAATACTATAGGTACCACAAACAATAATTATAATAGTAAACCTTTTTTTCCCCTGACATACTATAACATTAATATGTAACCCTTAAAAAACCAAACAAACACATGGGACAACAATAACTATATGCCCTGCATCAGTGTTAATGCAAGTTTGAGATCAGATTGGACCACCACAGGAGTATGTGATTACGCAGTCTTCACCAATGGTGAGTGTATAGGTATGCGAAGGCCTAACAAGGAATGGTGGCAAACGGACAAGAAGTTCACAAACGCATTGGCTGTCCACTTCTTTAGCCCATCGGCAGCAATTTTCTTCCTCTGGGGTCTGGCCATGCCTATGTCTGTGTCTGTGTCCGTGCCTGTGATTGTGTCCATGTCCATTTCCACGTCTATGTCCGTGTCCATTTCCATTTCCACGTCCATGTTCGTGTCCATTTCCATTTCCCCGTCCATGTTCGTGTCCATTTCCATTTCCACATCCATGTTCGTGCCCATGGTTGTGGTGGTTTCTGTGCCCCTCATCATTCCCACCATCATCATCATCACCACCACCACCACCACCACCACCGCCATCATCATCACCCCCATCATCATCCCCACCATCATCATCATCATCATCATCATCGTCGTCGTCGTCATCATCATCATCGTCGTCATCGCCACCGCCATCATCAGGTGATGGAGGTGCAGGTGGGGGCTCTATGGGTGCAGGCGGAGCCCCGGGCGAGAAAGGTAACCTTCCACACGCATAGTTTACTAGTGCAAACTGAGATGGACAAAGTGGGCGTGGATTTGTTCCTTTAATAGACCTAACTTGACCCTCAATCTTTGGCACTATTGCCATCAAAATTAGAGCCATTGCTACTATGTTGAAAATCCCAATTCTCTTCATTTCGGAATCTCAACTTTAATACATAAAATATTACAAGAGCTAAGCTTTCATATAACTAAACTTGAAGTAGTGTTTATATATATACATGCAAATTTATAGGGATAGTTTTTGAATAGGTTGTTTTTGTTGTGAGTTACGTTCCTACTTGTTCATGAACTTCTCATACATCTTGTGTGATCCTTTGTAGGTGACGTGCAAACTATTCTAAATGGGGATCTACCCTCCAACCTTCTTGCTAATTGCACAAATTTTTTTGATTAATTTTTCCAGCATTGGTGGGAGCAATGTGGTTTAATGATAGATAACTTAAATTAGCATCATGCAGAACTTGTGAGGGGGAGAGAGGCACTTTTCTAGTTTTCTTGACAAAAATATTTATTCTATATATTAGAAGATAAAGAGTAAGAGAAACAAACATCTCAAAGACAAAATAAGAGTAGCTTCTAGAAAGGGCATTCGGCGTCGTCAAAAGTTTATTCAGTCATATTTTGACTTTAGTATGGCGAATCGGATGGTTCATATTATGAGTTCATTAAATCAATACAACAAAAATATAGATGTTGTGACTTCAATAGAGGAACTTTTGACTGCATCAAATACATTTTCCTAGAAATGATTGTTCTATTGTATGTGGAGGGTCAACAATTGGACTATATGGACATTTCTGTTTTCATCAACCAACCTTAAAGAATAATCATGCGAACAAATCTCGAGCCTTGAATGTGTCAAAAAAAATATATCGAATTTTTTTCTAATAAGCCATCTTACATACTATTATATTTTAATCACAAAATTGCATATGAATTTGTGATTAAAATTTGATAGTATGTAAGGCGCTTATTAGCAAAAGTATTTGTGGACATATTATTTAGACATACACATAACTTGAATTCTTTTCTCATTGTATTTTTTTTTTCTTTCAAATATGTGTGTGACTAAATAGTACATATATACTCAAATTAATAGTTAGGACCATGCAAGAATTCTTCGACTACATATATACAAATAAATGACTTTTTGTGTATGTACTTATGTAGTACACACCCAAGCTAAAGAGCTTATGCCTTTGAGCTCCCTTTCAAAAACATTAAAGGGATTTGGATCTTATCAAATTATATGATATTGTAGGGTAATGAAAAGTGTAAAACATATTTAATGGACCATATACACTAATACACAAATTATTTGGTAAAAAAAACAAAAAAATAAATAATGATGAGAGTTCTGTTGAAGTTTATAATTTCTTTTGTAACATGATATTGTAATTTGTAGTTCAAATCTAATTCTAATTTAATTCCAACAGCTAGCCCTTAAAAGTTATGATGCCATATATTTTATCTCATGGTTGATTATTAGTATACATATAATTTGTTTCTTTATCACTAAAAGTCCAACATTGGAATGTCTTCTGCAAAAATTATATATTTTTTTTATTTCATCTGTGATATTCTCCGTCTAATATTACGCATTATGATATGTTTGTACTCTCAAAAAATAAAATAGATATGTTTCAATGCACTTTTAGTTTCTACTTTTGTTGATTCACGATTTTAGTCCACAATTTTCATATCCATAGATATAAATCATATAATCATTCAATTTCATAATTTTAAAAAAAGAAAATGTTGTAAATTTTGAGTATATCTCAAAAGTTTTAATTATGTGTGTCTAATAATTTTAAATGAGAAATATTTTTATTAAAAGTATTTTATTTGTGGTGATATTAACCTATTCTTATTTATTGACTTAGTCTACTCATTGGATTTTCACGTGTGTTTAATTGTGCTTTGAGTTTGACTTAGTATACTATGAGTAAGTTGGAAGTCCCTTATTTTTAGCTAATCGTGTATGCTCTGCAACTAATTTCCTAAATCACCTCATTATATATTACAGTGGTCAATTTATAGTGCAACGTTTTTTTCAGAAAATATAAAAACGGTTCTACATAAAGAAAAGCTTTACTTTAGAGATGATGCAGTACTTTACAAAACAAAATTGTCACGCTCTTTTATTAAAATAATTCATAGAGTGTCTATCTGAGTTACCGACCTTAATGATATTCTCGTGTATTGAGATCTCGGCACGTTTATCGTCGAGAAGAACCGGTTGTATTCTGGGGGAGTTGCGCAAATTCTACAGATAATTTCTTAGTTCAGTGATTACACGCCTCCGGTTATTTTGTTTATTATTGTTTTCAGTCATCCGCAACAACAGAAAATCTCACCATTAAATTTGACGTTAATTTCTACCAATGTACAACAATACATTGCCACATGACCCTATAACTTGCCTCCTTATTATTCAACATTTGAAATCAACAAAAATAAACTCGAAATTCCTTCATGATTTACTTTTTTTTCATTTTATTTTGAAGACTATTCATTCCACCAAGACAACAAAGATAAAAAATGCAAACCTTCAAGATACATTTTCTCCCTACTTCCAAACTTTAACCATTTTTATGAAGATACCACTTTTTATCATTTCTTTCCAAATGAAGAGAACACCAAATTTTGCATGATGAAGCAAGAAAATGACTCATTGTATTTATTTTCTCTCGTGACTTGGCAACTACATACTAAGCTGAAGTATCTATTGGCCTCCAAATCACATCTTCAACTTGTAAACGTAACTACCCAATTTATGCAATTTTACTATTACACAAAATCTCTGTGATTTGGAATTTGTTAAGTCTAAGATCTCCGTACTATTTTTCTTTTTAAAAATAAAAAATGAAATATATTGGTAGTGATCGAGGGTCTTTACTAGCATAAAGTGCGTCAAAGAGAACCTCAAAAAAAAAATACATCCATCAACAACCTATTAGAAGCAAAACAAACATATATAAAACTTAGTCAATGCTCATACAAATTAAATGGCTCAACTAACACATTTAAAATCATATTTAAAGTGGAGTTGTGAAGAAGTAGAATAAATTGTCTCTTGCTCACCTATATATGTATCTCATTTCACAAGGTTAAATTTTTGGTTAATCGATTATTCACAAATTTAATCAAAAAAATTAATTCACAAATTTAGAAAGAAGCAAACTTTAACCTAAATGAGGACGACAATTGAACTGAGGCCACACCATAGCAAAAATTAGGAAGACACAGTCAATGGGCAAATTTTAATATTTATTTTTATAGTACTATTTATGAGCATTTGGTAGCAAATAAGTCAATAATATATTTAATGAAAACAAAATATCAATAATATTGCCCAACAATGTTGATTTAGTTGGTAAAATTTAATTCATATTCGTACTCTACAAAGACATGATTTTAAATCTTGCTATATATATGAAAATGTTAATGTTAGGTCATTTTTTTGGATACGTTATCGTTAGATCATTTAAGTATAGAAAACGTGTTATCTTATTTTTTGAATAGAAAACCTAAACTTGTTAGGTTATCTTAATACTACTTTCATATAACCTAAGCATTTAAGTGTGTATAGTTGGGTAAAAGAAATATATACTCTAATAGAATGTAACAATCAACTTTGACTTTGGTCTACTTAACTAGTTTCATTTATTGTTTATTTGTGAGATTGATAAACATAAATGAAAAAAATCTAACGAAAAAAATATAGATAAATGAAAAACTAGCTAGTGGGATCTTAGCAAAAAAAAAACTAGCCAGTGAGATCAATTGGCTAGTGATATGATATCTACTTATAAAAAAAATGATCATACTAATCTCATATAAATAAATAAAAATTCTATCTAGTAATCAAACTCAATAATCCACTTAAACTCAATACTTCACATAAATGAATTCCTTATTAACTCGTAAATATAAACGGTGGATGTTCCAATCAAAAACTTGGTAGCAGTTCAATAGATTGTGGAGAGATTTTGATAGAATCTTATGATTATGATTGAGTATTAAAATTTAACTCAATCTTACAAAATCAACTTGTAAGATAAGAATTATCTCTACTTTATAAATACATGTAAAACTTCTCACAACAGTTAAGTGAAATAGTGACTATAAAGGCAGTCTCAAATGTTGAAACTTTTATAATTTTAATTTAAAATTTAAAATTATTAATCTACATCATCATGTGATTTCAATCATAAAGTCATGAAGACTTTGACAACATATGATATGATTCTCTTCTCTTACTTTTTGGAAAATGATGAATACGCGAGCAAAGGACATGGGTCATGCCGCATGGACTATATATAGCCATGTTGTATGAATAAACAACATAAAACTCGCTTATAGTGACGATCCAATTATTCATGCACCGATTATTATTATTATTATTGTTTTCACGTTTGTGACTGACTCATACCAAAAAATAATGTTACCACTAAACCTCACCGGAGGAAACACCGTTTTCCCGCCGGATTCTTTCGTTTACGACGCCGACGACATTCCGTTTGCTACAGCATGGTGGTTTGTTTACGCCGGAATTTCTATTCTGCTTGTTATCTTCGCCGGTATCATGTCTGGTCTTACTCTTGGTTTAATGTCTTTGGATTCTGTTAGCCTTCAAATTCTTCAAACAACTGGTTCTTTCACTGAGAAATCACAAGCTGGTAATGGCTTTCCTTACTCTCTTTTTTTATTCATAAATACTTCAAAATTCTTCAATTGTTTTTGTTCACTCTTTAGTTACTTTTCAGCTGCAATTTTCCCTGTTCTTCAAAAACAACACCAGCTCCATGTTACTTTGCTTCTTTGTAATGCTCTTGCTATGGAGGTACTATTTCTAATTTCATTATTCCATATTTAAAATTCGGGCTGCCATGTCCCTCTCAGTTAGCTCAGTTGGTAGGGACATTGCACGTAATGTGCAACACTTATTCACCTGGGTGAAATTCTATACGTTAGGCTACCTAACCAAAATAAATAAATAGGGTTGCTGTTTTTATCTATCTCATTAATTACCATACATGATTTCTTTTCTTGACACTCACTCTATCAAATTTAAGTTGTTTGGGTAATTATTGATTGCAATAAGTGCTTATGTATAAGTTATTTCTATAAAAAAAGTCAAAAAAATTCATAAGTAACTTTAGAGCATTAATGAAAATAAGTTGAAAATAACTTATGGTTGGTCTGGATTAGTCATAAGTTGTTTTCATAAATTATCTGAAAGATTCTCAGAAGTGCTTAGCACAATACAATAGATAAGGTTAAACAAATTCTGTTAACTCATATGAACCACATGTTTTTTTGTTTTGTTCAGGTGTATCTGATTTATATTTCACAATTTAGATATTTATGAAAATGTTTTAGTAAGTGAAATAACAAAGTGACATTATGATAAAATATGATTAGGTGTTTGTGTTTCTGACTTTTTGATTTGCAGGCACTTCCACTTTACCTTGACAAACTTTTTCATCCTGTTGTAGCAGTGTTATTATCAGTAACTTTTGTTCTGGCTTTTGGAGAGGTACAATATTTTTCGAATTGAGTTTGCTTGCTTCATAATCAAGCTGGACAATGCATTGACTGTTACTCTGTCACATGAGATTAGGTCATTCCGCAAGCTATATGCACAAGATATCGACTCTATGTTGGAGCAAGATTTATTGGGCTTGTACGTGTCCTGATGTTCATCTGTTATCCGATTGCTTACCCTATTGGAAAGGTACAGGTTATATGTTGTAGGGATTATAAATTAATTTAAGGAATTCTATTAACATTATATTACATTCTAATTTCCAACAATAGCATAAAGGCGGTCAACAATCTTACCTTGATAGTACAATGTTGCTTCTAATAATTATTCTGATTTTTAATTATGTAATGAATTCTATGTTCAAACTTCAAATATATCATTTTTTGATTCCATTGTAGCCTTAACCCCATGCCCTGTGGTAAAAAAGTTGTGAAAATTTTACTTGCAACAAAAATATGGCTTTTATGGAGCTTATATTATAACCTTGGTTCTTCTAGGGTTTGGATGCTTTACTTGGACACGATGACGTACTGTTTAGGCGAGCACAATTGAAAGCTCTTGTTTCAATCCTTAGCGAAGAGGTAATGTGTTTGAATCACCAACCAAGTACAACGTGTTAATCAAGAAGATTATCTACTGCATTTCCTTGGAAATATGTTCTAATGATTTCATTCTAATGTTACCATGTAAAAAAAGATTTTACTTTTGTGAAAAAATTATAATTTCACCTTGACAAATTTTCAAGTATAATTTCACCTTTACTATGTCTTTAACTTCATTATGTTGATCATTGAAGGCTGGTAAAGGAGGTGAACTCACACGTGACGAGACGATGATTATCAATGGAGCACTGGATCTCACTCAGAAGGTAGATAATTTGTTAACCGAATTGTTCTGATACTTTGTTCTAATAACATTCTGAATCTCTATGCAGACTGCAGAGAAGGCTATGACACCAATTGGGTCAACATTTTCCTTGGATGTTGATTCCAAATTGGACTGGTACGTTTTCTTCTGTAAGCATTTATTTTCAGATATCTATATAGAAGTCACATAAAGTTCAATTATTCTTCTTTCTCATAAGATGGTACTACTGTCAAAATTGACAATGTTAGAAGAAACATAAGTAACTTCACACATTCAAATTCTTCCTATGCTTAAATACCAAATTCTATGTTGATTTGTTTTCACAAGTCTTTCTTGATAAGTTTATCTAAAGTGGCTGAAAGTATATTTAGAGCTGAAGTAAAGGGATAACTTGTTTTCTGTTTTATCACAGGGAAGCAATAGGGAGAATTCTTGAACGAGGTCATAGTCGTATCCCCGTATATAGTGGAAACCCCAAAAATATAATTGGCCTTTTACTAGTAAGTGTTATGTCTTATGAACGAAAGTGCACTCTAAATGTTTTATTAAAATTGTTTTGTTGGCTGCTAAAAACTGTTTGCTACTCTTTGATAGGTAAAAAATCTTCTTACTTTAAGAGCTGAGACAGAGAGTCTAGTTAATTCCATTTCCATTCGGAAAATTCCTAGGTATGACCAATTGTGCCCTTTCATTTCATCTTTCATAACTTATCAATTGAACAAAATTATTGTTCATCAATAACACAGGGTTCCAGCAGATATGCCTTTATATGTTATCCTCAACGAGTTTAAAAAAGGAAACAGTCATATGGCAGCTGTAGTCAAGGTTGTAAGAGAGAAAAACAACCCTCAGGCAGATGGTGACTTCGACAAATCCAATGATGAATTAGGCATCAAACACAGTTCTCAACTGACTGTGCCGTTGCTAGCCGGGTCTTGTGAGAAATTAGACAATATTGCCGATATTGACAAGCTTTCTAGGCGTCATAACCCTAGAGAATATAACGATGTGAAGAATGCCAACCAGAAATTCCAAGAAAATGACACTGCACCAAATAGTTTCCACCACTTTCCTTATGATAAAGATGGGGAAGTTATTGGAATAATAACCTTGGAGGATGTTTTCGAAGAACTCCTGCAGGTAGCCCCATATCCTAATCTGCAAAATACCCCGTTATCCAATCCATTTATATTTCTTATCACAACTTCAAGCTCATGTCATGTGGATAGAGATATGTGTGCGTTACTGGTGTTTAACAAAGAAAATACAATATGCTGTGTAGTCCATAGATTGGTTACCTTTTGCTAATTTTTTTTGTCCATGCAGGAAGAAATTGTGGATGAGACAGATGTGTATATAGATGTACAGAAGAGGTGATGTAAATTTTTTAGTTTATTTTTCTTCTCATTCTATCATTATTTCCCAGAGCTCTTAATGTTTGATGACTAACTGGCTATGAAATACATTATGAATTTGGCAGAATACGTGTTGCTGCTGCTGCTGTCGCAGCTGCTTCATCTGTTGCATTAGGAAAAAGGTCGACGGGTCACAAGTCTGCAGTAAGTTGGAGTCTTTTTATATATTTTTCTGTTAACTTTCACAGTTTAAGCTTGGAATATAATTCTGATCATTATGTCATGGCATTTTTGTATTGCATGCTAAAGGTTAACTTACTTGCATTGTTGCTTTCTTTCAGGGCAATCAAGCAATCAGCTGAAAATTTGATAGAGTTTGTGAATAGATTATGTAGTTACTATAGTCATTCTATTAAACCTATATTGTATAGCAGTATAGCTACTGGTGCGTTTTTACTCTTTATGTTAGGATTGCAAAACATACATCATGGAGATTAATGTGCGATAATAAGGATTAATTAACTTCAAGAGTTTGATCTAGTGATAAAAGGGCAAATATTGAACCCAAGAAGTCGAGAGTTTGAGCTCCATTTGTGTCCTTAGAGGGATTTAAATATACATATTTTTGTTAGTAATTTTTGTGCCTCAAGTCTTTCTTACATAGGAATAGGCATCAATGATCACCTTAAATTTTATTAGGAAAAGATATGAAAAGAAGGTATCAATTCAAAAACACAATGTCATCAAAATTGCTTTCCATTTTTTATACAAAGTACATCCTTGATGATTAATCTCTATCGAAAAATATATTAGACACATAATAGGAGTTATCCTGTTCCAAATAAGTTTTCTTCATACGCAAGAAATATAAATTGAACTCCTAATCATATGTTTAAAGCGTCTAAATCTTTATCACTTGGACCAACCATATGCTAAAACTCAATTTAACCACAATACATCTATAATCAAAGTTGCTAACCAATAACCAGGATCATACAACAAAGACATTCTAAGCTCAATTAAACCTCATTGTTATTTCAATCAACAACTAGACAATATTAAATAATGCATTAATATGAACAAATTTATGATATGTTTAAATGCACTTTTTTGTTGTTGATATGTCAAGTTGAATATTGCATTACCACATCACCCAATAACTTACCATCACCCATATAATTACATATTATCTCTTGAAAAATAAAATAATACTTATTATCTAGAAAAATAAAAAATAAGGAGTCAATAGGTATCTCAATTTGAAATTTTGAATAACAGTGTTCCCATTTCCCTCCCTTTTCCATCTTTTAATCATAATAAAATCTAAAACATCCTAACTAACTAACTAACTAACTAACTAACTAACTAACTAACTAAGAGAAGGCAGTTACATAATGATGAATGAAGTATATAGCCAGAGATGTTACTTAGTAGTATAAATATAGTATTGAATGAAGTAAACAACAAATAATCGCTTTTAGTCACAAAAGAATTATTACTTACTTCCACTTTCACATTTCTCATAATTCATACAAAAATGTTCACTCTCCTTCTCCCACCGGACGACATTTATTTTTTGACGGCATGGTGGATTGTTTACTTCGTATTTTGTATTCTGCTAGTTATGTTCGCCGGTATAATGTCCGGTCTCACTCTTGGCTTAATGTCTTTGGATCCTGAACGTCTTGAAATTTTCAAAAGAACTGGTTCTTCCACCACGATAGCACAAGCTGGTAATTATGCTTTCTGATCTTCTTCTTTTTCTTCTTTTTTATTCATAATTTAATTGTATTTGTTGTTCTTGTTCATTCTTTACTTTGCAGATGCAATTTCTCCTGTTCTTAACGAACAACGCCGGTTGCATGTTACTTTGCTTCTTTGTAATTGTCTTGCCATGGAGGTATTTCTTTTCTTGATACTCACTCCATCAAATTTATGCTGTGTTTGGATAATTAAGCGCTATAAGAGCTTATGTATAAGTCTTTATTTCAAAAATAGTCAAATTTCTTTCATAAGTAATTTTAGAGCGCTAATGAAAATAAGTTGAAAACAACTTATGAATAGATAAGGTTAAATAAGTCAATCCAAATAAACTATTAAACTCATACGAACTGCGTTTTTTTTTTGTTTACAATGGATATTTTTGAAAATGTTTTAGCAAGAAATGTAACAAAGTAACATTATGATAAAATATGATTGGTTGTTTGTGTTTCTGACTTTTTGATTTGCAGGCACTTTCATATTTCCTTGATAAAGTTTGTAATCCTGTTATAGCAATGGTTGTAACGGTAACTTTGGTTCTGTTATTGGGAGAGGTAAGCTAATTTTCGAATTTAGTTTGCTTGCGTCGTAATCAAGCAAGACATAGCACTGACTGTTACAATGTCACATGAGATTAGGTCATCCCACAATCTGTATGCACAAGATACCGACTCAAATTTGGAGCAACATTTATCAAGCTTGTACGTTTCCTGATGTTAATCTGTTATCCGATTGCTTCCCCTATTGGAAAGGTAAAGATTATATGCTGTCAAAATTATAAATTAATTTAAGAAATTCCATTAACATTATATTAAGTTGCAACAAAAATATGGCTTTTATGGAACTTATACTATAACCTTGGTGCTTCTAGTTTTTGGATTGGTTGATTGGACGCGATGATGCACCAGAAAGGCGAGCACAATTGAAAGCCCTTGTTTCATTCCTTATCGAAAAGGTAATGTGTTTGAATCACCAACAAAGTACAACTTCCCAATCAAGAAGAATATCTACTGCATTTCCTTGGAAATATGTTCTAATGATTTCATTCTAATATGTTACCATGTTAAAATAGATTTTGCTTTTATGAAATAATGTGAATTTCATCTTGACAAATTTTCAAGTAAATATATTTCTATGTCCTTAACTTCATTCTGTTGATGATTGAAGGCTGCTAATGGAGAACTCGAAGATGACGAGAAGACTATTATCAATGGAGCACTAGATCTCACTCTAAAGGTAGATTCTTTGTTAATCGGTTGAGTTTTTTTTTATTGCCTGACCATAACTTTACCAGTGATAACTGTCTATGAATTTGTTATAACTTCTTTTGGTGAAAAGATATATTAAGTACAAGTGTATCTACTAAATTGACTTTGTTCTAATAATACTGAGAAAAAATTCTGCATTGCTATGCAGACTGCAGAGAATGCTGTGACACCACTTCAGTCAACTTATTTCGCGGATGCTGATTCCATATTGAACTGGTGTGTTTTCTTCTGTAAGCATTTCTTTTCAGATATCTATATAGAAGTCATAGAAAGTTCAGTTATTCTTCTTCCTCACAAGATGGTACTAATGTCAAAATTGAAGACTTAATATTATATTGCTTTATTCACAATGTTAGAAGAAACATAAGTAACTTCACACATTCAAATCTTTCCTATGCTTAAGTTTTTCCAAAGTGGCTGAAATGTATTTAGAGCTGAAGTAAAGGCATAACTTGGTTTCTGTTTTATCACAGGGATGAACTTCGGGGAATTCTTATAAATGATCGTAGCCGTAGTCATATCCCCATACTGGTATACAGAGAAAACCACGATAACATAATTGGGCTTTTACTGGTACGTGTTATCATCGACAGTAAACTCTAAATGTTTTATCAAAATTGTTTTGTTGGCTGCTAAAAACTGTTTGCTACTCTTTGATAGATGAAAAATCTTACTATAAGAGTTCCGGATATTCCTAGGTTTGTGACCAACTGTGCCCTTTCATTTCATCTTTCATAACTTATCAACTGAACAAAATTATTGTTCATGAATAACACAGGTTTAGAGCAGATACGCCTTTATATGATATCTTCAATAAGCTTAAGGATGGTAACAATCATATAGTCAATGTTATAAGAGAGGAAAACAACCCTCAGGCAGATGGTGACATAGAAAAATCCAACGTTGAAGTAGGCGACAGAGACGGTTCTGAACTGACTGAGCCATTACTACCCGGGCCTTGTGAGAAATCTATGCGTGATTACCCTGGAGAATGTAGCAATGCGAAGAATGCCAACCAACAATGCCAAGAAAATGTCACTGCACCAAATAGTTCCCCCCGTGGGGAAGTTATTGGCATAATAACCATGGAGAATATTTTCGAAGAACTTTTGAAGGTAGCTCCATATCCTAATCTGCAACATACCTATTTATCCAATCCATTTATGTTTCTTATCATAACTTTAAGCTCATGTCATGTGGATAGAGATATTTGTGTGCTATTATTCAAATATTTGTGTGATTTATCATCACATTCATTTCAGAAATGACGAATCCGTCTAAACTCTGATTATTGGTTCATGAAAGATGTTTCAGAATACATAAACTGTGTGAAACTTGGTAGATGGTTCCAACCAAATAAACCTTTTTGGTAACCATTGTTGCTCTCTTGCTTGCAGGGCATTCAAGCAGAAGCAAATCCAGCAGAAGATCAACCAGAAGTAAATCAACCAGAAGATCAACCAGAAGCAAATCAAGCAGAAGATCAAGCATAAGCAGCTGAAAATTTGACTTAGTTTGTGATTAGATTAGACATTCTACTATATTAGAATTGATCATGTAGATATTGCTCATTTTGACATTTCTTGTTCAGATATAAGCATTTTTGTTTGAATCAATTGTACTATATGCCTAAGAAAGTGATTGAGTGTAAATTGTTAATATGTTTCAGCTAAGGTTGATGAATTGTTTGAACTTGTATGCGAGTTTCATCCTTGATTACCATTCAAATTTTGAATTACGAAGGTCTCTTTCTCGTAAAAACTAGAGCGTTAAGACAATATTAAATCGTATCTCACGTCTATCAATCGTATAAATTTGCTTTGAATAAAAATAATCCATGTTTTTTCCTGTATGTTATTAATTTTGTCCTACACCAACGTGTATAACATTAGCAAATAATTTTTTTGGTTGAAAATAATTGTTAAAACATAGTACTAATAATATATTGGAATAATTCATCATCAGCGTTTATTATGATTAAAGTAAAATGAAATGAAAATGACAGAAGGGGGAAACAACGTTTGAGGTGAAGGTAAGGGCAAGGTGCCTCATCCTGTGGATTTGGTGGCTCTAATGCTAGGATTATGACCAAACACAGCAGGTTGTCTTTTTTATTTATATAATTAATTTGATTAATTAATTCATTAAGTTAAAATTAATTGATCTGACCAAAAAAATGATTAAGTCAAATCAATACATTTTTAGGCAAGTGAACAAAGAAAATATACAACACTTCTCATATATTTTTTCTATTAATTAAAATTGTACTCTGCAGGAAGAAACAACCCTTACATACTGTCAGGACAATTGTCTTTGTACCTTAAAAAATTTACTTAAAAAAAAGGTTCGTATATTTTCAAAACGAAAAAATGATAAAACTTTATCAACAAAATTAATATTATTTAAACATGAAAAATAATTTTCCATCAGTACAATTGAATATTTTCTACACAAAATTTGCTTAATAAATAATTATGTGTTTCAAAAAATATGAAAAATAATTGAAACTATAATTTAGTCTTTTTACTAATATATATTACGTACTTTAATTTAAAATATGTTTCAATTTCCTGACCAAAAAAAATACGTTTCAATTTTTAATATTAAAATATGTTTTAATTATTATTTTCTAAAGGGATCCTGCTTCGTCTTTGTTTTTTTAAAAACAATTAAAAAAGAAGAAAATATTATTAATTGAAATAACACTATTGATCATTTTACAACTTTCTGATATGTAATTCGTGCTTCATATATTTATAGTTACAAAATCAAATTCTTACCATTAAACACTTCATGAACAAATGGCAGATGAAATGCAACACAAGAACTTTCTATAAAGATCACTAATTTAATTTATTAAAAAACAAAATTAACTGCTACCTCTTATACATACGATACAAACTGGTCATCTACTTATATTATATGTGATTTATGCTTCTAATCATTTGGTAATTAAGTTAATAATTATGTTCTTGGAAGAACATACATTGCTTATTACTCATGCCAGCACAATAGTAAGACAGTGCATCTCCAAATAATGTAAAGCCGAGTCTTCTGCTGCCGAATGTGCTTTGAACATTTTCGCCATGGCCGAAGCTTCGAAGAAGAAGATCCTCTCACTGATGAGAATGAGAATATACTACTTATACCTGCCATTTGCAAGTTCAAAATTAATACAGTAATGTTTATGATTTGGTAGGGTGAGAAGAATGTGAGATATTCTACTATATATATGCATGTGCATTTGAGAGAGTGTGGGAAATAAGAATGGAAGTTATGAATTTTGAAGGAATAAAATTTGTGGTGGATTGTTTATGAGGGCCCAATGGTTGCAAAAATGGGACATGTTCCATTGTCCATATTAAGTAAAATTGGTGACACCTATAATCTTGTTCCCTTGAAAGGGACTTCTCATCCACTTCCATAGTTACTCACTATACTATACATGATTCACCATTTAATTAACTTCTATACTCAATTAATTAATACTATATTCTTTTTTATATGCATAATAATAGTGTAGTAGATATGCAAGAGTAAGCAAAAAGTAATCAAAGATTCGGATCTCTCTTACTCTTTTTATTCATTTTTCATTTTTTTCTAATTCAAGGATGAATTAATCTATAATAAAAAATAGTATAGAAGAAGAGAGAAAAACATGAATAAACAAGCTTAAATTGTTGTAGAATAGAAAAAAACAAAGAGTTGAAATTGGTAAATAGGATTTTTATGACTGAAGTTTGATATCTGATCCCTCCACTTTGTATTAGTGAGTTTATAATATATGGTTTTGTCATTTATATATACACCCAAAAAGAATATATTAAAAGATCTAAATCCAATAAACAATATAAACCATTTGATCCTAATTTTTTTCCATTAAAAGTCCGTCTTTATAATTAAAAAAAAAAAAAGGAGCATTTTTTAGGACTTGAATTTTTTCTTTGGTTAGATATTTGTAACTAGGATAATGATTTCAAGAGCAAAGTGCAGACATTATAACAGAGGAGAAAAAGAAAGAAAAGGTTTAAGATATTTAACAATGGTGTTAGAACAAGCTACCGGTTCTTACGGATACTTGTTCCCTTAGCTAGCTGGAACTAGATTTTATTTCCATCCCAATCTATCTATGAAGAGAAAATACTAAGACTTTCTTTTGTAAAAAATAATGAAAGATTGGTAACGGTGAGAAAATGACATTTACCAAAAATGTCATGTTTAAAAACCTTCATTTTTAATCATATGAAATTATAATATATTATAAACTATCACCTATAAATTAATTGATATCATTCTCTCATGTGATTAGAATGTTCACAAGACACTTACACTATATATGATGATAATCACACAAGAAAGAAAATTGAATAAGCTTTTTATTATTTATGGAAAACAAGCCAAACACATGTATGTTCCATATTGAATATCACCAAAGTTATTGATTTGCTTGCTCATGTTGTAATTTAGTATCAGTTGTATCGAGTATAAAAAACTTTTAATTTTCAATTAAAACATTTTAAAAAGTTCCATGCAAAAATACACTTTTTAAAGCTATATTAAATATCTAATGTATCCGATATCATAGATCAAATATTTCAGTTATATATTTAATGAATTTAAAAATAAATTTTTGTTTATAAATATGACCGAAAAAAGTACCATTGAGTTAGGTGTACGTCAACCTTCTTTATGAATCAATCGTTCTTAAATGAGAAATAGAAGAGAGAGCAAAACCAAAAAGACATAAGAGGATAAAATGGGATTTTTTTTATCACTAAAAAAAAGAAGAAAAAAAAAATTGGTGTAAAAAATTGGTGTAGCACAGAACTAAACAAAAAAGTAAAACTTTTGAGTTCTCACGAATGTGTGGAGAGACATTGAGAATCTTGGGGTGTCATAGGCCAATGAAAATGCTATGCAACTGTATCTATCTTCCTTTTGTTGCTTACTATCATTTGATTTTATGCTCACACGAATGAGTTAATTCCATCAATAGAGTCCACTATCACGTGTACTCTGTCGACTCCCCCCTATTTTTATCACATTGCATATTCAATTTCACTAAGGGGGTGGCCCCACAAATATCAGTATTTCGTAGAAACATCTTAAACGCGCTAATACTGATCGACGATACTCTTTAAAAGTAAAAGAGTGTCGTCTCATTGATCAATGACTTGATTTGAAAGAAAACAAAAAAATGTTGTAATTTGATATTGGCAATAACAAATGAGTGCAATACACCTAACATAACAAGCTGATAACATAATGAACTGAACACATTACACAAATTGATCAATCAAATCACTATATATTTGTATATCGAATCTTTTTTATCTTTAAGAAACCAATTTATCTTTACAAAATCGACTTATAGTTTTTCAATTAACATTTGTAAGAGATATGAAAGATTTTTAATTACCAATGTACAGTAGAATTTGCCCACAAAGTTGTTTACTCATAAGTTTTCATTCCCTTTGAATTGTGCAAAAGGTCCCACATGGATTTATCCTTGGCCTCTAAAAGTGTGGGCCACATTACATGACTTAGTGGGTTGAGCCCAGTGTTTGATGGGCTTTGTTCCTGGCCATAGATCTTCAATTCAAGCTTGGGCCCATTTATGACTTTGTCTTGATTTTGACCCTAGTGTATAGGACATGAAATTGGAAAATATCTTCATGATTCACTAAAACAAAAATCACTATATTACTATTATGATTATCTTTGTTCTTTTTTTCAAGAAAATGTTCAAATATTTTGTATGGCTTTGAAATAGTAGTAAATGAAGAAAGGTACCAACTAAAATTGTTCAAATAGTAGTAACATCTTATCTTTGTAATTTCATAAGGAAAACAAAAAATTCACATGACTAAAAACCGCAAAAATATTTGATATTAATGGCGGAGTCAGAAAATTTTTAGTTTTGATAAAAAAAATTCAATTTTACCCCAAATTATTCTTTAAAAATTACAATTTTGAAAAAAAAAACCCTCATTGAACAAAAAACCTCAGTTTTCTTCTAAAATAATTCTTAAAAATTCCAGTTTGACGTTAAATTAACCATTAAAAATACCAAAAAATTTGGCCAGAGCCTATACAATTGCCCAGGCTTAGAACCACCCCTATTTAATATAATATAGTGTTAATTCAAATATGTAATCACATGATTCATTGAATGTAATTATAGCTTTCATGATCCTCGTGACATGATTAACTTGGTGTCATTATTGGTGCTAAATAAACCTTTTAGAAGTATGGAATAGTTTTTGAAGGAAGCTTTCATGTCATGACCTTATCTCAATACCGCTGGCAATTCAAAAAAATCTAAGCTAATGAATAAGATGTCTGCGTTGCAATAGTTCCATTGCCTACCTTCTGGGGCACGCTACAATGACACCAGATTTCTTAAAATGTGAAGCAACATTACTCTATAGTATTTGAGTATATTAAAATTATATGAAAATATCATTAAATTTGTTTTTTGTTATCAATTTTATAGATCAAGTGACTCTTCTCAAATGTTTAATGAAAAATCTTTTCAAGAAAGAATTGTTCGAGAAAATCTAAATTCAACTTTTGAAATGAGCAATTTTATATTGTTTACTTCGCGGCAAACATTTATTGTTGAAAGTATTTTAAAGATGTTTCATTAAATAGGGTGGTGATTATTATAAGTTAAAACATTTCTTGTTAAAAGCATCATTCACATGATTTGAAGCTTGTAACACCAATTTTATTCAATAAGAAAAACACATAAATAAAATACAATATTTTGCAATAATTATGAATATTTAACTAATAAGCTCTCTAATAATACAAAATTAACTTATACATCTCCACTTTTTTTATAAGCTCCTTCAAGTTATCTTCATTATAAACACTTAAAAGTTTATAAAAGCTTTATGTTGACTTAGAAACTAAATAATTCTCATTTCAAATGAATTTTTAAATCTATTGGTTCAAAATTTTAAACTATGAGCCTCCTCACTCAAGAACGCATAATAGCCCACTATATTCTCACACTCTAATTTTATTTTATTTTTAAGTAAACACTCTAATTGTATTTGCTCTATAATCAAACTGATATCATCAACAAAAATATAAAAAATTATAGAAAAAGAGAAGACATGCATTTACCATCCAAATGTAATTTACATTCCTGTTTATTTGTTTATATAAACAAATAACAGCTCAAAACAGAACAATCACAACTCACAAGACACTAATCAACTTTTTTAAATAATGAATTATATCACATGACAAAAAAAGAGAATTTTGATACAACAGTTTGAGCCAAACAGGACCCCTAGACATAACATATGCAATAAATAATCACTAGAAGAAATATCATCTACAAAATATACATTCATTTTGTTATCATTATTATCTTCTACTGAGGCGATAATTTGAGGCGATTGTATCCTTTCAAGCAATTCCCAAGGCCTTCTTTATGTCATTCTGTAAAAGGTAGCAATCAAACAACTAATGAGCCAATAATTTTGTTTTAGGAGCAAAAACATAAGCCGCAACATGTTTAACATTTGCGAACCTATTTACTTTGTGTTTTCTATTTCTATTTTATTTTCTATCACAATTATTCACTATACGAATATTTCATCTCTTTATTAGCAATTTAAAATGAAAACAGAAAATATTTTTTTAAATAAACAGGCCCTAAGCTTCTAGTTGCATACCAACAAAACACACACACACACATCGACATGAGAAATTATTGCATTCACCTAGCAAACCATGTGAGAGTGTGCTCACTCCATTCAAATTGACATCTTTAGCCTTAATAATAATGATATAGGGTCCACTACTTATATCTTAGGTTGAGATAATAATCATATTAATGATGGACCCCATAATATTTAAGACTGATTTGTCAAAATTAAAATGAAATGAGCCTAAGGGTTCCATGGAGAGAAATAGAGAGGAAGATAGTACCTCAATGGAAAACGGCGATGTGGTTGGACTATAACGCTCGACCACCCGCCCTTCCTTGTCAATCAAAAACTTGGTGAAATTCCACTTTATCCTAGACCACCCCAGAAACCCAGATTTCTTTCCTTTAAGGAATTTGTAGAGAGGTGCTGCCTCGGATCCATTCACCCGTATCTGCATAAAAATGAATCGAATATATATGGTTAACAAACAACAATGGCAACAATACTAAATAGCAAAGAGATGTATCAAAGAGATACTGTAGCCAAAGAGATGCATAACTATCTAGGCTTAAGAGCATTCTTAATCATCATTTGTGAAGATGAATAAACATTTTGATGCAGGACATATTACTTTGAAGCCTAGCTGACACTACAACAAATTTTCCTATATGTTTCTGTCTACCAACACATTGAATATTTATTTGCTCATTTGACGAGTCACGGCTTTGCTTTTTTCTTTTCAAAACAAATAAATATATAGCTCTAGACTTATCCCACAGAGTTGTAGACCAATAAAGTAATGACACACAGCATAACTATTTTTCTAATAGCTCTACAATTCATGGGGATATAAGGATGGCTTAGTGGTAGGAACGGGGGAGTTAAGGAGTTGAGTGATAAGGAGGTCAAGGGTTCAAGCACCCCCCCTCTGGCATAAAAACTAACAATATTAACATTAGACGTTTAAAAAAGTTCTAGACTTCATTTGAGCAAAAAAAATATAAAACAAAAGGAACCAGTTTTTTGAAGTTTAGTTATCAATAGAATTGGTTCGGCAGTTCATAGGATATATAGCACCTTGAAAATAGCAAACTCAAAACTCAAGCAAGTCAACTTGCAGGGTTGAATAAACATAAGAGTAAAGTAAGGCATGAAACATAGATGTCGGAATTCATTGCTTCATGAAGTACATAGTCAATTTGTCGGCAACTAACCAGCTCATTAGTAAAATAAATAGTTCAAAGGTTAACAGAAATCGACACTCGTACATCGGTTCTCATTTTCTTTAATCAATGATGACATTGAGGATGATCATATGAACTTTTGAAAACTATCCAAATCCCTCACCATTAAACACTAGTTTAATCTTTAGATGCTATCACAGCTGAAATTATGCACCCAAGACAGATCTTAATTCTTAAATGAGTCAACAGTTTTCATGTTATCATTTATTGCATATTCAAAACTATATCTCACCAATGGATTCTATAATTTACAGAAAACTACTTACACTAGTCATCTAAGCCAATTTTAATTCAAGAAAACAATGACACGATCATTTTTAGAAAAATTGGGTATGACAAGGTAAGCAGATGTGATCATTGTAGAAACCTTTTTAGAAAAATGTCAGCAGCATGCTCTTTGAAACTCTTTTTAAAACTCACTTTATTATTTGGTGAAATACAGTTAATACTTAATAGGTAGTAGACATCACTTAATAGGGCTCGCGTGAAATGACTGTCCAAGGTGTCTTGCTAGCATTTTTCATCTTTTTGGACAAGTTTTGTGCTTGCCTAGTCATATTTTGATCAACTGAGGGATTTGATTTTGGAAAAGAAGAACAAACAATAAAAGTGAGTTCAGAAACACAGAAAGGTACATCTTTAAAAAACTGACATGAATCTCACTTTGGGTGGATTTTTAACAAAGAAGTTTATCCTAATAACTAGTCAAGTCATTAATAAAGCAGAATTGCCTTGATAGGATGGATTTTTCGAATACAACAGTCCTAATTAAGTTTTTAATCGATATGCGCTATTATACCAGGATAACAATTTTGATGGATCCTAAATGGTATTCAGTAGACGAAGTTTAATGTAAGGGTTTAGTATTTAGACTTATGCAACATGAAATCTTCCCACTTCAAAAATTACTGATGATTACAGACCAACATAAAGTTACTGAACCAATTAACATTCCAAGACAAAATATAAGCCCAACCAAACCAAAAAATCATTGTACTATTTTCTTTTCATTCATTTTGGAGTTTCCAAATTCCAACATTCAATAATAAGGTCAAAAATATCCAGGACAGAAAAACTATCAGGCATCGGATCAAGATACAGTAACACAAACAAACACCATGTTACCTTTCCAAAAATTGGATACTCAGCTTTGAATCTTGAACATGCAAAACTCTCTGCATCATGGCTATTCCCAGGCTCTTGGTGCAAAAACTGATTGCATGGAAAAGCCAATATCTCAAGTCCTAAAATCAACCAACAAAAACATTCACAACTGAATCAATTTCAAGAATTTTTTAAACCCTTTAGTTTCAAAATGATTTGATCAAAGTAAAAAACACAAATTTAGAGTTCAACATAAACATGCTAAAATTAGCTAACCCTTAAAAATCATACCTTTATCCTTGTATTTCTTGTAAAGCTCGGTTAACTGGGTATAATTGATATTTGTAAATCCACTGTAATTAAAACCCCATTTAAAAAATTAGCTAAACCCTATTAACAATTAATTTAATTAATTAAACCCCATTAACAATTAAAGAAGAAAGATAATTAAAGATTGAATTTTTATCATAAACACATGAAAAAAAATAGAATTAGAGAAAGTGGGATTGAACCATTTTGAAGCAACGTTAACAACAATAAGAACTTTTCCCTTGTAAGCGCTGAGTTTCACATCTCTTCCCTTCACGTCCTGTGCAAAACCATGAACAACAAAAATTGCAATGATTCAAAATCAAAGTAATAAACATGGGTTTTTTTGTGAAGAGTTTTAGGGTTTGAGAAAAAGTAGGTACCTTAACTGTGAATTCGTAGATTGATTTTTCAGACATCGAATATGAAACACCCATTTTTATTGTCTTCGCCCCTTTTCTGTTCTTCAAGATGTGGAGATTTTTGTTACTATTTTTTCTGTGTCTTAATTTAGGGGAAAGACTGTGTCAAATTCTTCTATTAAATGGTGGGTTGGGTCGTTCACACTCTATTTAACATTTTTGTTTTCTAATAATCCCAAAAATGTAATTCATGAAATTTGTGGTCCAGCAATGGCAGATAGAGAGACACGTAGAAAGACAACTTTCCTCTTTTTCATGATTCAATTGACTGTTTTTCATGATATTTATGCATAGTTGACACATATATAAATAAACTTTTTTTATTATTAAAAAAATTTAGATAAATTAAGTTTGATAGGTTGGCAAGAAAATAATTTTTAACCTCATATTGTATTATGTTGATTGTCCAAAAAATCTAATATAATAAATATTTATATCGGATATTTATGATAGGTGTTTCATTTTCGATCTTTTAATTTGTACATGTGAGTTTATAATAATTTTGTTATCTTATCTATGTATATACTAAAAAAACAATCACATTTTCTTCACCACCTTCAGTTGTTATACGTTTTAATCCAAAAGCAACTCAAAGTTACACCTACTTAAACAAGGACACAATTACTGGGGAGGATGTGAAAAAACTTCCATTCAAGACAAGAGAAACAACGTGTTTCAAACAAAATAATCGCGTGTATGAACGTGCATATTGGGTTTTGCAAGGAATCTTCATAAACTTTTTTTGGTTTTTACCACCCGTCTAATCTGGTTCGGGAGTCAATTCTGACATCAAGTAGTTTTAATTCATTTCCGATCGCAGTTGTAGGAGATCGAACCGTGGTCCTTCCTACCAAATTTTGCGTGAATCACCGCTGGACCAACTAACGAGTGATGAATCTCCATAAACCAATAACTAACATAATAATTTTATTTTGTGTAGAATTAATATAATCTTATAGTAGTATATATTAACAAGTTTACTCAACTCATTTACTTGAGTTTAAAAAATAATTTCAAAGCTTAAAACGATTTTTTTAATTGTCAAAATCTTAAATTTCCTACACGAGCTATGCACACTATTATTATTCATAATAAAATTCCCTAATTATCTTTTATAAATTGAAATATAAATTTATTGTAAAATTGTGATTGTTTTAAATCAAACAATATACAAAAATTGTGATCATTTTAATCCATAATAGATGCACTTCTAGTATAGTTGTTAGTTGGAACTCCAAATTACTTTCAAATGCAAAAACCATATGCTTATTCATAAAAATAATAATTTTAGTCTTATTCATAAATAAAAAACTCAGGACTTACATGCTTCATTTGGAATCCAAGTTGCATGTAGAGCCCCACATATATCTCATGTAACCTTTGTTGACGACAATCTTCTCTTTGCTTAGGGCATTCTTTTTTGAAGTTGGCTCTATCCTATATATCATTTCGATCTATTAGATTAGAAGGCATCGAGTCAAAGTTGAAGGTGACCTATATATAGTCAAAATGTTCAAAATAGAAGAAAAAATACATGATTTGTAACAAATATATTGGACACTGATCACAATTCACACAGTCATACCAGTCTCAATATATATTGGTCTTCCACCCTCTATGTCTATAGGTCTCCAATATATATTTTGGAAGTGTGGGAAAAATTGAAAGGATGAAAGGTGAAATGGTTATCAAGATCAAGCAAGAAAGTGTTGATAAAAGATGTTGCACAGGCTATTCCAATTGCAATCTTGGGGAAATAAATATGAAAACAGGAAGGTACATTGGATGAGTTGTGAAAATTTACTAAAAAGGAAGAGGGGCTATAGTTAGAGGCTTTAGTACTTCACTCTTGGGGAAGTTGATGACTATTAAGCGGTGATGAAACTTCTATCCAATGAACTGTACTTTCTTAGAGGCTAAAGTGAGGTGCCAACCTAGCTTTCATACTAACTTAAAAGGTTAACCCAAAATTGACCCTCAAAATTTTAGAACCATTTTTCTTATAGAACCATTCTAACACAATCATGCATGTAATTAACTAGACTAGACTAGACGAACGAGGGTCCAACTACGAACATACATAACAACCAAACATGAGAGAGGGTGCAACTAACTTGCCAATCCTCTCTAATTATCCCCATTCAGCACAATGAGGTTGTAAACACCCCGTTGTTGACCACCAAAAATTTCGGGCAGCACTATATTTTTGAAGTGCATGAAGAGATGCATTTCTCATAAATAACATCTTACTAACGATATCATAAAAATATATATCTTAGAATTAAAATATTTATGAAAACACCATTAATATTCATTGAAGTTTTTTTTATTCATCAAAATAAATCTGGAGTATTTGTCAAGTATTCATCAAAATAAATCTGGAGTATTTGTCAAGTATACCAAAGAAATAAAAGCAACGCAACTGTCAGGAGGAATTCAACCGTCTCACCTTTCCCTGAGGGAAGATTTTCCATAAACGAAGAAAACAATTTCAAAAAACAGCCCCTAAAAAATTATATTTTGGTCCAAACATCTATAAGGGGCTTCTATGAAATAAATCATATAGTTGGCGGCAAAAATTGATATATGATGACAACCTTGATATGTTACAGCTCTCCAACAACTTTACAATGACTCTTCCTGCTCTGCATTCTGCAGAAGATGTAGCAATAATTATATACAAATCTAGTATATCATGACTACATCCTGTGCCGATTCTGCAAACTCTCCAAAGATCCTTCCATGCCTGTACAGAAAGATGGAACAAAAGCTACCTCTTGTGAACAAAGACAGGACCCACGCCAAAAAGTGAGTCATATCTAACATTCAGCAAGTAAAATGTCTAGGTAAGTAACAACAATACTAATTGTTGAAGGATATCAAAGAGGCTTGCGCGGACAGGCAGAAGTATGGCAGCCTTCAGTATCGAGAAGTTTCTGTTCGCCTAGGCCGCCAAAAGCTTGGGCCTGAAACATTATTATCCTAAACCTTAATACTTTCAAATAATATCGCATAACTCAGATGAAAGAAGCAAATTAAAAACCCCATATTAATGAACATTTGTTAAGCAGATGGTACATACCTCGGTGTGCTATTGGAATTGCATCATCAAAGTGGTGTCTAAAAGGTGTGGAGTGTCTGTAATTCATTGACGGGGTAGGAAATCTCCAACCACGGCTCGGTGATCTTGGTGATTCACTTGGATGACAACCATAAAAGCCAGACACACCTTTGTTGTGATGGCAAGGAACATGGAGCAGAAATTCAAAGAAAGATAAGCATTAATACATTCATCCATAATCAAAGCAAAACCATGGCATGGCCACCCACCCATTCCCCCCAAATATCACACACATCATCAATTATCATAATCTTACCAGAATATGGTGTGCGAGTATTCCATCTCTCTTCATGTGGTACCCGAGTATTCCATCTCTCTTCATGTGGTGTACGAGTATTCCATCGCTCTTCATGTGGTGCACGAGTATTCCATCGCTCTTCATGTGCTGCACGAATATTCCATCGCTCTTCATATGGTATACGAGTATTGCATCTCATCCCATTTCTTTCGTGATTGTTATAGAAGCTCCCCCTCTTCATGTTGTGCACAGAGTGGTGTCTGTTGGAGTATGAAGGGGATGATGGAACCTCCCTCTGAAGCTTTGGACGATTTTCTGCATTAACAAAAGAAAACTGATCCGATGGCACACGGTGTGGTGGCCGTAGTATGTAACCTTTATTATGCACAGTAAAACCATCAGTACTCCTGGAATTTTCTGGTGGTCGTACAGGGTAAGTGTTGAAAGAGCAAGTAGACTCTGGTATCTGCATCTGCACATCTCTACATTCTGGGATTTGAAACTGCACTGCATCCATAGGTCGACTATTTCTTGGTGCAGCTAAGGGCTGAGCCACAGAATGAAATGTTTTGCCAGGCACTGTCTGTAAACCCAATCCCAAGTAAAAAAAAAATATATCATGAGTTGTTTGTTCAGCCCACTGACTCAATTGGGTAAAAGATCCAAGCAGAAGTTATGAAACATACCTGTGAATCTGTAAAAGCTTTTGAATCGACTGCAGTGCGATATTGATCAGAGGTGTTTGACATAAGCTGCAATGTTGATGGAGGTGATGGCGGTGGTGGAGGAGGTGGTGGTGGTGGAGCAAATGATGGTGGGTGTGGGGAAGATGATAACACATCTTGTGGTAAACAAGGAGCAAAGGACAGAGAAATTTTCTTATCAACATTGCAACTTGAATTCAATTCCACATCAAAAGAGGGTGCCACATCTTCCATTTCAAGTTCTCCATCAACAGCTTCCAACACATGCCTATGTTTTTCAAAGGCATGAGACACCGCTTGTACTTCAGAACCATGTTGAGGTGTGACAGCATTGAAGTTCTCTCCATCAGAATCACTTGCTCCATCTTCAAGCATACAGGGCATGCGAAATCCAGATAACTGAAAACTTGAGTTGCTGCATGAGCAAATGTGGTTTAAGTACAGACACCAGCAAAGTATGAGAGAAGAATTAAGTCAAACTTTTAATAACAAGTTCGAACCTTCCATATTCGTCAACAAGCATACCCTCCATTTCTCTTATAGGGTCATCTAAAGACCGTTCTGTTCTCAATGAGCGCCGCGAGTAAACACCTGCAGAAGCTGAACTGCTATATGAGTACAGTTCCCGGATGTGTTGGCGAATGATGGATTCTGGTAGGATTCGTCTCTCCAACCACAGCCTTAACACCTATATAATTTTTAGAACAAAGGTTAACATGAATAATGACACAATAACAGAGATGTAAGATTAAAGAGTATATTTGTTTAACTTTTACTGAACAGGAAATTCCATCAACTTGCCTTAAGACACTGCCTACGATTATCTTGTGCGGTATTTCCAGGAGGGGCAGCAGCAGACAATAGGCGTGGCAGGAATGCTTCCACTACAGATGGGTATACCGCACCAACATCTCCTGGGAAATCAAATTTTCATAAATAATAGATACCAAGTGCATGTACTCTGATATTTTTTTTCAACATCAACATATACCCATACGCATGTTCTTTCGTTTAGGTAGAAAGATTCAAGAATAATCAAGAGATAAACAATTACCTTTCGAACCTCGAGAACATTGAGCAATAGAGTCGACAAGAAAAAACAGATCCACTCTCCGATGAAGGCTTGGCTCACTTTCCAGACTGCAGACAAGACTTTCCACCACCTAGATACATCCCCACAGCCAAATCCCCCAAAAAAAGCACATATTGTTAGGAAAATATGTAATTTTTTAATAAGGAGCAGCAATTTTGTAAGGGAAATGACTACGATTTATATTAAATGGTTTAACTACCATTAATGTCACGGAGGTTTAAATCATAACACATGTGCAAACTTCTTAGTTATACTCCATGACAAATAAATTAAATCATGACCCCCTGATATAGATAACAGGAATCGTACGATTGAATTGTGTGTAAGACGCGTACAAAGTACTGGAGAGATACTCTCAATGCGGGAAGGTGAATTTTCTCAGGCCAAATAGATAACTAAAATATAAGCAAAACACACTCATGCTGTCATGCATATTATATCTCCAAATAACCACCTGTAAACCCACTGACTCCATCATTGTAACTGACAGCCAAGGTAGAGGAATTCCGATAAACCTAGCCCTACTGGATGTGGTGGACCTGTTGGGCTGGAATGATTGCACTCTGATGTTGATCCGTTGAAATAGTACTAACTAACACCCTGAATTTCACTCCTTTATTTGCACTTCTATAAGAATGCCTAAAGCTATGTTATTGATAGTAGTGCATTTCTCTACACCTGAACAGGCACTAGCATTTTAAATCTGGTGCAAAATCTTTGTAAATCTGATTGATAACTGATTTAAAAAATTCATTTAGGGACTCAGCTAAAGAAGGTGATGTTATGAGTGGCTTTCTTACTTGGACAAAAAGTTTCTGGATGCTTCTAAGTTCAATGTTTCACTGTGTTGATTTTGATCCCTACTTTCTACTAAAAAACTAAATTTAGACTCTAATAATAATAATAATAATAATAATAATAATAATAATAATAATAATAATAATAATACTTTGGGCATAAATTCCATAAAAGTAGTTGTTTATATTTTCTTCTTCCTTTAGTTATAGTCAAAGCAGATGTTAATCGTTTTGAGAAGAGTTTTCATATCCTCAACAAACTCCCTCTCTAATATCTTAACTGTATTTAATCCCCTTATACACCTCAGCTCCCCTCTCTTCCTAACTCACGACACCTCCTTCTAGAGTAAACTTTCAATAATGGGCCTTGGGTCCTTCGGTCCCAAACACAAACACAACTCAAATCATTTCCTATCATCATTCTATACTTAAAGAATATAGAAAGGAAAAGAAAATTATGCTCATCTTAAACAAACAAGGGGTAAATGGGACTTCAAAGTTCTCTCATCCCAACAGTGATGTAGCCTATAATGATTATAGTAAATTCATAACAGTGTTTCACTCTAACTAACTTTGGAATCTATATTCTGTTTTTCATTGATTGAATAGAGTAGTTACAGTTTTATTTAAACAAATGCTTAACCTACACACCTAGTGTAGGATAGTACTAACAGATATAACAGACTCTTAAGCTTCAGATAAAGTGTGTAGGATAATGTTAGACTAATCACTTTGTTCAAAAAAATGTTAGACTAATCACAAAGTGACAGCTGGAATACTTATACTACACAATGCTAAACTATTTCTATACTTTTATATAGCCATACTTCCAACAAGTTTTTCAACCATAAACAGTATAATAGGAATAATGTGATAACCAAAAGAAAAAATTATATTTTCTCGCTGTTTATTGGTAACTCTTAAAATTTGAGTTGGGCCTTAACTCAACCCTAGAAAACTGACTTGTAAGGTGAGGGATGTCCTACTTATAAACACATTTTCAGGCCATATCACATCCAGTATGGGACTGAGTGGTCCAATAGTGGATAACCCAGTAGAACTTAGATAAGCTTTGATACCATCTTAAAATTTGGATTGGTGTAACTCACCCTACAAAATCGGCTTGTAAGGTGAGGGATATCTCCCACTTATAAACACCTTTTCAGCCCATATAGCACATTCAACGTAGGACTCTCAGCAGTAACAAAAAATGCTCAAATAAATCTAGATTGGACCCAATCAAAATCCAATAAGCAATCAAGTAGACAAGGTGCACTAGAGGTCATGGTTCAATTTGAATTTGTTAAAATCAAGAAAAACTAATAAACTTGAGAGTTCTAAATAACTATTAGGTCTCAACAAAGATATATTGGATAACCCTTGACTATTAAAGCTAGTAAATACAATTCCTATATTTTATTCCACAAAAATCATATTTCTCCAAAAATAATTTTTGAAAAAATCCTGAACATATTCATTTGTAATGTCAAAAGTAGACTTCAAGTTGAAAACCATTCACAATATAATATAATATAATATAATAATTAACATTTTACAGAGGTGGAGAGGGAAGAAAATATGGATTAAAAAAGAACTACCATATTACCTTTGTTGCATAGCCATACTTTGCACAGTCAATAGCTATGCGTGTTGCTCGACTAATATTTTCCTTTGTCCTTCTCAATGTCCCAAGCATTGCTTCAAAGTATAACAAAGCAGCATGTCCTGCATCGGCTGACTTGTCTATAGAACTTGATTGTTGATTTGCCACCGCCCCATTTTTCGATCCATCAACTGGACCCGATAAAATGCTCTTCTGGAGTACATAAGGGCTACAGCGTCTATTTTGATGAATATTACTACTGTCTGATGTAGAAACATTGCGAACTGATGTATTAGGAGGTGAACCTTGTGGAAGGTAAACTCCCCCATCAGTCAAGGATGAGCTTGCCGGAATGCCCAAAACACCCTTTCCCCCTGAACAACCATTGGATGTTGATAGAGAAATCATATCCTTCTGTTGTCCTTTAAATTTTACCTCTTCCACAACCGCATGCCTGAACCGAAAGAAGATGCATAAACTTTCTTGATTTAAAAGAAATAAAACACAGATTACTTCCACTAAACAATAGTTCTTTTTTATTCTCATTATCTTCAAAAGATTGTCTAATATAGTTTATTCTATAAAACTCAACCAAACCAGTGTTGTTGAACGCTGACAATAGTGGTTTGTTCAAATTCTGCTAAACAATAGTGTCGCTATTTGACAACACAGATGAGCATATCGTGGATTGCAAACAATAACGGTTTGTTCGAATTCCTCTATGATATAGCAATGTTATAGCCTTTAATTAGGTAAGCCTAAGCATTCAACAATGCAAGAGAAGGGGGGAAATAAGACTAGTGATTAACATAAATTTATGCACATTTGAAGAGCCATTTTTGAAATCCGTAAATCTCAGCCTTTGGAAAAGACTTAAAATGATTTATTTAGCATTTTACTCGTGAGCTAAAAAAATTTAGCTCATGAATAATGATAAGAAAATAGAAGTAAATTTTCACAACCACCAAAAAAACAAAATAAGCAGGCTTTAAAATGGTTTATTTTTCATTGTCCTTTCTATTATGCTTAAAGGTTATAGATGCTCAGAAACTAGTTTTGTAACAAGCAAAAATGTAAGCTTACGTGTCATTGATTTTACTGCAGTCGCCAGCTGTTCCCTTCATATCCTCACATACACCCACCAGATTCTGAGGTATGTTGATACCTTTTATAGGTAACAATTTACCACTTTCATCAGAACCCGCCACAGGATCAAGATTTATTCCACGATGATCTGATGTATCAGATATATTTGAATGGATCACAGGTCTGATACTTTCTCCGGCCTTTGGTGAATCTTGATTGCTTCCAACTTGACAATATTTCACATCAAGATTAGAAGAAAGTTTTTCTTGCATCAGAACTTGTGAATCTATTTTAGCAGGCGCACAAACCACAGAATCATTAAGATCTTCACCAATTTGGTGTCTAGCACCTAGGATGAGATCCTTGCCAGATTCATGTTGTTGAGACTTGGCCAACTGTTTATCCTCTTCAAAAGATGACTTATCCTCTTTTAAAATCATTGGATTTGAACAGGTAGAAAAACTACACACGCGGGTATCAGAACAGTCAATACCACAAGAGTCCGACCCTTTGAGTTCTAAATCATTACCTCCTTGGTTATCTAAAGCCACATAGGAACATCTCTTGATTGTAGATACACAGCTTGATGTCATTATAGAGGGTGGTGATTCAATACAAGCTCCTTGTTCAGCAGCATTGGCAGACATTGCTTTTAAAGCACGATGGATGCGTTTAGATGGAGGTAAAGAAGATTCATCATCCACAGAGAAGCCAAATGATTGGTCTTTCTTAACTTTAGAAGCATGTGACGCATTTTCAGAACAGGGAGCTAGTAACTTAGGAGAAACATTAACCTCAGTGAATGATGAGTTAGCCTTTCTGACTCTAGCTCGCTTCAACAGAGGCAAGTGCTCATCTCCGTCTTGGTCAAAGCATCTCTCTTTCGGATTTTCGGACATATTCTGCAAACTTTGATTGGTATTCTGAGTGCCAGCATTGTTGATTTTCCTCATCCTGTTTGGTTTTCTTTTCTTCTTCTTACCATCTACGGCCTTCATTTCACGATCAAGGTCTTTGTTTAATCCAACTTCATACTGAGAGCATTCGACAATATCAGATTGCTCAAGTTTTAAATTAGAATATATTGCACTTCCCTCATTTAAGCTACAGGCATCAGAATTGATGGCATTAATTTCAGAACCATTTTCCTCTATGCTAACATTTGAGGCAAATGCAGATGAGTTGGTATCATTACAACCATAAAGGTTAAGTGATTTCCTGACATGCTTCCTTCTAATAGATTTTTTCTGAATTGCATCAGCTGATATGTTGCCATCATTACAGCCACCTTTATTTACACCATCACTACGACGTCCAACAAAGTTTTGGATCTGTGATGAGCTTCTGGACCTTTGAATTGGTTCATTTCCCAATTTTGCTTGCAAAAGTGATTTTACAGGTGCGACAGTATCAGCCGTAGCCTTTTTAATATACGATTCATCCCTTGGTGCAACAATCGAGTCGTCCTCAGCTGCATTAACTAGTTTAGGGTTGCCAGTCACAGAATTTGGTGATTTCATTTGTGAATTGATTGTCCAAGGAGAATCCACCTGATCTTCAAACCCTGAGTTGGCAGATAGGTCAACTGAATCTACCGCATCAGCATTATCAAGTTCACCACTATTTAACTTTTCATAACATTCAATAATCTCCTTTACTGCGCGAACAAAATCAGAACCCCTTCCCTGGCGATTGGCAAGAGACTGTTTCTTCTCTTCAGTAAATGCCACAATATCAGCAGGACTGCAGAAAGCACTGCAGAACAGGATAAAATTTCAAACTAAGGCAACTTGCAAGCAGAATAAAATTCAGGCTTGTAAATGGATAAACAACTAAATGCTAAGAAAGAGATTTCACATTGCAAAACAGCTATACTAGCTCTTAAATACAAACATAATGAGCTTAAAAATTAAAAAAATTGAACCATGAACATTCGTTCAATCAAATCATCGAATTGGAAATTGAAATTTCAAAACTTCCTTTACTATCCTTCCTTCCCCTTTGAATTTTGTGTCAATCATTTATTCCCATTCTTCTGCACAAACATAGGATTCAATCAACACCAAATCACATCAAACTGGAAATTCAAAATCTCCTTTACCATCACATCGTCCCCTTTCAATTCGGTGTAAATCATTTCCTCCCCTTCATCCGCATAAACCATAGGATTCAATCAACATTAAGTCATATCATGCCTTACTCAATGATAACAAATCTTATTGCAATATCTTTGTTTAGACATTTGAAATTTTGGTTGCAAATAATTTGATAGATATAGGTCGTATTCAGACCAGCTTTATGTCTATCCTGTTATAGCAGAATATTTATAATATCTCAGTAATCTTCTATGATTTGAAAAAGATATTGTTTCCGTTTATTTTCTATTTGTTTCCTTAATTGTTTTCATGTACTTTTTCCTTTTATATATTCGGTATCTGTCATCAATTAGGTAGGAATCTGTAACCTAAATGGTACTGTAGTTATCAATTCTCTTTAGTTACAGGAGAATGCATGTTATGTATGTTGTACGTTTGTATAGGAAAGCCTCTAATCAAATATATAGAAAAGTTATTATAGAACCATTTTTTCTCATGGTGTCAGAGGTTCTTATGAGGATTCTGATGCAACTGTCCCTCCTTTCTAAAAACCTAAAAACTTCACCGCCACAGCCCCTTCTATTTGACCCTACTAAAATGAATACTCCCATTTCATGGGTGCAGACTTAGATAGTTCTACAGCTGGGTGGAAAATTTTATTTACAGTGGATGAGATTGGTGAAGGTGGCTTTAACGGAAAAGCAGAGAGCTAATCTCTTTCACAGTCCACCTTAAAGCCACAATAATGAGTACAAAAAACAGGATGTTGAAGACATATTATCACAACTTGGTTGCACAACATAATCCAGATTGAGGTATCTCAAAAGATTATGTTATTTGAGACACCATTGGGGAGCATTCCAATTTTTTTTTAAAAGCCTCAATCTATAATCTAAGCGTTAAGGCATTGAATCCTCATAACAAACAAGTCAACCAGAACTAGGGCAGGAGATGAACTTGTACCAGAATCTGAAACGGAAATCAAAAGAAGCCAATAAAGATCTTCTACAAGAGAGGGGGAAACGTAAGTTTTTAAACTCTTTTAATCTAGTATGAGAGGGGAAAATATAAGTTTTTAAACTCTTTTAATCTAGTATGGGTTTCGATCAAGTTCATCTCCAGAACCTTGGAAAATATTTACAGCCAAACCTAAATGAGATCTTTCCACTTGTCTAGGGGAGGAGAAGGACAACATAAAGAGATCCTGTAGAATGTCTAGTCCTGGCCTGGCCTCTAAATCAAATCAAACACTTGATTCTCACTACTGAAAAATATGGAAAAAAAAGAACATGGTCCAAACAAAACCAAGCAAAACCATAACTATGACAATTTGTGCACTCACTGCTACAAATCGGCAGAAATCAAACCAGTACCAGACAAAATTGACAAAGAATTGATTGAGAAGCAGCAAAACTTCATTGAAACTTTATTAGCCAGCTCATGTTCCTTTTCTCATTCAATTAAAGGTCTGATTATCAACATGTATGGACTCAGACTCAGGCTCAGGTAGAACTGGCCAAATGATCCCTCCTCGCATTTTTTTAAAACCTAGAAGCATGGTTCTGATATTAAATCCATCTTAGCTGCTGGTGGAAAGTACATTGTGGCTAAAGTCTCTCGCCAACAATCTCATTAAAAATGTTCCTTGTGTTCCAATTACAAAGATCTCTAACAGTCTTCTCTCTCTTTACCAACTACAAGCATTGACTGCCTGATTATTTTTAATTCTTCTTGCCTTGTGTTTCAGTTTTGGGAAAAGAGGTCTACGGGGATGATTGGACAGTGGACTACGTTGATTTTTATTTATGTTACTAGTTTTTTATTTATTATACAAATTTAATAACTATGCACTGGGTCAACGGCAAGGCAAGAAAATTTGACGCACACATCCAATCATATTTCACCATGGTTCTACATTGTAACAATACTACCTAACATATTTGCACAAATATCAACATGGTGGAAATATGATTGGATGTCAAAGTTAATTATTTTTACGCTGTAAGTGCATTGTTATTAAATTCTAACAATAAATTGGCAGTTTTTTTACTTTGTGTGTTAGCTACTTTGCTTCCGTCATCAGCCATACTTTCTTTCTAGTTGTTACACACATTCATGGGAAAATATGCATCAATGAACAAACATTATCATCACAGGTTGATTACAATGATTGAAACCATCAATTTGCCTTGGTAAAAAAAGAATATTAAAATAGATAACATACTCTCAAATTTTCGAAATATCTAAGCTAAAAACAGCCACCTTAACATAATAATCTTATTGAATATTGATTTGACTTGTCTAAGTGAGGTATTTACTTTATCGAGAAGAGTGGAGAAGTTACAACTATTGAAATGGAAATTCAATAGTGGAGCTCGTGATAAAATAAATGCACACACTAGCAAATGTATGCGTATATAACAAACTATGAAGTCAGTTAAATTCACATACTTGATTTTCTCAACAACAATTATGATGCCTATTTCCCTCATCAACAGCATCTTTCATATATGTACCTGCCTAATCAACCAGTTCTAGAAACAATTATTATCTAGATGCAAAATTATTTATTAGCACCACAACCTTAAATGAATTTCCTAAATCAAATCTCGTACGTGTAAATTAGAATACCACGCATTCACGCAATAATGAAAAGCCTTACTATCTACTGTGATATCCCTAGGTCAAAAACATGAGTTTAACAATGTAACTTTGTGTGGCCTTAGTTTAGACATCAAACAGTGCACATTCGATTTCCAAAGTTATACAACACATCATTGTGAAAACATAGCAGTGGAAAATTCAATCAAATGAGATATGGATTAGAATACATACATTTGTTCGGTTCCAAAGAAGAGAACAAATACTTTCTTCCGATCAGTAGTGTAACCCCATTTCTCTGGATGACTTACCTGCCCTCAACAAAAGAATTTAATCAGCCAACTGTAAAAAAATCAAATTAAATAACATGTATCCACAACAACAAAAATAAAGCTATATTATATACAACCATATAAAAAAAAAAATGCAAGCCACAGTCCCATGATTGTTTAACCCTCTAATTTCAAGACCCTAACTTCAGTTATCAATCACCGTTTAAAATCAAATTCCAGAATGCCATTAGGCTTCACTCAAGTCAAACATAACACTCAAACTTTGAATCAAACTAAATACAACCATAAGATTAACATCAGATTAAGCTAATATCCATGTGCCACCAAAGTATAATACCACAACACAAGCTAAACGTAACAGAAACCATAAAATCAAAGTCAGATACAATAACTTTCAATTCAATAGAACAACTCGATCAATTGCAAACATTATACATTACACACCAAAAACCAGCAGAAAGAAGAAAAAAAATCGAAAACAAAAAATCACAACAATGTTATTCTAAACAGCATAATCAACAAAGAAACTCAAACTTAAACTAAAGATTAATCAAACAAAATAAAATAAAATAAAAGCTCATACCGTTGCAGGCCAAGCAGGGAAGCCTTTAACCTTAGCAAGGACGAGATCGCCGACGTTCCAACGCCGGCAATCAGAAGCGGTGGCAGATGATTTCTTGGCGCCCTTTCTTCGAGCAGGCGCCATGACAAAAACACGAAACAACTTCGGAAAACGATAAACAACGATAACTGCATAATCAATTAATAATTAAATCAATAAGAATGAAAAATTCGATGAATAGTTAAACGGTGCATAATTTTTCTAACAGAATTGATGAATGAAAACTCACCGGGGAAGAGAGAGAGAGAGAGAGGGAGAAGAGAGAGAGAGAGTGAAATGAGAAACCCTAATTGAAGAGAGAGTTAGAATGGAAGTGTAAAAGGAAGAAGAAGAAGAAGAAGAAAGTGTTTGGAGAAGAAAGACATGAAAGTAGTTGAGAGCGGCCTAGGGTGCGCAGTGAAGTTAGTGTTGTTTACAATCCATACTACTACTCCGTGAACTGCGCCCTACACCTCTCACTAGCAACAAAAAAAAAACGCACAATTTTATAGTGTACCTTCAGGGCTTAGCCTTTTGACGTGGCGAAAAATAAAAAACCTAAATTTTATTGATGTAAAAAAACAATATTATATTTTGTAGGTGTATGATTTTTTTTTTTTGTTGACCAAATTCAATTATCATATAATTTTTAGTGAAAAAAATAATAATGATGATTTATGTCATTTGACCAAATTAAAAAATTGTGTGAACTCTTTTTTGACCAAATTAAAAAATCATGTATTCTTTTACAATTATATTTATTATTTTTTTACATGCATATCTTTGCTTATTTTATCTTTTTTTTCTACACTTTATAATAAATACTACGATAAAATAAAACATCAATAAACTTTATCTCTTTTTTTGTATATCATAAATATAAATTGTTTCCACCAAAATTTATGTTGTCCTACCCAACTCATATTCTCAACTCTTACCACTTGAGTTGTCCTGCGAAGATAAACTTATAAAAACAACATTCACATCAATAAATATATTATTACTATCTACTCTTTTATTCTTGTTATTTAGTCAACATGGTCTATGTATTCTATTATATAACTATTTTTCTTTTTCTATCTTTTTTCTCTTTTTGTATTTCCATACATTTTCAGATTTCCTCGTAAATGTTATACTTATTTTAAACGTTTAAATTAAGTAAAACTTTAAAATATCTACCAAAATTATTTTGATTTTGGTAATCAATTATATATGGTTAAAAATTGAGACATTTTTTATAACTATTATGTTTTTTCATGAAATACTTTCTTTTTTTTTTGTGTTGTGATAATTTCTTATATTGTTTTGTTTGCGTTGTGACATCTTTTTTTTGTGTTGTGACATCTGATTATGTATGTATCTAGCTTGTATTGTGACACACATCCTATAAATATGATATTTATTTAAGTTTCCATACGAAATCTAATAATATCGAATTTCTTTTTCTTTTTTTTGACGCAATATCGGATTTCTTTTGATTTTTTCTATTTTTGGCAGAAATTTCCTTTACTTTTTTAATCAGTATAAGTTAAAAAAAATGAAATTATTTTCATATTATATATCTTTTATACTTTTTATTAATCACATACCTTTTTTGTATAACAATTGTATATAGCATATTTCATATGCATACAGTGGCAGAACCAGGAAAAGAATTTGGGGTGGGCCACTATTTTTTTTTACTATCATTTTTTTTTGTACAATTTTTTACTACCATTTAATAGCAACCGTTTATTCTGCCAAATCATTTCGTTACATTCATTAAACTCTAAATTAAATATAAATTTATATTTCATACAAAAAATTAAGTCATAATAAGATCATCAAAAAACTAAATTGTATATCTTTAAATAATATATTTTTTAGAAAAAAGATAGAAATTGTTCTTCTTTTGTATTGATATAGGTAAAAAAGATATTTTTTGGAAGGGTTTAGAAGAAAAGAGAATAGTTTTAAAAGAAAAAGGAAGAAAATGAAAGAGAGAAATGAAAATAGAATAAAGTGTAAAAAAGAGATGAGGCAAGATTTGATCCCACAACCTGTAATTGCATAAGCATGACACAGACCACCAAGCTAACACATCTTTATGTTATGTTTCCGCAAAATCAAGTATATATAATATATATTTTGTATATTTTATAAAACCTGTCAAGGGTATTAAAGTAATTTCTCATTTTTTCGGGGGTGGCCGCGGCCCACTCCAGCCACCCCCTGGTTCCGCCTCTGTATGCATACATATTTTTCCAAATATAAATGCAACTAAGGTCCTGTTTAGTTCAACCGAAGGAAGGGGAGGGGATGTAAAACATAATTAATTATGTTTGACAAAATTATTTTCATTTTTTTTATTAAAATTCTAAATTATCCTTGTTGAAATATTAAAATTTAATTTTTTTTGTCAACAAAAATTAAGTTTTCTACTTATTAGTTATTATATTATATATATTTTTGGTTATATATCCATTAATTTTTTTTGACAAAATATATCTATTATAGTGTAATCCTTATTTTGAGTTTATACAGTTAAAGGTTCGTTTGGATTGATGGTAAGTGGTGGAATGGAATGGAATGAGATGGAACTAGATTCCATTGTTTGGTTTTGTTAAATATGAATGGAATGGAATGGAGTGGGATGTAACTCATTCCATCCGATACCACCCATTACTCCAATTTTTCATTCCGCCCAATTTGGGGTGTATGTGATGGAATGGAACAGATTAATTTAACAATTACAACTTTATCCCTAATTTTATAATATTATTTTAATTCTTCACTCTCTCTTCTTGCGTCACTCCCTATATATTGTGTTGTTTGCTCTTCTCATACTTGTTGTTTCTTCCTCATATTAGTAAAATATTAGTAATATACACCATGAACATGACTTTCTTTGTTAATAATGTTTCTGTACAAAAAGAAGAAGAAAAATTGAAAAAAAGGATCACTTTCAATTGAAAAAAAAAGATTGGTTCACGTTTCTGTAAAAGGGATAAATTCAATGGAAAAAAAATCCGTTTCCCACTTAATTTCGGTAAAATTAATTTTTCTCTTTTCATTGAAAAAAATATTAATGAAAGGGATTGATTTGTAGAACATGAAAGAGATTGGTTTAGATCTGTAAAATTGAATCCTAGAAAAAAGGGATTGATATTTTTTTTCAAAAAATATTGTTTTATAAATAAA
Source organism: Trifolium dubium (assembly GCA_951804385.1). Classification (NCBI taxonomy): domain Eukaryota; kingdom Viridiplantae; phylum Streptophyta; class Magnoliopsida; order Fabales; family Fabaceae; genus Trifolium; species Trifolium dubium. The sequence continues at coordinate 32,125,286 of OX638072.1, read as the reverse complement.
GGATAAAATTGGAATAAACAAGTTATAATTCATTCTGTTCCATCTACTTTCCAATCAATGGTGTGGGAAATTAACTTCATTCCCTCGTAAAATATCCAAACAATGGAATGGAATGTCTATTCCATTCCGTTCCGCTCCATTCCATTCCGTTATGTTCCGCTCCGCTCCGCTCCGCTCCGCTCCATTCTATACCATCAATCCAAACAGACCTTAAGGATAAAAAGTAATTTACTTATTCCCTTTCCTCCCCTCCCCTCGTTACAAAATTGGACTAAACATAAAATTTTAAAATTTTCCTTCCCCTCCAAACACTCTGAACCAAACAGGACCTTAGTTGCATTTTTCGCAAATGCTCACACACAAATAATCAACGAATGAGTAATCGAATCATGTAAAACATAACAAACAATAGGAAGAGAGTTTTCATCTTTTTTTCTTCATCTTAAAGGGGTGGTTTTAGGTCGTTTTTTGACCTGAGATCACCCCTGTGCGATCTTCCATCTCTTTTGATTTCAATAAGTGGTTTCCCGTTTAAGTTTTTTTTGTGTTGCTTTTGTGTTTCGTCGTCTTAGTGCGGCGTTTGTGATTTCCCATCTTGGTGCGGTGTTTGTGATTTTCCGTCGTGGTGCGGTGTTTGGTATTTCAATCTTGGTACGGTGTTCGTTTGGTTCAGATTGTTAGATCAACTTCAATCAACTCAAATTCGATCAATGAATAGATCATCAACGATGCAGATCCGAATTTATGGATAGCCCGGTTACTTTTATTTTGTCACATTATTTGTAGGCTTAAGTTTGCCGTTTTATGCTATTAACTTAGATGTTGTGAGTTTGTTCGCAGATTTATCCTTTTCGTTTTTAGCAATATTGAATTTCTGCTTGTATAATGTATTCGTCCAATTTAAATGAATAAATATCTTTATTAGTAAAAAAAATAAAATAGATCAAACACTTGAAGTTTCCCCACAAACACATTTTTCACATGATACATAATTCATATTAAATTTAATTGTTGTGCACTAACAGTGTAAAACATTTTTACACATGCATTCAATCAAAACACAATAAATTGCCACATTTATATGTTAGTTCCTTAAATATCTCCATAAATACTTACATGGCGTGATTTGATTGGATGCATGTGTAAAAATATTTTACACTATCAGTGCATAACAATTAAACTCTTCATATTTACCTAGCAAACATTTGACATTTCAAAAAATCTCAAGACATTTAAATTTAAGCATTGATAGAGACACATTCACTCTATCAATTATCACATAGACAATTACACGATTAATTCACAATAATTATTTAACAACATTCACAAATACACATTTTAGTGCAAAAGAACATTCGACTTTTACCTATATTTAACACTTATATTTTCATCGACACTTTCTGATACCTTTACATATTACATTATTACAAGATTTTGTACATGCATAAACGATTCAATATTTATCCACATTTTATTTCATTTTAAAATATAAAAATCGATATATTTGTACGTAGAAAAAATATATTTAACCCAAATATGTAGTATAATTTTTCCACAATATTGTTTTTTAATATATATTTGAACTGAGTGGCAATTAAGAATGAGAGAGAAATCCGAAGGTTTTGGCGCCCTTTCTCTCTGCACCATCCGCTCAAACAACGAACGGTAACTCATTGCCGCCTTCTTCCTCCCTCTCTCTCTCTTTCTCTCTCTAATAATTTCTGCATTTCATTTCATTGCATTCTCTTTCTCGCATCTTCTTATTAATTCTTTTACCTAATAACGTTGAGAAGATTTTTTTCACCAAAATTAACTACCGCATTCGCTTTAATCCAATTTTCATTTTCCCGCCAAATTAAACATGGTTTCACCTTACCGACGGAGAAGATTAGTAGCACCGTGAATTTCTTCGACAAAAAAAAAAGGTTTGTTTCGGTATCGAATTGACATTTCAATCTCATTTTCTAGATTATTTCTTTTATAATGTTTATTTTCAAGTTTTAGAAATGTTTATAGAAATCTTCGATTGTATTGTGTTTGCGTCGAGATAATATAATTATATGATGCATCATGAAAATTTAATTAGGTCTTCGTTGTGTTTTAAATGAATATACAGAATTTCTTTGCATTTATGCATGAATGTAAAGTCATAAATTTGTCCTCATAGAATAGCTCAAATGGTAAGAGTTGAGGGCATTTGGGTTGTTTAGGGGGAGTCCAGGGATTTATTCCTGGCGGGAGCAATTTATCTTTTCGATGTACAAAAAAAATGCATAAATTTGAACCGCGAAGAACAACTGAACAAGCTTTGGATTGCACGGTGTAGAAACAAATTGTTTTTTATTTGATTCAATGTGGGAAATATATGATGTGATTATATGAATAATGTTGCATGTCATGAAAATGTTTCGCGAATCTATCAGGAATGCAATTATGGAAACATGTTTAACGATGTTAATCACTATACCCTATGCGATTTCCAACATATATTATTTAATTGGTCAATTAACTATATGTGAGTATTTTGTGATTCAATCTTTCGTGCTAAATGACATCTCTGATAGAATATATTATAATGTTAGGTGAAATATTGCCTGAAATGAAGTAGTAATTCTGCCAGTTGAAAATTGGAATGCTAATTTCATTACCTTTTCTATATAGTGTAAGGTTAAAGTGTGCTTTAAAGTGAGAAGAAAATGGCGACTCTGGCCGATATTGGTATTTCTGCAGCCATCAATCTGTCATCTGCGATTATGTTCCTTTTGGCGTTTGCAGTGTTGCGACTTCAGCCTTTTAATGATAGGGTTTACTTCCCAAAATGGTATCTGAAGGGGATAAGAAGTAGCCCAACAAATTCCAGATCAATTGTTAAGAAATTTGTTAACCTCGACATTGGGACCTACATTAGGTTCCTCAATTGGATGCCTGCAGCGTTGCATATGCCTGAACCTGAGCTTATTGATCATGCAGGCCTCGACTCAACCGTCTTTATTCGGATTTATGTTCTTGGGTGAGTTAATGTGTACCCACTTTTCATTTAATGGATGAAGACCAATGCATGAAAACTCTAACAAAAAAGGACATTAAGACATGGCACTATACTGTTTTCTATTTTGGTCTTATTATGCTTTTCTCATGTTTAGTTATCTCATTTTTTCTAATGGGAATTTTCATATACAGTATCAAAATATTTGCCCCAATTACGCTACTGGCTTTTATGGTTTTGGTTCCTATTAACTGGACTGGAAAAACTTTGGAAGCACCCGCAGCCAAGGATTTGACATTTAGCAACATTGACAAGCTTTCAATATCGAACATTCCAATGGGATCAAAGAGGTGTGATGATCCCTTTGACATAGCTGTTCAAGCTCTATGTTACTCACTTTTTCTTTAACGAACCATAAATATTATTGAGATTTGAACGAGTTATTGATTGTGTTTTTTTTTAAACAAGTTATTGACTGTGTTAGGAACGCAATAGATGGTAAATTTGATCTTTGTCTTTTATTCTAGACAAACCAAATAGGAGTCCAAATATTGACTGAATTGACTTCTTTTGATATAAGAGTTGCAGACTCTTTGTATCTTGAATCTTGATATATAATTTGGTTGCTTCATACTTTAAGTTACGAAATTTCATGTCATTTTGTTCAGGTTTTGGGCACATATTGGTATGTCATATGTCTTCTCAGCTTGGACATGTTATAGTCTTTATAAAGAATACATGATTGTTGCAGCAATGAGATTGCGATTTTTGGCAGCTGAACGTCGCCGTCCTGATCAATTTACTGTAAGTTGGCCTCATTTTCACCGAGCTGTAATCTTTTGCCCGCCCTTCATAGATAAAAACATAAATAGTAACTAGTAAGTAATGTTAAAATTAGGACGCTTTGGAGTTTATTAGTTTGGGAAAGCTGATTAAGTGATGCTGTATTTTCTGTTATAGTAAGAGCTGAATAAATAGCTTATGCCAATTTCCAGTTGTCCTTGGGAAAGCTGAATGTTCTTTCTTAGTAACTCCTTTTCCTTTTTTTTTTACGCAGGTCTTAGTGAGGAATGTTCCCCCAGATATGGATGAATCAGTCAGTGAACACATTGAACATTTTTTTTGCGTCAACCATCCTGATCACTATCTGATGCATCAAGTATGTTGCTTAGTTACAACTACAAATAATGTGGCAAATATGAAACCTGTATTTAGTTGTTTTTATGTGCTTACTTAAAACACGTACAACAAAAACCAGAGACTCCTTTTCTATTAGGTGGATTCTCACAGATCAAGTAAATTTAATGTGTTTTGGTCCAACAGCAACATGTCTAATCCTAGAATGAGAAAAAATCGATTAAATTATGAACAATACTATCCTACAAATTTTAAATGGAAAAACTAACATCACTTGCATTGGTAAAAATGTCAAGCAAATATTGCCAACAACAACTCAAAATAGGAAACTAAAAATAAATATTTAGGTAAAAATTTGGACCAAACCCAACTTTTAATGCATTGGTCTTCATCTAGAAATTAAGATCTGTAATTTACTGAGATTTTCTTTTACGAATCAAAGACTTTCTACTATGAATTTTGAACTAGCACTACTTTTGTGATTTTCAGTGGTCTAACATGTGATTAATTTCTTTTGAATTATTGGTAGGTTGTTTATAATGCAAACACACTTGCATCAATAGTTGCAAGGAAGCAGGCATTGCAAAACTGGTATGTTTACTATCATAACAAATATGAAAGAGACCCTTCAAAGAGACCACTTACTCGGGTAGCTCTCTCTTCATGATTTACTACTAATCAACTTTTCCTAATTTGAGGGAAAATACTATCTTTTAGCCTTTATTTTGTTGTGAGATTAATTATATGGTGATATCAACTGATATCATTTTATGTTTCACAATTTGATTTCTTACTATATATATAGACAGGTATGATGGGTCTCATGGGGACTAAAGTTGATGCCATTGATTACTATACTGCATTGATTGACACGTTGAACGACACAGTAAGTACTTAATTATTTATAAGGAGAGTTAGAACTTTATTATTGATGTACAGTGGTTCTATAGATATTTGATAGATTACATATAATACATTTCATCGTGTTCCATTTTATTTTGTGCCATTCCCTCAATATAAATATGGCTTTGTAAGATTAGGAAGTATAATCAAAATATATTAATTGGTTATCATTGTTATTTCACTGGATAAAGTGGCTATGCAAATGAATTAGGTAAGTAGTTCAAGACATTTTGGATTTTTCATTTCATTCTCTGCTCTCATTTCGCAGGCTAGTTAGGTTGGCTCGTAGTTTATTATTTATGCTGGTCATCTCCTTGTTCTACAAATTGTATATGGCATGTATGCTTTACCTTCTCTCTATAGCAATAACTCATAAAGTAAGCACATGATATGAATGTTGATAAGGGAATGATAATGTGAGGCTACAAGTTGAAAAGAAGTGGAGAAGAATAAAAGGATAGTCATTCATGATATAAAATAGTCACTTAGAACAGATTAGAAATATGCGGTTAAATTTTCCCATTTGATTTTACTTGTGTGTGTTCACTTAAAATCTCTTCATATGTTATAAACGATCAATTTCATAGTGCTCATTTCAAACAGGAAGCTAAAGAAAGAGAAAAGGTTATAAACGACCCCGATGCTATTATCCCTGCAGCATTTGTTTCATTCAAAACCCGATGGGGGGCGGCTGTGTGCGCTCAAACTCAACAAACTAGTGATCCTACCGTTTGGCTGACAGAATGGGCTCCTGAGCCTAGGGATGTCTACTGGGAAAATCTTGCAATTCCATATTTTGACCTGAATCTTAGAAGATTGATCATGAATGTCTCTATGTTTTTCCTTACTTTCTTCTTTATGATACCTATAGCCTTTGTCCAATCTCTAGCTAACATTGAGTCAATCGAGAAGGTCTTTCCTTTCTTGAAAGCAACAATTGAAACGTAAGTGCTTTCTATCTTATAGTACCAGTTAGTTAGTTAGCATACTACTCTAAATTGCCAATTAATCTCTCCTTGACCCCTCAAGTGTTATCATCTGAACAATTTGGAAAGTACGCACAACATCTTTATGTTATTCTGTAAATTAATGGAGTTACTCATTGCAGGCCATCTATAAAATCTGTTATTCAAGGATTTCTGCCAGGGCTGGCATTAAAGATATTTCTCATAATGCTTCCAAAATTGCTCATGGCAATGTCCAAAATTGAAGGTTACTCATCGTTTTCCAGTTTGGAACGGAGATCAGCTTCAAAATATTATTTATTTGTTCTCGTCAATGTGTTCCTCGGAAGCATTGTAACAGGAACTGCATTTCAGCAACTCGAGCAATTCATTAACCAACCCTCTTCAGAGTAGGCTCTGAGCTTGATGTGTTTAGACAACTTTCATTTGGGCACTGAGATTTACAACAACTGTCATGATATTTCTATTAATAATATTTGCAGGTTCACAAAAACTGTTGGCAGCACAATTCCCATGAAAGCCACATTCTTCATGACATACATAATGATAGATGGGTGGGCTGGAATAGCTGGAGAAATCATCAGGATAGCTTCGTTAATCACATTCCACATCAAAAACACATTTTTAGTGAAAACGGATCAAGACAGAGAGAATGCTATGGATCCTGGTAGCTTGGAGTTTGCTACATCTGAACCTCGAATCCAGTTATATTTCATGCTGGGGCATGTCTATGCTCCAGTTACGCCTTTACTTCTTCCCTTCATTGTAGTCTTCTTTGCTTTTTCTTACATGGTCTATCGGCACCAGGTGAGTTATCGATAGAGTTTGTTACATGTTTTGTTAGTTATAATAAAGTTATATTGAAACAAGAAAAAAAAAGATGAATCATACGATTGAACCGATTTTTACTTTATTGTTTGATTGCTTCACTTATTGTATTACTATTACAGTATCACACCACTTTTTCTGCATAAACATTGATTTATTGAGTAAATAAATTTCATCATTCCATTTTTATTATGTTTAATTAGCGGTTATTTTTCGTGTCACAAGATTATCAATGTGTATAACCAGCAATACGAGAGTGGAGCAACTTTTTGGCCCGATGTCCACCGTCGAGTAATTATTGGCTTGATTATATCTCAAATTCTTCTGATGGGATTGCTTAGTACAAGAGGTGCAAATAAGTCGACACTATTGCTTATTGCGCAGCCTGTCTTGACAATCTGGTTCCACAGATATTGTAAAGGGCGCTTCGAATCTGCATTCGTAAAATTCCCCCTAGAGGTTGGTTAAGCAAATACCATTTACATGCATATATACAATATTTTGTATTAAGTTAACTTGAGACCAAAAGCAAGTTTTTAAGTCGCAGCCGTGATTAATGGTATTCTAATATTTAACCTCATTAGCATGACATATGAAATTTGATGACAGGATGCCATGGTGAAGGATACACTTGAAAGGGCTGTTGAACCAACCTTAAACCTGAGACTTTATCTTCAGGATGCATACTTACACCCAGTTTTTAAGGACAATGAGTTTGAAAAACCTGTGATCGTTGATGATGAAGAAGAGAATCCTCTTATTCAAACAAAGAGAACTTGTCGGAGTAGCAAGCAAGAATCTGATAATGAAACTGGTAGTGTAGGCGGTTGCTAAGGTACAATTGGCATTTGAGATTCCAAGAAATGACCATGAGATGCAGCAAGCAGTATGCCTACAACCAATTGCATCATTTATATGAAAAATGTTGTTGTATATACACCTGTATGTATTTGTTTTCTGTTGTTGTTGTTGTAATTAATGTAGAAAATAATGTGTTCAATGTAGATAACCAGTGAAAAGTATGTATATAAGTATATTTGATTCACTGATATAGCAGAATCAACTTCTTTATGACAATAATTTTGAAAAAATAAATAAAGATTTGGGAGTTCTTTTTTTTTTAAACTACGGTCGAATGGTCAAGAGTTACAATCATCTACCCGTGAAAATTAATCCTTAACAATTAGCCAAATAGTTAAGGTGTCACCTTGCAATCAAAAATTCCCTGCATTCATGCATTCAGAATATCAGTGACCGTTGATCAAGATCAGACAGTCTAAATTCACGCTCTATATTTTAAATTATAAAATTAAAATATTTCTTGGACTGTCTCATCTTAATCAAACGGTCGCCGATGTCCCGAATACATAATATGAGATCAACTGCATGGAATATAAATGCATAAATTAGGTCACTTTGATAATCATTTTTGATAGGCTTTAACCAACGGTGAGGAGCAAGAGTTGAGAAAGAAATGTCATTCTCCAAAACCAAAAAAACGTCTCTTCCTAAACCCCAAAACAATAACACAAACATGTAATGTGCGGTCCCATAATTAGATACCATCCACACCCACAACACCATCTTTTATCTCTTCAATCTCACTACTAGTTTCACACTCTAATGGCAAATCTTTTGCCATCAATTTCATTCTCAGTGATTCCATTCAATCACCATAAATATGGAACCAGATGCTCTTTCTTTCAGCATCAGCATCAAATTGTTGGTACAAATTTGAAAGATTTCATAAACCCATTTTCTCAGAATCTCACTTCAAAATTGTGTGCTACATCTTCAAGGTTGTCTATTGAAGAAACTGAGCAGAAAGTTATTCCTTTTACAGAATCAGAAGACATCAAAACATCATTGTCTTATTTGTTTCGGACAGAAATAGGTGATGGTTTGGTAAGGGTTTATGTTAAAAAGAAAAAAGTTACTTATTTTGTTTATATTGAGGTTTCTTGTTTGGAATTAAGGAATGTTGATGAGGAAACATTGGTGTTGTGTTGGGGTGTGTTTAGTGATGATTCATCAAGTGTTGATGATGGGAAAGGGATGAATTTGAGTCCATTGGTGAAGAATTCTCATGGAAAATTTTCAGTTGAATTGGAATTTGATGTTGAACAAGTTCCTTTGTATTTGTCTTTTTTGTTGAAATTGTCTGGGTTGGAAATTAGAACCCATATGAAAAGGAATTTCTGTGTGCCTGTTGGTTTTCGTCGGGGTTGTCCGTCTCCGTTGGGGATCTCATTTTCCCCTGACGGGTCTATCAATTTCGCAGTTTTTTCGAGGCATGCAGAGAGTGTGGTATTGTGTTTATATGATGATGGTGATACCGGTGTAGAGAAGCCTGCTTTGGAGATTGATCTTGATCCTTATGTTAATAGATCAGGTGATATTTGGCATATATCTTTTGAGAGTGCAAGGAATTTTGTGAGCTATGGTTATCGCTTTAGAGGAGCTAATAGGGATAACAGTTATGGTGAGTGTGTTGTTTTGGACCCTTATGCTAGAATTGTTGGGAATTCTTTTCCTAATGGTATTGACTCAGTGAAGAACCTTGGATTTTTGAGAAAGGAACCTGCTTTTGATTGGGGTGATGATTACCATCTGAATTTGGACATGGAGAAACTAGTGGTGTATAGGTTGAATGTGAAGCGGTTTACTGAACATCAGTCGAGTCAACTTTCCGGTGATTTAGCTGGGACGTTTTCTGGTTTGGCTAAAAAGCTGCAGCATTTTAAAGATCTTGGTGTGAATGCTGTTCTGCTGGAGCCAGTTTTCACATTTGATGAGAAAAAGGGACCTTATTTTCCTTGTCATTTTTTCTCTCCAATGAACCTTTATGGACCATCCGGTGAACCTGTATCTACTATAAATTCTATGAAAGAGATGGTGAAAACTATGCATGCCAATGGGATAGAAGTTATAATGGAAGTTGTTTTCTCCAATACTGCTGAAACCGGTGCTCTACAAGGTATTGACGACTTATCTTACTATTATGCAAATGGGGTCGGTGGTTTGAAGGTACACAGTTCTTTGAATTGTAACCATCCTATAGTGCAAAATTTGATTTTGGATAGCCTTAGGCATTGGGTAACTGAGTTTCACATTGATGGTTTCTCTTTTGTAAATGCTTCACATTTGTTGAGGGGGTTTCATGGAGAATACTTGTCTAGACCTCCCTTGGTCGAAGCAATTGCTTTCGATCCAGTACTGTGGAAAACTAAAATAATTGCAGATTGTGGGGATCCCAATGACATGGAACCAAACGAGACTCGATTTCCTCATTGGATGAGATGGGCTGAAGTAAATACAAATTTCCGCAACGACGTGAGGAACTTTCTAAGAGGTGAAAGTCTTCTTAGCAATCTTGCAACAAGACTTTGTGGGAGCGGAGACTTGTATTCCGATGGAAGAGGCCCAGCTTTCTCTTTTAATTACGTTGCTGGGAATTTCGGACTTTCTCTTGTGGACTTAGTCAGCTTCAGCAGTGATGATTTAGAGGCGGAGTTGAGTTGGAATTGCGGAGAAGAAGGACCTACTAATAAAACTGTTGTCCTCGAAAGACGACTCAAACAAATCCGTAATTTCCTATTCATCTTGTTTGTGTCATTAGGAGTTCCTATTTTGAACATGGGAGATGAGTGTGGTCACTCTTCTGGTGGTTCTCCTGCATACAGTGAGACAAAGCCCTTCAATTGGGCTGCTTTGAAAACAGGTTTTGGTAAACAAACAACACAATTCATTTCCTTTTTGACTTCATTGAGAACAAGACGGAGTGATCTTCTCCAGAATAGAAGCTTCTTAAAAGAAGAAAACATCGAATGGCGCGGAATTGACATGGCTCCGCCAAGATGGGAAGACCCATCCAGCAAGTTCCTGGCCATGAATTTGAAGGCCGAAAGACAGGAGCTCCAAGAGAGTTCTGTATCTTCTGATACATTAGGGGATTTATTTATTGCTTTCAATGCAGATGATCACCCAGAGACTGTAGTTTTACCCTTGCCTCCAGAAGGGATGTCATGGTACCGCTTAGTCAATACTTCTCTTCCATTTCCCGGGTTTTTCTTAACCAGTGGTGAAATTGTCCCTGAGCAAATATCAGGTTTGTATACTTATGAAATGAAGTCTTACAGCTGCACTTTGTTTGAGGCAAACAATAGTATTATTTAGAAGTAATATTATTCTCAGTACACCTCCTCCCTCCTCATCCTCTGTAAATTTTGTCGTTACTTTAAATTGCCATCTCAGTTATAGATTTGTAAATCAATAATTACGATATAATAATTAATAAATAAATTAAAGTTAATGAGGATGAGTACCGGGAAATATATGCGTCTGCGCGCATCCTCTGTATACATACTCAGTATTTTCATAGATTGCTTCTTGTTTCTCATGCCCAGTGATTGAGGATTCAATTAGCTTTCCATGGACTCATTGTCATCTTTATGAAGATTTCTCTAAAGTAGAGTTATCTTTAATGTGAATGAATAAAGTTTTTTTTTCTTTCAATTATTATGATCATTATACACTTCATATTAGTTCAAAGATAAATATTTCATTGTTTAATTTAGAGACAGACTCTCTCAACTTTTTTCCTTGTGCATTCAGGTCAGTAATTGTATTGTTAAATCTAAGAAATAACTTAGAAAATTCCATCATATCCTGGATCATTCTTTACTGAGTTTTCTATTTTGAAGTGATAAGTTAGCATAGTGAGAAAATTTGTAGTTGACATTGTAACCACCTATTATATGTTATGCACTCTAAAGCGAATTGGTCACTTTAGAGGAGCCTTCTTTACCCCACTCTGTTCTGAACTTACAGGAATGCATTTTACCTCTCAAGCAAAGTTCATCCATAACAGGGTATCATAATTTCACATGGTGCTCGCTACGATCCTTGATGCTGTTAACTGATATCATACAAGATTGAAGATAAAACTAATGAAAGTGGATTCAACCAGATACAGTTTCATGCATTTAAGCATTACCATATTCACATAATTTTGTTTGCATATATCACCCACAATATGATAGTTACCGGAAAAAACATCGACAGACTCAAATTACCAAAAAACACATTGCCTGTATAAAAGATATTTGATCAAAAGTTTACTGAAATAGGTAAAAGTATTCTATTGTGCCAATTTGAAAACATTTTTTTTCTATTGTCACATGTAATTGATTTACTGAAGAAGAACATCATGATGAACTAGGAATTCATTGCAAGGTATATAAACTGCCTTCACTAACATCATTTAGAGCTAAAGCCTAAAAGGTATTAATCGGTATAGTATTTGTCAGTTCTGATAGAATTACAACATATTTTCAAATTTTATTATCATTTCAGCTGCCGCACCCATGACATCTATCCCTCCAATTTCCAAAAGGTGGAGGGCCAACTCATCTTCATTCATTAGTCTTAATCCCTTGCTTAGTCTCTTCAACAATTCCACATCAACTTCTCGGACCCACATTGGAGTGCAACCCACCACCAAGCTCATAAAACCTGACACATAGGCTCGCCAAGTAGCATGATGGCAATGCAGTGATGTATTCCTCTCCAGGGTGCTTGCAAGGAATTCCAAATGCAACCCAATAACCACTGCCCGTTGATTTTGTGGAGCTGAACAATGGTCAATACCCCATGCAAATGCCGTACTAAGCATAACAAAAAATGCCAGTGCATAGCCGCTAAGCATAGCAACCAACGCTCCAGATTCCCCACTATCCTGTTCGAACATATCAGCTGATAAAAACCAAGAAGGAACAGTGTCTTTTATCAAAGATTTAACCAACTTTTGCCCACCCGATATCCAAATCAACGAAGCTCCGAGCAATGCGGCATGCTTGACACGTGCCATGTATCCAATAAGAGAAACCTCTCCACATTTCATTCCATACTTGATTTTCTTTTGTTGTTTCTTTACATTGCCTTTAGGTAACTCACTACTTACAATGTCTCTAACCGAAAGCATTAGAATAGACATGATTTCTTTGTTCAAAAACATGATATCCCCAATAGACCGGTACACTCTTAAGTAAAGAATCCCTGGAGCAACTGGAGAGACCCCGCCGGCAACTTGGGAAGCAAGACCATTCCCAAGAAGGGCACCAACACCACCATTATTATTCATACATGTAGAGCCAAGTCCAAGAGTGGATGTGAAGCAACTTTTTAACAGTTGAACTACCGCATTTCTGTTGTGGTGGAAGACAGTTCCAGAAGCACGAAACATAAAGTAGTCACTCCAACGCTTCACCTTTTGAATCCATAAAGAAGTCACAATGGGCATACAGGGCCAGGGGCAACCAGAAGCAACAGCATTAAGAGCTGGGCCAATCAGAACGAGGAACCTCCCGTTGCCTTTCTCAAGTTTGTATGTTAGGCTTACAAAAGCTGCCAAAGGCAAAGGAAGTGTAGCTGGAGAGTCCCCATCTGTTTACAGAGAGTTTAGAATACTGTCAATATAATGGACCTTTCTATTTCAACATAAAATAACAATAAAAATCAAACTTAGTACAACACAAACGTAATTGCCAGCATGAGTGGATATTTATAAATGAAAATACAGCTAGTTGATTAATTTGTCAAGGGTATAGATATTTGTAACAATGCCATTATAGTTGTTTTTAAAAAAAATGCAGTAGTGACCAAGATCAATTACCTATAGCAAGGCTAGGTACATCAACACCTGTGTCTGCTAAAATTTTCTTTATTTGTTGTTCAACAAGAGATAAATTTGCAGCAGGGCTAGGCCAATCGGTTCCATTCATTAAAGCTGGCTTCCATATGCCCCTTGTAACTTCAGCTGAAAAGTAGCTTGCAATGGCAACCAAAGATGCTGGAATAAAATTGGCTAAATCTTCGAGGCCTTAGACAAAAAAATAAAAATAAATAAGTCAAGTTACACAGCTAACAACCCAAACAAATATTAGAAGTATTAGTATTAACAATCCAGTATAGGTTTGCCAAATTTTAATGAAAAATTTATTCCATGCAATAATAAAGAAGCATCATAGTGATCTAAGACCAAGTTTGTATTTTAGTGAATTATACTCAGAAATTTAATTTATTACAACAGCAGGTTTGTAGATTTGGTATCTTGTGGAATATTTAGATTCCCTGCATTCACCAATCACCTCTCTCTTTCTCTCCCCAACTTGCATTTTTTTAATTAAAATAAGGGTAATACAATTTATTTAAATTTTCTAAATATTTTTTATACATTTTATAAAAAAAAACATTTATTTTGTTTGAAACGTAACAAATCCACTACCTTCTTTGTTTAGTAAATACTAGAAATTATTAAAATATTGCATGAAAATTTAGAATTGTTATAAAAAATGATAGAGAAGTTAACATGAGACGACGCCCACATCCTTTCTCATTTATTTTCCCATTACTCTCTCCCTGGCCCCCCAAATATACATCCCTTTTCAACCTACAAATTCATTTATATCTTTACATCTGCATTCTAATCTAGAGTCTAGACATCCGCACCCCACATTTTGTGACAATCATACCTTTCAAAGTATCAACCCCCCATTGTAATCCTAACTAAATATAATTCAAGTTAAAAACAGAGAACAAGGCAAACCTGTAGCCAATTCACAGGTAGAAACTCTTCCATAAGCACAGGCATTCAGAGAAGCATCCAGAACAAAGGGAATGGCTTCCAGGATATCCCAGGCAGGCACTTTTAGCTTCATCAAAGCATCGTCCAGTGCAGATCCAGATCCAGATGAATTGTGGCTTCCTGAGGTCGTAGGTGTCAAAGGTTCAGAACCATCATTTACCTTCTTAAACATCATGCATAGTAAAGCATCAACAATCTGATGAACATGCCCCCCAGGCACAAGATCAGAGTGGATCGAAGCAATGCATTGTCGATGTTGTTGATACCAAAAGTTTAGTTTTGGAAAGGAATCCATAAATACAGGTTCCTTAGGAAAATGTATAATTTTTGACAGTCTTTTGAGCTTTAGACTATCCATTGCTGATCTTCCAAATGAAGCTACTTTATAGTTTCGAACCAATAAAAGATATTCAGGACTAAATAGCGATCCAAGTGGTGGAGTTGCTGCATTGACCCTTACTTGCTCACTGGGTAAATGATCAAACTGCCAGAATCTAAGCAAAAGAGTAAAAGCATTAGAGAACACCTCATTGTGAGAGAGCTTTTCTCCGGTTGTTGCGACGGTCCATGAGACATCAGGATCGCATGAGCCAAAAACCTCACATATTTGCATTAACCCTGCCGCAAGTAATGGAACCTGAAATTAAAAAATCGCAACTTATATCAGCCTCGGGAAACAAGGTACATGCACCGTCAGTTCTCTGGTACAACACCCCTTCCTCCATTTTTTAAACTACTTTTTTTCCCTTTAAACTAAAAACTTAATTGATTTGAAGAGCCTTGCTAAACTGCAAAACACACACCTTAAATTGAAAAAGGATAGTTGACAATTGCACGTGTAAGTCAAGGGCTAATAAATAGAACATACCAAACCATGAAGGGAGAAAATATGAACACAGTCTATAGATGAAATTCCAACGAGAAGTGCATTTAGAAATGGAGCTTGGTTGATCAAATGGTTTTCGGTCCCAGCGTGATTAGGCAGACAAATAGGTGAGAGCAACTTTGTGATAAAAAGAATAGTGTGTTCCTGCAAACAAAGATAACAACGTAAACCTAAAGAAAATAACAGACAAACGAGACCCCAACAAAGCTAAAGAACTTGGTAGATCATACTGGCAGCCTGCTGAACAGAATACTCTCTCTAAGACTTTCTGTCAAAGTTTTGCAGAAGAAACAGTAAATCCAATCAAAAAAATCAATTTCACTTATTTTGATATAAAACTTGGAAAACAAGAAACAAAACAAAAAACAGTGCATTATTTGTAATTAAAACTGCAAACATAAATGCGAACATGAAGTGTTTTCTTAAACCATACAAAGTACAAACCCTGAAAACAGTTCTAGTCTCTCTGTAGCCAAAGTGTTAGGATTACCTGTACATTCCATCCACGTACTAAAGATGCACCACACAGAATGGTAGCAGCAAATATCTTCTCTTCATCTGAACCATCAATTGCAATTTCGTATATCTTTTCAATCTCCGCTAAGCTTCCAACAAATCCAAAAGCTAAAGTTCAGTTGCCATACCTTGTACATTTTGAAAAATGAGCGAGTAATATACCCAGCTTTAGAAAAGAAGAGTCTATATGTTGTGCGTGCACTAGGAAATACTATCATTAACCAGACAGCTGCCCGGTTCAAATACAAAAAGTCTCTGTTATGTGTGTGCATGTCTTTTATCTATGAGTCATAGATCTATATTTTGTCTTGAAAACAAGAATCTCGTCTTTTTTAGATGAACTGCCTTTTGATCCAGGAACTATGGGTAGACTAACTTAGCTAAATTTTATCAAGAAAAAGGTTGTTGTACAGCAACCTTTCATATTATATTGAATACATGTTATTTCCACATTTATTGTTGAATGTTGATTATATATTTAACATATCACAGCTATTCTAATACCTTGACAGGTTTTACAAATCCTTTATGTGTTACTATAATATACTAGATGGGAAGTTACTTATGATATACTTAAAGAAAAAGACGAGATTCTTGTGGGCGCAGAAACAACTAACCAGAGGAGCTAATGTCCTAGATGGTTTTAAAGAAAAAAAAGAAGAAAAAGGAACCTTCCATCTTAGATGGTTTCTTTAACCAATCACTTTGCCCAACTTGTTCCCTTCTAAAACTAATTTTAAGAGGCAAGTGACGAGGGTACAGAGTATAGGGATGATATGAGTCATCAGCCTACCTGGAAGCGGGAGTTGCAGCTAAGACATCGACTAATCCAGGAGTTAATTGTGACCCCTTCATCAATGAAGACCAGCCATCTACATGATTAGAAATGCTGGAAGGAATTTGATTGCTGCAGGCATTCACATAGCCCGGCCAAAAATAAGCCGATGTGTCAAGTAGATTTCTTGCAATACAGGCCTCAACAATTAGATGGCGTAAGTTGCCAGCTGCAAGCGAAAAAAAATTGAAAGTGTCACTTGTACACCAAAGAGGCTTGAAACAAACATGAAAGGCTTTTACGAAATAGAGTTATAATATGAAAGCGGGTGACAAAAAGGCAAAAAGAGCACTGTTTGAAAACAAAAATATGATGAAATTTCTTAGTGCCAAGGGTAAAGGTGTGGTCAACAAAGCTATTCACAACTAAAATTGTGAGAAGAGTAAATGAGTTTAAAAAATGCTAACATTGACTGCCCTTCAGTCCAAAAATTTGTAATATTAGCACCGTCATATTTTCTCTTTTTACATAGATCCCTTTTATTATTTTAATTTTGATTCACTCCAATAGTTGATCTTAGCCCTGCTTCAGTTAAAACATACCGATAAAAAGGGAACATGTTAATTGGAAACGCAAATTCTTTAACAAACAACAAATTACATATTATTACCACAACAAAGAAACTACTCACAACAATTCATGGGCAAGTCAGCCATGCTCAATGATTCTGACTGCCCACTACACACTGGGTTTCCTGATACCAACATAATAGCCTTGGCAGCAGCTTGATTGGCTTCCACGAGAACAGCTTGAGGTGGAGTAAGCAAAAACTGAAAATCGCCCAATAACTGTAAGCTAGTAATCAATTCCCCGCGACGCTTCCCTGGAACCTGTTTATTTTTTCCTTGATTTGTAGGGTCACATTCAGCTTCTTCAATCAGTTCACTTTCCTCTTCTTCAATAATATTTGCGACCACATGGGTTGTAATGCTCAATAACATACACATGCCGGTATCAAGACGAGGTACAGGACATTCATTTGAATCTCTTTCCTAAAATAACACGGGCAATAATATACATTATAATTGTTATGTTAAGATTATATTGAGTCCAATTGCATGGAGTTTTCCTGGGTTACTTGATTTTATGTAACGAATCAGTTGATGAATTGAATGTAAGACTACATGTGGGTACATAGACAAAGTAATGTAAATGATATGCAATATGATCTTTCCTCGTTGATGCTTAACTATATATCATACACAAGAATAAATCAATCAAGCAAATTTTCATAGAGAATCCATTAGCTCTCCCTTCCCTTTTGTTAAACAATACATACCCTTTGAACCAACCGGAGTGCTGCCATCCATAAACCCAAAAATGTATTGTGCCACATAGTGCTATTAACTGCGTGTAAATTTTTTACCATACCTGCAATAAGAATATCAAATATTATGCGCTACTCCCACTCAAAATATGCCATTTGAATTGTTTTTCTATGTGAGCATTTAGTATCCTCGCTTGGAATAAATTGAGATATCTGTTGACATTTATTTATCACCATTTTTCATCTGCCACTGCCAGAGCAGGGAGGAATGCCGCTTCTGGAGCAGTTTGGCATGATTAAGGAATCTATTGGATGAAGTTAGAAAGAGAGAATGTCATTCACAAGAATAAGTATTGTTCAAACAACTTCACACTCACAGTGCATAGTCTACCATCTCTCTCCATGACAACCAAAGGATGGCATCTTGGGTAGAAGAAATGAAAATAGAAAATGTGATTAGATAGTAGGTTTGACCATGTAAAAACTGGCATGGAAGAATAATCCAAGTACAACCCTTTGAGTGGTAATAGAATCAAGTAATTAGATTCACAGCTAGCTGGGACTAGAAATTGTCCCCAATCCAGGTGCAGTAACAGCTAAAATTTGGAATATTTACTGATAAATATTTCTTGCACTTCTAAATTAAAATTTGAGTTTGTTCGTGTAAGTAAAAAATAATTTTCTAAATTAAGAGGAATTAGAGTGAAAATACATTAGTGGTGTTTAAAGAGAGAACATGAAGTCAAAGAAAAGAAAAGAAGTGAGGTGGTCTGACTTGAGTGCATGTTCTTCAAGTTTGAGTTGCAATGAATATATAAAGGCTGGTCAATGAGATTGAGCATGAATGTGGAAGCTATAGTCCTCCACTACTTAAGATAAAAATTGATGGAGAGTTTTATATGTGAAATGAAAGCTGTCAGCTAGAAAACAGGACTGGTATACTACAATTTTTGTGTGTATGATGTAAGATTCGGGTATACTACTAGGGTTTGGGTTTGTGTCAGATTTTTTTGAAGTTGATTGATTATTATCTGTGGATTTTAACAAAGGATGTTTGAGGATAAGTAAGAAACTTAGAAAACAACGTTGTCTTTATTGAGTTTTTATTTTATGGATTTTTCTTCTTGCGTTTAATTTGATTCTCTGCTTTGTGGAGGAACTTTGCCCAACATCACGATTTAAAATAAAATAAAAATAAAATCAACCATACATTCATACCAGTAATAATTTCAATAGCACTAAAAGCTGCTACATGCCCTCCATCCAAAGCATCTTCAAGTATAAGATCAATAGGAAGCCAAAGTGAAGACCAACTACTACCATAAGATTGACCAGCAAAAGATATCTGAGAACCAGCAGGTATGACTAGATTAGACTGCAACTTAAATTTTGTATTGCATTCATGAGATACAACCCCGTTGATATTTTCCATCAAAGATACAAGGGTGTCTGCGTTAATATGTTTCAAATTCCTCAAAATTGAAGATTTTGATGCAAGCAACTGCATTTGGTGATTGAAAGATTCCCAGTGGGATGGCCTACAAAAGATAACATTCTTAATTGAAGGTTCCAAAATCTAAAATGAGATTTACTCATAATTAGTATTTAGACAGTTTACATCTTTGATGCAAAGTTATGAAAACTAGGTTCTTACATGTTTCGATGAACTAAGGAAAGAAGCCTTGATGTCATTTTATTTTGCAAAAATTCTACAATGATCTCAATAGCCATAGTTTTGTTTTCCCTTTGCAACCCCTCCTTCTGCTTGGTTTTCATTTCATTGATGCAGTCAGGTTCATCAACATCCATATCGTGTGATCTGCTTAGCCATCTTGGCTTATTCTCTGGATCATGATCTAATAAACCTTCATCATCCAAAGATGCTTCAAGTAACTGCCATAAAATTGAGAAGACAAATTCAACAAGAACAACTCCTGGTTCACACCCCTTTTGGCTGTATACTTGTGAAAGCTGAAGAACGTTATCAATTGATTCCATAATCCTGTGAAACCATTGGATTAGTAGTATTTACAAATACATAATGAACCTTCCACATCCCCAGAGAGAGAGAGAGAGAGATAAAGGAAAATACAAACTAAAAAATGTAGAATTGAGCAGGTTTATGTTCTTTTTATGGTAAAAGGTTTCTTCAAATTTACAGTCTATTAAAATTTCCAAAAGCATGATATTTATTAATAGCAAACACCAAAGCAGTTAATTGTCATCAAGTTAACAAGTAATAGTATGAATATATAATAGAAAACAAAATGTAATCATCAAAGACAAATCCAAACTTACTTTTTATCAACAATGCACTAGATTAATAATTTTTTTAAGATATATCCTTGAGATAATGCCTAAAGTCCACGTTAATTACCTATAAACTAAAAACATACTCTGCAGTATATAAATCTCTAAAATCTTATCCCAGTTCATGAGGTGAATGGTTTGAGCCTTTTAGGAATAAAAAGTTGTAGCATTTGGTTCAGTATTGTTAAATAGGGGCGCTGTAGCACTATTGCATAGTGAAATTTGAACAAAACAGTATTCCCGCCAATACGCTATTTAGTACAAAATATTCTAAAATAGCAGCTGCAGTGGTGCTATAGCACTACTGCATAACTGAAGTCGATCAAATCATTATTTTCCCCGAACCACAACTGACAACAATTATTTGGTAGCAAAATTATTTAAGTGCGAATATAAATAACAAAATCATTAGAATTAGTATAAACCAACTACCCTAAACATATTCAAGAGCTAATAAAAAAGTTTCTCTCTCTGTAGCAAATTTTGTTAGGATTAGTATAAACCAACTATCACAAACATATTCAAGAGCTAATAAAGTTGTATTCCCTCTGTAGCAAAATTCTTTGGAATTATTCCAAACCAACAACTATCCGAAAAACTTACTCTGCTATGTGAACACACCTGATTGAACTTAACCTTGTGATGAATTTCAACTTTTATTCAGAACAATACATACTTCAAAAAATCAGGATAATAAAGATTAAACATCAGAGCTCAAACAATTTGATCACAGAAAAAAATAACACGTGAATAATTTCATATCTAACAAGAATTGAACCTCACATTTCATAGTTGGGAGAATTGATATGAGATTGAAGCTTGAACACATTTAGCTTGACCAGTTCCATATAAAGTCTATAAGCTATCGGATGAAATTCCCTCCTCGGAACAATCCTACAATCATACAAAAACATAATCAATAATAATAATAGTGGATGACAAATTTATTTATTTTTTTGACTTTCACCCTCTGGTTCATGGAGGAAAGGGACCCTAATAGTTCAGAGTTCAGGACGAGTTCTGGCATTAGTTTCAGTCCCCTCCCAAACGCAGTTGCAAGGGGATCGAACTGTGTTTCAGTCCAACGCTAATCACCACTGAACCAACTAAATTTTGGCAGTGGATGACAAATTTACAATGAAATTTACAACTCAAACCTAATTCGACTTACATAAACACAGTACATTGCATAGAGAAAAGGACAGAAGGGAAAAGGTAACAGAAATGTGAAAGGACGGACCTAGCGGAGAGAAGAGCGAGGAGGAGTAAAGGAGGGAGAATGTTTCGTGATGCGGCAGCGTGTAGAAGCTTCCAAGCGGTGGGAGAGTGATAGTTCCAAAACAAATGAGAGACTAAACGGTGAGCGAGGTCGACGGAAGGGAGAATGATGGCGGAGGAGCGAAGCGTTGAAGTGATTTGAACTGCCCATACGTTAGGATCGGTGGTATTACTCTCCAAAGCGAAGTTGGTTTGGCGGAGAATCGCGTCCCAGAGACGTTCATCGCCGTCGCTGGTTTGGACGGGAACCGCCGTTGTCGTCATCAAGTAAGAGTGAGAATGAAATGTGTGAGACTGAGACTGAGAGAGTGATGATTATTTGTAGAGAGTGAGTAGAATGAAGGTGCATGGGGTTATGAATTTATGATTTTTTTTTTTTAAAGAATGGTTTATTTTATTTATTATAATTTTGTTTATTTTACCCCTTTTTTCAAAAAGACAAAAAAATCCCTGATTTTGTAGAAAGTGAGTAGAATGAAGCTTCTTCAATGGAGGGTTTAGGACTATGTTTTGTTGAAGATTGTCGTGTGTTTGGTTGGGAAATTGAGAATAAAGAAATAGAAATATGAAAATTAATGTATGTATTTGAACTAAATTTGAAATTATTGTTTCTCTCTATTACACATTTAGATAAAAGAATTAATGTGTAAATTTATTCACCAAATATGGAGCTTCATCGGATGTCAACTTATTGACTCATATTTCTCCTCCATGAAGTCTTTGTGATCTTTTTAACAATAATGCAATGAAAATCTTTTTTTCTCATAAATAATTTTTAGTTTTTTTTCCCCTTTTTTTAGCTTCATTACCAAAAAAATATATGGGGCCTACTTCCTCTAAAGTGAGAAGATTGCTTTATCCGCCCCCTTAATTACTCCCACGCCCCCCAAAGTATCTAAACTACCCTTCGGAAGATATCTTCCGAAACACATCAAGGCAAAAAAATTTCGGAAGATACAAACCGAAATTTCAAAAATTTTGGATCCTATAAACCGAAATTTTAATTTATGAGAGTTTTAAATTGGCGGGAGGCATTTCGGTAGATACGATTGGAAACAGAAATTTTGGTAGTTACGAGCTGAAATATCACATTTTTCGGAAGATACGATCCGAAATTTTGGTTTAAAAGCAGACTTGCAGCAGACTTGTCCATCACTCACACTAAAACATTCAACCACTCTTCTCTAAAGAAAAATGCGATTTATTTAGGGATTTCGCGTTTTTAAGCTCAAAATCATCATTTATTCGCTCATTTGGAGGATCACACACTCATTTGAAGGCATTAAATAGGTAATCATAACTTTAAACCGATTAGTTTTTGGTTTTTTTTAGAAATTCTGTGTACGCAGAAATTGGAAGATAACTTCCGAAACCAGATTGGTAGATATCTTCCGAATTTTTTTTGGAAGATAACTTCCAAACTGGGCTAGTAGTAATCAAATGTGCATTATTCTTAATATTTGCCTGGGCGAGTTCGGAGGATACAATCCGAAAAAACGTTTTTTTCGGATTATACGATCCGAAAAAACGTATTTTACTGATTATAGAAACTGAAAATTTTATTGCCCCAAATTGAGGGTATTTTTGGGTTTTTGGGGGGCCTAGAAGTAGTTTGAGGGGCCTAAAAAGCAAATTTCCTAAAGTGATTCTTGTGTACATTTTTTCATTTTGGGCTTAGGCCCTCTCTATTACCAAAAAATATATATTAATATGAGGTTGTAAGTTCTAATATGAATCTTTTAAGTGAGTTGCTTCAATACGCGGCTTAATAGGACCCACAAAACAATCAATGAATGAAGGTCACTAATGAAGTTGCACTTAGTTTCTTCTATGGGTGATCGCGGCGCGGTTCGATTTGGTTGAGCATAAAAGTCAACCTAACTATGATACATGCAGTTCGGTTTGATTTGTTGGTTTTTGAAAAGTCATCCAAATCAAACCAATGCGGTTTGGATTGGATCAATTTCTGCGGTTTATCGAAATATAAAAAACATGACAATGTTATCAACTTATTACAAAATAAACGTATAAAATATTAATATTTCAATGTTATATCCTAAAAGTTTTTTTATATCTTATAAAAAAAACTTATTTTTAATAACAACATTATAAATCTTAATCGCGTAAAATGATATATTTTGACAAATTATTTTATAGACTAAATTTGGATTGAGCTTGTTAAGTTGGATTGTGTAATAGGTTGATTGTTTCTAGTTGATATATATAGTTAAGTTAAATATTGCAGTTTGATTCGGTTTTATGAAATGAAAACCGCGAACCTAACCAAACTGTGCGGTCTAGTAGAAAAATGATTCGTGCGATTTTAACTAAATACAATTTTTTGCAGTTTAGATTGATTCGATTTACGATTTTATTTTTGAATTTGTTCGAATACTATCACCTCTAATTTCTTTTGTGTCGTTAACGTTTATGTAAACAAAAAATGCATCATATGTGACAACTTCAAAAGCGCCCTATCATGACAAATATCAACAAAAAAAAAATTAAAAAAGGGAAAAATAAAAACAACGATGAATTTCGACACACACATCATTGTGTCGCAACTACGAATAGGCATCAAATAAATGTATTATTTTGCATTGTGATTATGTCACCATCAATGACGCATTACAGTTACTTAATATGGAATTGGTTTAGACTACGCTAAACATTCACCTATCTTGGACTTCATGTCTGAGGGTTTGTGGACTGAGATATCATCATTTAGGCTTAAGTACCTCACCCACCTTAGGCTTCATGTTTAGGGTGTTGTAGATAGTACCAACCACGAAAATCGACTTACTAACATTCTTTAACCCGCATAAGCCCAAATACTAAAGCAACTCAAGCCAATAGTTGATAAGTTGATTCACAATAGGTATTGAGGTAAAGTAAATCAAGAAGAAGAGGACATGTTGCCTATTACTTTACATTTATAATGGTGGAAAAAATCCATCAATAATTAGTAAGGTTAATTTGATAAAAGTTTTTTCTTTTAAGTGAACAAATGTAGGACGAGGGGATGATGCAACAAGCTAAAACAAGAAATACTTATACTCAAAGAAAACTTACCCCAAATCAAATAAGGGAAATTTTTTTGGCTCAAAGAATACTTACAAAGATATATACATTCACATTTATGTTTATATTCCTCAAAGGATATACAGCTTGAACCAATCACCTTCTTGGTTCAAAAAAAATATTTTTACTACTAGACAAAATCCTTAGAATTAAATTGTCATAATCCTTTATCATTCGGATACTAAATTTTCAAAAAAAAAAAAAAAAAAAAACCCAATAAAAAAGATTCAGAAAACTTGGCGCGAAAGCTAACATTTTAGTCAACCGTATTACTCCATATTCCATAGTCTTCTCATATTTGAATCTTCTTCACTCATCTATGACCATGTGAGTAAAAATGACATATGAGCTTACGCAATCTTATCATTGAAAATTCAATTAACTCTTCTATTTAATCACCACTCACTAATATGATCATTCTTCATCAGATCCATCTCAAACCGCCATGGCTACTTCACTACCGCTTCAAGACAGAGTCGCAATCGTCACCGGCTCCTCCCGCGGAATCGGCAAAGAGATCGCACTCCACCTAGCTTCCCTCGGCGCCAAACTCGTCATCAACTACACTTCCAACTCAAATCTCGCCGACTTAGTCGCCGCTCAGATCAACGCTAACGTTAACCAAGCCACTCCACGAGCCATAACTGTCCGCGCCGACGTGTCAGATCCAGCCGGTGTAAAGTCTCTCTTCGACTCCGCTGAAGAAGCTTTCAACTCACCGGTTCACATTCTCGTTAACTCAGCCGGCGTTCTCGACGCCGAGTATCCTACCATAGCAAACACAGCCGTCGAAAGCTTCGATCGCATCATGAACGTGAACGCAAGAGGAGCGTTTCTCTGTGCAAAAGAAGCGGCGAATAGGTTAAAGCGTGGCGGTGGAGGGAGAATTATATTTCTCACTACGTCTTTGGCGGCGGCGTTTAACCCAGGTTACGGCGCTTATACGGCGTCGAAGGCGGGAGTGGAGGCGATGACGAAGATTCTGGCGAAGGAGCTGAAGGGGACGGGGATTACGGCGAATTGTGTTGCGCCGGGACCTACTGCGACGGAGATGTTTTTCGAAGGGAAATCGGAGGAGACGGCGAAGAGAATAGCGGAAGGCAATCCGTTTGGTAGAATTGGGGAAACGAAAGATATTTCTGCTGTTGTTGGGTTTTTAGCTACGGATTCTGGTGAATGGATTAATGGTCAAATTATTCGTGTTAATGGTGGATTTGTTTAGTTAATCCGCTTGTTGCAAGTTCAACAGTGTATAAATCACAAGTTTATATGTTCTTTTTGGTTGCTTTGTTTTTGAAATAATTTATAATTTCAGTTATTATTTTGGGCATATTAGAATGTACAAGAACATGAAGTTTCCTATTGAAGTATGGGCTTCTGCATTTTTTAATTTAGACATTAGTAAGAGTGTTTTAAATTTTGTCAAAAATAAATGAAATAAGAGTGTCTCATAAATTTAGCTCAATGAATTGAATATTTGTAAGGATTGAAGTTTGAACTTTAGTATGCCCACTTATTCACGTGAGTTGAAGGGGACAGGGATTACGGTGAATTGTGTGGTGCCGAGACCTAGTTGTTCTTGGCAGGATTACAAAAGTCTTTGGCAAAAAAATAAATTTATTTATCTAAAAGAAAAGTTGATTTATATGACTAGTTTGACAAAACATGAAGAGTATTGCTTTTACAGTTTTGTCTTTAAAAAAAGAAAATTAGATAATGTTTCTTAAAGTATTTATTAGAGATTGTAGAAAAATATCCACTTTAATTAAGGGTATGTTGTGGTAAAGAAATATTTAATATTCTTAGAAATTTGAAAATAGTCTTATAAAGAAAGACAAAAAAATTTCAAAATAATCTTATAATTAGGGACGGGGAGAGCATTATGGGTGCGCTTATTTCAGCTTTTTTTTAAAAAAAAATAACTTTTTTCATTTTTGATGTGTTTGTTTCGAATTTTCATAAAAATCATTTTGTTAATTGATTTTCTCAAAATCTATTTTTTATAAAAACAAAGACAATGTGTTTGTTTTCATAAATGATTTTTATAATTATAAACAAACAGAAAACAACTTTAGATTTTTTTTCAAAATCTCTATAAAGTAAATCTATTTTTTTTTAAAATAAATTATTTTAATCTTAAACAAACTCACTCTATGTTGTAGCATAAGCCACTATGGATAATCATGCTCTTAAGGACACATGTTAATAATTTAAATAAAGAAATATCGTATCGAAATATTTGTGTATTTAATTTAATTTTCAAAAAATAACAAAGAACTAAGAGGAGAAAAAAAGTAATAGAATCAAACCAATATTAAAATCGATTAAAATTATATATTCATTAAAAATGTATAGATCTTTCATATTGGTGAATTTCAATAACATATAACATATTAAATAATTTGTAATTTATATAAAATTTCATACGAATTATAAATTTAATGATAAATTTTGTTAATTTTTATACTGATTAAAACGTTACTGCACTACAAGATAATTGGAAATTTCCTACAAATATTACCAAGGAAACTTTATTCCTAGCAAAATACAAATGTTTCCGACGAAAATTTCTTAAGAAAGCAATTCACAGAAAAGTCAAATTTATGCATGTTTTCCTATGTCGTTACCGATGAAAATTTCCTAAGAAACTGCTTACACACTGATCAAGAAATGCAGTTTATAGATGCCCTCGTGAACCAAAAAACTTTCCTAAGAAATTATTTTAGGAAACTGTTACACACTGATCAAGAAATAAATGCAGTTTGCAAGTATTCACGTGAACCATAAAACTTTCCTATAAAATTTTTCTAGGAAACAGATTACATTAAAGAAATGACCGTATGATAGCTGCCTTACACACTACATCATATAAAATCTTTCACACTTCAAAACACCAACACTTTCTCTACTTCTTACATATCTAGTATATTTTTACTTTTCACTCTCTATAGAATAAGATTATTAATATCAAAGTGTTTTCTCAACTTATCATTTTCTTCTTATTCTTTTTCATCTTTTTTTTTTTGATGTTTTTATTCACACTTTTGTTTTTTTGAAACTACAAATTTTTTATTATAAGGAATTGGAAGGTACAGGCAATACACAAACAATCCTGCAAAAAAACAAACAAGGACAAGCCAAGCTGATAGGCTATAATTACATTTTTTTTAACCACATGACATCTAAACAAATTGATAGATATAATTGAATGGTTCCTTAGATTAATTGATCATTGAATCAGATACTAAATTAAAAAAAAAAACAAATAGAACAGATTCAAACAACTTGGCGTGGAAGCTGCTAACATTTAAGTCAACCATATTATATTCCACAGTCTTCTGGTATTTGAATCTTCTTCACTCATCTATAATAACCTATGACTATATATGTTCGTAAATGACATATGAGCTTACGCAATCTTATCATTGAAAATTAAATTAACTCTTCTATATATATATTTAATCACCACTATGATATGATCATTCATCATCATAGTCTCAAATAAACCGCCATGGCTACTTCACTACCACTTCAAGACAGAGTCGCAATCGTCACCGGCTCCTCCCGCGGAATCGGCAAAGAAATCGCACTCCACCTTGCTTCCCTCGGCGCCAGACTCGTCATCAACTACACTTCCAACTCAAACCTCGCCGATTCAGTCACCGCTCAAATCAACGCTAACGTTAACCAAGCCACTCCACGAGCCATAACCGTCCGCGCTGACGTGTCAGATCCAGCCGGTGTAAAGTCTCTCTTCGACTCCGCAGAAGAAGCTTTCAACTCACCGGTTCACATTCTTGTAAACTCAGCCGGTGTACTTGACCCTGAGTTACCTACCATAGCAAACACAACCGTTGAAACATTCGATCGCATCATGAACGTGAACGCAAGAGGAGCGTTTCTCTGTGCAAAAGAAGCTGCGAAGAGGTTGAAGCGCGGAGGTGGAGGGAGAATTATATTTCTGACTACGTCTTTGGCAGCGGCGTTTAAGCCAGGTTACGGTGCGTACACGGCGTCGAAGGCAGGAGTAGAGGCGATGACGAAGATTTTGGCGAAGGAGTTGAAGGGGACGGGGATTACGGCGAATTGTGTGGCGCCGGGACCTACAGCGACGGAGTTGTTTTTGGAAGGGAAAACGGAGGAGACGGTGAAGGGAATAGCGGAAGGTAATCCGTTTGGTAGAATTGGGGAAACGAAAGATATTTCTCCAGTTGTTGGGTTTTTAGCTACGGATTCTGGTGAATGGATTAATGGTCAAATTATTCGTGTTAATGGTGGATTTGTTTAGTTAATCCGCGTGTTGCTTGTTTTCAAAGAATTTTATAATTTCAGTAGTTATTGTTTTGAGCATATATATTTGAATATACAAGAACATGAAGTTTCCTAATGAAGTCTAGGCTTCTGCATTTTTTAATTTAGACATCAGTAAGAGTGTTTAAAATTTTGTCAAAATAAATAAGAGTGTTTAAGCCAGGTAATTGCGTACACCGTGTTGAAGGCGGGAGTGGAGGTGATGACGAAGATTTTGGCGGAGGAGGTGAAGGGGACAGGGATTAGGGTGAATTATGTGGGATATTATTTAGATTAATTGGTAGGCGTAGACATATTACAAGTATGTGTAGGACCAGAGTCCAAACTCTAATAAATCCATTTATTTTCAGAGTGAATTATTGATATTTTAGCTACTAAATTACTTGGAACAAAACATATACTTGTGAAAATGAGTTGTATTAATCTTTACTTATATTTTTAGGAAAATATTAACATGTATTTTAGAGCATCAACATTCGTGTTAGTCAAGTGAGTGGTGAAAACAATTCTCACCTAATATACACATTCCAATTATTTACATCACTCAACTATATTTGTTAAACATTTATTTTACACATCTAAAACTTTAACATAGATCCCATGGTATACTTCAATGCAATTGCCATATGTTGAAATACAATGAAAGATATAGCAAGCAATAGAAAAGCAACCGGTGCCAAGAACGGATACGGAGTAGAAATTTACCACGTCACTTTCATTGCATTATCCATATACATGTCATTCATATACCACTATCACACACCACTTACATATGTAGTATAAGTCATTGGAAAATTCTAAGTTACAATAGATAAATCATTATGTACCGGTATAATAGAAGATTTAACTAATAAAAAACTATCTTTTATCCACATCAAAAATTTTATATAATATTTTAAAAATTAATTATTACTGCATGTCCAATATTATTCCACATATCAAGTAATCATTGGTCAATGCATGTTATTGTACCGGTACATGATGATTTATCTATTGTACTGTAGCAACACCTTAAGTCATTATGGATAATTATGTTCTTAAGGTACTTCATCCGTTCCAAAATGTAAGAGAAAAATTAAAAATCACACTTATTAAGAAAAAGTAAAATATAATGATTAGATGTAAGCTTTTTAGTAAAAATATTACTTGAAAAGATGTATAAACAATTTTGATTGATTATGGAAAAGGTAAGAGAGAGTGAAATTTTTTTAGAAATATAAAAGTTTGTATTTTTTCTCTTACATTTTGAGATAATTTTTTTTATTTTTTTCTCTTATATTTTGAGACGGAGGGAGTACATATTAATGTTGTAATTAAAGAAATATCGTATTAAAATATTTGTGTGCTGAGTTTAATTTTAAAACTTTTTATATCTTTAATGCATAAAAGAGCTGATTTCTCGTAGTAATATTACTCTATGCCACAGTCTCAAAGAAAGAAACAATTGTACATATTTTTTAATCAAATTTAAAGTTTCTTCTAATTTCGATTTCACGATTTACGCATCTCTCTCTGAATGATTTTTTATTCTCAGAATGATTTTTTATTTTTTCAAGATCGATACAACTTAAACTTTCTTTCTTAGAGAATAGTTCCCATTTCTCTTTTCTTTCATTCTCCTGTCTTTTGTTTGTTTTGATTAGTCTTCTAACCAAAAAATAATGATAATTTTTTATCACCAAATTAATACCAGTTGATGAGTTATTAATTATTACAATTCTCTTTTTTTTTGCTAATTTATCGTAATTACAATATTATATTGCCTATATCTCGATATATAAATAAGTTCTTAGAAGGTCCACATTTTATTAGAATGAAAAACCCATTTAACCCTTGATTAAAAGATGAATTTTTATGTCAAGTACAAAAATAATTATTTTTTATGTTATTTGTAATAAAAATTAAAGATTTTCTCAAAAACAGTTTTTTGTTTTTAAAAATTAAAAAATTTAATTGGTAATTTAATTTTACAAAACATTTTTAATTAATTGATGTCTATGCATCAGTTTTCTATGCATCAATTTTTAAAACTACAAAAGTTAAATAGATTTAAAGAGTTTTACTTTTCTCTTTTTAAAAGCTAAAAATCAAAATTATTTCAAATAAACCTTAATTCTTTTTATAATTTTTATACTTTTATATTAAGAGTTTATTTTTATTTTTAAACAAGATATCTAAATAGTCGGAACCGGCGCGGCTGACACTATATTAATTAGGTTTTAATGGCTACACAAAGTCTCAATAACTCTGTCAACCACTATTATTTTCTGGTACAACCTCAAGTCCTCAACCACCATTTTTAATGAGATAAGATCCGTATGTAGTAGTTGCATTTCTGGTCAAAATGTAAATTTTTGGATGGATAACTGTCAACCAAGTGAAATTCCCATACTCCACTTGATGGTAAAATTCATGTTGAAAATATAGCACACATTTATTTTTATCTCTTGCTCATTTTAAAAATTGGAGGTGCCTATTGTGATCGGTGCCTATTTTAACCGTTTATTTTTATCTCTTACTCATTTTAAAAATTGATTTTTTAGATTCATCGATAATTTAATGTATTTGATTAATAATATGAATTAAATATGTATTAAATTTAAATGAATTTAAAATGTCAAATTCCTCTTATATCAAGGACTCTGAGGGAGTATTATTTATTAAAGGGTCTTGCTAATTAGTGTCCTTAAAGCACTAATTAAGGTTATTAAAAAAAGTAATATTTACATTGAAAATTATGTTTTATTATTTTATAGTAGTAGAATACTCAAATTTCAAGAGTTTTTATACTATTTTTGTTTACTTAACCTTTTCCCTTATGACAATGTTTATCATTTTCCTTTATTAAAAATGTTTGCGGTATAACAAAAAAAAATATGGTTGAAATTGCACAAGAAAAATGTGACTGTGCCCCGTATGAATGACTATATTTTTTTATTGTAGTTTATTACTAGAGTCTCACCGATACGATGTATGGATCTTGTAGAACATATTATTTAAATTTTAATATATTTTAAAAATAATTATTGCAAACAAATAACAATCACAAATACAATGAATATATTTGAAAATGTAATATATTTATGAAGGTGTGATAATACAAATTGTCATACTTTTAGAAATTAAAATAAAGTTTTTTTTAACGTTCACAAAGAATTTTAAAACATAGTTAAATATTTTTTTGGTTCTATAAATATCTAAATCTTATATTTTTAGCCCTTCTAAATTATGTTTTTGCATTTTTTGGTCATCAAAACATTTTGTTGCAATGTAATGAAAGTATTCAAACTAAACCAATTGAGTTTGGTTAGAATTCATTTTTTAAAAACACTAAAAATCGAACCGAACCAAATCAAACCCATAAAGATATTGAATTTACTCGAAATGGATCCAACTCGGTCCAATTACTCATTTCCAAAATTGAGTTGCCTCGTCTATTTATATGCATCAAATATAATATCATCATCGTAAAATTAAAATCAATCATCACTCGCTCTCAGCTCACAACAACCACAGTCCATGGCTTCTCTACCGCTTCAAGACAGAGTCGCAATCGTCACCGGCTCCTCCCGCGGAATCGGCAAAGAAATCGCACTCCACCTTGCTTCCCTCGGCGCCAAACTCGTCATCAATCACACTAGCTCCAATTCCAACAATGCCGACTCAGTCGCCGCCGAAATCAACACTAACCAAACAACTCCACGAGCCATAACCGTCCGCGCCGACGTATCAGATCCAGCCGGAGTAAAATCTCTCTTCGACTCCGCCGAGAAAGCATTCAACTCTCCGGTTTACATCCTCGTTAACTCAGCCGGCGTTCTCGACGCCGAGCATCCTACCATAGCAAACACAACCGTCGAAAGCTTCGATCGAATCATGAACATAAACTCAAGAGGTTCGTTTCTCTTGGCGAAGGAAGCGGCAAACAGGCTTAAGCGCGGCGGTGGAGGAAGAATTATATTTCTGACTTCGTCGCAGGTGGCTTCGTTGAGGGCAGGTTACGGCCCTTACGCGGCGTCGAAGGCGGCGGTGGAGACAATGACGAAGATTCTGGCGAAGGAACTGAAAGGAACGGGGATTACTGCGAATTGTGTGGCGCCGGGACCGGTTGCGACGGAGATGTTTTTCGAAGGGAAATCGGAGGAGTTGATTAAGAAAAAAGCAGAAGAGAATCCGTTTGGTAGAATTGGTGAGAGTAAAGATATTTCACCTGTTGTTGGGTTTTTGGCTAGTGATGCTTCTGAATGGGTTAATGGTCAAACTATTCGTGTTAATGGTGGTTACGTTTAGTTCTTTCATGATTGATTAATGTTGTAATAATTGGTGTTAAACGTTTCTTAATCATATGATGTGTGCAATGAATAAAGTGATTTCCAGTAATAATACTATAAAATGATAATGAAATCTCAAATTTGTAACGTCTTTTCATGTTCACAAGATGTTGTTCATTATAAGTTTCATTTCACATTATGTACGTAAATCAAATATAATAATCAAGAATACACACAATCAAACTCGTGACACAATCATAATACAACTATTTTAAACTACTCAAAATGAAACTACAATCAAACAGGTCAAAAGCTGTTGACAATGTAAATTCCTAGTTCAACCAGTCCACCTTTCCAACTCAATTATGTTTTTAACATTTCAAGTCACGTATATATCGGCACTAGACAAAAGGGTTTCGAATGCATGTGAATCATCATCACTTCAGAATTCAGTTACCTGATGTACAAAACATATATTTCGACATTTCTTTTAATAGATGCATAAAAGGAAGGGAAAAGCAATTAGCCTTGACATTATAGCAGTATCATTTTGTCACAGTATAACAGAACAATACATAAGTTACATAGCCTTGGCATTCTAATAGTTTCTTTCTTAAGCAGGAATGATAACATCTATGATATTCCAACCTAATGAATTCTCAAACAAAATATCAATTACAAGAATAGTAAATCAACCACCCCGGGCTTCTCTCCTTGTAGCATCATGCAATAGTTCTATGTCCACACCTTCTGGAGGCAATTGCACATATCTCACCACGGATCCTCTAATGAAGCAGTTCCTTACAGATAGCTGAAATCAAACAATAACATGTTATTATAATCAAATCTGAAGCTAGTTAGGTCAATCAAATTAAGGGAGGCAAATGAAATGAAAAAACTGGAAAATAGTATATAGTTTACATTCTGCATGCAAAAGGTGATGTGAGGATTTTGATAAATCTTAACTAATTAAACTTTTCAGTTCCCTCGAACCCAAAGGTAAATCGATAACCTTTTGCAAATATTGTTGTAAAACCGCTCATTATGTATTCCACATAGCAACATATCAAACTCACTGTCTATAGCTTCTTTTAATGGCATAATCAAAATAACCTAAAATTAGAGCCACAGGACTTAAAATATTGTGGGGCATCCCCTTCAAAACAAAAACCTATTAATCAAATATAAACAAACTCGCAAATAGGATTGTCGAGATCACTTGTTTGCAGGTTGGAGAATGCAAAGTAAAAACCCACATAGAGGATTGTTACATAGAAAAGATTGGGTGGAATTGCCATGAAAACTTATAGGAACAGTGAGATTGTAATAGTTTCATGGCCCTAGTGACAGGAAAGATGAACATTACTAGGCTCACTCAAAACCACAAATTTCCCAACTATTGCTACATTAACATCAGAAATGTGTAAATTTAACAGCTCTGTTTAAATGCGGATGAAGTAAAAAAAAATCCCCTTGACTAAATTCTTTAAGTAGCATTAAGCATAGATTGGAGTACTAAAGCAGCTAACCGATGGCAAACATTCCCACACAATATACATACATGATACATCTCAATATTAACTGAAGAACAAGCATGTAGAAGAAGAGTAACAAAGAAAGTGACAGAACAACCATGAAAATGAGAAACCTAATGTAGACCCCAAAAATCAACCAAAAGAAGCAACAGTGTAAAATCTCATATTTAATGTTTCTATTAAAAACCCAATAGACCAACAAATTTTAACATCTTTTGGGATCTGATTAATATCTAAAATACATATTAGTTGTGCAGATAAAATCCAGATGATTTGGCATACCAATGTAATCATATTTTTTTCAACTTTTAAATATTATGCTCAATGTAAGTGTAGTGCTACCCAATGACGATTTTAAACAAGAAACTTGCACCCCCTCCCTTAATCACACAGAAACAGAAACCCAATGCAGATCATGAGTTAAATATCAAGGTCTTGATCCCTAAATGTAAAGAGTTGAAGACTGGTGAAAAGAACATAATCCGAGACATGGGCAAGTGAAGACAAACGTCCTGAAAAAACAGTAATTTCAAACAGCATGGTACCATGAGCCACATAGTTCTCCTTATTTTCAGCTTTATGCAAAAGTCACATTTAAGAATCCCCTAACATTTCTTTCGCCAAAGTCGATAACACTTTCAAATTTAAGTCTTTTCCTCAATTTCCAAATCATATCCACAATATAAGATCTAAAGTTATACTAATATTTCAAAGTTAATCAATAAATAAGCACACAAGGAATACCAGTAAACAATTTGAATGCCGGTGGTTACATATTTCAGTCCTATTATTATTTAATCCAGTTTTATTGATTTATTTATATGTTCATAAACACTGTGCCGATACCAATGAAACTGATACCTTCTGCACCTATTAAACTGATCCAGAAAACAATACCGACCCAAACCCCAAAAGGCACAAACTAAAACAGCTGCAAAACAAATACCACACAACAAGCTTGCTAGACACTATCTCCTCCCATATACAGCTTAAAGGGTTCACAAGCCACTAATTAATAGAATAAGATGAACCCACTTGAATTAGTTTTAAGAATTTCCAAAGATAAGATTTTTACTCTTCAACAACCTTTTCCCATTCAAATCCTTTCAGCGAGAAAAATCACAGTATTTCTAGCTTCCCAAACTACACAATAATTGGAAACCAAATCACCACCAATTTCTCACTAATCTTTCTACTACCAATCCTAAGTTGCGATTTTTTAAATAGACAAAAGAAACAATAGAATCTAAATCCCAATCCGAAATTGAATTTCAAGACATCATAAACATAAACCCTAAAACAACTAGAGAGAGATATACCATGTGAGGGTACTTGTCTTGATCAACAACACGAGTATTTTCGAGTTTGATATTGAGGTACTGATCAACAGAATGCAATGTTCCTCTGATGGCCAAATCGTTCTTGAGTTCAACCGTCACTTCTCTTCCGACTAAATCTTTGAAGTACGAGAAGAACAACTACAACATACAAAAAACAACACCAACCAATAAAATTAAAGTACTGAAATGAAAGCGTAGAGAAGAAACAAAGGATCGTTTACCATTTTCGCTGTGGGTGAGAACCAAAGTTGGGAGGGAGAGTGAAAGCGAAAGCGAAAGACGTGTTGTAATGGTTCGCTCAGGCTCCGCTATAAATAATTATTCAATTTTTGTAAATTATTAATGAATTTAATTGAATAATAAAAATAATTAAATTATATATAAATCATTTTAAGTAAAAAATAAAAATAAAAATTTATTACAATTTATAATATTTTGTCAAAAACTAATAATTTATATCATAATATTTGTCTTTTTATGTTGTGGTAGTACTAGTAGTACAATAGTCCGTGTATAGTATCGTGATGATGTCTAAAAACTTATGTTTCATATTATGATTATGATGATAGATGTGTCATAATCAAATGTCATATTGTAATTTTAAAGAAGTTATCGTAATTCTAGTACACCTACCCATTAATGCATATTTGATATCACGATAAATATGTAATCATCTATGATACCAAACCCAGGCTTATACTACAATAATAGAAGTTGCATTGTTTTTGTTCAGGTCTTCATTTTTGAAGATATACAAACATCCCCGTTTTTGAAATGGTGGAACATAACTAGTTTTGTAGGAAAGCCATACACTTGGATTGCAACTTACAACCTTTATCTTTGAAAGATTAACAATTATAAGATATTTCAAGATAATTGGCCATGCTAAATTGAAGAAACAGACACAATGTCCAAATTAGAAGAAAACACAAACAAGAGAAGCAGTGATCAATACTTTCAAACAAATGTTTTTATCCAAATCCAAATAAAAGTAATACAGAATACTTACTATATCACAGAAACCTAATAGAACAATAACAGTACAACACCAATACAAATTACATTTACACCTCATCTCATCTCTTACACATGAATATGCTAAGAAAATTAAACCTTGCATCTAATCCTATAAACCATCATCATCCTCCTCCCTCTAACTACGGCTCCCGCTATGATTTAAAAAGGAGTGGAAGAAGGTTGTAAAAGAAAGCTGCTCAAAGGTCAACTTCACACTAAAGCCTTTGCTTCACTCGTCTCCCATTTACATCGCTGCCATCAAGTATTGCTTCATTCCTATGCTTGCACATAAAGTCCGAATGCTCAGTAAATCTAGCCACGTACTCCAATAGCTCAGTCAGAACAGATGGGCAACTTTCCTTCAAGTACTCAAATCCATCAGTTTGCATCACAGCTGAAGAACCAAAAAGATACAAAAAGCTCAGCTGATAATAATATTTCTGGATGAAGAACCGAAAAGACAAGTAATGGAATAAATAAAATTGTTATTAGAATTTTTTTCAACAGAATGGTGGTGTTATCCATCAAAAACTATACAATTAGACGTGTTGTCTGCAAACATGATAACAACAAGCATTTTGACCAAGTTAAAACAATGTATATCCTGGAAGAGAGACATACTAATTGTTCTATGATCTATGCATCACTTTTGTATTCCTTTATATGTGATAATAATGAATTTTTGCAGAAGGAATAAGGAAGCAAAAAGGTAGAAAGTAGAATCCCGTCTATAAGAGGTGAAATAAAAGCGTAAAAGTATTAATAACGTAGTATTAATAACGTTTACTAGTACAAACTAATTGGTCATACAAAACTTCGGGGTAAAAACTTGGAACAATCATTGAACTGCATTCTAAGGACAAATTATTAGTAAATGGAAAGGATGACTAAAGCAAAACCATGTGATTCTTTCACAGCTAAGCATTTTTTTTATTCAACAAGTCCAAACTGGAGGACATAATAATGAGTTAGTGACAGGCTGACAAAGGACAACACTCAGCAGCGAATCCAGCTTTGAATCATAGCTAAGTTAGCTAAGAGTTAAGCCCTTTTAGTTTTAAATTTACTCCTTAATATCAAAATCCTTTATCAGTGAGCAATTAAGTATAATAACTTAAGAGAAGAAAAGCATACCTCTGAGATTTTCGGAGGTAGCAATAAACTTGAGACAGACTGCTTTCAGCTGGAAACAGTGATGCTGCTCTGCCAGGGCTAAAGTCGTAGCCACAGTATTTATGGCAACATCTTCACATAGACCCGCTTCACAGATAAGCCTGAGCCTCTCTAAGGCATACCGATCAGCAGCCGCTAGAAGATGTTGGGCCATCAACGTTGTTGCCCATTTGGTGTTCATCCCGGTAAGCTCTTGCATGTCAGGCAGTGAGTCCCAGTATATAAAATGAAGCAATGCCTGCAAACAAGAGAAAAGGAACAAGTCAATGAACCATGCAATTTACCCGGCAAAATTATCAAGCTTAGTATCGCCTCATTCTTATTCGACACAAGTCTCAAAATTTGCATAGTATTGAAACCAAATAGTTACCATGTATTCAAGAAGTGTATTTAATCACAAAAGGAAAAACAATGGCATATCCTCCTCATCAAATCAATTAAAAAAAATATTTTTCGGTTAATACAAGTTAATTATCTGTACATATTTAAGATATTAAGTAAAACCTTAAAAACTGGAGCCTCCATGTCTTCAACTTTAATACATTGGGTATTGCGATCTTTCATAGGACCAAAAAGCTGGGCTCTGAAAACAGGTGAACGAGCTGCTAGCACCAATTTGTGAGCAGCGAAAACTTCCCCATCCACTTCAAAACTCACATCACTTCCTTTACCACTTTCCAGAAGCTGACCAAATTGGTGACCAATGTCAGAAGGTGGTATTGCAATAGAATATATCTTTGGACCCTCCGTGTGAGACCTCACAACACCAACACTACAGTTTACAGATAGGCAATCATCCTTTAAGTAGTCTGATGTCTCTAAAGCCGTTCTCTTAAAAAACCGCTTGTAACCCCTGAATCACAAGATATCAAAATCAAATAATCAGCATCAATTACCCAAATGCGCGCAAAAATCGTACAAATAAGACCACACACACACACACATACACTAAAAGCTATTCTCTCAAGAATCAAGATATACCAATCAAATGACAAGATCCCTTCCCCCACCCTTCAAAATTAGTACTCCATTCATCCCTTTCCAACAGCAACCCAACCACAAAACCACGTCGTGGCACGTCGTGGGAGCAGAGCTGCCAAGGAAGAGACAATATTTCATCCCTTGAATCATTATACAAAACCTACTTCATCAAACAAATAGTACATGACTACATTCATTATTAATTGACCTTACAACATGTTAGATTCAAATCACTTTCACACAGGTTTTACACGCAAGCTAACATACTAAAATCAAATCAACAAAACACCCAATATGAAAAAAAAAAAATTACTATTTTAGCAACCAAAACAAATGTGCAAACCCTAAAAACCAAAATTAAAATTTAAAATTAAAAAAAAAATTAAAATTAAGATCTTTACCACATACTACCGCGGTATTTTAAGGTATAAGGTCCACTTTCAAGAGTTCTCTCAAAATGGCTATGAACCTTATGCCTCTCTTTCCCACTCTGATCCAAAAGGGTCAACTCAAAAAGAGCCCTAACATCGGTTCCATCGCTAGCAAGAGCAATGAAAAGAGAAACATAGGTAGCATTATCCTCAATGCTCTTTCCATCAGGGTAAAAATATATAGCCCAATCGTACCCACCAACCGAGAATATATCCGACGCTATGTATTTCCCAATCCCGATCCCTTTCGAAAGCGAGTAACCCGTGATCTTGAACTGATGAGAGCCTTTCACTGTTTCCGTAATCGAAGTCGACGATGTTGTCGCCGGTTCCGATGATGAAGATGGTGAACATGAACTTGAAGATGGTTTCGCGGTTTCTCGGAGAATCTTACCCATACGAAAGCCACTGTATTGGAATCTTGGATCTTTATAATTCAATCGCGAAAAACTTCGTCGATTGAAAAATTGAGAAAATTTAGAAAAAGAAAGGGATTGGGCTCGATTCGTGAAATTGAGGTACGAATTAGGGTATTTGATTACGGTGAGTGAGGTTTTGATGAGGAATCTAGGGTTCTGTTAACGAAATTGGTCAGAATCTGGAAGATGAATTTCTAGGGTTTGATAGATTTGGGGGAAGAAAGAAAGAGAGAGAAAGATGAATGAGGAAGAAAATAGAAAATGAAATGACGAATAAAGGCTTGGAGTAATAACATGAGTATGTCTTTAAATAAGTTTTTTTTGGAGAGATATAATTAAATTAAGTTAAGTAGTAATGCTATATTTTTGCTAATAATGAGTATTAAATGTGTTTCGGACATGAGAAAATAGAGTTATTAATTATTGATGTGATGTGCATCTACCTGTCTTGGACCACTTATTTTCCTGTAAGAAAACAGGTGGCATGTAACGGTAATTAGAAAAGTTTATTTTTTCAAACAAAAAGTTTCATCGTCTCATAGTAATTTGCTTTGCTCATTTCAATAATAAAATCAATTTGTTTAATAGAGTAATTTTATGAGTTTTTTTTTACAGTGAGTAATTTTGATTTGAAATGTAAAAATTAATGTTTTAATTGTTGTAAAAATTAATGCTAAAGTAAAATTGTTGTAAGAAATTAATGCTAAAAATATAAGAAATTAAATAGTGAAATTAAACTAAATAAACTTATATGTGAAATTAAATAGTGAAATT
Source organism: Trifolium dubium (assembly GCA_951804385.1). NCBI lineage: Eukaryota > Viridiplantae > Streptophyta > Magnoliopsida > Fabales > Fabaceae > Trifolium > Trifolium dubium. Next base: position 32,084,397 of record OX638072.1, on the reverse strand, counting down.
AAACTTATCACATGATTATCTCTACAACTAAATAATCAAAAATCAAATTTTATTGTCTCAAGTAAACATTCGAAAGCCGGTCCTAGAGAATTTTTTCCTTCTTGCTTTCTCTTTCGCATTTGTTCATTGAGGGGGTGATGTTAGGTCCCCTCTATATTTGTTTGTTATTCTCTTTTAATATAAATACTTGGTTTTCACATATACTACATTTTTTTTTGTGTTTTTTGTTGATTTCGCCGTCTTAGTGCGACGTTGTTGTTCGTTGTCTTGTGCGGTATTGTGATGTTCGTCGTCTTGTACGGCGTTATTTGATTTTTCGTATTGTTGCTGTGTTCGTTTGATTCATTTTGTAAGATCGACTTTCAATCAATTGCAGATTCAACTAATGATTTGTGCATCAATGTTGCAGATCCGGAGACTTGAATATTCTGGTGACTTTAGTTTTATCATATTATTTATTGTAGGCATTTTACCGTTGTATGATATTAACTTAAATGTTGTGAGTTTGTTTGCAGATTCATCCTTTACGTTTTTAGCTACGTTGAATATGATTGTATCTAATGAATTCTATCAATTTAAATGAATGAATATCATTTGATTTTGTCAACAAAAAAAAAAGTAAACATTCCAAAAAATTCATTCTCATATAAATGCAGATGTACCCTTGCTACGGCCTAGGATCATATTTGTATGTACCTTGTTATTATTTCATAATACATATGCATAACTTGAAAAGGAAAATTGGCGAACACCTCCTATCAATGTTGGTGATGTGACACAAAAATAGAAAATAGAGATAAAATAAAATATTTGAATAATTCAATAATAAATACTTAATTACTCTTATAGTCTCTTTTTTATTTTATTTTATTTAGGTCTTTTAGTTATTAAATGTTTTGTTTTGGTGATTTAATTTATTTGTTGGTATCACCTTGGTCATTTGACTGAGTTTTATTATACGGTTTAGCAACACAATTTGTTGTTCGTTTTTCTTTTATTCAAGTGTAATTATTTATTTTTACATATATAAATAATCTATGCTTTAAAAAAAATGTCCCTATTTTCCGATGTGCCAATAAAAAATGTCCTTTAACTTATTTTTTTTGTTTCATTTTGATCCATTAACTCTTCCCTCATCAACTACTTTGATCATTCTTTTCAAGGGACAAAAAAAAAAAAAGTTAATGGACTAAAATAAAACCAAAAAATAAGTTAAGTGACCAAAATAAAACTTTTAATAATAAAGAAACCAAAGCGAAATCAAAAAATAAATTAAAGGACTAAAACAAAGCCTTTAATAATTAAGTTGGCTAAAGTGAAAATAAAATATAAGTTAATGGACCGAAAGAGTAATTAAGTCTTGAATAAAATAGTTGCTTAAAAATAAAAGAGTTAAATATGTTTTTGTTCCTGTAAAATATGAATCTTCTAAATTTAGTCTTTACTTAATTTTTATATTTTTAATCCTATAATTTTTTTCTTGCTTATAGTTTTTTTTTAACAAATTCTTACTTATAGTTTTAGTCCCTATTAAAACTAAATTTGTTCTATTATAATTAAACTCATAAATTTTTGAATAATTCTTTTACGGGCATGTTTAAAATATCATATAAAAATATATTGTTAGAATTTTTTAAAATAGTAAAATTTTGAGATAAAAATAACAAAAATCATAATCTAGAAATTATATTTAACAAAAATTAAGTAAAACTAAGTAAAATTTAAACTTAAAAATCACCATTTTATATCGATTAAAAACATTTTTAACCAAAAATAAAATAGAGTTAGCAAAAAAAAACATGAAAATGTAAGAGAATGCAGCTGGTTTTGTCCTATATATGGGACAACTACAAACGCATATAAAATTGTCGACGAGGGGGTCATGAGTGATGCACGCCATTGGTTGAACAAGTTTGGAAGTTTCTGGATTATATTAAACAAGTGGATCTTATAATAAAATCTGATTCTTTTATGGGAGCCACAGAAATAACAGCAATATTATGATTTGAGGACAAACAAAGTGCAGTGGATGGGGTGGTAGAGTAGTCAGTCTCCTTTGAAAAATAATAATGGTGCAGAGACTACTGTGTCTCATGGCTTCTCATATCTACCCTCCAGGCCTTGCCTTCCCTACCACTCATCATCATATCAAGGTAACATAACATATCCATATTATATCTTTTCATCTTGTCTAATTTTAATTTCATTGCTCCTCATAGATTCATACTTTTGTTAATTATCTCTAGGATATATGTATAGCTTTGAGGAGAAAGGTGTGGAGTAGTTAATTTTAATAAATGAATAAGGGACTATTTGAAGGTTGCTTAACAAATTCTCAAAATTAAAGATTAAATAGTTAAGTTAATAAGTTCATACTATCTCAACTTTTGTGAAAAGTAGAGATAAAATTGGTAACAAAAACTTAGAGGACCAAAGTTGTAAACACGGAGACTAATCCCTCAAAGTAAATGAGATTCATTTAATAAGTTGATTTGTCCCCGCATATGTTTTTCCATACATACCGGCCAGGGAACGAACCATGAACCGATTACTTAAAGGACTCACATATCTACCAGCTGTGTGGAACACAATGTTATTTACATAGCCTTGATTTTATCTGAAAATATGACAATTTTTACTACTTATTCTTCTTATGGTTACTAATGCAATGGCTTCTTGCTTAATACTAATAGTCTGAGCAATTGTGTATGCATAACTTTTCAATAGCTTATTGTTTATTTCCCATACTTTTCCATGACAGGATTCTCAAACGTTCTTGCCTTCTTCTTTAGCAAAACCAGACATGCCCAGTTATCTGTATCCTTTTCTTAAGCAAAGTCCATCTGCAGAGTCAATGAAAACCCAAAATAAATGGTTTGATGATAATCAGTTTGTCAATGTTGATTCCTCAGCTCAATGGCCTGCATCAATGGATGCCCAAGGTATTTTCATCTAACCATTTTATGGTTGATTTTCCTATAATGCTAAATTATCATATATTAGAACTAGAGAAGGTTGGTTTTCTCTTTGATGTTATTTACTATGTAGCCCCGACACTTCATATTAAAGGTGTGTCAGTGTCCAACACTGGCATGACATCAATACATGTAGCTACGTTCAATTGCTTCCATTTTTCAAATTATTTCAATGTTTCACAAATTATATATGACAAGTTTGCTTCATTGATAAAACAGGAGAGCAGATGAATGCGTGAGATGATTTATATTGCTAAATTATTTGTTTTGTACTATGTTGTATCAAATTATGACTTCTGAGTAGTATTATTCACCTTTGATTTCAGAATCCTGCTCAAATGCAGTACTTTTAGGCTTTGGCATTGTTGAACAATGCACCAAGCATGATAAAATTTCAAAGCACCTAAAGTCTGGAACTGCTGAATCACATGTAGATGGTGCAAATAAATCCGTGATGTTAGACTTGATGAAATTGCAGTTGTCAGCAATTGATGAACCTCAACAACCCTTTTCATCTGACTCATCATCTCTTTTATACCTTAATGACAAATTTGACATCCAGAAGCCGTTGTTGTATTTTCTTCAAGATTCAGCCCTTACTTCAAAGATTACAGTTCATCTTGATGGTCAAATCACATTTATGGGTACTGAGATTCAGATGAAAGATCTTCTTTCTGTAGTTGCTGAATCATACTTGTCAAAGAGCTTACATAAGGTTGAAAAGCACTCAATGCTTGTTCCACACTTCAGTAGGTAAAAATATGTTCACCTGTTTAAACTTCAACCGCTTAAATAAATTGATATATTTTCTTATTTCATTTTTCATAGTAAAAAAGAATTATCATCTAACTTTTTGGTAAGAAAACAGAAGAAAACTCATATCTGAATATTTTATACTTAAATAACTTTTTGTGGTTATAAACTTTGAGATAATTATGAGTAGATACAAATATTTGAAGTGAAGAATAACATGAAAAGAACATAAGAAAATATGCCTACATTTTTTCCTTTTTTTTTTCTTCTCATAGAAATCTCTTCAACATTTGACAAACTAACAATGTTACTTTTGTATCAAGAAACTGACTTTGCTTAGAATCTATATGGACAGGGTGAATATCAATGAAGCAGAAGAAATGAGTCATTCCTCTACAATGAAGATGAAATCTACCTTAACTGCTCCTTTAAAGAGGTTTGCTGCATATATTTTCTTGACTGACCTTCTTTCTTACTGTGATATGCTTTGATGTTTGTCAGTGAAAAAAATCAATTATTTTGATCTTCCAACCTTGTTCCACATTGAAATGTTGTGCACTTGCATCTTTCGTTTAAATTTTACAGGTCTATTTAAGAAAACAAACTTATGTATTCACCACAGAAAGAAGAATGTGGGCAGCAGATAAATCTTATCTTCGTGAACACTTGAGATTATGAAAATAGTCCCATGATAAAGGATTATCTTTTCTTTTAATACTTAATCATACAATATGAGTATGGAAATACATATGAATTGTTTACACAAATGATAGACGTACCATATTCAATTCTCGCCGACAGACCTACAGAAATACATAATGGACATTGCTTATAGTAATTTCTTGATCCACAAATATAAAGTTAATGCTTTTTTATCTTTGCTCTGCAGTCCAAAGAAAGTCAAACTCAAACCATCACAAAAGAAGAACAAGAAAATCGACAGAGAAAGAGATCTGTACAAGAACTATTCACATGCCTGTGAAAGCCTTTTATCCTTGATGGTGAACAAGAAAAAACGTCGGAAAACAACTATTCCTTCACTGAAGAAATCAGGCCCTGAACTTCCGGAGCTTCTTACACAAATTTCTGCTGGCATTGCTGGGACTGGTCTTGCTGTCCTACTATCTGTAATCTGTAAGCTAGCTTGTGGAAGGCTTCTTCTTTCTGCATCAAGCTTGTTCAACACCGGATTGGGATTTGGGTTGGTTTGGCTTTCTTGTTCAGTAAGTAAGCTAAGGGCCACAATTGTTAGCATCAACAAACATGCTGCAAAGTTGGGTTGGAAAGAAGAAGAAATGATTCAGAAACTCGATAAGAGGATCAGAGATATTTACTTTGGCTCTGCAGCAATGCTAGCCATGGCAGTGCTAAGTATTGGTTGAGTAACATTTCCCAAGATGTAGTTATTTGAACTGTAAATGACGTACGGATATCTGGGTGATACTCAATTATGTGGATGTCTTCAAATAAATGATGGTTAAACAATTCGACTATGAGATCTTTTAGGGCATCAATTGATCAACAATGGTATGTTGTAGTTAATGTCTTGGTTTTCAAATAACGCAGGAAGAATTGCTTGGTAATGTAGTTTGTAATATATAATTTTGTTATTAATCAAGCAAATGACTTTCTTTAGTATTTAAGCAAATGAATTTAAAATTACATATGTGCACTGTACAAGAAATGCGAAAACACCATTCCTCAATTTTAATCGCGGATGAACCTCCACTCCATAAATCAAGTGGGGATCTATAAAGATGATCGAAAATGTGGACCACATGAAACGCCAGGTGCGAAAAACATAAATTGCTGTCAGCATAATCTGTCATAGATCAGAATCAAATACATCTTGGCCATTGCGACGGTGGGGTGGCCATGGGGTAGGTTACTCTGTTCGTACTAACTTCCACACGCAGTGCGATCAAATGGGCAGATGCAAAAATTTGTATTGATTTATTTCATAAATATGGTTTCTTTAGTATCTCAGCCATCGGAATCACCCAGCAGCTAAGAATGGTGCTGCAGAAACAGCAGTAGACACATTAACTGTTTGAGGATATAGTTTTACGTCCAACTTAATTATAAAAATGCATGTATAGATGCAACTTCCTTAAGCTAGGGGGAAAATTTTTACTTTATACACAATTTTGATTTTAACCAAATGCTATCAGCAACTGTGTACATTCAATCAATTCATTTAACATATAAAGACATGCTAGAGTTCAGTCTTGCAGTTTAAATAATTTTCATGCTATAGAGTTCAGACACAAAATATGATAAACTAATTTCATATCTGAGACCAATAAATATAGCAAACAACGAAGTTAGAAACAAAATGAGCATTTTTTAACAAAAAAAAATAATTATGAATTATGACTCAGACTGTAAATGTATGGAGATAATTCATTCACAAATTATTTTTTTATAACGCTGGAACAGTCTGCAGCTATCAAGAGCATATTTTTAGGAGTGATCAAGAGCATGCTGACAATTTATGAACTACAAAAAATGAACCATGAAGACGGGCTTCTCTAAAATTTACTCGGTTCGTCCAACCACTGCTGAAAATTATCACAGGGTTTGAATTTTCAATAGAATAGTTGGGTCCTTTTGCAAATGTGTCAGACTAATTTTTTTGAATCACTTAGCGCATTTTTCAGCTCATCACTTTTGACACCACACCTGCACCAACTGTTCTGCCGCCCTCTCTCAAGGCAAATCTTTGCCCTGTAAAATCAAATAACAAGCAATAAATTATCCAACTCCAGCATAAAGTACAAATAAATTCAGCCTATGGTGAAGAAAACATTGCAGCATATGGAAATATGTATGTGACATGATTGAGCATGCAGAAACAAAAAATTTCTCCCTTTTGTATATAAAAGGAAAAGAAATGAATTAAATTATAAACTGACCTGGTTCGAGTGGAACAGGCAAAATCAATTCAAAGACAGCAGTAACATTGTCTCCAGGCATAACCATTTTAACATTTTCAGGCAGCTCTACTTTTCCAGTGATATCAGCAGTCCTCAAGTAAAATTGAGGTCTATAGTTAGAGAAGAAAGCAGTGTGTCGCCCGCCTTCATCCTTTGTGAGTACATATATCTCTGCCTCAAATTTCTTGGATGTTTTTACAGAACCAGGCTTAGCAATGACCTTTTTCAAAACAAGGCAAAGTTAGTAAAGTGGTTTCTTGATTCTAGCATTTAAATTTGAGAACTCAACAATTTTTTACTGAAATAAGTACATATTAATATACAGTTATCTTGAATATTGCGACACTGTCTAACAAATAAGTCAAGCTTCACCATTGCTTCTCACCTGACCACGTTGAATGTCTTCACGTTTCAGACCACGGAGAAGAAGACCAACATTATCACCAGCCTAATGTAAAAATCCATATTAGTTTGATATATATGCTACGCAAATAGCCATCAATAAAAAGATAACAATTACTTACTTGTCCTTGATCCAAAATCTTCTTGAACATCTCAACTCCAGTAACAGTTGTTTTCAGAGGACCACCCTACCAGGGTAAACTTAGGTTTAGGAAACACCATTACAATGCAAGGAACTTACCAAAACTCGGATAAAAAAATTGACCATTGTCCATCTAAGAACGAAACATTAATCATCCCCAACAGAAAATAAAATAAAATATAGAAACAAAAGAAATCAGCAATCAGTATATTAAACAAAAGGAATTATCAGAGTTTGATGACAGCACTAAATCCAGGAAATGACACAATCAAACATACCTGCATCAGACCCAAAACCTCAACTTCATCACCAACTTTGATGATTCCTTGTTCCACACGACCAGTAGCAACTGTTCCTCGTCCCTTAAACACAAATTAAAAATATAATGTAACAGACATGACATTCTAGATACCATTGCTCTTAACCAAGCTCGTATTTACTTCAATGAGTTGGCATTCTTAAAATGTAAGATTCTTAAAATGTAAGTTAACAAAAAAGAACATGCGCTATTTTACCTGAATTGAGAATACATCTTCAATGGGCATCAAGAAAGGTTTGTCAAGCTGGCGAACAGGGTCGGGAATGTATTCATCTACAGCATCCATTAATTTTAGAATGGCCTTTCTTCCAATCTCTTCATTTGTACCTTGTAGAGCGGACAATGCTGAACCTCTAATGATAGGGATATCATCCCCAGGGAACTTGTAGAAGCTCAGAAGCTCTGCCAGATACATAATTAACAAAAAATCACTTTAAAATTTAACAAATATGAGGAGGACTACATAAAGTTACGAAGGGTGCATTCTTATCATGAATAGGGCAAAGTGAGAGAATGTGAAGTCTTAGAGAAACACCCACCACGGAGCTCCATTTCTACAAGCTCTAACAACTCTGGATCATCGACAGCATCAACTTTATTTAAGAAGCACACAAGAGATGGCACACCAACCTGCAAAATTCATGTAAAGATAAAATGAGTTCTGATATACAAGCAAGGAAGTAACGGTAGACAAAAAAAACTTCAATTGTTTGCAAACCACTTCAATAGAATACTTACTTGGCGAGCTAGAAGAATGTGCTCCTTGGTTTGAGGCATTGGTCCATCAGGTGCGGATACAACAAGGATACCACCATCCATTTGGGCCGCTCCAGTAATCATATTCTGCAAAGTAAACAATTATTAAATATGTGCATAACTAAATAAGCACAAAACACAAAACCATTCCTCATAAAATAATGTTAATGGCCGAGTAAAAACTACTTTGTTATTTACATTTACATATAAGAAAACGGATAGAGAAACATCTAATAGGACATTAAGGCATGCTGTAATACTAAAGTCACATTAAGACAAAGAAGTTATCTGGGAGACATGGCAAAACCATGACAAATTTTTGAGTGACATTTTATATTTTTTCCGTAAATATTTTGATTGGAATTATAAATAAATACGAATCTGAATTCTCCTTTGCATGTTCAATTTCAAATGAAACTACACAAGCGCCCAATTTGGCAATATAGAGAATTCTGTTAAAACTTACAAGAACAACAATAACATCAACCAGGCCTTATCCAAGTAAGTAGGGTGGACTGCTAGGAATCAAACGACGCCGTAATGTTCTGTCACGTATCATATATCTATTAAACACATTAATCTTTAGGTATTTCTTAATAGTTTCTCTTATAGTTTACCTAGGTGATGTCACATATCATATCTCTATTAAACACATTAATCTTTAGGTATTTCTTAATAGTTTCTCTTATAGTTTACCTAGGTCTTCCTATGTTTCTGGCAATTTGACTACCCTCCATTTGATCTACTATCCTCACTACAAAGTCTACAAGTCTTCTCCCCACATGCCCAAGCAACCTAAGCTGAGTTCCAACCATTTTCTATGATAAGTGTTACTCCAATTCTCTCTCTCATCCTATATGTCTAGTCTTACCAGATACCCAGTGCAACATTCTCATCTCTACTACGCTCATTTTATTCTTGTGCTGAATTTTTACAGCCCAACAATCCACACCCCAAGCCTGGTTAAAAAGAGAGGGTTGTGTTAGGTAGTCAACAGCCAACATATAACTTAGTCAAATCTCTACAACATAGATCAAACTCGTAATTATATTAAAACTTAAAATTACTTAATGTCATTCCACCACCTTTACACATAAACAATCCTAGTCGAAAATGTCATTTCACAGTGCATATAAATTAAAATCATAAACAAAATATTTCTTGGAGATATTTTAAACCAAATTTAAACCTTACTTTAACATAATCGGCATGTCCAGGACAATCTACATGCGCATAATGCCTTTTTGCAGTCTCATACTCAACATGAGCCTGAAAATTTACACATCAAGCAATCAATTACATTTACATAAAAATTGATTAACAAACATAAAAAAAAAATGTAACGAGTCAATTATACCGAATAAAAAAAGCAACAAAAGTCAAAACAAAGTCCAAAGTCCAAACCGTAGCAATTGTAATTCCTCGCTTCTTCTCTTCAGGAGCTTTATCAATTTCATCAAACGCAACAGCTTTCGCTTTTCCTTCATCAGCAAGCACCTACACAATCAATCAATCAAATTCATAAACTCCAAAACCTAATCGATTAATCACCAAATCATCATTTCATTTCAAATTTCAAAAAATCATCGAAACACCGAAATGAATAAATCTTATACTTACTCTGGTGATCGCAGCAGTTAGAGTAGTTTTTCCGTGATCTACGTGTCCAATAGTTCCAACGTTAACATGAGGCTTTCTGCAAAGCAAAACAATAACAGAATAATAAACAAACAGTTATGATTTCGAAAAAAATTCAATAGTGAGATAAATAAAAAGCGTGAGAGTTACGTTCTGGTGAAAGTAGCCATAGATCTCCACCACGGATTAGAATAAGAAGAAGATGGAGTAGAAGCGTCATTGGTGAGAGGTGATTGAGATTGAGGCGAACGAATAAGCGAAGTGTGAAATTGAGAAGAGAAGAGAAAAGGTGAAAGACGTTTAGAAGTAGAAGAAGAATTTCTGAGAACAAGCGTTGAAGCCATTGAATTGAATCGAAGAAATTTTGAGATTTCTTCTATGAAGGTGAATAGAGGCGAGGGTTTTAGATGAAGAGAAAGGAATGTGAAAAAAAGTGAGAAATGAAATGAGAAAAGGTTGAAGGGTTTTAGAATGGGTACCCGACATTGACCCGAATCATATGGGCGGCCCAATATTTTTCGGAGCCCTCGGATTATCTCGGTGTGGAATGTGGGTGGAAGACCGCAGGAAAATGGAAAATAAACCTAATCACAATTTAATTAGTGCTGGTATTTTATTTTTATTACTCTATTTATAATTGAAAATTAAATTAAAATAAGTTTAAATTTGATTTGAATTATAATTAATTATAATATGATTATGTAAATAAAATATAAAATTAGAAGAAAAAACTATACCATAATTTTGTACACTTTTTATAAACAGTTATAGATTATTATCATTATTATTATTACTAACGTGTCTGTTTGTGTGATATATATTTTTTATGATGCTAACTTGTATGTTGGAGATTATTATTAATTTGCTTTTAATTTTGCTTATTATTAAAAAAATTAGAAGTTGATGGTAAAATAAGAAACAAAATAGGGCACACCAAAAAAGTGTATCTTCTTTATATAAGTATAGATAAAAAGGTAAATGTATGATGTTTTAATACTATTTTATTCATCTTTTCTATATTTTAGATTTTTTTTTTTACAAGTATAGCTTAAATGATGTTGGTTTGTGTTTTTACTAGTATATGTCCATTGCACTGCATGATTCAATTTATTTTTATTTTTTGATTTAGAGAGGGAAGAAGAGACCTATTCATGCTGGAACAAATTCACAATAGTGTGGAGCTGCAAAATAAATAAAAAAATTGTTTTTTTTTTAGGTAGTCGTGGCTAGAAATTTATTCTTTCAAGGTGAATAAGGTTATGTATCTGAATTCGAATCTGGATCCCTGCATTTTCGTGTAATATGTCTAATTAATTGAGTTAAACTTATGGAACAAATAATAAAATAAAAAAAAAAACTTTGTTAAAAATTAGATTGTAGAAGAAAAATCACTACATAAAAACTCGATCAAACATGTGATGCGGTCCAACATATATTGTATTAAGTATTAACTCGATACAGTATATGTTTTTTTTTGTTTGACAAAAATAAAAAGGTATTCATTCATTCAAAAAGATAGATGACATCAGATGCTATTACAAATTCAACACCGCTAAAAACATAAAAGGACGAATCTGCGAACAATCTCACAGCATCCAAGTTAATAGCATGAAACAGCTTATTTTTGCCTACAAATAATGTGATAAATTTAAGGTAACCGGAATACCTATGCCTCCAGATCTGCATCGTTGAAGAACTTGTCACTTGTTGAATCAACAACCAATTAAAGTTGATATGTCTTTCTGAACCAAACAAACACCGCACAAGACAGGAAAACAAAACAACGCCGCACCAAGACGACGAACAACGAAACGCCGCACCAAGACGACGAACAACAAAACGCCGCACTATAAGACGACATTCTATAGTATATGTATTAAGTATTAGTTTGGTCCCGCATCACATTCTTAATTTTGTATGTATGGTGTAGTTAAAAATGACACAAGTCATGGTGCATAAGCATAAATACTCTATATTACTTAATGTGTCATTCATTTTGTTAGCACTCCTAAATTTCTAGCGTGTCTCCAATTTTTTTTATTTTAAATTTTGATTAATTGAACTTTAGTTTAATGATTAAGGATAATATTGAGATCATACTATGTTAAAGTGGCAACTGCAATTAGTCTTTAGTTCAAAACTTTTTTTTTTTTTTTAAATAGGCAACACTAATTAGTCTTAAGAATTTTGTTAAAGATTAGATCAACGTAGTACATATAGTACGTAGTATCAATAGATCTATATAATAATATAAACGTGTATAAATTGTGGATCTTTGGATGGAAAACAAAACAAACATAAGCATTAAATCCACATTGCGACTACTATCGGTTTTTTTAGTTTGACAGGTAAGATCTAGCCCAAGTTTTCATATAGCAATAAATTATCTTCCTTCTAAGTCAATAGTTTAGTCACTATCATTTATATATTATAGTACGTACTACATATATAGGAGCTAAGATTGATCACACACACACAAACACACACACACACACAGAGGTAGCCAGGTACGAAAATGAAGATGGAAATCAAAGATGATGTTGAGGGTGGTAAGGAGAAAGGAATAAGAGAACCATTATTGATAGTAGAACACAATAACAACTTTGTTCACGCAACCAATGAACATCATCATCCTCATCATCCATGGATGGTTTACTTCACCACATTCATTATAGTTTGTGGTTCTTATGAATTTGGTGCTTGTGTGAGTCTTTTAATTACTTCTCTGTATCTGTAACCATATGTTACGTTATACGATTATCCAATAAATCAGCATAAATAAGCTCCTGTTTCATAAATCAGCATAAATTATTTTATTATTATTTTATTTTTTCAGGTTGGATATTCATCTCCGACTCAAGATGCTATTAGGAAAGATCTTAATCTGTCTTTGGCAGAGGCAAGCAAGTAGTTATTGAAAATATAATTTTTTTTTTTGACAAAAGTTATTGAAAATATAATTAATTGCATAACATAGGAAATTGACTGAAAACGATTAATATACAGTTGAACTTTGGCTTCTAGTCTGTTAGCAATCAATTTGCAGCAAAATATTAATACAATGTTCTTAAAGTATAAAGCTTGACCTATCAAAACTTAAATGTTTGCACAAACATGGACAGCACAACTTTTAAAGGCAAACTGATGATTATTCAGTACTCCACATGTTTGTATAACTTTTACTTTATTGATTTGATTCAAGTGCTAGAAAATGGGACCTGGATTTGATGTGATTTTCTTTGTGTTTCGCTGATTGAATGTATGCAGTACTCCTTGTTTGGCTCCATCTTGACTTTTGGTGCGATGATTGGCGCAATAACAAGTGGAATTATTGCTGATTTCGTTGGACGAAAGGGGGTAGGTAGTTTCAAGAAAATTACGTTGTTTGTTTTGGGACGAACTTCCAAATTGTTAAATAATTTTATTTGGGGTTATTCAAGGTAAATTAAAAGTTGGTTTTGAAATATATATGCAGGCAATGAGAGTGTCGAGCGTTTTCTGTATTGCAGGGTGGCTTGTTGTACACTTCTCTCAGGTTCTTACAACAAAACATGTGATTTTATTTTGAATTAAATGTTCTCCAAGGATCGACTGAATTTCTTATTCTCTTGTATATTTAGGGTCCAGTGCCTTTGGATATTGGGAGACTAGCAACAGGATATGGAATGGGAGTTTTTTCATTTGTGGTTGGTTTTGATTCCAGTTGTTTGATGAAAAAATTCTCGAAGATTTATTTTGAGACATTTGCATATGTTCAAGTTATTAAAGTGTGACTTTTTATTTGATGTTTTATTATATAAGGTTCCTGTCTTCGTAGCAGAAATTGCGCCAAAAGAACTCCGCGGAACCCTTACTACCTTAAATCAGGTATATTTTTTCTACACGTTGTAACTTCATGACCATGATAATAACTAATATATAAGTGTTTGCAATGAAGGTAGCAATGACACATAAGTTTGTTTTCTTCTTTTGTAGTTTATGATTGTTACTTCTATATCTGTGTCATTCATACTTGGAACAGTACTTTCATGGAGGGCTTTAGCTATAATCGGTCAGTTGTCTTCGCAATTTGAAAACTAATTTGAACATTATAAATTATTTGAAACTTTTCAGTACTAAGATAAGTGTTTGTTATTGCAGGCCTTATTCCCACTGCTGTGTTGCTTTTGGGTCTGTTCTTCATTCCAGAGTCTCCTAGATGGCTGGTAAGTAATAAATTTATAGTAAAATATGAAGTGATTAGCACAACTTCATGAGTGCCAAGTACCAACCAAATAATGATTGCAGGCAAAGAGAGGACGCTCAAAAGATTTTGTGGCAGCATTGTTAATACTTCGCGGTAAAGATGCTGATATATCTCAAGAGACAGAAGAAATTCAGGTTCTGGTCTTCGCCTTATGATTTATGAACAATATTAAAGATGAAGTATTCCAAATATAAGTAATGCAACTAAGTTGTTGTATATTTCACTGTCACGCAGGATTATATAACTACTTTAGAACAGCTCGCAAAACCGAAGATGCTGGATTTGTTTCAAAGGAGATATTTGCGCTCACTCACGGTTGGTATCTATAATTCCACTTTTGAGGCCTACAGGCTACAGATGACTAATTTTGATCTATTCATGATCAGATTGGAGTAGGGCTTATGTTTTGCCAGCAACTAGGTGGAATCAATGGAGTTTCCTTTTATACTAACAGTATTTTTAATCTAGCGGGTACTTAATTCTGTAACTGTAACTTTTCATTCAAAGTGCATACAAGGGATAGTTGCCACTTAAAACATGTTTTAAAATCTGAATCAATGGAGTTTTGCCTTAATTCTGTAACTGTAACTCAGATTTTTATTTTGTTCTGGCGTATTTGTGTATTTTTTCGTAGGAGTTCCTATCATGACTGGGACTATAACTTATTCTATCAATCAGGTTCATATTTTTAACTTAACCAAATAGTTCTTGGAAAATCCCCTTCAATCCAACTCAATTATGTTTTTAAATTTTGCAGATTGTGCTCACAGGTATTGGAGTCGCCCTCATAGATAAAGCCGGCAGGAAGCCCTTACTTTTGGTAAAATCAAATCACAATACAGCTTCTCTTCAAACTTTCATTTTCTTATCCTCTTCATGTATTCTGTTTTTATTGTTATCTTTGTTTCGATTAGGTATCTGGATCAGGAATGGTTGCAGGATGCATATTTATCGCAGTTGCATTCTATCTTAAGGTACATCCAAACCAAACCCGTTATAGCTTCAAGTTTTTAATCCAGATATTTATGTAAAAGTGATATCCTTGAGAATAACAGGTTCATAATGTGGGTGCGGGAGCAGCTCCAGCACTTGCCTTTATCGGCTTACTGGTATTTATGGCTACGCCTACTACTCTTTCTTTTGTGATTTTTTGTTTCTTATGTATCTTAAAAGTATGAGCTCATTCTTCATGTGACATTCACTCCTTCCATGATATTAGGTCTATGCAGGATCTTTTTCATTAGGAATGGGAGCAATTCCATGGGTCCTGATGTCTGAGGTACACCCCGATCCCTTCTTTGCTTTTCTTTTCCTTTGATTTCGGAAGGAACTATATGTATGCCTGTTACTTTGCTAAAATCAACTTCAAATTCGCCGATAATAAAATGTATACGCTTAGAAAGATTGCACAAATTTGCTCAAAAGCAACCTTTGTGTTGCAGATATTTCCCGTCAATATTAAAGGGCAGGCAGGGAGCATAGCCACATTATTGAACTGGTTTGGTGCATGGTTATGCTCTTATACTTTCAACTTTCTCATGGTTTGGAGCTCCTATGGTAAATACATTTTTTTTCATCTTTATTTGATTTAAAGGAATAATAATCTTAAGCATTTATATATGACAATCACTTTTCCACTTAAGTTCAAGAAACACCTACAGAACATGCAAGCTTACTTGTATTAATAATTTTCAGGTACCTTCATTCTTTATGCTGCAATCAATGGACTAGCTATATTATTTATAATTTTTGTAGTGCCAGAAACAAAAGGCAAAAGTCTTGAACAATTACAGGCAACCATTAACGTGTAAGAAGTTTGCAATTGCCGATTTGCACAATGTTCAGTGGAACAACAAAGGATGCAAGATGATGATTAATAAATCACATGATCGATCAATATTTCAAAATGGTCTATAAAATCATATAATGTTAATTATATTCGTTGTTGAATTGGTATTTGCCGTGACTATAATTACATTAAGTTGGTAATGTCACGTGGATGAAGCATTATTGAGTGGTTGGGGTAGATACCCAAATCTTGAGGAGATAGACAAGAAAAAACCTTCATTTTTACGCAAGAGTATGAGTGTGTTTGTTTTATGATTTCAATATTTATTTATGGGATTAATTTTTCTTAGGAATCCTATTTTTGAGAATAGTATTTCTACAGTTTAGTAAAAAAATTATATTCCAAGGAACCTTGTAAAAGGGTAAAGTCTAAGGTGAGGGAGTTATTAAGTCTTTCACTGGTGGACCATTTGGATTTTACCGTTAGATATGATCAATGGTTTAGATCGGTTAAAATTAAAAGAGAGAACACACAAGCATGTCATACATCTCCTTCATCACACCGTGATGAAAACTATTCCACCAATGTAAATTTCAGCAAACACTCACATCACCGATGTCGATTTCCGATACCCCTGTGGCTGTGACACAACACTGCACCGATGATTACCACCACCACCACCACATGTATTAGTTGTATGTCGAAGTAATACAGGATTATGTTAAATAATTTCCCTTAATTTCATGGCAATGTGAACTATAGCTATCTATCCAAGCATTTGGGTTTATAGAAATTGTAATTGCTTTAATTTCTCTAAGGAGATATATGGTAGGATTGTGTGTGAACAATTGTACATATTCACTTTTTTAATTTAATTAAATCTAAACCATTGATTATATCTAATGGTAAAATTCAAATAGTTCACCGGTCCTTCACCTTAGACATAACTGTGAAAATTGGGTAGTTTTATAGAATGAAACAAATTATTAGCATAGCATAAAAAAAACCAAAATATCAAAACTCTAAACTTATATCAGTATAAAAAGAAATAATTATGTCTCACCAAAACTACTAACAAAATAACTAAAAAGAGTGTAAAAAACTAAATCTACGTACGTGAAAATATATTAACGTTGCAGTTATTCAATATTTGAGATCTATATCATTCAAATGCCCATTGATTTTCCCTACGAATTTGTTCCTCTTCCTCCAGAGTAAAATCATTCTCAATGTGAAGCGCCTCGCGAATTTCTGCCGTTGATTTCCCTCTAATCATGTTGTCCGCTACATACTTGCATGCAAGATCATACAAGTTTTTGATATCCAAGTAATTTGCAGTACGAATGAGTTCAAAAACCGTAGCCATATCAACATTAATGAACTTATCGTCCCAAATCCTAAGTTCATTCTCAGAAACTTTTTCATTATCGGAACTCGCCGCAACGGCATGTTTCTTACAGTATTCAACTACCATTGCCAATATGTTACCGGTGACGTTCGGAACAGGGATTGCATTCTCGGCAACACCGTCCTCTATCATGTGCTTAAACGCTTGGGATTGCAGTGCCGCCGTCTCGTCTATCTCGAAGACTTGGCCGTCTTTACTCTTGAGAGTGATCTTCCTGGTTGAAGACATGCTGTGAAATCGGTAACCCTAAATTTTCCTTATTAGAATTTAGTGTGCGTTTGGAAGTTTGAGTATTGGTTTTCTTATTTATAGGCTATGTTGTTGTGTTTAACAACATATATGAGTTTTTTTTTTCAGTAAAAAAAATCTAAAATCTTTTAGATATTTTTTAAAAGATAATCTTAGATTTAATATTTAAATCGTGGAATATAATAAAACAGATTCAACAAAAAAAATATCGCTGAGCAAATTTTGCGTAAAACTTCGATCATGTATTTTAGCAAAAATAAAAAATTTGATCATTTAATTACAGATATAGTTTTTAAAAATAATTGGAATCTAAGTGCCCGTTTGGCCCGACTTATTTTCCTCTTTTTTTCTTCTCCTTAAAAATAGTAAAGAAGGAAAAAATTATGTTTGGTTCAATTTCTCTTTATTTTTTACTTCTTTACTTTATTTCTCTTATACTTTTAAGGAGAAATATGACTAAATACAATTTTATACTTCTCTATTTCGTTTAAAAAAAATAAAAAAGTAGAAGTTAAGCCGGGCCAAACGAGCACTCAAAACTGTTAAAAACGAGAAGCTCATATTAGTATTTTATTTGAAATTATTTTCTTGTTGCCCCTTAAGTATTTATAAAGGTAAACAAACATAAAATAACTTATGTTTTTTGTAAAATCTCTAAATTATTTAATATCAAAATCATTTATTTTTTAATTTGTAACAAACAAGCTCTAAATCTATTTAAAAATAATTGATAATGCAATATACTATAACTTATAACTGATTTTTTCCTAAAATATTTTTGATAACTTTTTCTTGGTCAGCAAGTATCAACCTGCATTGGACATTATATTGCATTATTACTATTGAAGCTGGTTGGGGATGACGATTCCTATTTTGGTGTCGAATAAGTTGTTGTTTGGGTGGAATTGCTCTATGCTTTCTTGAAAGTAAAAAAGAAAAACCTTGGCAGTTGTTTTTTCTTCACTGAAACTAAGGGGTTATTGGATTGAGATTTCAATAGATTTTAAAAGATTTTTTTATGATAAAAAAGTCTTGTGATATTCAATCGAGACTTTTAATTAATTTAATCCTTAAAAATCGTAAAAATCTGTAACGTACTTTGAAATCTTAAAAGTCTGTATTATAATCCTACAAAATCTCACAAAATCATGTGTTAAGAATCTTGATTATAAAATGTCTTTTAAAAGAAGTCTCTCAAAACTAGTTTCTTTAATCAGATCCATAATTTGGACATGTTGGACACCCATATCTGATATGTTGGATATCAATATCTAAAAAACAAACCAAATTTCTACTAGCCTAAGCTTCTATCATTCTTTCCTCTAATATCTGATCTCGGACATGTTGGACACCCATATCTGATATGTTGGATATCAATATCTAAAAAACAAACCAAATTTCTACTAGCCTAAGCTTCTATCATTCTTTCCTCTAATATCTGATCTCAAATATTACTCGCCACAATTTCTTAGCCAAAGTTCAATTCTATTAGCAGAAGATGATGGATTGAACAATGGAACAGGATCCACATTTTGCTCTGCTGATGAAAATGAGCATATGTTTTATTCTTTTGAATTTGATGATGCTCATATCTCGGATTCACAATATATTTCTCAAGAGAATAGTTACAGAAGGAATCCTAATGCTAGTGCCTAGCGGTGATATTTTGTATCTACAACAGACAACAGTAAAGATTAACTTGACTATTTCTCTTCTTCCTGCTATGCAGTTACACATATTAACTCTACACTAATTCCCAACTACTGCTGAAATATTTGACAGGGAACCAAATGAAGTCCAAGATTACATAGGGCATAACTTAACCCTCTCTAATCTAATCACACTAATCCATATAGTTTATTTTCTTGACACAAGAGTGAGTACTATACTCGATATGTTGTTATTTTTCAGATGTGCAAATAGTTCATCAGTACATGAAAGCATAATGGAAGACTCAAACAATATGGTAAATTGAAGTTGGAATTATGATTTGAATAAGTCCTACATTTTGTGTTGGAGACACCCAAGATATGATTACTCAAGTGGAAGAAATCTATGAAAGAAAAAAACTATGATGCATGTGCATACACATGAATATTTCACAAACCGAATTCAATCTATGTCGGCCATCAAATAACCGAGCTAACACTTCTTTAATCACAACTTCAAATAAAAAATTTAAACACGCTTAAACTAAAAAAATGAACTTTCTTTGATTACCAATAAAATATTGTTCGAACTTTATATCACCGATCAACAATGACTAATCTCATGTCGAAAAGGTCCAAATCCTTTACCACTTCGATTCATCTATTGTTGGTGTGACCAAAAGCAACCTTTGGTCTACATACATTGCAGATCTTTTCCGAACAAATAAAACTATTGATTCATTCAAATTGGTAATAATTCGTCGAACAGATTGAAAAACCAAACAAAATAAATTCAACAAAAATTGATACCAATATTGAATGTAATCAGACCACAAAATAACTTAAACAATGTCGCCATAAGATCGCGATAAGAAACAAAACTATGTAATCATACTACAAAATAACTTAAACTAAATCTATGTGAAAATATTCACATTGCAAAGATAGGTTTCAGAATTAAATAACAACAATAATATCACTCAAATGCCCATTCATTTTCCCTACGAATTTCCTCTTCTTCCTCGGGACTGAAATCATTCACAATGTTAAAAGTCTGACGAATTTCCTCCGATGTTTTTCCCTTGATAATATTCGCTATAGTAGCGCAAGTAAGTTCCAACAAATCCTGGATATTCAAATAGTTCGCAGCAAGAACAAGTTCAAAAAGCATACCCCGATCAACGTTAACGAAATCAGAGTCCCAATTCTTGAGTTCATCTTCAGAAGGTTTTTCTTTGTCATCGGAACTTGCCGCATCGGCGTGTTTCTTACAGTATTCGATTACCTTCGCTAAGATTTTACCGGTGACGTTTGGAACGGGGATTGCGTTGTCGGCAACACCGTCTTCGATTAAGAACTTGATCGTTCCTGATTGAAGTGCTGCGGCTTCGTCGATTTCGAAGGTTTCGTCGTCTTTGCTCTTGAGAGTGATCTTGGTTGGAGACATGATGATGGATTAGATTTTGGGAAAGAAAGGTGTGAAATCGGTAACCCTAATTTGTTTTTCTCAATTGGAAATTGGTGAGGTAAAATCCTTTGAACATTATTTCTCTTATTTATAATTCTATTTTGTGTTATGTGTTTAATTTAAAAAAGATATGTTTTAGATTTATTTATTCATAAAAGATAAGATCAAAGCCCAAAATATTGTTTGATGTACCCAAAAAAAAATCAAAGCCCAAAAAAGGAAAAAAAAAATCAAATATGCAATATATGTTATTACTAATTGAGTTAAGCTCACGTGGTCGCGAACACCAACAAGACACTCTAACGATCAAGCAAATAAGTGCGTGAAATGAGAGATAATTAAAAAGAAAGAAAAAAAATATATATATCGTCCTCTTTATGAGGGGACTATATATACAACTACTAATGCTGAGCCACAATTACTAGAACTATTGAGAATAACGTGTTCGTCCCTAACAACTACAAGATGAGTGGACAAATAAGGACGATGTGATTCATGTCTTTTATCTCATAATGAGTGGTTGAACTCATGTTCATCCGTTATTGTGTCCATTTACTCTCTCCAATATTAAATATAAACAAAAATTAAATGTATTTTATCTAAAATTTGGATTAAATACATTTTAATTTTTACTTATATTTAAAATCGAAATAATATCATTTTTTTTAATAGTCCCTAAATGCTGACCCATCAAGAACATCTATCTAATGTGACCTATCTAATGTGACATACATGCACAATTAGTGGAAGAAGTTTTACTAGAGGGTTGAGTTTATCTATCAATAAAATAAATGATAAATATCACATTAAACTCACTTATACAATTGCAATATTTTAAATTCAAATTCAAGTAAAATATGACTTAGTAACTAATATGACAAATGTTAACGTGTGCTCAAAATGATATAAAACTTTTTAGAATAAAGAAAAGAAAGACCATTGACTAGTACTCCCATCTGTTCCAAAATAAATGTCATACTTGCCAAAATTGTTTGTCTCAAAATAAGTGTCATATATTATTTATAACATTAATTTTTACTAATTTATCCCTTAAAACAATCATTATGTGAAAGAAAAAATTACACTCAAATATCTATTTTTTAGTATTCCAATGTCTACTACCAATTAAAAGAAGGGGTATTTTAATAAAAATCATATTTTCTCTCTTTTATATACACATTTTTCTTAAAGTGTGTGATTTAATCAACTGTGACACTTAAAATGGGACGGAGGAAGTAATAATTTTGGTTGAAAATACATTTCTACCCAAAACAAATCAAACTCTTGGATTCTTCAAGCACTAAAACCAATTATGTTATGTACTTATGTCGGTCTCACAACTGTCCTTTTCAAGCAATCATATAACAACCCGATAGAAACAGCATCACATAATAACTACTAAAGTTTTTACTCATGTCACCGTCATTAGAATTCAGGCTGTTATTTTAAACAAAATTTGACCAAAGTGTCATCATCAGATAATGGCAAAACTAAAATTAAAATGTAGTAGTAAATCATATTATTAGTTAATAAAACCCTCTTATAATAAGTTATACAAATCAATATGAATTACTATAATTTAATTTACACCCATAAAACCCAAAGTATTCACCTACATTTCATACCATACTTTTTTTTTTTTTTTGACAAAATTTCATACCATACTTAAAATGTAAAAAATCAAACCATGCCCCAGAAATACTAGGACCTTATTTTCATGTAACACAGTATTCTCAACAATTAAGATCAGAACCACATAATACATAGTCAAGGTTTCTTCAAGAAACTATTATTTCGAATGCTTGATGAAGCTCTCATTTTCTTCTTAGCAATCTGAATAAAATCATCAAAGTGGTCCCTTTGATAATTATCCTTATTATAATTGTCACCATTAGCCTCATGATCTGGTGCTGCAGGTCCAGTGTTGTTACTATGCTCCCTATCAATGTTGGACTTGGACATAGTAACGGTTCTGATTTTATACTTAGCACGTTTAATGAAATTGTTGAATGTTTCATCATTATCAAGTGGTGTATGTGTATCTACCTTGTGTTTTCCTATGTTTTCATCATCTCTTAAGATTCTATTTCTATGGTCTTGCTTGGATCGAAAACTCGCCATGATTTGTCTTGGAACATGTTGTTCAATTGAAGAAACTTTTGATTTCTTGCTATAGTGTACTTTTGAGTTTGATGAGCTTGTGTTTCCCATGGATGAAGATAGATATTTGGTTTTGCAAGATTAAGAATTTGATGGTTAACAAAAAGGTTTAAGCTAAGAAGATTATGGGATTAATTGCAACTTGAAAGAGGTGCAATAAGCTTGTTTTATAGTGTTTGTTTATTAAGGAGAGGGTATAAATGGAAAGATGAAAAAGTTATGAGCAATATAAAAAAAATGTGTTTTGAATTGTATTAGAAGATGCTAATTTGGGTTACAAGAGCTTTTTTCTAGATTAATTATCCAGGTATATATATATATATATATATATATATATATATATATAACTAATACAATATGATGGCTTTTTAATTGCCAATTATGGCGGCTTAATAAGGAAAATGGAAAAGCATTCATAGGTGAAGGATTTCAAAGGAACAGGTAGATGGTATCAGATTCTATAAAGACTTGTAGAATTATACAAAGTTTATTTACAACTTGCAATTTACAATCACATCATACTAGTTTCCTATGAAGGAACTAACATATAAGGTTCAATTTTTTTTTTGTGTGGGAATGTCGTATTATTGTTAATTAATGTCTTTTTGGTGGAATACTACAGCTTGCAATTACTGAAATTATATATCAAGATAGATAGACATATCTTTATAAATGGAGCATAGATAGATTTAAGTGGCTTATACTAGTTGGATTCTCTACAATTTCAATGAAATAAGAGTCGAGTGAAATTTTGAACTCTAAAAAAATAGAAGGATCATCACTTTTCTCATATGTTTCATGTCCTGCATTAATCTAAGTCGTTCATTCACCATTTATTGTGTTTGATTGCTATGGTAAATTAAAATCAATATATAGTTGTAATTTGCACAGGATCATTCAATTTGTGCTTAGAATCTACCGATGATTAAGTCATACTAGTACACTATGTGTTTAAATTTATGTTGCGATCACCAAAATTACATTAGAAAATTGTGTCAACATGAAAACTTATGTTTTCTAGTTTTACTTTCATGACTATTGTTATTGAGAATCGTGTTTGACATGTTAAAGAAGTTTCACATCATGTTGCGAGATGACATGAATAAGTGTTTATAAAGTAGAGACAATTCTCATCTTACAAACCAGTTTTGTAAGAATGAGTTAGATTCAATTCTAAGATAATATTAGAGCATCCTCCACAATTTGTTGAGCCATTTCATCAGACCGCTTGCAATCAGGTTTATAATCGACCCTCCATCATTTATATTTGCACCTCAAGTCCATTATGTTAAGATGTCCAACAATTTTGTTAGGTTGAGTACCTCTCAATTCTAAGAATTTCCACCATCAACCATTCAACGCGAAGAGATGCATAAGCTTTTATCACCTCTTTTATTTTAGACAGATAAACACAGTATTTCATTCATAATAATGTGCTAAATTTATGTGAGAATATCAATAATAATGTGTTGAATATATGTAGAAATATCGATAAACTTTTTCTTACCTCAACACCTTCCTAAATTTTTTAGATTTAGAGTTAACCATACACTGATTAAAAAAACAAAGTTAACCATACACGTGCCAATCAAATCAAACTTATCAAACACTTTACTTCTATGCAAACATAAACCTCCAAATTGTTGAGTATGATCCAACGCAACAATAGTGAAAGTACTTTGAATATCAAACAACCCAAAATGAAATGCCGCACATTAATACAAAAAAAATTTGATTAATTGAAATTAGCTAGAGCTACAAACCTATGGCGTATATGCTGGCTGGAATTAGTGTTTTAATTTCCTTCCTAGCTATATCAATAAAGAGCTCAAGAATCTTTTTTTTTTTGACGTACAAGAATCTTCTTAACTTTGTTTCTTAAGTTAAAAATCTTCTTAACATACATTTGAGTTGAGTGTTATATTACAAACACATCTAAATAATATTTTTTTTTGGTAAAGTCACATCTAATTAATATAAGTATATATATAATATATACACGCATTTGAGCTACACAAAATTAAATTACATATATCTGTGCCTTTTTAATTGGTCCTTAGCTATCCACATACCGTTCTTTTTAATAAAAAAAAAGAAGAAGGATTCGGACTGGTTTTTATGCACATCATCCAAACTCTAAAAAATTATACATGGATTCTTCCCTTTATGTGGACAGTAACATTCTAGATTTTACTTAATTTAACATTTGAGTTGTTTCCCACCAGAAATCTATCTATATATGATTATACACACACAACACGTGATTCATGCAATGCAACTTACTTATTTTTTACTCCTCCAATACTACAAAGTCATTCTTGAATCCAATACTCTCGTGTTTTCCATTATTCTCCGTTCTTTTTCTTCTAAATAAACCCTCCTTTGAGTAGTATTTTTCACACGAATTTAAGATTTTAGTCATTATTTATTTATATTAAATTGATTCGGTCTAGAAGTTCTAACTCAACTGAAAAATGCCAAAATTGTTAGGCCAAATATCATGACCCGACGACTAAGGCTTTAAGGATAATAATTTCACTGAACGATAATTTTCCGACGGTTCAGGCCGCTGATTTTTATTTTTTATTTATTTTTAAATGCTCTTATAATTTGTTGAGGGGTTTCTTTTGTTTTTGACGGCTTAAACCCTCAAAATATTTTCTGATGGCCTAAACCTTCAACCATTTTTTTTCAATTTGGTTGGGATATTAAGATTTTCTAGTAGTGCTCACACTTGTATGTGAGTTTAATTTCAGTGAATTATCACTTCATCTAAGACAAAAAATCATCGTTAATGGCAATAAAAACATACTAATATTATAGTAAAAAAAATTGGTTTGTAAGATAAAAATTATCTATTTTTATATATTCATATTGTCAAGTTTGTTGCATCCAATACCCCTCATTTTCCTTTTTTATCCGTTCTTTTTCTTCTAAATAAACCCCTTTGAGTGATATCTTGGTTCGTAAGCTTGTATGACCAAATAGAACTTTTTTGTATGAATTTTTCCTTACAAGTTTTAAGTTTATACATTTTTTCACGAGCTTATATTATAATATTCTTTTAGATTCTACTTTCAATAACATTTGAATTTATAGCTCATACTATAGTGTATCATATTTTGTCTAACTTTTACTTTTATTATCTTAATTATAAAAAATAAACATTGATTAATAATATTTTTATATTTATGAATTAGTTCAACCACTAATTCATCTCTGATTTGCTAGCTTAATTAGTGGTAAAAGTTTAACATTATAACCTTAAATTGTCATGTTCAATTCCAATAATAATTATAAAATAGTCATTAGTGTCAATAATTATTGTCAATAATTCATTACCACTAATTTTATCAAATAGTATTAAATTTATACTATAAGTAGTATACAACTACTTTCATCTGACTTATTTTATCTGACACCTCAAAAATTATGACTTTATACTTTGTTGATAATCAGATGACAAATATGTTTTTTTTTTTGTGTTAACCTTCTAGATTATTGAGTAAATTATTACTAATGAGAAAAATATGGCAAAAAGAAGAAGAAGCTGTAGATACAAAAGTTTAAAGTCATAACGTGAGTAACGTGAGTTGTTAATTTCGAGTGTTGTATGGGACAAGAAGGAATTGATCCCTGCCATTACATTCCGTAGAAATTTTAGAGAAAAAGTTCTATTATTAAATGCTGTTTGGAATCTTAACCCAATTAATTGCTTCTTCAAATTCAATGATCTCCACCATTCAAAGCAATGTTCTATTTCTTTCCCCTTTTTAAATCCAACAAGTCATTTTCACACTCAAATAATTTTCACTATATAAGGCATAAACCTCTTGCTAATCACTCTTAACAAAATAACCAATAGTACTCTTTTGTGTTCTAAGTTTGAGCCAAATTTCAATGGAAAAAAACAATACAACAACCTCAAGCTTCTCTATATGTAGAAAAATCCGTCAAGTGTTTGCAACCAATCCTACTTTCAAAACCATTCATCGAATGAAACAACAAGAATCTGCACCTCAACATATCAAAATTGTTAACATAGAAGGAGGAGGCGGCAATGGATCAATCCCGATCACATTTGATAACTCAATGGTACATGGTCATACTTCAAAAGTCACTTCACCTCGTGTTGGAATATCAGAAAGAAAAGACAATATGCTTACGGATCTTAGGTTGGCCCAGTCCAGAACAGTTACCAGGGTTGAACCCGATGATCAACGATATGTAAATATAAAGCAAGGGACAATGATGGGTGAAAATTTTAATTTTAATGGGAAACCATTGAAAGTTGGACTAGTGAACTTGGAGAAACAAGGTAAGAAATCATCATTAAATACTAATGATGCTTTTGATGAGCACGTTCAACATGCAAAAAACAGAATTAGAACTGTGTCAAACGTTGGTAAGGGGCAGAACAACCCTGTTTTAGATGAGGCTAATTATTTTAGTGGTGTTAACAAGATGGAAAATCTGAATGACCATTTTTCAGATTTTATTGTGCAAGCTAAAGAAAGGATTAGAACTAGTTCCATGAAAAGAGGTTAAGATATATAATAATATAGTGTGAACATTCATTGGTGGTTTTCATTTTCTTCAATGTGTTAGGCATAATATTCGTTTTTGAGTGGATTGGATTAATGAAAAATAAGGACTTAATTATTTACAATATAGGGTATATATGTTCTTACTTGTATATTTTTCTTCTTTATTTTTGCTTATCCAATTGAAATTGGAAAGTGTGATTGTTACATTGAGTAGAATAATTTGGTCTCATTGGTCATTTATATAAGATTATAATGATTTCTTGTAGTTATGTTGAGATCTTAATATTATGTTGTTTGGTCATTTCAGATGTGAATTGTGATGATAAATTGGTAATTACCTTTAATTTGTAACTATGGAATGAAAATGTTGAAGGTTCTATTAAAAACAATGTCAATATTTAGAATATTGTAAAATGTTGTAAATGAGAAACAAAATATAGATATCAAATTATATCGTGTAACATTTTCTTTTTGTCTATTTAATTTGGCATTTTCTGCGCTCTTTCTCTTGTCTCTTTCAACCATCACAACGCTGGAAGCTCCTAACAAAAATTGAAATGAATAGTTTGCATATTTATTAATTTGTTACGTGTCTTGAATGGATTATTAATGATTTGTTAGGTACATATTTATGTTAATCTGTTAGCCTTTTGCTTGATATATGTATAAACCACGTCAAGCCAATATTATTCATATATTATGGGTTAATCTAATATTTAAAGTTTTAAATGTGTCTAATTTTATTGAATTCGAATTCAAAACATCACAATTGTGTATATGATTTTTTTTATAGTTGTCCCACGCCTACTACATAAAAAACAGTTCTTATCTTATATGCTTATTGCCTTTTCATCTTTTATTTCTTCTTTTTTTTTTCGTTGCCTACGATTTATTTAGGGAAAAATCTTTAAAAATAATGGACTATAAACTTGATTTGGTCTATTGAACTAATCAAATGTTAGGCCTAATATACTAATATGATAGTAAGTCTAATGAAGATTCTAGAGATGCGTAAAAATAACTAGTAGTAGAAGACATAGTGTTAAATTTATGTAATAGTAGAGAGAAGTGTGTAGAATTCTCTCTCTTAGAAGTGTGTAAAAGAGTCTCTTAAAACATTTAGGGTCCGTTTGGTGCGCCGGATAGATAGAGACATGATATGATAAGAATCTGAATAATAATACGATATGATAGCGACAAGATTAACACATATCATGTCATGTGTTTGGTGCACACATGATAATAATAAAAAAAAAGTAATTAGATAACCCAGCCGAAAATAAGGATTAAAATAACAAAGAGTAATTGGATAGACTTAATGGTGAGTTAAATTTATCCTTTTATATTGGTGCACCAAACAACAGATTAAAACAAGATTGAAAAACTTTAACATATCTTGTTTCCCTAACCTGCGCACCAAACGGGCCCGTAGGGGATAGTTAGTCATTTGCAAGCAAGCAAGTAGAAATCAAGTGAACAAAGTAATAAAATTGTTCTTCTCTCAAATATTCTCTCCTCTTCAATACCTCCCAAAAACCTCAAAATAACATCCTCCTTCCAATAAAATGGTATCAGAGCTTAAGTTCTAATAAGAGATAGTTTCATAGTCATGGCCAGCAATGAAGCATCATCCTTCCAAGTTATAATTCTTTAGAAGAACACCTATGATAATTGTTGTATCAAAATGAAAGCTCTACTAGGACTTAGACTTAGGCCATGTCCAACATTTAAAGGGTTATGATCAAAATTCAAAGGGTTAAGAGTTGTACAACCCAAATAACAACCAGGTTGTAATTAGCCGAGATATGTTCTTTGATGAAGAATGAGAATGAGACTTTGGAGCTCATGAAAGGAGTACAATTTATTTTTTGAATTTGAAGATGAGCAAACAACCAAAGAAGTTCAACAGGTGTCCAACTCACCAACGCCACCCACTTCTGAAGACACTGATAGTGAAAAGATTATGACGCGTACAAGAAGTCTTCAAGATGTCTATGACAGCACACATCCATTATCTCCATGAAGACTTGAAGATCTTTATGAGGAAATTGTCAAAGATGAAAATCTCACAAGAAGAATGGCGTGCCAAAAATAGTCTCACTTCGACTAGAGCACAAGATTCGTGGTGTTAAGAAAGTGTGGAATGTGAGGAAGAAAATGGGAAAATTAAAGGACACAATGCAAGGTTAGTTGTAAAAGGCTACAATGAAAAAGTTGATTGTGATAAGGTGGTTTTCCCGAGTCGCTCGCCTAGATACACTAAGACTCATACTCTCTCTGAATTCAAAATACGAGTTGAGAATTCAACAGATGAACGAGAAGTCGGTTTTTGGAATGGAGTCATCGGAAGAAGAAGGTACATAAAGCAACCATCGAGATACAAGACAAAGTGGTCAAATCAAGTTTAAGGAGGGTTGTTGGATTATAAACTTGATCTGGTCTATTGGATTAATCAAGTGTTAGGCCCAATATACTACTCACTTCCTCTGGTCCTAACTATAAGACGAAAATTACTTTTTAGAGTCATTGAGAATCTAATGTATTTGGTCTAAAATATGGACTAGATACATTAGATTCTCGATGAATCTAAAAAGTAAATTTTCTCATATATTTAGAACCGGGGGGAGTAATATGATAGTAAATCTAATGAAGATTCTAGAGATGTGTGAAATTCTCCCTTTTAATAGTGTGTAGAAGAGTCTCTTGAAGCATGTAGAAAGCTATAAATAGAGGAGTGCTAGTCATACATGGTTCATGGTTGTGAACAAGTGACAATATGGCATCTTTTCGTGCTGGGTGAACGGCTATTTCTACATATTTTGGATGGTCCATTAGGAATTTGATCCATAAGGTACTATACTATATATAGTCCTTGAATTTCTTTTATTGAGTGCGTGCCTGGACCTAGCTAGTGATCATTCGATTAGATAAATTTGGTATACATACTTTATCAGCATTGTCCGTAGTGAGTGAGAATGCTTGCTAATTGCTAAGTTTAGCATTTACCACTTAAAACATCAACAACACATACACAAAAATATAATGTTACATATAATCACTAGTTTTTTAGTTCTTTAAAATGTCATGTTAAATATTAAAAGAGATTAAGACGGTTTACTTTTATAGGAATTCAGATTTATTTATCTAATCTTTGAAAGGTTATAGATCGGATCTAATTTTATAATTTTTTGATAGGTTAAACTTAAGCATGCATAACCTACTTAGATTTTTATTCTTTCAAATAAGTATTTTTCACACATATATTTTGATTTTTATTGTGATTTCGTCGTTTTAGTGCGACGTTGTGTTGTTCGTCGTTTTTGTGCGGCGTTTAGTTTTTCCGTCTTCGTGCGGTGTTTGTTCGGTTCAGATTGAAGATTAGATTTGTTCAAGAGCATATTCAATCAATGATATTGGCGTCTTCAACGTTACAGCTTCGGAGGCATGAGTATTCCGAACACTTGAACATAATCATATATGTAGGCTTTGTCATATTTGTAGGCATTATGCCGTTGTACGCTATTAACGTAGATGTTGTGAATTCATTCGCAAATTCATCTTTTTCAGTTTTTAGCAATTTAGAATCTGTATTGTTCAATGTAATCTACCAATTTGAATAAATGAACGTCGTTTTTATTTTGTCAAAAAAAAAAAACCTACTTAGACTTAGGCCATGTCCAACATTTTTTAAAGTAGAGAAAATTAAAAAAAAAAAAAAAAACTAACCCCGCTTGAGAAATCTATTTAACCTTTTTGGCTTACTAGACTAAGCTATCTAACTAAATATGAATATATACTATCTTTTATTACAAAACTATTTTCTTTGACTAATTTTATTAAAAAATTATTGTTATATAAAATTTTGGATTAAATTATAAATTTGTTAAAAAATTTCCCGTAAAATTAAACTTATTAGTCTATATTATTTATCATATATTCAAAAAATTATTATAAATTAGAAATGAAATATTATTCATAGTCTAAAAAAATAATCGTTATTTCATATGTCAAGGGATGATAAGCATTGTTATTAATTTTAATATTTTAAATTTTAATAGATTTTTTGACTCAATTAAACTTTACCTAAAGTGTAGAAAGAATTCAATGTATTGAGGTTTTTTAATGTTAATTTAATGAATAACAATTATTATAAAAAAAGATATTATTAATCTTTGAGATGAATAAATGAAAATTTCAGAATTTAAACACCGTTTCTTATTATTATTAAAAAAATCAATAGCAATTAATTAAGAAGAAAAATCCGTTGACTCAAAAGTAATTATAAGATGAGTTATTCCGTTTATCTCATTATTCACGATGAATTTCAACAATTTAACCATTGATTATTATCATTATATATCAATGATCAAATACACATATTTTTTTTTATAAATCCAAAATCTTAGTTATGTAATCTAAGCATTGATATATCAAATAATTTTAAAATTTTATAAAAATTTGTATAATTGATCTATTGAATAAGAACTTTTAATTAGATCATTAAATCAGAGAAACGCATAGTAATTGATTTGGTAACGCGAAGTGAGGTGGCAAGGTTGCCACGTTAGAATTTAGAAGAAACAAAACAACTCAACGATACGGCATTAGCTAGCAGTAGCAATACATATCCAACGCTCTTCCTTAATTCCTAAAACCCTTTCTCCACCCACACATGCATGTGACTCAAAAATACTAAAACCCCACTCACCATTTCAACAAACCAAAAAAATAAAATTACTCATTCATTTTTTCTCTCTCTTTTTTCTCTCTTCCCTTTTCACTTTCTTCTTCTTGTTGTTGTTATTCTTCTGAATTGAACCGTCAAATCAACTAGCCATGGCGGCTATCCAACAATCACGGACGAATCAACCAAAAACGGCGCCGTTTCAACCACCGCCGCCGTTACTCGTTTCTGATTCTTACGCTAAGGACGCCGTTCTTGCATGGTTTCACGGCGAGTTTGCAGCCGCCAACGCGA
The DNA here is from genome assembly GCA_951804385.1 of Trifolium dubium. NCBI lineage: Eukaryota > Viridiplantae > Streptophyta > Magnoliopsida > Fabales > Fabaceae > Trifolium > Trifolium dubium. Next base: position 32,051,982 of record OX638072.1, on the reverse strand, counting down.
TAATCGATTCTCTCTGCGGTCATCTCTCGCAGGTTGCTGCATCTTCCAACGATTATGATTTGGCTTTTGCTGCTATTCATCGGCGGCGTCTCAACTGGATCCCTGTTATTCAGATGCAGAAGTATCACTCCATTGCTGATGTTACTCTTGAACTGCGTAAGGTTGCTGAGAAGAAAACCGATTCGGTTGATGGACTGATGAAAACTGTGGAGAGTGATGGTTTTGATGAGAAAGTGGTGGAAAGTGTTGGGAATGGTGGTGATGATGCTCCGGCGGAGGCGATTGTGGAGTATGATTCGCCGGTTTGTGAGATCACTGATTCAGGTAATGATTGTACAATGATCTTAATTTTATTTAATCATTTTAAATTTTGGCTTTGTTAATTTTAATTAGCGATATTAATTCAATGTGTTTCCTATTCCCGTGTAATTTATCTGTTTGATTGATGACTGTTTTGGTAAAAATCAATCGGGTTTAAGGATGATTGACGCTGAACTTGGTAGAGAGGACTATGGTTCGATCTCCCGCAACTGCGATCAGAGAGCTAAATCCATTTGATATAAAAAGTGACCACTGAACTAGATTAAAAGGTGAAAGTTAAAAAAAAAATGGACCAAAAATATATCAATTACTTTGACTAATTTTGCTTATAAATACTTTTTTGTGGAAAAATTGAACCAATAGATATTTGACAAGAGAAATAATCAACTTTTCAAACTTATTGTATGTTTGATTTTTGATTCCTCCAAAATTGACATCAAATCAAACAATTTTTTTTAAAGAGTTTAGGCCGAACGGTAGATTAGAGTCCATTTCTTTAAGAATTAAAGCGTTAATATAAAAATTAAAATTGATTATAGAAGTATATATTTAATTTATCATGCTTTTTTATTTTTAATGGAATTTAATTTGTCATGCTTGATCACTAGAAATAATAGTTTTGATTGTAGAACTATAACTACAATTGATTTTATACGCAAATGTGTTTTTTTTTTACTAACTTTTATACGCAAATGTGTTTGTTATCGATTATATAACTGATAATTTTGATATTAAATAACTTAGAGTATAATTTTTAGATTTTTTTTAAATGAAGATATATTGTGTTTGTTTACAACAAAATGAAACAAAAATTATATAAAAAATATCAAAAATGATTTTTCGATTCTACTTTTACAAAAAAAAAGTAACTAAAACTTTAAAATTGATTTTGTTTAAGAAAATGATTTTTCAACTTACTATAATTCAACTTATTTTTTCATAAATGCATCAAAATCAATTTCATGTTTGTCACCACAAATCCAAACACATTTCATTTCATGTTTTTCTTTCAAGTCCAATTCTGCAGCGCAATGGTAGACCGCAGACGTTTTCAACGTTTTGATTAATTTCATTTCCAATACTCTACTGTATTTTGACTATATTTTCCATCCAAATTTTTAAGCAACGTAAAAATCATCACAAAAGGTGTTGTTTCCTACAAGTGCACGCATTTCACAAAAAATAAAAGTAATTGCACGCTGAAAATATGGTTGATAACTTATTACCAATGCAGTTTTGTATTTTTGTGGGTTATATTTGGTCTTATGTGGTGGACTGGAGGCAAGGGCGAATAGTACAACATTGATATAGGAATCATCTAGAGATGTGTGCAATGATTTTATTACCACCGGCGGCGGAACCAACAGAATCTGCTTCTGAGTTCTGACTGCATTGCATGATGCTGTAAAGTGTTGTAAAGTTGACGGCACGTGATTCCATAGTATCCACCACGTGCGGGTTTGGATCTGGGTTAGTGGGTAGTTGGGGGTTTTGACAAACCTGGTGTTTTTCCCTATGAAACACCCAGCTGAATTTCATTTAAAACAGGGTCAACTATGTTCTGGTCCTGAGTTAAATGGGTGAAGGATCCAATGAATAAATGTGTTTAGGAAATTACAGAATCCAATTTTGCTACACTAAAAAATATTGTCATGATTTTAGGATTAAAGAAAAGAACAAAGAAATGTTTTTTAGTAGCTGGATGGATTCACCTAACGGGGGACATGTATTGTTGCTACCATGTTACTTTTTGTTTGTTGCTATAGCCTGCTCATTTTGTCACTATTAACTTGACTGTGGCATGGGGACAGTGCTAGTATTGGCAAATCAATGCACTAGTAGTATCAAACTGGTTATTGCAAAAGACGGCAAATCGTTCTAAAAAATCACACTGCAAAATGAAGTGTTAAAATGGTAAAATTTCAATTTAACATTGTTACTTAAGTTAAGATGTAATTGTAATTAATTATGACAGTTTATTGGTTGGAAATTTGTTTCATTTTAGTGTGATTTGAACAGTGTATCCACAACCCTCTTTGGTTGAATGATAAAATGTGTCGATTTTCTTTGGTCTTGTGTGCAGGATCGCGGGAAGTTCAACACAGTTTCATTAACAATAGTGTCTGTACAGATCATGAAGAATGTGACAGACGTTCTTCACAGATAAAGTTGACAAAAAGTTTCATTACAAAGGAGTTGCTGAAAGGACATCCGGCGAGTTCTTTGGTCCATAAACTCAAATGCATTGTTTTTAAATAAGCTAGGATTCATATAGCTGATATCAGTAGTTTTTGTAATAAAGAAGCAGCTGGATATTGTTCATTGATGGGTTATTGCAATTAGCAGGTGAATGCTGTGAAAGGATTGAGATTGTATGAAGACATTTTTTCTGTATCACAACTCTGCAAGTTGAATGATTTTGTCAAAGAGATCCATGCTGCTGGCCAGAATGGGGAGCTTTCAGGTGAATTTTGCAAGTTTAATATAGGGATTAATGTAGGTGACTTGTACATCAATGCAATGTCAAGCACAATGTTATCATTAATGTAGAATTGAGAATTTGTATTAGATTCTGTTGCTGATAACAATACTAGTTTCAAGATGATTAAAAATGCAAACTAATGATCTTTTGTTCATGGTCTTTAACATGCAAACAAAATCTATTTGAACAAAATGCAGGTGAAACCTTTATACTATTTAACAAAGAGGTGAAGGGGAACAAGAGAGAGCTGATTCAGTTGGGTGTTCCTATATTTGGACAGATAAAAGATAATGCCAAAAGTAAGAAAAAACATTAAATGGAAGATTTGATAGTCTTCCTACACCTTAACATTAACAAAAGTGTAATTTGGTTAAGAATAGTATTAAATTGTTTTTTTTCCTTCTCTCTTTTTTTGTACAGGCAATATTGAGCCAATTCCATCACTTCTACATGATGTCATTAATCACCTTACTCAGTGGCAATTGATTCCAGAGTACAAAAGGCCAAATGGTTGCATCATCAACTTCTTTGAAGAGGTAAATTGTTCATGCTTCATGATTTAATAAACACTCAGAAAGTCACTGAGATCACTGTTTTGTTCAATGGAGTAACCGTCTAGTAATGCGTAGAATTTTGTAATTTGCAGGGGGAGTTTTCTCAGCCATTCATGAAACCACCGCATTTGGATCAACCTCTATCTACCCTTCTTCTCTCTGAATCTAGAATGGCTTTTGGTAGTATTCTTATGAGTGAAGATGATGGGAATTACAAAGGTCCACTCATGCTCTCTCTGAAGCAAGGGTATCTATCAATGAACTTTTACTCTTATTTACAATTCTTGTCTTCTATTTATTTTTAAGAAACTTATTGCTTGATACAGAGGAAGAATATATTCATCATTTAGTGGACAGCATGTGAGTTATCTTGAATTGTGAATTGCATCTGTGATTGGTTAATGAAATACCTTGCAGGTCTCTTTTAGTGATGAGAGGAAACAGTGCTGACATGGCAAGCCATGTGATGTGTCCATCCCCTAACAAAAGGGTGACCATCACCTTCTTTAGAGTGAGAGAAGACTCTTATCAAGGCCAATCAACAAGTCCTCCAACGGCAACATCTGCGATGACTCTTGTGCAACACGGCACTGCCGGTCCATTTGCTTTGCCAAATGGAGCACCAAAAGGCTATGAGGCTATGGATATGATACCCCAATGGGGAATTATTGGTGCTCCGATGGTCATGCTAACCCCTATGCACCCTCTGACAATGAATCCCAGCAAACTTCATTGCGGCGGGACTGGAGTTTTCTTTCCCTGGAAGGGGCAACCCAGAAGACAGCCAAGATATCTTCCACCGCGTGCCCATGGCCACAAAGGACGAGTTATGGCATTACCTTCCCCTGTTAAGTCACACATAGAAGACTCTACTTCTGAACCCACCATTACTGTTGAAAGATAGGTATGATTTCAGACTCGGAGCTACCTTGGGTTTAAAGAAATATGAATCAAGAAAGGGGCTTTCACACCTCAGTTATGTGCTTTGGATTCTGGAGTAATTTATTTTGTTGTACAAGCAGGCCCAGGTGCTGCCAGAACAGTTCTTCTCATACATTTTTGTGACATTTTCCTTGTAGTTGCTTTTAGATAACTTAGACTCTAGTGTTCGCAAATAGTTTATTTTGAATTCCGTTCAGCTTATACAATTTAGAGAGGTCTAGCTTCCTAGTTTGGCGAAATGTGAATTAATATCAGAAGGTAGAATGATTATTGATATTTTCATTTTAGACTTCGAAGATGCCTAGTTACAGCATTTACTTAGTTTAAAGTGGTTATATATGTGTGTGGATTGGTCTTGTGGATTATTGTGATTATCAAAATTTATAAACTTGAGAACCTATGTTGCCATTTCTAATCTCAATAATTTACCTGCGTATCAGTTTCAACTTGAGAACCAAAGTTGTCATTTCTAGTGAAAAGGTTTCATTTTGTAATAGCCAGTGATCCCCTCACTTCAAATCCTTTTGTATTTTTCAGATTCTTTCAACAATTTCTCAACCGCAATTAAAATTTATGCATACTAAAAGTTGCACATCTACTACTTCCATAATATAGGTTATTTGTTAGTTGTTCCATTATATAATGAAATAAGAAGCTTAGTTTCATGTCATTTTTAAAGTAAACACTTCAATAAAAACTAATTAGGTTGTAAATGGAACAGTTAGCTAAAGCACAATCTCGAACTCTCACGTATACATGTAAATGGCTACCCATATAGTTACCAATTCATAAGTCATCAAGTAAAAGAAACACCAAATAGACGTTGAAAATCAAGCGGATCAGTGTAATTAATTTTGAAGTTAAAGTATATACAAAACACTTGACAAAAATTAAAGAGAAGAGACATGTCTATATAAAAACAATTGTCTTTCGATATATTACTAGAGATCATTCAAGATGTTGAACAATGAGAGATCTACTTATGAGATTCTGATAAATCTATACAGATAAAAAATAATGAAATGCTAAATTTTTGTTGCCAAATTCAAACTTACATGTATATATATTTATATCATCAAGCCTTGGCAGGCTCATCATCATCATCATCTTCAATATCCCAACTCAAGTCTTCTTCTTCGGCTGCAGAACTCAGGCGCTTCAGCAAATCAACTTTGCTTGGACTACCACTCCTCCTCATTTCCTTATTTTCATCAATTCTGCTAAGATCCTCAATCTCATCCCACTCAAGCTCTTTCTCCTCCTCCTCTTGACTTTCAACCGGTATAGACTTTCCATCACCGGCATTCCTCTCCATTGACACTTTCTTATCAGAATCCGCTTCAGAATCGTTAACATTATCCACTTTACTTCCATCACCCTTCTCTTGAACAACCTCCAAATTCTCATCAACTTTTGATTCCTCCACCATCTTGTTTTGCAATAAACCATCTCTCTTTTCAACCTTAGACTTCTCTTCCTCATTAGAATCACTCAATCTCTTAATTCCCACCACACCATTATCATCAAAACCACCGTCTCTTCCTTTCTTCTCATCATCATCATCATCATCATCATCATCGGCGTCATCACTTTCATCCTCATCCTCATCATCATCATCCACATACTCCTCATCTTCAACATCCCAACTCAAATCTTCTTCCTCTTCCCTCGACATTCGTTTCACAAGCTTAGCCCTAACATCCTCAGCTTTCTTAACCTTATAAACCTTATAATAATACCTTAACCAAAAAGTTTCACTATCAACATTATTAGGTACAACCTTTTTATAAACACTCTCCATAACATCATTCTCTCTCAATAACTTATCAATTTCTTCATTTTTCCCTTCCAACGAAAACTCCAATTTCCACTTATTATAACGCTCCAAATCAAAAGGCTCTTCAACATAAGTATTAACATCACCCTGAATTGCACGAATTTGAGCATCAAATCTACTATACAGTTTCGAATTCAAACTACTCTGTTTCTTATTCTTCTTCTGAACAGAATCAGATTCAGATTCAAGGATTGCTTCTTTACCTTGAGAAATGATCTGAGCCGTTCCTTTAATCACGGTGTTTCCAAATTGGTCGATGACGTGTCCAACCGTTTCGAGAGAGTCGTGTGCAACTTCTATCTCTTTCTTCAATCCTGTGCTGAATTCTTGAAGATCGCGACGGTAAATTTCGATAACGGATTCGGATTTTTCGCTTAGGGTTTTAATTAGGTTGCCGAAGTTCTTCCACGAGGCGGAAGGATTGAGGTTATGGCCGGAAGAAGAGGAATCGGAAGGCAAGTCGACGGAGGAAGCGTTGTTGGATTCGGATCCTGGAGGGTCCGGTTCGTCGGAGAGAACGGATTTGAAGAAATTCATGAGAAATGGTGGAAAGTGGAAAGAAGAGAAAAAAAAATGAAATGTTATAATAGGGAAATGATGAGAAAAGTGTTCGTTGATGAATAAATAATGATTGTGAGGAAAAGGATGAGGATGAAGATTATGAGGACCCACACAACAATGATTTCCACGTAAGTATAGTAGATAATCTAGAACTTTCTAATTTTGAACTACAAGTACCACAAGTCACAAGTTCTTCTAATTTTGAAGCACAATAGTAGTTTTAGATTTCTTGTACTTAGTACTTAAAATAGTTAATCAAACAAATCATTAATATTGAAATCGTTTTTTATAATCATTTTAATCAATTTTATAATTAGAGGATGCAACTGCACCCCTAATAATATTATTTTAAAGTATAATCTCTTCATTTTATATTAAGTATTCTCTTTGAGTTTTATAATATTATTAAAATCAACAAAATTAATATCTCTTTCCCCTTGAGGTATATGTTAGTATATTAATAATAAAAATTTGTCATTAAAAAATATGTATTTTAATTATTGTAAAGATAAAACAATGTTTTGATCTAGAACCAATTACTATTTGTAGAATCTTTAACATGTGCTTTCAAAGTACACATTAACATGACCATTTGAGATAAGAATAAAACACAAAAAATACACTTATTTGAGACAAATATTAGAAATCTTAACTTTAGTTTTGCTCATTTTAAAAAACAACAAGATTATTTCAAACAATACATGTCTAAATATTTGCTTATACATTTTATTTCCAACAAGAGAAAATGATTCAATTTGAATATTCAATTTTATAATATAGAATCTTTCAAAAGGAAAAAGAGGTTTTTAATATAGAAAGCCTTAAGTCTTGAACTCAACCAATTAATATTCCCCATACCAATATTCTCTTCCCTACAGTTGAACCCACCGACCTCCTTCCATCCATTTCCCTCAATCATTTCCAAGTTCCAACCTTTTTAATTTTTGTCTTCATTCTTAATGTAGCCTCACAATAATTAACAATGTATCTTATCTGACTTTACCATACCCCATTTTTCAACATTAGGGACAGGAAGGAAGAATGGGGTTTTGGAACCCAACATGGCAACATGCCAAACTCCCCTTCCCCTTTATGTCTCTTCTTCCCTTTCTCCTCTTCCTCAACAACTATGCCATCGCCACCACCGGCAACATCCACCTCGGCACAATTCAAAAGCCCATCACCTTTAGGGAAGCCTCTTCATTTGGCAATGGTGACATGTGCAAACGTGAAAGAATTCACATTGCCATGACACTTGATTCAAACTACCTAAGAGGCACAATGGGTGCCATTCTCTCCATTTTACAACACTCAACATGTCCTGAAAACATGGATTTTCATTTTCTTTGTGCATATCAAATATAGATGGATGAACTGACCATACTCTTTTGTTCTTCAGACATTATGGTGCCTAGGAATATCATTATGTTTCAAACAGCCTGATAAATTTTGTAGATGTTCTTAGTTCAACTGCATTACCAATGTTAGAATAAATAAAAATTGTAATTTTTTTCTTGTTTTTGGTTTGATTGTGAGTAAACACTTATTTATAAAATAACAACTTTTGTTTTCAAGCCATGAACAAAAATTAAGAAAAACAGATTGTGCACCTCTTCACAAGCACTTTGATCCTGCTATTGATCATTTGTAAATGGGCTTGTGTGAATGAGTTGCCTAATTTAATTTGGGTCAATAGTTTAAAGTTTTGTTTGCAAGTTTGGAATGGAGGGAAGGATTTTGAGAAAAAGTGGCAAAAAATATTAAGCAACGACTCAATGATGCAATACTAATGCTAGACAATTCAATCACCATAAACAATAGGATAAAATTGTCATCTCAATTTTAATTTTCATCTAGTCATAGCAGATAAGCTACTGTGCCATTAGAAAATTTCATTTTATACAGTGGTACAGATCATATGCACTATAAACAATCACTATATTACATTTCATCTTAGGGAGGTTGTTGATCAAACTCAGTAATTTCAAATTTTCTGCAATGTTATGCATGACAAAATGCAAAACTTATAAGGAATCTATAAGCATTTGCCTCATTCAATATTAAGAAAAATGCAACAATGACATGTAGCTCCTCTAATAGATGCAAAAGCACCTGGAATTTGCGCGCTGAATTCTTCCATCCTGGTATAGAGGACTGATTTATGAAAAGCTCGAAGAAATGTTGCATCTCGTTTTCTTTGTCCTATATAATTGAGATCTATGAGAAAGTCAAAAGCCAACTTGCCTTGGAAGCAGTTAACCACCAAGTTGAGCAGACTAGTCCGATTTCTGGAGCCATCCAAGCTGTGAAAACAAAAGATATTAGCAAATCTTCATAACTAGACTCCAAATTAAATATCACTTTTTAGTGCAAAGTAACACATTTGACTAATTGATAATTGAGATATTTTAATTTAGACTATTTATTGCTCACTACAGAAATTAAATCCTTAGAAATCATATGTACCTTCCATGCATACATTCCAAAGAAAGCTATTATATCTGCCGACCAAACAACAGCAAAGGACTTCAAAAAGAATGGGATTGCAACGTTGAGCAATGGAACTAGAAGGAAAAGATAGTTGAGAGCTTCTTTCTCATTCTTTGAGCAATCTCGAGCTCGTAATGAAGGAATGGCTACATACATACAAATGAATAGCATTCATCATATACCTTATTTTATTACAAGAACTACTGAATTGTAGCAATCAGGACACATATAACACCTTGCACGAAGGAACTACTATTAATTATATTTGATTTCAAAAGCATAAACATTATATATGGGAAAAAACAAAGTTTCACACATTGGCTAGAAATAAGGCCTAAATTGAACATATAAATTCCAAACAATCCACATCTTACGGACCAGTTTTGTTAATATCACTATCAGAGACTATCCTTGATTCATTAATGAGTCACCAATTGAAATACTCAAGTGTAATATTGGCTGTAGATAATGTCTATATACAACTTGCGAATTCTAGACAATCTCCGATTACAAGCTAAATTTGTGGGGTTAAGTTAGACACAAATGTCTCAAAACTAAATATTCTTTCTCATAAATACATAATATTTTCAAAAAGTACTGAAATTCTATTAACCAATTAATCAAACATCCTGCAGAATGATAACAGGTAAAGCATGAACTACCATTGAAGGACTTCTTCATTTATACAACTTTCAAAATCAAGATAAATTTTTTTTAGGTTTTGAACTTACTGAACATCCAAATGGACCACATTCCCATTAATCTCCAAATATCAGGTTGGTCTGAAGGGAAAATGAGATTAAAAGACAAAGCTCCACCCAACAACATTGATACATAAGCTTGAACCTCAAAAACAGTATACAAAGTAGAACCAGGTACTGCAGGGTTTTTTGAAGCCGTTGAAGCTCTTGGTGCAAATGTTGCAGCTGTCTTCTGAGCAACCTGTCAAGTCCAAAACAAACCTTAAAAAACAAAAATCACCATTTTTCTCTAAATATCTCTCTAATACATTCTTTTACTCTTAAGCAACATGCAAAAACAGCAGAAAATTTTCTTAACTGAATTAATCAATTTTTATGAAAGTTAGGATCTTTATGAAATGGGTATCCTTAAAATTTGATTTCAATTGAAAAATGAATGATTACTTATCAAAGGGTGATGAGAAATATGATTATATGAACTATATGAACTGACCCTTTTAAGCTCTTTGTCTATTGGAGTAGAAAAAGTAGTGGAACTAGAAGTGCTTTCTTCATTGGTGTTTGGTTCAACCACTTTGATTTCTTCTGTAAATTCTTCATTGGAAGTGGCACATGCAATGAGATAAGGTGAACGCTTAAGGGTTGAAAAGAAGCTTGGAAAGTTGGTTTTGTTGGTTAGAAGTGGAGAGAATAAAGGGTAGGGTACCCTACAAAGGTAATGGTTTGAAGAATGGATTAAAGTGTTCATGTTTTGGTTTTGGGTTTGGAAATTAAGTTGGAGGATGATGATGAGAAGATGGAAGATAAGGAGTGTGCGGTGGATTGACTTGAAAATTAACACTGTGATTATTCAAATGCTTCAGTTAAATGTTGACTATTATTACTAATGCGTGTGTTTTATTAACATCAGTTGTCGATATGTCCGAGTGGTTAAGGAGACAGACTTGAAATCTGTTGGGTTTACCCGCGCAGGTTCGAACCCTGCTGTCGACGATTTGTTTTTATTTTTCTTAGATCCAAAATTTTGGATTTTTTTTTCTTCTTTTCTCATTGGCAAAACAAAGAGAATATTACGAAGGGTTATTAGATTGAGATTTCAATTGATTTTAAAAGACTTTTTATGATAAAAAAAGTCGTTATTCAATAAAGACTTTTATAAAATATAAGCAAATTTTGTAGTATTCAATTAAAAAAAATCTCACAAAATCACACGAAGTCTTTTAAAATCCTCAAAACTTTTTTTTTATTATCAAAATAATCCCTTAAAATCCCAATCCAATAACCCTTAAATTCACTCATCACAAATTCACAATAAAACCACGTGAAACTAGGTGGCCAAATTTCAACTACACCATACTACAAAATTAATAGTAAACCATATCATATATAGTGACATTGCCATATTGGGACCTATTATCTGCAATACAGCGAGCTGGTTGTTAATTTGGTACTACTTCAATTTGAACCCAACACGTTAGTAATGTGTAATGTGGCTCTTCTGCATTAATGGTCCCTTTTAACAACAATGCATTGATCTTCATGGTCTGTGGGCACTCGGCAATTAGCATAGTTGGATCAATCATTATACTATGTTTTTTTTTTTTTTGGATCAATTAGCATATGTATTAAAAAAAGTTTGCTGAACTGTCCAAAAATCATAGTTTAACTGATAAAAAATGTTGAAATTATTATACCATATATCTATAATTGAGGTTCAATCTCCGGTCTATCCACTACATGAGTATAAGTTTATTATGACTGTCTTTTATCAATATAAAAAAAATAATTAATGAACTTCCAACTGCCATATTTATGCATTTGGCATTCCTTCTCTTAATCATCAATTCTAGATAACCCACATTGGTATATAGCCAAATTCTTAAAATCATTATGCAGCAATGACATGTACATATTCCAAAGATATGTTCCAAACATTTCTCTCCAATCATATGATGTTATTTAGATAAAATAAAAATTACAGTAACTATTAGGTAAGAAACTATTTTAACAATATCGTATATAAAATGAAGGTAAATTGTCGGACTAGTGATGGAGTTGGAGGGAGGGGTGCCCCAATAAACCATGGCCACACTCCATTTGTTACTTTATTAAGGTAAATTGTATTAAAAAAGAACTAAGGTTAAATTATATATTGTCTTTTAACATATTTAGTGTTTTTAATTTGATCTTACAATTATTTTTTATTTCGTTTTAGTTCTTTAACTTCTTCTAATAATCATATTAATCCTTTCTTTTAGTTTAATTATTCCGATCCAGCCTATAATTTATGTCCTAGAAAAAGGACCAATGACTAAAAAAACACAAACACTCGGTGATCACAACATATCAAGCATCTAATATTGTATGCAGAACATATACCAAACTCACCACTTCTAAACAATAACCATCTCTAGAAGAGATATTCAATCACACTCAACATCAACATCCACTGTGTGAACTCACACTTACCACGCCATTTGGAGGCCAACTAATATTTTTCATTATTAATTCAAAATTAATTATATAACCCTCATCAATTAGATTATATTTAATTATTTCTCAAAAAAAAAAATCGAAATCTTATTATCAAATGTTAGTTGAGACTTAATAAAAATGACTACAGTTCAATTCTCACAATTATGTTTGAGACGAGATTAGAACAATTAATTTGATTACAGAACTTACTCTGAACTGTGGACTATAGAGTTACTTGAACCAAAACCAGAGAGTGAAAAAAAAAATCATATTTAAGAGTACATGTCAATGTCATAAACAATTATTGAAAAACATTAGGATAAGATAAAAGATCTCAATTAAAGATTCCAAATTTAATTTCAACCCTAAGAATATAAAAATTATTATAGTTTTACCTAATTGGAAAGATTAGTTTGCGCACAGATGATTAAAGTTGACAACTGAAAAAATGTCACTACCAATTCATCAATTATATATATATAAGAGAAACAATACCATAAACATAATCATTTTTCTTCCAAAGCCACAAACTATTTAGTTTCAGTTTCACAAATCATTGAATCAAAATCATGTTCTCAAAGAAACAAGAACAAGATTCACTCATGTCCCACACTCACCTCTCCATCATGCTCAAACACATCAACAACAATCTCCGTCGTTTCTATTCCCACCTCCCCTTTCCACTACGACACCGTTCCAAACCAAAATCCAAACCAATCAAAAGACTCAGAAAACCACCCGAACCAACAACCGAACCACCACCCAATCCAAAACCAATCCGAATCGCAACCTTCAACGCAGCACTATTCTCCATGGCACCAGCAATTTCAACAACAGACAAAAACATAACCGTTACTACCTTAACCAACAACAACAACAACATTCATCCAAAAAGCATTCTAAAACAACATTCTAAATCACAAAACAAATCAAAATCAAGAGTGTCGATAAATTTACCAGAAAACGAGATTTCGATCATGCTGAATCGGCAAACGAGTTTTTCAGAATTGGAGAGAGAAATTCCTTGTATAAGAAGAAAAACGGTAGTTGAAGTTTTGAGAGAGTTAAACGCTGACGTTTTGGGTTTACAAGATGTGAAATGTGAAGAAGAGAATGGAATGAAGCCTTTGTCTGATTTGGCTGAAGCTTTAGGGATGAACTATGTTTTTGCTGAAAGCTGGGCCCCACAGTATGGTAATGCTGTTTTTTCCAAATGGCCTATTCAACGTTGCAAAGTTGTCAAAATATTTGACCACACTGATTTCAGGTCAGAAAATATTTCAATTATCATGTTTTTTTTAAGTAACGGCGGAAATTTCACCTTAAAATGAATAAATAGATGTTCGAACTTCAAATTCTAACTCTATATATAAAATATATTATCTCTGTTAACTCAGTTAAGCTCACATACTCAACTAACATGTTTTAACGAAGGAGTATTAATGATTCTGTTACACAATAATCGGAATATTTGACAAGCAAGAAACTGTAATTTGATGGTACTAGGAATGTGTTAAAGGCAACCATTGATGTACCAGAAGTTGGTGAAATGAATTTTTACTGTACACATCTTGATCATCTTGATGAGAGTTGGCGGATGAAGCAAATAAATGCAATAATACAATCTAATGATGAACCTCATATCTTAGCTGGTGGACTTAATTCACTTGATGAATCAGATTATTCCCATGAAAGATGGACAGATATTGTAAAGGTATATATAATCCTCCACAACCTTAATCTATGCTTACCATGTTAGTATTTTTTTTTATATAACTCCCATTATAAGTTTGTACCAAAATAGAAGAAAAAAAACTCATTTAATTTTTTTTAAAACTATTTTTTACTAATTCATACTAATAATTTATCAAAAAATATAAAAGTCAATGTCATACAAACATATACAGTAATAACTTAACATTGATTATAAATAAGAATAGAGGTAGCTTGTCCATAAATCATAACTCAATTGGTAGAAATGTAAGAATTGTTACGTTGGACATCTATGACCGGTGTTCGAATTCCGGTTCTTCCACTTTATGTATGAGTTTCAATTGGTTTATAATTTTGTCTATGTATCCATGAAGATGGAGGTAGCTGGTGCCTTCTGCCTAGTATTAAATTAATCGATTTTGAGAAGTGTGTGATTAAATATTTATCACGGTTTGTAATGCTAGTATTATGAAGAGAAGGGAAAGCCAACACCAAAGGTTGAAGTGATGAATTATCTCAAGACTAGAAACTACACAGATGCTAAGGACTTTGCAGGGGAATATGAGCCTGTTGTCATCATTGCCAAGGGCCAAAGTACTGCATCCATATCTTAATTATTTTATTAAAGTTCAATTTGTTTCTTGAATTTCAACATTATCCTTAGAAACAAAATTTCTTAAAATTAAAATGTAAAACTATATGATGCAGGTGTACAAGGAACATGTAAGTATGGAACTCGTGTAGATTACATATTATCTTCATCAGATTCTCCATATAAATTTGTTCCTGGTTCCTACTCAGTTCTTTCTTCCAAAGGGACTTCAGATCATCATATTGTAAAAGTTGATGTTGTAAGAGTAAATGCCAATGCTCAAGAAAATGTTACAAGAAAGCAAGACAACTAAGACAGAAATTGTAAAGACTAAAGAGTAATGTAGTCAACTCTATCAAAGGGTATATTATAGATGGATAAAGTAAACACAATATAGAGATATAGAATGAATTTTAGTTTTTCCTTCTCAGTTTAAATTAATTTGATTGTATTAAAGGGATGGTGGTGTAGTTGGTTGGTTTTATACCTACTTTCACCTTCCTAATCATTTGTTCTGTATAGTGTTCTTCAAAAGATGTAGAACAATATGAATGAAATGGGTGTAATATATTGTTGATATACAAAATTCGGACGTTTAAGTAAGTGGTTAGTAGTTCGATCATTGACTTTTATATATAGAAAAAATTTGGTTGAAATGAGAGATCAGAGAACTCACTTATGTGTCCTACCTATTCTCCAAAAGAGATTAGTCACAGTCACGGCTAAACAGAATAATATTGATCTGTGATCACACTATATATATTTCTCCTCTCAAAGTAAGTTAATTACTATTGTGCTACCTTGGTGCAAATGTATTTTCTAACAATTACCATTTTCTGCTAATAAACATAAAAAAATAAAAACATTTTATTATAATAAATACAAGTGTATCTGTCTTCCACTGACCTAAAGTCAAAAACAATGTTGAAAACAAACTAGAATACTATAGTATTGAGTCATTGACAAATGACAACCAGCTTCAAAACAATTTCAAAAGCCAAAGAATCATTCTTGAAGATCACAAAGAGTTTTTATTGTGATCTTGGACGTGTAACACATATATATAGTAGATCAAACAAGGACAACAACATTAATCAGAGGTTCTCAATCCTGTTACAATGATGACAGATGATGAACTGGTGCAGAAGATAGAAGAGTTGACCAAGAATGCTAAACATC
This sequence comes from Trifolium dubium, assembly GCA_951804385.1. Lineage (NCBI taxonomy): Eukaryota > Viridiplantae > Streptophyta > Magnoliopsida > Fabales > Fabaceae > Trifolium > Trifolium dubium. Next base: position 32,036,135 of record OX638072.1, on the reverse strand, counting down.
ATCAGTTGGAAACTCTTAGCTCAATTCTTCATCATAATGATTCTGTTAGCTATCTTCAACCTTTCTTCAATAACAAAAGTGTTGATCCTTCCACTTTCACAAGTCTTGTTCCTTTGTCTTCCTATGAGGATTACGTTGACTTTATACATGAATTAGATGATGGAAAAAATGATCCTCATCATCACCCTATTCTCTCTGTTGATCCTCTTATCTGTTTTTTCTATAGGTTGGTCCCCTTTGAACTCTTATTTTCAATTAGTACTCATAGTTTTTTTTATAGGAGAATTTCTTGGAATAAGACACCCCTCTTGATCTAAATCATTGACCTCATCACCTTAGTGTTGAAAATGGAACAATTGTCAATTTTGTCGTTCTTATTGCCATATACCAAGACTTGTAATTTTAAGATTAAATTATTCGACGTATTTAATTTCAAAAACTAAATTGATGATTTATTTTGATGTGATCGACCACTTATTTTTTATCAATAAAAGAGGTCTTAAGTTTTGTTGTGTATAATGACTTTGTCTTTCTCAGCTCAGGAACTACTTCCATGAAACCAAAACTGATCCCTTACTTTGATTCAACTCTTTCAAAAGCTGCCTCCTTTGTTGGTCACCGGGGCAGTATCGCCGTTCTTCAAAGGTAAACTAAACTATTCAAAATAATTTTTCAAAAAAATCCTGCCAAAATTTGAAATACCTTATGCTTGTTTAAATAATTTATGAGTGTCAATTTGAAACCTTCATACAGGTTGTTTCCTCCAAGGCCTAGTATAAACAAGATCCTATGGTTTCTCTATGCTGACAAAATTACAACTACAACTAAAAGTGGCATAAAGGTTATGGCAGCCTCTTCATATCCTTTACAAAGTGGTAAGGTAAGTCCTCAACAACTTGCCATGTTCTCTAGTCCCCTAGAAGTTATTCTTGGATCAAATGTTGAGCATCAAATGTATTGCCATATTCTATGTGGCCTTAGGAATCTTGATATTATAGATGGAATTAATGCTCCATATGCCATAGGTTTGGTTAAAGTATTTAGTTTTTTGGAGTTAAAGTGGGAGCAACTATGTATTGATCTCGAATGTGGTTATCCAAGTCATGAAATTTCAGATGTGGTAATGAGGGAAGGTGTAATCAAAACTATTGGTGGTCCTCAACATGAATTGTCAAATAGAATAAGATTAGTTTGTGAAAGTAAGAATTGGGGCGGGATTGTGCGTAGATTGTTTCCGAATGTTCGGTTTATCAAATGTGTTACGACCGGAAGCATGAAGCAGTACTACCAAAAACTTACGTTTTATGCAGGAGAAGATGTACCTATTCTAGGAGGAGATTACTTTGCTTCAGAGTGTTGTGTGGGTTTAAATTTAGACATAACGCAACCACCCGAGACAACACGGTTCGTAATACTTCCTACCTTTGCCTACTTTGAGTTTCTTCCATTTGAGATGAATAAGAATGAGAAAGATGTTGTTGGTGATAAAACAGTAGACCTTACTGGGGTTGAGGTTGGGAAGATGTATGAAGTGGTTGTTACTACTTACCGAGGATTTTACCGATACAAATTGGGAGACATAGTTAAAGTTGTTGGTTTCCATAATTCATCGCCTCAGGTGGAATTTGTGATGAGAGCACCAAAATCTTCAGCTGAGATTCTCACTGAAAAAGACTTGTTTTCAGCAGTAGAAAATTTTCAACATGCACTTAGAGGTACTATGGGAATTGACTCAATTGAGATTGTTGAGTTTGCAAGTTTCTTGGGTCAGGAATCGACGCCGAAGCAGTTGAAGGTATTTATAGAAGTAGAAGTCAATGAGGAATCTAAATTTTTGGAGGAATGGATTAAATTGTTTAAAAGTTGTATTTCCTCTCTTGAGAGTGGTTTAGGAGCATTGTACAAGGTGCAGAGGGATAAAGGTCATTTAAGAAATTTGATGATAATTATCCTAAGGCATGGAGCTTTTGATCAATTATCAGATTTGGCTATTAAGAATGGAACATCAGCTAGTCAATATAAGCCACCAAAAATTATAAGGAATCATGAAGTTGTCAATTTCTTGGAAAAATTAGCTTTTGTTATAGTATCAATGGATGACTAAGATAATTCGACATTTCTTTTTCTTATGGTTAAAGTTATCTTGTTAATTATTTTCCAACGGTTATATATTTTCAAATAAAATATAATAGGATTCTTTGGAGTATATTTCATGAATCAATGACATCAAGACAACCAATGTGAATGATAAACAATAGTGAAATTAATCATCAAATATAGAAGAAAACAAACTATAAAAAATACGGCTAGTGATATTGATTCAATCATCAACTTGCATGCTTTGTTGTTCCACCAAGCACCGCTAAATGCAAACGTCCTACGCGTTAATGGCTGCCTGTAATTGTTCAAGGCTTTTACCTTTGGTTTCTGGTACTACTACAACTATAAATAATACAGCTAGTGCATTGATTGCAGCATAAAGAACAAAGGTACCTGAAAATCATAAATACAAGTAAATTTCTATGTTCTATAGCCTATAGGTTTCTTGACAGAAATGAGAAAATTATTCTAATAAATCTGAAAAATAATGTATTTACCATAGGAGCTCCAACTCATGAGAAAGTTGAAAGTATAAGAGCATAACCATGCACCAAACCAGTTCACTAACGTGGCTATGCTTCCTGCCTGCCCTTTAATATTGACGGGAAATATCTGCAACAGAAATGTTCGAAGTTGATTTTTAAAAAGTTGCACGCATAAATAGTTCCTCCCCAAATCAAATAAAAAGAAACTTTGTTTGAGCAGGGAGATCAACATTGGCTACTTCTTATCTAATTTGCATTTGTCCAATTGTCCGCTTGTTCTCATCTTATTGACATAAAAAACTGAAAGCAGAGAAGAGAAAGGGGCGTACCTCGGACATCACAAGCCATGGAATTGCTCCCATTCCTATTGAAAATGATCCTATGTAGACCTAATATCAGCAATAGAAATATTAATGTCACACGGATAACAAATTCATATTTATGAGATACATAAAAAAAATAACGGCGAAAGAGTAGTAGCCATCTAGCCATACCAGTATGCCAGTTAAGGCAAGTGCCGGGACTACCCCCACAGCCACATCATGAACCTGTTACTCACACAATGATATCAATTTGACATAAATCTAAGGTTTGAAAATGTGAATCTATAATTTTCTTCGCTTGGATGTACCTTAAGATAGAATGCAACTGCGGTAAATATGCATCCTGCAACCAATCCTGATCCAGATACCTAATCGAAACAAAGAAATAACAATAAAAACAGAATACATGAAGAAGATAAGAAAAGGAAAGTTTGAAGAGAAGCTTTATTGTGATTTGATTTTACCAAAAGTAAGGGCCTCCTTCCGGCTTTATCTATGAGGGCAGCTCCAACACCTGTGATCACAATCTGCGAAATTAAAAAACATAATTGAGTTGGATTGAAGGGGGAAAAGTCAGATTTTCCAAGAACTATTGGTTAAGTTAAAAATATGAACCTGATTGATAGCATAAAATATAGTCCCAGTCGTGGAAGGAAATCCTATGAGAAATTACACAAATACGCCAGAACAAAATAAAAATCTGAGTTCTTCATGAAGCTTATTCATTCTATTGTTTTAAAGCATGTTTTCAGTGGGAACTATCGGTTATATGCAATTTGAATGAAGAGTTACAATTACAGAATTAAGTACCTGCTAGATCAAAAATACTGCTAGTATAAAAAGAAACTCCGTTGATTCCACCAAGTTGCTGGCAAAACATAAGCCCTACTCCAATCTGATCATGAAAAGATCAAAATTAGTCATCTGTAGCCTGTAGGCCTCAACTTTCACTCTTGATTATAAATATTTTTTATATTTCTAATTCTCAACCTAATAGTCCACCACACATATCCTTAAAGAATAAAGAACTGATATCAAGAGTGGAATTAATAGATACCTACCGTGAGTGAGCGCAAATATCTCCTTTGAAACAAATCCACCATCTTCGGTTTTGCGAGCTGTTCTAAACTAGTTATATAATCCTGTGTGGCAGTGAAAGATACACCAACTTAGTTGCATTAATTATATTTGGAATACTTCATATTGTTCATAAATCATAAGGCAAAGACCAGAACCTGAATTTCTTCTGCCTCTTGAGATATATCAGCATCTTTGCCGCGAAGTATTTGCAATGCTGCCACAAAATCTTTTGTGCGTCCTCTCTTTGCCTGCAATCATTATTTGGTTAGTACTTGGTACTCTTGATGCCACTTCATATTTTACTCAAAATTTATTACTTACCAGCCATCTAGGAGACTCTGGAATGAAGAACAGACCCAAAAGCAACACAGCAGTGGGAATAAGGCCTGCAATAACAAACACTTATCTTAGTACTGAAAAGTTTCAAATAATTTATAATGTTCAAATTAGTATTCAAATTGCGAAGAAAGCTGACCGATTATAGCTAAAGCCCTCCATGAAAGTACTGTTCCAATTATGAATGACACAGATACACCAGTAACAATCATAAACTACAAAAGAAGAAAACAAACAAACTTATGTGTCATTGCTACCATAATGATAAACACTTATATATTAGTTGTTATCAATCATGAAGTTACAACATGTAGAAAAAATATACCTGATTTAAGGAAGTAAGGGCTCCGCGGAGTTCTTTTGGCGCAATTTCTGCTATGAAGACAGGAACCTCATATAATAAAATATCAAATATAAAGTCACACTTTAATAACTTGAAAATGTGCAAATGTCTCAAAATGAAATTTTCGAGAATTTTTTCATCGAACAACTGGAACTAAAACCAACCACAAATGAAAAAACCCCCATTCCATATCCTGTTGCTAGTCTCCCAATATCCAAAGGCACTGGACCCTAAATATACAAGAGAATAAAGAAGTTCAGTCGATTCTTGGAGAACATTTAATTCAAAATAAAATCACATGTTTTGTAGTAAGAACCTGAGAGAAGTAAATAACAAGCCACCCTGCAATACAGAAAGCGCTCGACACTCTCATTGCCTGCATATATATATATTTCAAAACCAACTTTTAATTTACCTTGTATAACCCCAAATAAAATTATTTAACAATTTGGAAGTTCGTCCCAAAACAAACAACATAATTTTCCTGAAACTACCTACCCCCTTTCGTCCAACGAAATCAGCAATAATTCCACTTGTTATTGCGCCAATCATCGCACCAAAAGTCAAGATGGAGCCAAACAAGGAGTACTGCATACATTCAATCAGCGAAACACAAAGAAAATCACATCAAATCCAGGTCCAATTTTCTAGCACTTGAATCAAATCCATAAATTAAAAGTTATACAAACATGTGGAGTACTGGATAATCATCAGTTTGCCACTAAAAGTTGTGCTGTCCATGTTTGTGCAAGTTCTTTACATCACTAAGCATGCAATTAATTATATTTTCAAAAACTACTTGCTTACCTCTGCCAAAGACAGATTAAGATCTTTTCTAATAGCATCTTGATTTGGAGATGAATATCCACCCTGAAAAAATAAAATAATAATAAAATGATTTCACAGGTAAAAACATATTCTATAAAACAGGAGCTTATTTATGCTGATTTATTGGATATTGGAATAACGTAACATATGGTTACAGATACAGAGAAGTAATTAAAAGACTTACACAAGCACCAATTTCATAAGAACCACAAACAGCAATGAATGTAGTGAAGTAAACCATCCATGGATGACTTGCATGAACAAAGTTGTTATTGTGTTCTACTATCAATAATGGTTCTCTTATTCCTTTCTCCTTACCACCCTCAACATCCTCTTTGGTTTCCATCTTCATTCCTGCCTACCTCTATGTGTGCGTTTGTGTGTGTGTGTGTGTGTGTGTGTGTGAGAGAGAGAGAGAGAGAGAGAGAGAGAGTAAAACATAATGATCGGAAGTATTTGTAAAAAGTTGTATGCAAAGATGTATAAACAATTTTGATTAGTTATTAGTTATGGAAAAAATAAGAGAGAGTGAACTTTTCGTGGAAAGATAAATGTTTGTGTGTTTTCTCTTATATTTTGAGACAAAAAAATGAAGTTTTTTCTCTTATATTTTAGAACGGAGTAGTATTATAATAATATGACAGTGACTATTAATGAGTAAGAAAGAAGGCAATTTATTGGGTATATGAAAACTTGGCTAGATCTTACCTGTCAGACTAAAAAAACCGATAGTAGTTGCAATGTGGATTTAATGCCTATGCTACTTGTTTGTCTTTCGGAATATTTGTGCTGATGTAGTGATGTGAGAACTAAATTTTTTATTCTTTAACGAAATTCTTAAGACTAATTAGTGTTGCCTAGTTTTGAACTGAGTTAGCAGGTCAAAGATGCATGCATGCATGCATCTAACCAACAAATCCACCTGAGAAGCCTATGTGTCACACTTTTTTCGTTAAACTGCTTAGCTGGAGGAAGAGTAAAAATATTCATCCATGACATTATCAACTTAATGTAATATAATTATAGTCATGCCAAATACGGTTTGAACGACGAATATAATTAACATTAGGCAAACTGACGAATATATTATTTTTCAGATTTTTTTGATTTAAATCCATCCCTATATGTTAAAATTATTTTGGTTTTAGTCTCTAAAGTCAAAATCCGTAAGAAAATTTGATTTCCTACGGAATTTGACTTTATGGACTAATACCAAAATAATCTTAACATTCAAGGATAAAATTCAAAAAAATAAAAATATAGAAACTAAAACCAAAAAGACACCGGCTGGGATCATTTAAGCCTTAACATTATATGATTTTATAGATCATTTTGTTGATGATCATGTTATTCAATCATCAACAATTGCATCCTTTGTTGTTCCACCAAACATTGTGCAAATCGCAAACGTCCTACACGTTAATGGCTGCCAGTAATTGTTCAAGGCTTTTTACCTTTGGTTTCTGGCACTACTAAACTTATAAATAATATAGCCAGTGCATGATTGAAGCATAAAGAACAAAGGTACCTGAAAATCATAAATGCAAGTAAACTTTCATGTTATGTAGCTAGGTTTCTTGAACAAAAATCAGAGAATTATCATCATATAATAAAGCTGATCATTACTCCTTTAAATGAAATAAATCTGAAAAATAATATATTTACCATAGGAGCTCCAACTCATGAGAAAGTTGAAAGTATAGGAACATCCATGCACCAAACCAGTTCACTAATGTTGCTATGCTTTCTGCCTGCCCTTTAATATTGACGGGAAATATCTCCAACAGAAATGTTCGAAGTTGATTTTAACAAAGATGCAAGCATAAATAGTTCCTCCCCAAATCAAAGAAAAATACACTTTGTTCGGGCCGGGAGATCAACATTGGCTACTTATTAACTAATTTGCATCTATTCGCTTTGTCTCATGTTATTGACATAAAAACTGAAACCCTTGTAATTTACACTTCACCACTTCATACCCAAATTTTGTTTGTTTGTTTGTTGTCAATGTACTTTTGGTGTTTTCAGCAGTGAATCATCAATTTAGTCCATAAAATTTTACGAGATAAGTTCAGAAACTAATGAAAACGATCCAAATAGATTAAACTTAAATGTGGCAATGGTTTCAAATTTGGAGACCATTTTATAATTTTATTAATTTTAAGATTAAATTATTCAATGTCAATGATTTCATAAACTAAATTGATGATTTATTTTGATATGATCGACAGCTTATGTTTGATAAACAAAACAGGTCTTAAAATTTGTTGTGTATGACGCGATTGTGACTGTGTCTTTCTCAGCTCGAGAACTACTTCCATGAAACCAAAACTGATCCCTTACTTTGATTCAACTCTTTCAAAAGCTGTCTCTTTTGTTGGTCACTGGGGCAGTATCGCTGTTCTTCAAAGGTAGACTAAACTATTCAAAATAATTTTTCAAAAAAATCCTGCCAAAATTTGAAATACCTTATGCTTGTTTAAACAATGTATGAGTTTGAATTTGAAACCTCCATCGGTTGTTTCCTCCAAGGCCTAATATCAACAAGATCCTATGGTTTCTCTATGCTGACAAAATTACAACTACAACTAAAGTGGCATAAAGTTTATGGCAGCCTCTTCATGCCCTTTACAAAGTGGTAATAAGTTCTCAACAACTTGCCATGTTCTCTAGTCCCCTAGAAGTTATTCTTGGATCAAATGTTGAGCATCAAATGTATTGTCACATTCTATGTGGCCTTAGGAATCTTGATATTATAATGCTCCATATGCCATAGGTTTGGTTAAAGTATTTAGTTTTTTGGCGTTAAAGGGGGAGCAACTATGTATTGATCTTGAATGTGGTTATCCAAGTCATGAAATTTCATATGTGGTAATGAGGGAAGGTGTAATCAAAACTATTGGTGGTCCTCAACTTGAACTGTCAAATAGAATAAGATTAGTTTGTGAAGGTAAGAATTGGGGCGGGATTGTGCGTAGATTGTTTCCGAATGTTCGGTTTATCAAATGTGTTACGACCGGAAGCATGAAGCAGTACTACCAAAAACTTAAGTTTTATGCAGGAGAAGATGTACCTATACTTGGAGGAGATTACTTTGCTTCGGAGTGTTGTGTGGGTTTAAATTTAGACATAACACAACCCCCCGAGACAACGCGGTTCGTAATAATTCCTACCTTAGGCCTACCTTTGCCTAAGGCATGGAGCTTTTGATCAGTTATCAGATTTGGCTATTAAGAAAGAAACATCAGCTAGTCAATATAAGCCACCAAAAATTATAAGGAATCATGAAGTTGTCAATTTCTTGGAAAAATTAGCTTTTGTTATAGTATCAATGGATGACTAAGATAATTCTACATTTGTTTTTCTTGTAGCTAATGTTATCTTGTTAATTATTTTCCAACGGTTATATATTTTCAAATGAAATATAATAGGATTCTTTGGAGTATATTTCATGAATCAATGACATCAAGACAACCAATGTGAATGATAAACAATAGCGAAATTAATCATCAAATATAGAAGCAAACAGACTACAAAAAATAAGGCTAGTGATATTGATTCAATCATCAACTTGCATGCTTTGTTGTTCCACCAAGCACCGCTAAATGCAAACGTCCTACGCGTTAATGGCTGCCTGTAATTGTTCAAGGCTTTTACCTTTGGTTTCTGGTACTACTACAACTATAAATAATACAGCTAGTGCATTGATTGCAGCATAAAGAACAAAGGTACCTGAAAATCATAAATACAAGTAAATTTCTATGTTCTACAGCCTATAGGTTTCTTGACAGAAATGAGAAAATTATTATCATCTAATAAATCTGAAAAATAATGTATTTACCATAGGAACTCCAACTAATGAGAAAGTTGAAAGTATAAGAGCATAACCATGCACCAAACCAGTTCACTAATGTGGCTATACTTCCTGCCTGCCCTTTAATATTGACGGGAAATATCTGCAACGAAAAGTGACATTTTATAACTAAAAATTTCGAAGTTGATTTTAACAAAGTTGCACGCATAAATTAAATAGTTCCTCCCCAAATCAAAGAAAAATACACTTTGTTTGGGCAGGGAGATCAACATTGGCTACTTCTTAACTAATTTGCATCTCTTTGCTTTGTCTCATCTTATTGACATAAAAAAACTGAAAGCCGAGAAGAGAAGGGGCCTTACCTCGGACATCACAACCCATGGAATTGCTCCCATTCCTATTGAAAATGATGCTACGTAGACCTGATATCAGCAATAGAAATATTAATGTCACACGGATAACAAGTTCATATCAATGAGATGCATAATAAAAATAACAGTGAAAGAGTAGTAACCAACTAGCCATACCATTATGCCGGAAAAGGCAAGTGCCGGGACTGCCCCCACAGCCACATCATGAACCTGTTACTCACACAATAATATCAATTTTACATAAATCTAAGGATTGAAAATGTGAATCTATAATGTCCTTTGTTCGGATGTACCTTAAGATAGAATGCAGCTGCTGTAAGTATACATCCTGCAACCAGTCCTGATCCAGATACCTAATTGAAACCAATAAATAACAATAAGATTATCATACATGAAGATGACAAATAAATGAAAGATTGACGATAAGCTGTTTTGTGCTTTGATTTTTACCAACAGTAAGGGCTTCCTGCCAGCTTTATCTATGAGGGCAGCTCCAATACCTGTGATCACAATCTGCGAAATTAAAAAAAAAAAAATATGATTGAGTTGGTTTGAGGTAAACAAAAATCAGATTTTCCAAAAACTATTAGTTAAGATAAAAAAAAGAACCTGAAGGATAGCATAAATTATACTTCCTGTCGTCGAAGGAAATCCTACGACAAAGTCAAATACACACAACAAAATAAAAATCTGATTTCTTACTATGAAGCACATTCATTCTAGTTTTAAAACATGCTTTCAATGGGTACTATCGGTCATATGCACTTGGAATGAAGAGTTACAATTACAGAATTAAGTACCTGCTAGATCAAAAATACTGCTAGTATAAAAGCAAATTCCATTGATTCCACCAAGCTGCTGGCAAAACATAAGCCCTACTCCAATCTGATCATGAACAGATCAAAATTAATCATCTGTAGGCCTTAAATGTGTACTTTCTTGGATTGAAGAGAATCGGAAGATGAAAATTTTGAATGAAAATCACTTTAGATTTTCTTTTTTTGAACAACACTTTAGATTTTCTTAATACGAGAGGTGGAAAATAAACTATCATTTTCACTCTTGATTATAAATCATTTTTTATTTTTCTAATTCTAAACCTAGTAGTCCACCACACATATCCTTAAAGAATAAAGAACTTATATCAAGAGTGGAATTATAGATACCTACCGTGAGTGAGCGCAAATATCTTCTTTGAAACAAATCCAGCATCTTCGGTTTTGCGAGCTGTTCTAAACTAGTTATATAATCCTGTGTGGCAGTGAAAGATACACCTAGTTGAATTATATTTGGAATACTTTGTCTTTAATATATTGTTCATGAAGGCAAAGTAACAGAACCTGAATTTCTTCTGCCTCTTGAGATATATCAGCATCTTTACCTCGAAGTATTTGCAATGCTGCTACAAAATCTTTTGCGCGTCCTCTCTTAGCCTGCAATAATTTTTAGTTGGTACTTGGCACTCTTGATGTTGTGATAATCACTTCATATTTTACTCTAAATACATTCATATGGAAATTTATTACTTACCAGCCATCTAGGAGATTCAGGAATGAAGAATAGACCCAAAAGCAACACAGCAGTGGGAATGAGGCCTGCAATAGAAAACACTTATGTAATACTCAAAAGTTTGAATTAATTTATAATGTTCAAATTTGTATTTGCGAAGAAAACTGACCGATTATAGCTAAGGCCCTCCATGAAAGTATCGTTCCAATTACGAATGATACAGATACAGCAGTAACAATCATAAACTACAAAAAGAAGAAAAAACAAAATTATAAGTTATTTCTACTTTCATTGCAAATACATATATTTTAATTATATCATGATCATGAAGCTACAACATGTAGATAAAGTATACCTGGTTTAAGGTAGTAAGGGCTCCCCGGAGTTCTTTTGGCGCAATTTCTGCTACGAAGATAGGAACCTTATTTAATAAAACATCAAATATAAAGTCACACTTTAATAACTTAAACATAGGCAATGTCTCAAAATGAATTTTTCGAAAATAATTTCATCGAACAACTTGAACTAAAACCAACCACAAATGAAAAAACTCCCATTCCATATCCTGTTGCTAGTCTCCCAATATCCAAAAGTACTGGACCCTAAACATATAAGAGAAAAAAGAAGTTCAGTTAATCATTGGAGAACATTTAACTCAAAATAAAATTACATTAATTTTGTAGTAAGAACCTGAGAAAAGTAAATAACAAGCCACCCTGCAATACAGAATGCGCTCGACACTCTCATTGCCTGCATATATATTTCAAAACTAACTTTTTTATTTACCTTGAATCCACCAAATAAAAATAACTAACAAATTTGGAAGTTAATCACAAAAAACCATCATCATTTTCCCGAAATTACCCCCTTTCTTCCAACGAAATCAGCAATAGGCCCACTTGTTATTGCGCCAATCATCGCACCGAAAGTCAAGATGGAGCCAAACAAAGAGTACTGCATACATTCAATCCGCGTAAAGCAAAAAAAATTACATCAAATCCAGGTAAAATTTACCAACACTACATAATCAAATCAAAAGTTTGCCACTAAATGTTTATGTGAATTTTCTTTAGATCACTAGCATGAAGTTCAGTTTTGACATTTCAGGCTTTAAACTTTAATAACATAATTAAACATTTTCAGTCCATTTCCTATGTTTTCATTAATCCTAATTAAGAGCTATTATGCAGTTAAATGAAATTAATTTTCAATAAATAAATACTTGCTTGCCTCTGCCAAAGACAGATTAAGATCCTTCCTGATAGCATCTTGAGTTGGAGATGAATATCCAGCCTTGAAAAACAAAATAATTCCACAGTGAAAAACATGCTAGTATTCTATAAAACAAGAGCTTATAGATAAGATTAATTGGAGATTGGTATAACATAATAATAATTAAAAGACTTACACAAGCACCAAATTCATAAGAACCACAAACTGCAATGAATGTGGTGAAGTAAACCATCCATGGATGATGATGTTCATTGGTTTCATGAACGAGTTTGTTACTGTGTTCTCCTATCAATGGTTCTGTTATTCCTTTCTCCTTACCACCCTCAACATCTTCTTTGATTTCCATCTTCATTATTCCTACCTCTGTGTGTGTGTGTGTAATATTGGTTCCTAGAACTAGCTACGTAGTAATAATGATGTCTATGATAATGACAGTGACTGTGTCTATATAACAAATATCTAAGCTCTCAAATGCAAGAAGAGCACTTAAATATGTCCCAAACAATAGGGGCCCATTTTCTTGCCTCTTTAATTATTTCCTTGTAAAAAATTCAATTTTTTTATTTTTGATTTTGTGAAATGTTTAGTAGTGTCATTATTGAGCTTTTCAATTTTAGTATTTTTGGTTTATTTCTAAAATTAAAAATTTAATTTCTAAAAAGATAAATATAATTTATTTATTTTCACTTTAAATATAATTTGTTACTATAAGATAAAAAAATTTGGTACCCAACATTCGGTACCTCATAGACAAATTTAATTTTAAATAATATTTTTAAATAATATTGATAAGCATACTAAAAAATGAAATAAAAAATAAAAATAATGCACAAATTCCAAGATACATTGAATACACAAATTTCAAGACATAATTTCCTTTTTAATAAATTTAATTAATGTCATCAGATACTATTTAGCATTTTCCTATTTTTAAATATAAATATATGATATGATATTAAATTTTATCCTTAAATTAAATACCAACAATATAAATTAGGTATGGAATTGTTCTCCATAAACCACCAGCCAGCAGTTTAAAAGTCAATTGCATCTATAGATCTTTTAAATTTTTGCTTTATACCGCATAGGTTTTTTAAGTTATTTTTGTAATATATAAGTCCTTTAAGTTTTCAATTTGTATTACATAAGTTCTTTAAAAAAAAATTGTAAAATATAAGTCATTTAAGCTTTAAAATGTAACACATAGGTTCTTTCAAATTATACTTATTATATTATACAAAAAAAAAACTTAAATGATTTATATGGTACAAACTAAAAACTTAAAAGACATATATATTAAAATAACTTAAGTGATATAGTAAAACTTAAAATATTTTGCATTTAGCCCCAATTCAAACGTGAGACTTACCATTCAATAACAGTATAACACACGTGGTAGCTGAGTAGCTGACTAGCAGCTGGTAGTACAATGTCCTGACTTTGAATGGACAAGGAACAAATGTAGTAGTAAGTACTGTACAGTAGTATAGGACGACTGAAATACGTGGTCCGTGATAGTACATGAGATTTGACCTTTCATTATACAGTGTACCGTTTGCACATAATTTGGGGTTCGTTTGGTTAGAAGAAAAGAAAGTAGGAAGTAAATAAAACACGGAAACCAATGCAAATATTTAGACTATTTTTTAATTTAAATCATTATTCGAATTCCGTATTTTCCTTCTTTCTTACTTTCTTTCCTTCTAACCATACGAACTCTTGGTTCTCTTTTCTTCCAAATCAACAACTTTACTATGAGGATCTACCGTACATTAATAAAATTATAAGTAAATAATTATTTTTATAAATTTAAAGTTTATTTATTGACTATTATATTATAGAAGATATAATTTCATAAGAAAATTCACAAATTCATTTTTTATAAATATTATATCAATTATTTCATAAAAAATTCAAAAATAATAAAAAAAACTCAAATTTTATTTTTTTTGCCAATTTTTATGAATAATATTTTAAAAGATAGAAAAAAATATTCTAAAATATACTTATTTTTCTATTAATTTTAAAGTTTATTGTACCTGTATATTAAAATTAATTTATTGTATCATAAAATTTCCCCTTTACTAATTTGGTTTGTGTTAGAAGTTTTACATCTAAAAATATAAAAAAGATAGCCTTTACGAAAATGGAGTTCCAAAAATACTCTTAAAAGACTAAAATAAAATACATTGTTTTAAAACACCCACTTTTACCAAATAAATATCGAAATCAATATTTTTATTTACTTATATTCGTTACATTGATCCATTTTTTGATTTTCGTTACAGGGAGAACAAGTTCCAAACCATCATCAATCATAATTTGGTACTTCTCATTTTATAAATCTTTCATATTGCAATGCTTAAATATTTAAGTCTAATTTAATTTATAAAATTAAGCACTTAGCATAATAATGTGTTACAAGAGAAGATATATCTACAGAAGAAAAAAATTATGAGGATTGGAAATCTGAAATACTAAATCATCATCATGCCTGGACAGAGCCGGTCTCGGTATTTTGGAGGTCTTGTTCGAATTTAAGAAATGGACTATTCGTAAGAAGAAATATTTTTTTAATAAAACATCTTATATTTAAATTATGTACAGTATAAAATATAATTATTATTGTAAGTAACGTCGAAAAGAAATATATCATAACAAGGATTAAATTTATTACAAAGATTTAAATGATATAACAATTGACTGAATTGAGTCAAAAAAATTTACTCCGTTTAATTTAATTTAAGAGTTTAATTGTTATGCACTGAAGGTGTAAATATTTTACACATACATCTAATTCAATCAAACCATATTACCACTTTTAAAACCAAGTTTCTAAAATGTGTCTATAAATTTCTACATGGCATGATTTAATTGGATGTATGTGTAAAAATATATTACATGTCGGTGTATATAAATTAAATTCTTAATTTAAATTAAAAGAATTAAAATTAAGAATAAAAAATATAAAAGTTAAGAATTGAACCTTTGATCTTGCACATCCAATTAACATAATTAACCACTAGTCTATTGATACACATATGATATTTTAAGAACATTAAAAATATATAACTATTATTAATAGATTTTAAAATTTTGAGACCTAAAAATTCGTCGAAATTTTAAGACCTTGTTCGCCCGCTCACATCTCACATGGCCGGGCCAGCCTGGATATGGAAACCATTGTCACGGAACTGCGGTGAAATTGCACTTGTCTCCTAAGATCAATTACTACACGACTTCTTCAAAATGTGTCTTCAACTCTTTTGACTTTATCAAACCAACAATGTAGAACTAGAATATCTTATCCTAAAAAATGATTTTAAAATGACTTTTTTTGAAAATGAGGATATTAATTGTTCGAAATGATACAATTCATATCGCTAAATCGCTAATCAACATCCACAGGTACTATTGCTTCAATTTGTTATTTATGCATTGCTCTTTGTTCATGTTGATTGTATAGCTTTTTCTACAACATACCTAATGGGTTGTTGGTTGATTTATACACAATTTCCAATCTTTAATCAATCAACTAACTATGTTTCAATAAACAATATCATATAGTGTGAAACTATAATTGATGATGATTTTGAAGAGAAAAGAGTCCCAGCAAAAAGGTAGTCCAAAATATATCTTCAGTTTTTACTTTAAATCAATAACATTATAAGAAATTTAAGTTTTTTAAACTGAAATCCAAATATACATTCTCACTAATTTCTCTTATATTCGATATTTTATATTTCACAATATTCTCAATATTCGAAATTTGCAAAAACATAACACCTAATGCTGACATTAATTCGAAGAAAACTGCTGTGACCAAAACTCAGCGCAAAAAGGTACAATTATTTCTACTTTGATATCTATTTATAAAAACTTTTTAATCACAATATCTTATCCATTATACTTTAAACTGTGTATAATTGAAAATCATAATTGTTTTCACCTCTGATCTGTTTCAAGACTAAATAGTTTATTGTAACTCATATCTTTTTATACAATTTTGCACTGCTTACCCAAAATATATGACTTTATATCTGTTATAGTTACATTGGTTTTTTTTCTCTAAATTATGACTAAAAAATGCAGGACCACATATGTGTTGATTTTTTCTTTTTTTTGACAGAAAACACATATGTGTTGATGACACCAACAAAATCAAAGTTTCTAAGTCAAGTCACATTGCAAGATCAAATCCACCTCTTAAAATCAAACAATCCTTCGTATAATATTTAACTCTTTTCTTTTTCAATATTTACTTTTTCATAACTATTTCTACATCAATTTAACTTCCTTCTTTCCCTATAAATAATCTATTTTATAAATTCATATGTTCATTCTAGAAAAACAAAAATGTTGGTTAGTACAAAGGAAAATTAGTTAATTGGACAAAATCAATGGCAAATTTGAAAAAGAAACAAGTCCTAGTATGATATTTATACCTTTTTTTTGAATATTTCTTAAAATACTCATTTCATACTAACATTTTTCATGAACGAAGTTTCTAACGACATTGTTTCACATCAACCGTATTACCTTGGTATCTAAAACCAAACCATGGGATTATCATACAGAAATTAAGACTTCAAAAAGATCCGCTAATAAGGGCGGCAAGTATGAAAAATATATTGGAGAGGGTTGGTCCAAATATCTCCTCGGCCATAAGCCAAATAAGGAGGACTTGCTTAAGTTCTCAATTTCCAAAGAGAGAGATTTGATGTATATTCAAATTTTGCGTCACTAAATGTAGTGACTACTTATAATGTACTATATTTATTACTTGCTTTTTAACCTACTCTTTTTCTTTTTTTTCTTTTTTTGGTTACAAGAGAGAAAATGGGAAAAGAAATAAAAAAACAAGAGACTATTCTCTAACAAATGATACACCCTAAGCATACGCTATGAGCATACAAGACAACGCAGTTGGAGTTTGGTCAATCTTCACACGAGGAGCATGAGAGTTAGCGCCCGTCTTTGCCAAAATATCCGCACAAGTGTTACATTCTTAAAGAGAATGCTCAATCACGACGCTCCAATCTCTATTCATCAACTCACGGATGCTGTAGATTTCATTAGCAAGCTTGTGATGGGGTGAGACACCTTGTTGGACTAAAGTGGTAGTTTGAAGCAAGTCAGAGTAACAAACTACACTCCTATATCCACTCTCCCAACATATTTCTAAGCCACGAAGAACGGCCATGATCTCCACATACAAGATACTAGCATGTAATGCTACTCCATAAAAACCTCGAATGAAATTGTCGTCGTGGTTACGCATTATTAGACCACCAAAGCCAGCTGTCAGAACCGAGCCCAGTAGGCTGCCATCAACATTCAAACAAATCGTTCCAGCAACCGGACAGGACCAGGCCACATGACGCTGGACAGCAACACAGGGAGCCGTTAAAACATTCAGACCAAACGTAGTTGAGCAACAATACACCAGAGCGATGTTTATATAAATTGACCTTGAAGATATTATGTAATCTTATTAGCACTAAATATCTTTTGTTTCCGTTAATTTTATCAAACGACTAAATAACTTCTTATTTATTATATTGCCAAACTTACTGACAGAATCAAATCTTTACTATATTTTGTTTTAAACTTATAACTTAAACCTCTAACATCAAATTTTACTGTACGTATATTAACTTTTATGTATCACGCTGCATATTAGAATTAAAATTATATTTTTACAAGAATCTAATTCAAATTGTCATTAACTTCAAATTTCCATACATTCTTCTCAAATGGGTGTGTTCCCGTGCGTAAGCACTAAGCACTGATATGTTACTAGTTCATTAACACTCAAGACCATACGAAGATTCTCTTGATTTAGATAGAGAAAATCGTCGAAACCTTTTCCGAGAGGACGAGAGGTGTCGTTATCGATTTGACATTAGTAAACCACCAAATTTTAAGCAGTTTTTCCTGAAGTTGATTTGCACGCATGGGTGGATCACATTTTGGTGGATCACATTGGCGGCCATATTCAAATGTTTATGAAGGGTATTCTTACTACGATCACCACCTGCCTTATACGCCTCTTATGGGATCTTGATAGCAAGACACTTGCCCTTTAAGCAAGGTTTAGGAAATTGACTTAGTTGAATGTCACTGAGTACATTATTACTACAGAAAATGTTATTTAAAGTGTGTATTGTTAAGTACAACAGTTGTGTTATACAGTACTTTCCTCCTGATAATAATATACTACTGGTACTAATATTCATGCCAGCTCTTTAATGTTTATATTGCTCAATGATTTGGGAGCTGAAGTTGCATTGTACAAAAACAAAAACAAAAAACAGTTGGACAAGTAATAGGGAATAAGAATAATCCAACCCATCATCAAATTTCACAAAATTATTTAATAAATTAACTAACCCATAATTATTTAATAAATTTCCTCACATAGTAGTACTAATTTCATTTACTAGTTGTGTTAGTAAGGTTTACTGAAATTAAGCCAACATAAGTACTGTCAAGTGTCAACAATGCCGCCCTTAAATCGATGACACCAACAGTTAAAAAGAAAAATCCTTGAATTCATGAGACGGCATAATACGCCGCCAAACCTTGCCATTGCTCATATTTGGCAAGAACAAGTTCTAATAGTGTCACCATATCTAATATCAATATAAGCAAAACTTGATAATCTTCTATTGAATTGTCATTAAATAAACTCTACAAAAATAGTAAAAACAAATTTTGTACATCATTTTAAGGCTTTACAACAGAAAACACTTCAGAAAACATAGCACAATCTAAAATCTAAATATACAAACAAATCAAGCTGATACAGACCAGTGTGGACTACAATCTTAATATTTTCTCAATCTCAATCTTTGCTTACAGATCCGCGTTCTGAGTTTCCTTCCTCTTCCTTACAATTAGAAACATGTTCCGAGTTTTCTTCCTCTTCATTACAAGTTGAAGCGCGACGACTTTGTAACTGCAATGTATATGCTTGATAACCGGTTGGACTGCAGAGCTGACCAGAGTTACTACTGCTCGCAGATTTCTCAATATCAAGTCTCCCTGCAATAAAAGGGATTGGTCTTTCCACTACCGAAGGAACTGCTTCATCATCTGTTTCCAGCATTTTAACAACCTGATCCATTGTTGGCCTAGCATATAGCTGCGGATGAGAACATAAAACAGCAACCAACACATATTTCTCAAGAATTTCCGGTGTACCAGGTTCAGGCATACCATCTTCAATAACATCCAAAGCTCTATTGTTTCTAACCAATGACCAAGCCAAGTCACTAAAAGCAGAGGGTTGACCATCCTCATTCGCTTCAAGCGCCTTTCTTCCGCTCAAAAGCTCGAGAAGCAAAACTCCGAAACTAAACACATCACTCCTCTCCGTCAACTGTCCATACAAAGCATACTCAGGAGCAACATACCCCATAGTTCCAGCTACCCTGGTACTCATATGAGTCATTCCCTCTGGATTAAACTTCGCCAATCCAAAATCCGCTACCTTAGCTTCAAACTTCTCATCCAAAAGTATATTACTAGCTTTAATATCCCTATGGATGATCGACGGTTGAGCACCATAATGCAAATAAGCCAAACCCCTAGCCGTACCAAGCGCAATCTTCTGACGCATCGGCCAACTCAATTTCTTCTTAGAAGAACCAAATAAATGATCATAAAGACTCCCATTCTCCATCAAATCCGTTACAATAATCCTCTGATGACCTTCTAAATTAGTAGTAGCAGTACAATAACCTCTTAAAGCAACAAGATTAACATGCCTAACACTAGCAATAACTTCAACTTCATGAGTAAAACTTTCATCACCAGCAACAGAACAATTCTTAAACCTTTTCAATGCAACTTCAGTTCCATCGGATAATAAACCTTTATAAACATTTCCATAACCACCACTTCCAATTATATTATCCCTAGAAAAATTCCTAGTTGCTTTCCTAATCTCATCAAAACTAAACCTAATCAAAGTAGTACTCTGGTTCATTTTATCCAAACCCGAACTCAAACCTATAACAATCTCAGTTCTATTATTACCTTTCTCTTTCGCAATCTTTCTCCGCTTAAGGAAAATCAAAATTCCACCAAACAATAACAATCCTAAAAAAACAAAAACCGTAACAAGCGCAATAATAATAGTGCGATGCTTACTACTAGAATCTGAAGAAGAACTAAAATCAAGACCGAATAAACACTTATCAGTTCCAAGGTTAGTAGGACCAAATTCGACCGAAAGCGAAGCGGCGTAAATCGCCGTATAAGATCTACAATCGGAGACGTTACTGACGGTTACTCCGGTGAGAGACGAAAGTGCTTCTGATCGTTTCGATGTGCATAGAGCACAAGGAGTGTTGTTTTCAAGCGATACGTTACAGTTTAACTGAAGAGATTGAAGTTGAGGTGCTGCTACTTGCTTTTCGAATTGTTGTTTGGTAGTGATGTTCATGCAACCTTGTGAGATCCACGAAGTTTGAAAACCGCAAGAGGTACGAATATCGAAATTAGGTAGAAATTGGTTGATGAATGATTGGAAAGAGGACCAGCAAGATTCGGCGGTGTTGAGAGGTGGAACGAAGAAGCCGGTGCGGTGAAGGTAATCGGATTGGACGAGATTGATGGCTTGTTGGACGTAATGGCACTGTTTGCCTGATTCGATTTTAGGGAGGGAGCCGTCGCCGATGTGGCGGAGGATGGTTACGTTGAGAGGACATGTGGCGGAGATGGAAAAGGAAGGGAAAAAGAGGAGAAGGAAAAGGAAGGGAAGGAAATGGAAGAGAAGTGACATTTGACGTTTGGAAGAGAAAAGTGGAAATGGAAAGGGTTGGTTGGTTGGTTAGAGTGAGATGATTGATGATTTTAGCATTAGCATTAGGAACCAGGAAGGGAAAGGGAAAGGGGAAAGAGAGAGACAAAAAGGAATGGATTTACTACAAAATTTGAGTGTTTGACTGTGGTGGAGTTTGTTGTTGCTGTCTCATTATCTTGCACAATATTCACCACCAAATAAATGTGTTTTTTTAATTTTAAAAAAATAAATAAATGTGTTTTTTTGTCACTCCCATAAGGTAGGTACACAGTACACTGCATGTGCTTATGGGATTTATGCATTTTAATACTACTACTATGTGGTTACTATTATAAAAAAAATAAATTATGTGTTATTTTACAAAATTATGATTCATTAATGATATAAGAAAGGTAAATTTTATTTTACCAAATTGAAAAAAGAAAGAGAAATAAATAGTTAAGTGTATAATTGAAAAAAGAATATTAAATGTTTCATTGGTAATATGAAGTGACATGTATTATTATACCATTTTTTTCAAAACGACATATATTGTAGTACGGAGGAAGTACCATTTTCTTTTTATTAATGGCAGATTTTAAAACTCTAAAAAGTAGATTGATTATTTACTATATTATCTCTCTACTCATTGCACTATAGAAGTGAGAGCATATGTTAAGGTTTCTCTATATATAGAAAATTAACATTTAATAATATTATAAAGTAGATTGATTATTTACTATATTATCTCTCTACTCATTGCACTATAGAAGTGAGAGCATATGTTAAGGTTTTCCGTTTTTTGCGGTATTTGGTATTTTCGTCTTTATGTTGTGTTTGTTCTGTTCATATTGAAGATTAGATTTGATCAAGGACATATTCAATCAATGATATTAGTGTCTTCAACGTTACAAATTCGGAAGCATGGGTACTCCGAACACTTCAATTTAAACATATATGTAGACTTTGTCACATTTGTAGACATTTTACCGTTGTACGCTATTAATGTGAGTGTTGTGAATTTATTCGCAGATTCACCATTTTCAGTTTTTAGCAAGTTTGAATATGCATTATTCAACGTATTCTATCAATTTGAATGGATGAATATTGTTTTTAATCACACAAAATATATAGAGTTGGTCCATCATAAATTTGGAGTCGTTCACTGCTTGAAACAGTTACAATAGAAAATTCATATCAATTTTTACATATAACTGTCAAACTAGCACAATATAAATTTAGAGTCGGTCCATCGTAAATTTAGAGTCGTTTACTGCTTGAAACAATTGCAATAGAATATTCATATCGATTTCAGCAGATATATTAGAAATTCCAATTCCACACGTAGTCACTTTGTAATTGTCTTTTTTCTAGGCTTAAGCCCTCTTTGTAAAAAACAAATCATTAGAGAAAGTTAAACTCATAATATTTTATCACAAAATATTTTATTTTTTTTGTACATAGACGAGATGATAAAGCCACCATAAATTCTTACACGCAAAATAAAATTATCAACGATCGAACTTCAGTCATGGACGTCCGACATAGTAATTTTTACATTTTATCCCAATTAAACTAGGAATTATGGTCAAATAAAATATTATTCCAACAAGCATGTTAAAATATGTTTTAAGAATTGTTGTCTTAAAAATCAAAATTAAAGACTTATCAAAGTAATAATTATTTTCTCCGGTCTTAATTTTAAATAAAAATGAGTAAAAAAATTTGTATTGGCAAAATTTTTATAGCACTAAAAACACATAAATTGAATTAATGTAATATTCTGATGTACTTACTCTAATATCAAACTTACTAAATACTATTCTTGGGCAGTTTACTTCCCGGAGCTGGGCTTGTAAAACTGCAGAACGATGTTTTTGACCATTGACCTCCCAAAATCCATCTCATTACTCTTTTTCTTATTGTCTCGTCACTCATGTTTCATCTAGAAGACAGAATAAATAATATCTACTACTTTTAGTTAACAACCTCTTCTATGTTTTATTTGTGTTCGTATATTAATCTTCATTTATTGTATATTTATTTTTAGTACACTTTGTCTTAAACAATGACATATTTGTTTAATTATTTCAAGCATTAACAAAAAACTATAAACGAATGAGAGAAAATTAATATTCTCTCTATTTCTATGTATAAAACTCTATGTACTATACAAATGCCATCAATTGAATATTTTATGAACAAGTTTTGGTATATAAAAATTACTATTTTTGTGCATCGGCCGAAAGAGTCTTATATATAAGATAGGAGTGAAAATACTTCCATCTTTGATTAGTTAATTTATTTTGTAATTTTTTTTATAAATATATCGTTAACTATACTATTTTTTTGTGTGAGTTAATCATACATTTATACGTGTTTTGGGTATGGAGCAACTTTAAATCTCTGAGTCGGCTATTTCACTATTTGAAGTGCCTCCAATCTGATGAGAGAAATAGTCACTGCGTTCGACGATGGACACCTAAAAAAATTTATACATTTATACTGTAAGCAAATGTGATCAAATGACTCTGTTGGTTTTTTGTTACAGGTCAAGTTAATAGGAGTATTACGAACAATAACAATTGACCCATTCCAAAATATTATGTAAAAAAAAAATCACACTTATTGAAAAAATCAAATCATCAAAATTTAGAGTATGGTTTTGTGGGATTTAATTTTTTTTAAATAAATTGCATGAGAAGATGTAAAAACTATTTTCAATAATTATTTTTTGAAGAGAATTTTTAATAATATTTTTTTTTACAATTTATTAATAATTGTTGTTTATTGAAAAAATGAGAAAGAGAAAAATTAAGTGCAGTTTATATTTAATTTTATAAGTATAAGTAAAAAAATATATTGAAATTAAGATTTCTCTTATAATTTGAAACAAAAAATAGTATTTTTTCCCCTCATATTAGTTAACTACGTAATATTTTTTTGCCGGCACGATGGAATTGAGGTCCGCGACTTTTTCTTTTAAGTCAAAATTTCATAACATGCATGAATAGTGAAACAATTAAAAAAAGAATAAAAAAATACATATTCTTCAATTCAGTCGTCAGTTTCTTGTGAAAGGAAAAACCCTTACAAAAAAAAAAGGAAAAAAACGTTAACGGTTGTGCTGTGTCCAATAGAAAATGTATTATTTATTTATATTTTGACTAAGTATATATAATATCTAGTTGACATCTTTTCTAAAGGAGAAAAAATGAACAAAGAGTATAATGACTTCAAATCAAAATATATATCTTGTTGACATATCTTTCTAAAGGAAAAAAATTAAATATGAACAAAGAGTATATATTAAGACTTAGAAAATTGTGAACAAAGAGTATTTTTGACTTTCTGATTCAGTCCTAAAAAGTTGGCAGTTCATGTTGAAAAATAATTTTGCCTTTTGATTTAGTCCAAATATTTGGTTTCTGAAAAATAGTTTGTCCTTATTTTTATTTTATTTTTAAGAAGATACTTTGTCCTTATTATTTCAATAATATATTTCCTCATTGGTTCACAATTTTAACATCTACCCATTTTCTTTTTTCCTCTATCATTCTTACCACTTGATTCCCAGTATCTTAATTTCTTGAAAATGGAGGTAGTAGTAGATTGGGGAAATTTAGAAGCATTTCTTTTAAGTTTAATTTTTAACAAATTGGTAGAACGCATAGATCACATTTATTTCAGCGTAATTTGCAAAAATTGGTATTCTATTGCAAAGATTAATTATCAAAGTCGCCAAATCAAGAACAATGCATTGCCCATGCTAATGATTCCCACAAAAAGAAAGTCAAGAACAAAGAGATGTTTATATGGGATTTCATCAAACACAACTTATCACTTCCAACTACCAGTCCTTCATAGTAAGAGGTTGTGTGGTTCAAGTTATGGTTGGGTAGCAAAAATGGATGATATTTTCAAAGGTACAATTATAACCCTACTAAATCCCTTCAAAAATTTGGTTTCCATTCCTCTACCACCCATCTACATGCTAAGTAGATATAAAAGAAATGGATATTGTGAATGTAATGTTCATAAGGTTGTTTTATCGTCTAATCCCACAATTAGGCCACATGATTATGTTGCTGTAGCAATTTACGGTACGCATGGAGGTCTTGCTTTCATAAAAGCCGGACAAAAGTTTTGGACTTATTTTCAAGAATATGATGTTGGTTGCACTGATGTTTTATTTTATAATGGTCTACTCTATACAGTGGGACGAAGAAAAAATATCATGTCTTTTGATATTTGTAACTTGAAGAATTCTTTTGATCATGAGAAGATTATTCCCAATGTTGTTTCATCGCGAGTGAATAATGATTATGCTCATCGAGCATATCTTGTGAAATCATTGGAGGGATACTTGTGGCACGTAAGAAAAATTATTGGTTTTCCAGACGATGACAATGATGATGAATATAGTAGACTACCTAGTAATGGTACCAAAGGATTCGAAGTGTATAAGGTTGAATTGGATCTTCAAAGCGGTAAACTTATACAAATGGTAAGACTTTATAGTTTGGGAGACAATGTTTTATTTGTAGGTGATAGTGATTCCATATCTTTGTCGGCTTCGTATTTTGCCAATTATCTACAAAAAGATTCAATCTATTACACCGATGATTTCTACGATGAAGTCCCGCATCCTTACCTTAATGGACCATTTGACATGAAAATCTTTAATGTAAAAGATGGAAGCTTCAGTCAACATTGCCCTTTCCAACAGGGCTTCAAACGGATGCCACCTTCACTATGGATTATTCCACCATTTCAATGGGATTGATAGCTTCAACTTGATGGATGTTACTATGTTTTATTTTAATACAGGAGGACAAGGACATACTGATCTAATTAGTGCAGTATTTGTTCAGCTGGTGTCTTGGCTGTGTAAGGAACATTCGTCTCTCAGCTTGGAACTGTAATCGATTGGGTGAAGATTGTGCATATCTGCTTCTTCCGAGCTGTTCATCTGCGCGGCTGCGGTGCTGGCCGGTCGTGAGTATAGAATAACCTTATGAACATTGACGATGTTTGTTTGAATCCCTCTTATTTATTCACATGTTAGAGTTTACGATTTTTTTTCCGGTCCTGTGTTGGTATAGGGATGGTATAACAATGTAATTGGCATATTTTATGCTTGATTTATTTAATAAAATATCATTTTGGCCCTTCCAAAAATAATCACAATAAAGAAGCTATTGTGATAAAAAGTAAAAAACTTGCACTTGATCAATAAATTAGATTGTTTGAGACTCTTTCCGTTTTACTTTTCTATTTTGAAATAATTTAATTTGCTTGTGAAAGATGGGAGCAATATTAAGGATCATGATCATTTACTACTGGTTCAAGGGATAGTGGGAAGATCATCTTTTCTTTCGGTGGAGTGACTCTATATGTATTAGTGTTGACCCAAAAAGGATACCATACCACATGGCACGAAACTGAGAAGAAAACGATAAAAGTATATTAGTCTAGTGAGCTTGAACTTGACGGAAAAAACTAAGCGAATGTTGTCTAAAATTGTGTGTTTATTATTAATTTGTGCCAAATCCAAGGTTAAGTGGTGGAATTCTGGAACTAAAACGAAAACCTATGGAAGGTTATGTATTGACCAGTTGTGTTGTCACATGTTACAATAACAGATGTAATACAGCGAAAAAGGACCGCAACTATGATCGCAAAACACAAGTACCATGTGATTATAAATAAGCCTGCTTGACCAACCTTCCAATTCAACTCAACGGGAAATTGCTGAATTAGTAGTACGATTATGAGACTCAACACTCTTCTTCAAGTGCCTAATAGCAAGCTGTCACTCTTCCACTTTGAACGTGACCACCACTATTTTTTCTCTTACTTTTAATTAATCAAGCATGCATAAACAAAAATAGTACAAATTAACTATGTGCCACACGCATATAAAACATCAAAGAAAAAACAAGTATCATTAATAACACTATCATCATATCAATAATGTGTGGCTTGGAACCTGCGTTTTCTTGTTTTTTTTATTTGGTTTTTACTAATAATAACACTTACTTTACAATTTACATCACACAGTCCTAGTGGTATATATGGAGCCACAACCGTTTGTTTAATTCCGAACCTGTTAATTCAATTCAAGCAATAAACTTTAATTAATTAATGAACACTTAAATTAACAATGCTACTAATTTTTGGATTTTGGTTATAGCAGCATTATCAAAGCAAGTAGAAGTATAGTTGTTTGTGACGGTGATTACTCTGTTGCGCCTTGTGAAAGAAGGCAAAATCATGAAAAAGCAAACACAAAAGCAAAAAAGAATTGCTTCTCTTCCAAGCCAGCTATAGAGTTTGTTCATTTGATACTGACTGACATTGATAATTGTAGTAACTCATTTCCACCATTAAAATCTCACACCGTTACTCACGAGAAAGATACAAAAAAAGTTTCCATTGTTATTCACCATTACTATAAAACTCATCAAAATCCTCGTTCTTCTTTCTCCATTTTTAGGTAACACCAAATAAATATCAATAGAATCCCTATTCTCCGAGACTTGAATTTTATCGGGTTGTCCTAGAATCCATTTTACCGATGAAGATTTCTACATTTTGCCTTGTTCTTTTGTGTTTCTTTCAATCCACGCGAGCAATGTTGCATCCTATTGATTTCCTAGCATTGCAATCTATTCGGAGATCGTTGCACGATGTTCCTGGTTCTAATTTCTTTTCGTCTTGGGACTTCACTGACGATCCGTGCCACTTCGCCGGAGTTTATTGCGTTTCTGATAAAGTGTTTGCTCTTAATCTCGGTGAAACTAGAGCCGGTTCACCTGGTCTCACCGGAAAATTTGACACCGCCATTGGCAAGCTCTCCGCTCTCGCTGATTTAACCGTTTCTCCCGGAAGAATATACGGTCCTCTTCCTCAGTCAATTTCGAATTTGAAGAATCTCAAGTTTCTCGGCATCAGCCGGAATTTCATCTCCGGCGAAATTCCGGCAGGGCTTGGTCAGCTACACAATCTCAGAACAATTGATCTAAGTTACAACCAGTTAACCGGAACCATTCCTCCGTCAATCGGAAAATTACCGGCGCTAAACAACCTCATCCTCCGTCATAACCGTATAACCGGTTCAGTTCCCTCATTCGCATCAGCTCAAAACTTAAACCGGCTCGATCTAAAACATAACACTCTCACCGGTTCACTTGCTCACGATTCTCTCCCTTCTTCGTTACAATATCTCTCTCTATCATGGAACCAGATTACCGGAAACGTGGATCGGGTTTTATACCGATTAAACCGCCTCAACTACCTCGATCTAAGCTTAAACCGGTTCACCGGTCCAATCCCGGCTCAACTATTCTCATTCCCGCTAAATAACTTACAGTTAGAAAGAAACCAATTATGCGGTCCGGTTGAACCGTATAACGAAGTTACAATCCAAACCGTTGATCTCAGTTATAACAAACTATCAGGTCAAATATCACCTTTATTAGCAAGTGTGCAAAATTTGTATCTAAACAACAACGGTTTCACCGGTGAAGTTCCCGGTAACTTTGTGGAACGGTTATTGGCGGCGAATATAGAGATTTTGTATTTGCAGCATAATTATCTGACCGGAATAGTGATAAATCCAACGGCGGAGATTCCGTTGAGTAGTTCTCTTTGTTTACAGTATAACTGCATGGTTCCTCCTGTTCAGATGACGTGTCCTTCAAAAGCTGGTTACAGGAAAATTAGACCTGCTAGCGAATGCAACCAACATCATTGAAAAATCATACCATATATTCATATTATATAGTTAACGTTACATTACATATTCAGTACGTACTATATTATTCAAGTTAGATAAGCTAATGTTGAAATATTAAAATATATTTAAACTATAAACTATATAGTTTTTGTTTTCTTGCTTTTGTAATATTTAATTATTCTTTTTGACTTGTTTTATTAAATCAATTTTATGGGTAGTTCTGTAGTATTTTAGTATTTTTTGAATAATATTCAATAAGATGATTGTGAAGGCTTGCAATTAGCAGGGTGGTTCGCAATGCTGTTTGTATTAGTTTTACTGATGTAGTATATTCATTTTAGCTGGAAAATTAATAAAATGACACGGTAAAAGTTGTGATACTATCAATGGAAAAAAGAAGCAAAAGGTTGAGTTTTTTTTTTTTTGCTTGAATGTTCTTATGAATAGTTTCTTTTAATTTTTACATATAAAACTCTTGAGAGACCATGTTCATCGTTAAGTGGTACAAGGTTTATTTAGTTAATATGATTGGGGTGGAGGAATTAAAAAGTAGAGCGATAAAGAAGTTAGGAGTTTGTTCTGCACCTCCATATAAAAACTACATTACTAGCATTTGTGGTTTCAAGAAAACAACAACCATTTTCAACCTTGTATGGTTAGGTTATGATAGATAGTTTAAACTTTAAAGTGGACAGCCTATTTATATTTGAGTATATATATGATTTTTTTTATTTTTTTTCTTACACTTGAGTGGAGATAACATATGTAATTAGGATAGCCCTTCTTTATTCCAAAATAAGGACAATGAATAAATGGTGGCCCAAAATATAATATGAATCTAATAGCCCAAAAGATAACTCAAGTCCAATAAGATATAGGCTTGCAAAATGGACAGCGAATATGAGCCAGAAAGGACAATGAATAAGTGGTGTGCTTGTGGCCCAAAACATATGATTTGGAGTCAAAAAGGATTTGTAAAGCAATTGTTCCTTGTAGGCTGTAGGTGATTGAAAAGGAATTGTTCCTTGTAGCCTATACTACATTTTTGTTCCCTTTGCTGAAATCTAAAAATTGTAAAATTACACAATGATATTGTTGGACTTAGGACCTATTAGTTGCATTGAGGCGGATTATCATATTGTGCAACACATAAGTGAGTTTAGACTGTCTGTTTAATCATTTATTAATTAGACATCATATTTTCATTCAAAACTTTAAATCATATATTAGTTTTTTTTACTAATATGTTGTTCAACATCTATTTAATTTTCCATCCAATATGAAATTCTTATCCCACACTTGACACATCAACATATTGTTTGTTATATGAAGTATGTGTACCCTATTTTTTTTGCTTGTGTAGCGGTGGAATATCTTGTGGACATGCACGGTAGTTTAAAAAAATAGTGACAACTATATAAGCATTTTGATAATTTAGGTAAAATTTATGGCTTTTTCCATCCAAAGAAAAAGGGAAAATTGATGTTTTCATTACCAAGTTAATGTTATTCTTCATGCATATGGATCATGTACTTTTTATACCGTCCCATCAGAATAATAGAATTAAAGAAATTTTGGAAGTTAGTAGTATAGTTTGCTAGATACACCCACCCAACCCAACAAGATAAGTAGGTCCCAACATCAAAAATTATTTACCCATAGACATTTTCTGCTCCTTGATTTTGACCCTAAATCAGGTAAAAACAAATACTTGTTTGTTATAAATTCTGTCTTTTGTGGTAGTTTCTATTTGATTTCCCCTTCCCGTGTTCTTTAAAATAATCCATATCCACTATTTTAAATTTTCTTCTCATCATGGACAAATTACATGCTTAATTATGAACATCAAGATTTAATATAATGGATCATCAAGATCTAGCTAGATAGTGCTAAATCTGATTAAATCAGTTTGTATCTTCCCATGTTTTTCTTAGGCCATGCTCTATAGTCTTTTTCCTCACCTTTGTCATTCAACTAGTTTTTGTTTTATATTTCAACACCATTTTCTTTTAATCAGTTTTTTGTATTTTCTCATGTTTCATCTACGTATCTTACACACCTTTTGTCACGTTCAATATATATAAAGGATAATATATATTAATTAAAACTAATTCGTGGTCAATTTTGATGGCTTATGGAATATTTAAATTACATTATATCTTATTCACTTACTATGTACCTAAATTCACGAAAAACACAGCATACCAATATTACCATTCTCTAATGGGGGACTATAAAATTATTACCCATAATGAAATATGAAAATGAAAGGGACTAAATTTGTGTATCTTTTTCTATCTTGAAGCCTTCAATTTATACGAGAAATTGTCCTTGTAATTTGGAGGCCTTTATGAAAATAAATATAATCTCATAAAAATTATGGTATTACATGCAAGGGGAGGGAAGAAAAAAAAAGGAAGTATGAAGGTTTGTAATTGTTGGCATAACTCCTTCAATTTTTGCTTTTGAACGTGGGGACAAAATAGTCATTTTAATTTTAACACTGAGATGACATTTCCTTAACCAACAATTTTTGCTTCCATAATGAGCTATGAGACCCAAATTATTAGATGATGCCTATGACTTTGCCCTTCTATCACAAAATGTTTATTAGCATGAATAGTTAAACTTAGCTAGAGCCTAGATTATGAAACCCCAGTGGGTCCTCTGGATTAAAATTATAGGATTACCTCCTGGCAGATTGTTTGGTGTGGCCAGGTCCAACTGACCTACAATCATTCAAAGTCTACAAGCAATTATCATATTGGAACATTTTGTTTTATCATTCTTGTCCAAATATCATTGATAATATTCAAGAAGTTAATGTCTAATTTAGATATTGTCACACTTTAATTTAATATAATATATAATTATCAGTTAATCATGAAGGTCTTTAAAGAATTGCCCTAGCTATAGAATTTTATAATAAGTAATGTTGACCATATAGGAGTATTATTTTATTTTTTGATACGAACTACTATATATATTAGAATATAATATTCGAAATAATTTTTTACCATACTTCCGTTCAAAGCTCATTAACATTTTTTTGGAAGTTCACGTCACATTTCAAAGTTTCACATATGAAAATAGAATAAGGTTATAGGTTTAAGCTGGTCAAGAGACCCTAAAACTAGCTATAGCATGTATATATCATTTTCTAATAGTATGATTGTTTATTTGACATTGAATTTTAAGCACCAATATTGTTGAACCAAAGTCGCTACCGAGTGGTTGGTACCTAACTAAGCTCCATGTGTTATATACAAAAATTATACTATGAAATTAAGATAATTGACTTGCTTATAAAAAAAAAGAGTATTAATTAACTTATGAGAACCAAAGATCTGTTGAAACTCAAGAAGTATCAAGTGTGAGTAGTATGGGGAAGAAGTCCCACATTGGAAAAATGTGTGGAGAGTTGAGCATTTATAAGTGGGAGGACCCGTAAACTCAATGCCTTAAGGTTTTGGGTAAGAGTGTGGTGTCCAACTCACTTGTAACAATGCTCTTGATCATCAGTGTGGATGATCCCCCAGCTGCCCCCTCGATGTCCCTAACAGTGGTATCATGAGCCTCGGTTCAGAGAAAGGGACCGGCTAAAAGTAATGACCCGTTGAGAAACAAAGGTGCCGTTGAGAAAAGTGAAGTATCAACAGTGAGGGGGAGCAATGTGGAAGTGTCAAGTGTGAGTAGTATGGGGAAGAAGTCCCTAACAAGATCTATAATTTAGCTTTTCTAGAACGGTTTACTTTATGAAAATATTTTTTATGTTAATAAGAAAAATGTGTGATTCATAAAATGAATAATTGTATGTAAATGCTGTTTCAAAAAAAATGTAGTAGAAAGAAGAAGAAATGTTAGTTAAAGATTATATATTTTTTAAAATCGTGAAAATGATATTTTTTAAAATCGTGAAAATCATGATCTAATTAAATATGCAGTGCACCACCAACAATGAGTTGATCCAAGTAGTAACAAAAAAAAACAATGCACTCACTTTTTTGGTATATTAGATAAATTTAAAAATATTTTTTTAATTTTATATTTATAATAGTGTACACTAAATTGTTGTACCAACAAAAAAACTGTGCTAATTAAATATTGCATTGAATTAGAGGTTGACATCTCCTAAGGTGTTGTTTCTTTTAGTACATACTATATATCAAACATCTTATATAGATCTCATCCATCTAGCACTATTATTGACACACTCAATACTAAATAGAAGAATATGTCATTGCTGATGTTGTGTTGTGAACATATAATATTCCACAATATCTTGGAATTTATATATAGAATATAATTCCCTTTTGAAATTGTTTTGTATTTTCTTCATATGAAAAATATTATTATCTCTGTCCCAAAATTATTGTCCACTTATCTTTTTAGTTTTGTCTCAAAATTACATTGTTCTTTTCATAAATTAATGTTAAATTATCATTTATACTCTTAAAAAGTTAAAACAATAATTAAATATATATATATATATATATATATATATATATATATATATATATATTTTCTTTCTTAATAAAATAAGGGTAAAAGAGACAAAATCTATCAATCTTTGTCGTTTCTTAATTCACGTGCATAACTCTAAAAATACAATAGTGTTAGGACGGGAGTAACAAGTTCTTTTTGTTTTTTGGTCAAGTAGTCTAACGGCTAGAAATTCCACTTATAAAGTGAAGAAGTGGGATGACCGGGGTTCGAACACCCGCTCCCTACATATATAATGCGATGTCCAACCAATTGAGCTAAGCTCATGGGACGAGTAACAAGTTCTTTATTTGAAGCAAATACTAACAAGTTCTCTTACAACATTGTTTAAATAACTGGAGAAAAAAAAACTCATAACTTTTGTATAAAAAAAAGTTGTGTTTTTTAATATTTTTATGTGTTTGACTTATATTTTAAGACATTTTTTATTATGAATTCTTTAAACAATATTATGACCATATTTTATATATTTTCAAAGAATTAAATGCAAATTACATTTAATTCGTATTCTCTCTCTTTTTCACTTAGTCAATAATCAATAAAAATTATTTTTACATCTTCTAATAAAAATTATTTCAAAAAAACACAAAAAATAAAAATAGTTCTTCAAATTACTTAGTACTACTATTACTATCATGTATTTTTTTTTTTAATAAGCGTAATTTTTTTCTTATAATTTGAAATTGAGAGAATATATTCTTAATTATTAATTGAGTTACACTTTTAAAATATAATTTTCAATTTAATTAATAAAATATTTTGTTTAATAACACTCTATAAACTTATCTCAATTAATAAGAACATTACATTGCAATATGAAAAATAGGAATAATACACTCTTTTATTCATTTTTAAAAATAAAATTTCAACCACTATAGTACCTCACTAAAAAGAATAAAGGACTGTTGATTTATTTATTACACCATTAAAATTAAAAAGCAAGCTACCGACCAAAAAATTGAAGTAGTTTGTCTATGATCCCCAATAAAGAAAACCCCTTTGTTGACAATGACTCCTTACTTTGTCGCATTGAGGAATATTGTCGAGACATAAACAGCTAATTTACTAAGGACAAATCACAATAAGACATAAATAATAAGATGAAAATAAAGCTTAAATCCAAAAATTAATAACCATAAACCATGTCCTCTCTCTTTCTCTCTCTACACACACAAAAAAGTCAATAAAAGACAAGGTTCCATGTCCTTGTCCAAGCTTAGCTGTTCCTACACTTAACACTTTAAAGCAATCCCAACATGTGTTAATAACACATTTTTTTTATTGTACTTTTTGGGGGTTCCCTAAAGTGGTCCCTAAAATAAAGAATACATCCAAAACTCCCAACCACTAGAGAAAAAATTAAAGGGGTTCCTCTCTTTGAAAACAATGCCAAAATTCCCGTTTTTGCTTTTTTCCCAAGCTCCAAACATAACTTGATTGAATTGGCAATACGGAGAAGACAAGAATTAATCAGATTGATGTTGAAAGATGGCGAAATTTATGATTCAAACTCCTGCCAATCATTCTTGCCTTCAAATCTTTTCATGTTCTTTTTGGTGGATGGGGTTTAAGTTAACTTCACTCTCTACAACAAGTTTCAATTATACGTCGCAATTGTATCTTTTAATCACAATTAAATTCGTGGTTAATCAATTTCGACAACTAATGTAGTAGTATAAATTACACTCAATAGTTGTTGAAAATTTGATTATAAAAAATATTGTTTCATCCTAGAGGAATGCCTATTTTTAAGAGGGGTGGCAACCTAGAGAATAAATCAAATGCTTCATCTTTTTTACCACTAGTGCACTAGTACTACCTTTTACTTATATTGATGATTCAGATGCTAAAGATGATATTGGCATGCTTTAAGTTTAGGAAGGTCCTAACGACAAAAATGAAAAAGAGAGACTTTTAAAATAGGAAAAATGAAAAAAGGTTAAACTTTTTTCGGCTTTTCTAGTCAAATGAACAAGTCATCCCAAAATTAACTTATGTCCTATAATCGAAGGCCTCCTACCCCTCTTCATTTTCCTTTTATTCTTTATTTTTTGTTGTTGTTTTAGGCCCTCAATCCATCTCAATTAGCTCCTAGTGTAGAGTTGGAATGACGATGAATTTGACAAAATTATATGACGCATTAAATTTAATTTAACATTTGATAAGTACTCTTTCTGGTCCTTATTATAAGAAGAAATTTACTTTTTAGGTTCATGGAATATTTCATGTATCTAGACTATATATGAACCACATACATTAAACATTCTATGAATCTAAAAAGTCAATTTTTTCTTATAATAAAGACCGGAAAGAATATATTTATTGTTGAAAATTTATGATATTTGGTTAAAGTTAAACCCAACATCAATTCAAACACGAGATTATCTATCATGATTTGTAACATTTGAAGTCTCACCTAACTTTAGGCCTCATCTAACCTTAAAGCTAATATTAGGGTCTTAATATCCCTTCATTAGGAAAAGCAAAACAAAATAACTCCATCCCTAGATTTTTCCAAAAGCATCATGCAAACAAAAACATAGCAACAGTGCAATACTGTTTGTGACACAAGAAATTGGAACTGTTGAATTGGAACCATGAGAGAATGCAAACATAGACAAACACAACATTGGCTTGTATCAAAAGGAGAATCCAATCCCAACTAAAAACCAAAAGCAACATCCAACACAAATTATATAACTATATATATTTATATTTATATATATATATTATACATTCATAAATAACAGGTAGAGATATTCTCCATGTCACATTCAGTAATTACTAATTAGTACTACTAAAAAAAATACAATCCCTAAATCAAAACCATCAACCAATACCTAATCTTAAGTTTCTTCTCCTAATACACACCATTACATTACTAAGTACTAGTAGTTAAAAAAGAGAAACAAAGATGCAAAGACTAAAAAAACCCAAATGAAAAATTCAACCTTTTGTTATGTAAAGGTAAGGTTAAGTAATAGACTAATAGTAGTAGTAGTAGTAGTATTAACAGTTAGGATTAACAAAGTTCTTGATTTCATCCATAAGGCAATAGAAATGATCATTATTGGGCAAGAAGTAAAAACCAATAGTAGCCTCCTTAAGGAAAAGAAGTTTAACATCTTGACCAAACTTCCTCAAACCATCAACATAAGCCAATTGCCAATCTTGTAGAAGATCCAAACCAGCAACACAAACAAGACTTTTAGGAAAATATTCAAGTCCTTTAAGATTTTTTTCCCCTTTAGGACCAAACGGATTACAAGCAGGGTGGTCTCTATCTTCACCTTCTGGTAAAAAAGCTCTCCAATACCAATCACGATCTTGCAATCTAACAAAGTACTTTCCATCTAATCTCATTTCAGATTCTGTTCTTTTCTCACCACCAAACAGTGGATGAAGAAGAATGTTCCCTAACACCTCAATTCCTTCTTCAGAAGCTTTTACTGCCACATGATGAACAATGTTTCCACCAGAACTATCACCAGCCATGTAAACATAAACTTTCTTTTCCTTCCCACTTTGAAGCCATTTTCTTGACTTCACCCATTTGAGTGCATTCCAACCATCTTCATAAGCACATGGAAACCGATGCTCCGGCGATCTTCGGTAATTAACCGAAACAACAGCAGCTTTACAAGTGCTTACTAGTCTTCTGCAAAATGTGTCATAAATAGCACTGTTTGCTGAGGAATGTGAGAAGCTTCCTCCATGGAAGAATATTATGACAGGAAAAATTTCTGTCGTACTCAATGGTTTCTCCAAATCTATGACACCCCATTGTGGTTGATTTTCTGAAGATGGTAAGTAAACTCGATTGAAAAGACCGGAGTTTCTATCGACGTGATCAAATGAAAAGACTCCGTCAACAGGAATCGCGTTAGCCGGTACCTTTCTGTCAAGAAACTCTGCTAAATCTCTGTTGAATGTTCCATCAGCACGTCTTAGAAGATTGTATGCAAGCTTGAAATTTGAGATTAGCACATATGTGTTCAATGGAACAACACTCTGCAAAACCAAAACAAAAAATTCAGATTAGTTCTGTTTTGTGTGATAAATCAATTCAGAATAAGGAAAATGAAAAAGGGTTGTTCACTTTATCACAAATCTTGGAGAAAAGACAAGAATTTCCAACTATTGTGAAACAAAATCAAACTTTTAAAAGTTTTCATATTTACCAGAACAAGAAACCCAACTCAAAATGAAGAAAGCAGAAACAAATTAAACAGACCAACCCACAAAAGCAAATTGCATAATCCTCCTTATAAATGTAAAAAAAAAATAAATTAAAATGAAGAACAAAACAGAAATCAGATATGCCCCACAAAGAAGAAGCAAAGAAAAATAAAGTTAAAGGTTAGAACTTTCTTTGAAACCAAACATCAAACACAACATATGCATAAAAATGCAAGCTTTAAACAAAATATTCACAGATTGATGTGTTTAAGGTAAGTAAAAATAGAATACCCTAGATTCACTGAGGTTGAGTTCATTAGTTCCAGTCATATCTTGGTTGTTGTAAATGTTGAAAATCAAAAGTGGATGGAAAAAAGGTTAATAAGAAGAAAAAGAAGAAAGAGTTAAGGTGGTGATGGTGGTGTAAGAGAGGAAAAGAAGAACGTTGGTGAGAGAGATGAAGTGATGTGGGTTAGAAAAGGGTATGTGAAGTGTGTACGTAGGTGGTTTGTTTATTTAATTATCTAAGGTTGGTTTGGTTTGGTGGTGTATGTGGGAAGTGTATTAATTGAAGGATTGAGTAAAGAAGAAGAAGAAGATGAAGATGAAGATGAAGGTACACACACTTGTTTGTTTGTATATGAAAACAAAACAAAACAAAACAAAATAGAGAGAGAGAGAGAGAGAGAGAGTCAAACGCAAAAGAACGACGGAAATGGACGGAGACGAGAGATACGACAAACCGGGCGGCCGAATTTAACTGTGTCATGGGTCCCGCCATTTATTCTTATCAATTACTCCCTCATGTCAATATTGGACAAAATTTACTTTTAGATTTATTTATTTAAAATTTAATGTAATAATTTAGAATACGAAACGAATTATGATATTAAGTAATTTATGTCTCTTTTTAAACACAGTTGTGGATTGAACTGTGGTCATTCTTTCTAAGTCTAGCACCCATAATATTTTGAATTCTTAGTGTTTGATGAATTACTAGTGTCTTGATGAACTATTAGTGTTTGATGAACTAGTGTTTTGAATTTGTCTAAAAGCACACCAATAATATTTTGATGTGGAATTAAACTTAATGACAATTAGATTATAAAAAAAAAATTAATGACAATTAAAACCTAGGAGAAAACAATGATAATGAGAAGCAAATGAAACAAGTAACACAATGAAGGAGAAGAACATGATATTTGTTTATGCAGTTTGGTCCAACAATGATCTATTATGAGAATGGAAGATAATTTATTGATATAATCAAAAAGCTCTAACTTTTATGTTGGTGAGAAATCTTTGTTCACAATTGTTTACCTTAGTTCTAAATGGCTCTCTCTCTTTTTTTCTATGAATAGTCAATTCTCTATTTACAGAAAATAATATCTTTTAAATTAGAAACAAACCTATTTCAATTTTCAAACATAACAAACTAAACTATGAGCATCTACATTGCATTTTTTGCTTTGTTTTCGCAATTTCAATGTAATTTTTAACAACTACTACTCCATCTTAGTTCATTTTTAGAAAATAGTGTTTATTAAAAAGAATTGTAAACAATATTTATATTTATTTGCTCTTTATACATACTATTTATTAAAAATTAAAAGTTATTCGGTTTATGAATATTTTTAATTAATCTTTTATATAAGATTGGTAATAAATTAAATTAATCTTTCTAATAACGTAAGTTTATGAATATTTTTAAAATGTGTTTGGTTATAAAAAAAAATATAATGGAGAGAAAGAGATGGGAAGTAGTATGAATAGAGACAAATGAGTGAGAAATATAATAGATTTAATGTATTGTATCATTGTATGTGTTGCTTAAAAAAATGTATTGTATGTGTGAAAGAAATAAAAGAGAAATACAAAAGAAATAACTAAAATGCTATAGTAAATTCATAAAAAAAAACCTTTATTTAATGAGAAAAAATAATAGTAGGAGGAGGGGTATTAATGAAGAAATGAATATAATAAGGGTCTTGTTGGGGCACTAGTTAAAGTTACTAAAAAAAGAAATAGTTGCATTGGAAATTGTGTTTCATTGTTTTAGAAAAGTAGAAAATACAAATTTCGAGAGATTTTTTACTATTTTTGTTTCCTTAACCATTGTCCTAAGGACAATGTTTATTATTTTCCATATAATAATGTCTCTTTTTTATCTCTTCATGTAAGCGAGAACCAAAATAAAATAACGGAGTTCTTACTTATTTTTAACCTCTCTCTTTATCTAACAAAATAAATTAAACTTTGCTAACTATTTTTTCACAATTTTTTTCAAAACAGACACACCATTAAAGAAAAATGTTATCATGTATTTTAAATAAAATTATTCTTTTAAATATTTTATATCGTATTGATCATTTGACAACGAACTGAATTTTGTCAAGCTCAATATAACTATTAGGAAACCTTTTTGAATGAAAGATTTTATTTATAATTGACTTCATATTTTATCTTTTATTATATTATTGAAATAGTTGTTATTTATCTTTCAAGTGGCTTGGGCCCATAGTCAAACTAATTCATTATGAGTAACTTAAGTATTTAAGTGTGTATTTGTTTTTTAAAATGTTATGAAAAACCTAATTAAAATCTTTTAATTCATCCTAGTTTTCTTACACTACTTTAATTTATTGATAGTCGTGGAATCCTTCATCATCATCCACGTCAATTTTTTATTTTTTTTTTATAAAATTCACCGGAAATTATCTATATAATATAAATTTTTAAGAATATCATGAATATCTGCATAGTACACCATTATAATTTATGACACTTGGTCAAATAAGTTTGTCAACAAAAAAAAACACTTGATCAAATAAAAACAAAAAAACTTTTACATACGGGCGGGCCACCTTCGGCTTCAAGTTTGGCCTTTTGTACCCATTGCTCCATCCTGCCAAATGGAAACGGGATTCACGTTTGTCTAGTTTTTTTTTTCCACAAATATCAAGGCTTTTTTCTTGAAAAAAATTTATAATTTTTGCTAAAATAATACTCTCTCCGTTCTTTTTTACTCGTAGTTTTAGAAAAAAATATTAAAATAAAAGAGTGTATTTTTGCATTTTATTTTTCTATTATGCCTTTTTTTAACATAATATTTTTAATCCACCGCTTATAAAAATAAAATAAAATTAATCCACTAATAAATTCTTACTTTTTCATAAAAATTATCTATTTTTTAGAAATTGTTACAAACTTTATTTAAAAACAAACAAAATTTGTATACAATAGAAAGATTATATCGTTTCAATAGAAAAATTATAAAAAATTTAGTCAATAAAATAAAATAGAAAGGAAAAATATAGTAGGCAAAATATAATTTAAATTATCAACAAAAAAAGTAAAAAGAAACAAATATTTTTTCTAAAGTTACAGATAAAATTAAACGGGAGGAGTAGTAATTAGTACTATTACTAATTACTTTCAACTTAAGTAAATTGTTCTACTATTTGAAGTATCTATAATATAGAGAAGAGATTAATCACTACGTTTATTTTTATTTGTAGATATTATAGACTAAAAAAAATAAAAATAATTTCAACTTTTAAAAAGACAAACAAAAAAAAAACTTAAAAACCGACACTAAAAAAAAAATGAGGGAGAAATTGCATTTGTCCATATTCGTGATGTCTACATCTTATCCCTCGCATGCTTATACAAGTCCATTCATTAAATTAAGACAAAAGTTTATCGGTTGATATAATTATTTCATTTGATTTTTGTGTAATTTTTAATAGAATGTTAAAATTGTTTTGATTTCAATGTGAAAATAAAATTTATTTATTAAAAGGATTTTTCTAATCTGTGCAATTTTACATAGATAAGTCATTAATATTTTTATTTTTTTTTTGAAAAGCCAAAACATTAATTAGTTATTTTTTTTTTCACTCTCTCCCCTGTTCTCTCTCTTTCTCTTTCTGTAAATTTCAATCAGTCTTCATCGTTAATATGATGGTATTATACTACTTTCCTTTTCTTCCATTGTTGATGACCCATCTCAGGGAGCTTTTTCTCTTGCAATCAGTCCCATAAGTATTCTTACAAGCTTCAATGGAGATGGTTTATAGGTGTGTTTCATCCAATCAGTGACGATCTGAACAACGGCATTACAAGGTCGGTCGGAGACAGAATTGGCGGTGGCAAGGTGACGATGACCGGAAGAAGCAAGTTGATGACGGAGGCTGCGACGGCGAGCAAATTTCTGGAGAAAAAAGGGTGACGCAGGGAGCACCGTTAATGGCAGCACAAAGAAGAAGAAGAAGAGAGAGAAAATAGGAGAGAGAGAGAACAATTGACTCATTAATACAAACCAAAAAAATATGACTAATTAATAAAAATTTTAGATCCCCATGAAACATTATTTGGCCTTCAAAAAAAAAAAATAACGGTGTAATTAATGACTTATCCTGATTGCACAGGTTAGCCAAATCTTTATTAAAATATTCTTATAAACAATTATTATTGTAGTGATTAGGCCAATAAAAATACAAAATAAGTAAATATATACTTGTTTAGGTAACCATTGTAGCGTTGTTCTTTCAACTTTTTATTTAAGGAGTTGTTCTTTTGAATTTTTGATAGACCGATTATTTTTTATTCGAGACTAGGAATTAATATTTAATGACGTTTTTTTTGGTTGGGTTGAAGTCTCTTTAATAAGTGTCTTTTTAAAAATGATATTATAAGTGAACTTTTTGTATATAGTATAGGTTTTAATTTTTCATCGGTGTTCCATTTTAATAGGGTGTCTTTGTTATATAACTATTTTTTACCGATCTCTATCTATGCAGAGACTTAGTCCAATTAAAAATATATTTGCCGTTAAATAAATATCAAACTACTGAATACAATTTGACTGCACTCATGGCGATATGAAATTGATATGAATGTGAATGACTTACGCCGGATGCTAGATAGTATTGAATGAGAGCATGTGATATCCATTTGTGCATACATCATAGCTACCACTAACCAGTT
Organism: Trifolium dubium; assembly: GCA_951804385.1. Taxonomy (NCBI): domain Eukaryota; kingdom Viridiplantae; phylum Streptophyta; class Magnoliopsida; order Fabales; family Fabaceae; genus Trifolium; species Trifolium dubium. The sequence goes on along the minus strand of OX638072.1, from coordinate 31,993,510 downwards.
ATGGTCTTATGGATCATTACACTAGATTAATCAAATAATATACTCCAATGCTTATTTTTTGTGGATAAACAAATAACATTGTCAATGTTTTTGTACTGTAGTTATATTCATATATAATAGCTAGTGGCAATCTACTATTGTAATAATATGAATGAATGTAGAAAGTATTGCCTTTGGTTAGGGATTTAAGTCACAACGGTTATTGACATTTTATCTAGAATATAAAGACAAAATTCAATGTTGTTACATGCAATGAATATGGTTTTGGATTAATTTCCTCCTGTGATTTTTGAATTGTTGTTGTATAAAGCAAAAGACCCACCGAACTTGGGGTGCATATGCAATGCATTTGTGTGGGGGTGACGATTTAAAAGATTCTTCTTTGACCAAAAGTAAAATCACTATAATATCATTTTAAAAAATTTAGGGGGAGTGAATTTGTAGTTTTTTTAATTTTTTTTAATTTGGTTATACCATGGGATGGGGCCTCAACAAAGTGGAGAGCATGAATGTAATCAGCATCTTCAAGTTTTGACTGAACAACAAACTTTTATTCATATGAATTCAGCACTTGAATTAATGGATTACTGATTAAAAATAATTTAAATTTTGTTTATTTATAGGAAGTCTGAACTTTTAAAAAGAAAGTGAAATAAAGGCAACATAAGTTGCCATGTTAATTTGAAATAAGGGACAATGGCGAGGAGGATGTATGTTTTTTAATGTCAAATAATTTAGTGACCAATTTTCTTTTTAAAAATGAATATATAGAGTATTTGAAGTTTAAACTTTATTTTGTACATATAAATTGTGATTTTCCTATCTGGTGAGTCAGCCTCACAAACGAGAGAATGCATATTTTTGTTGATGTGTCATGCAATCTTATAATTTTATACGTATTTAATAGTAGAATAATTTAACAACATATAAGTGAGAACTTAAAGATATATTTATTAGTGAATGCAATTTTCACCTTATAAATCGTTTTGTATAATTAAGTTATGTCTAATCTAAAATTTAAGGTGATTTAAGAGTTTGGTTCAGTATTCATTGAACAACTTGTCACCCAATTCTACTATTAAATCACCGACGCAACAAATCTGCAAAACGTGAATGTGTTTGTTATAAATCTTATATTTGATGAGAGATAACTTAAGGATATGTTAATAGTAGGGAAAATTTCACCTTATTACATGAAAAAATATACAGTAATTATCAAATTTTTATTTAGAGTATGTAATGTATTTTCAGATCACAACCACATATGTTGGGCTAGTAGTTGAATGGACTTCAAAATTCTTAGCAAGCTATACGTTCGATCATAGTTTAAGATTTTGCTTTTTTATTGTTATTGTTAAAAAAATTGATGAGCAATACAATGAGCAGGTCATTATAGCTTATGTGGAAAAGATTGATGAGACACATGAAGGTTTGAGTTTGAGTATTTGTATGTGGAGCAGAACTTAATTTGTGGGGGTGTCAAGTTACAACATACTTATAAGAGGGTTGGTTTAATTTGTGCATGTCCAAAGTCTGGGCCCAATGTAGGTACATAGACGGAATTATAAATTATTAAAAATTTACGCATACAAATTAGAGGAATAAGAATTCCAATTTTAATCATGAGTGTCTAACTTAATAATTTTAATATTTTACTAATTTTTCTAATCAAGACTTATCACTTGGTACCAAGAGACCAAACAAAATTAAACATGACGAGCGTATGTTTGGTTTGACATTAGATACAATTAATTTTGAAAGAATTGATTTTAATATAATTGATTTTAGCAGAATTGATTTATATTTGAATACAATTATATAAAAGTAAATTGAACCATAAATTTTAGTGTAAAAATCATATTTAATATACCTCTAAAATCATGCTTAAAAAAAAATGAAACACCTTAAAATAATTTTTAAATCATTATATACTTCTAAAATTATTTTTGGCTTTTTCAAAAGCATTGAGTTTTGAAAAAAAAGGAGAGGCATGGAAAATTATAATTTCCCGCTAGAAAGTGTACACTCAAAGTTCAAACTTCGGTATTATCTGCCACGGTGGCGAAACACTTGAAGCCCAGCCACGAATAATTTTCAATTCCCGCTCGAAACCAAATCAGTGATATCATTCAAAACCAACTTTATTTTGTTCTGACACGCTGGCAATCCGCGCCAAACCCTCTAAACCAATCAGATTCAAGAACGCAACCTCTATATAAACAAAACCCACACACTCAAAATATTCACAACTTCACAACAACGAAGTCATCTTCTTCTTTCTTATTATTCACTTCAAACTCAAAAAACAAGAAATTCTTCAATGGCTTCTTTAGATGCAGCAACAGCAACAACCAAGAAAGGTGGAAGAGGAAAACCAAAATCCAAATCCGTTTCAAGATCAAGCAAAGCCGGTCTTCAATTCCCCGTTGGCCGCATCGCTCGTTTTCTCAAAGCCGGTCGTTATGCTCAACGTGTTGGATCTGGTTCACCGGTTTATCTCTCAGCAGTTCTTGAATATCTTGCTGCTGAGGTAATTTTTGTTTTATTCAACTCTTTTACATGTTAATTTGATTTTGATTGAAATTTTGAAATTAGGTTTTGAGATTTTTGTGTTGATTTTGTTTTTTAGGTTTTGGAACTTGCTGGTAATGCTGCGAGGGATAACAAGAAGACGAGGATTGTGCCGAGACATATTCAACTTGCTGTGAGGAATGATGAGGAATTGAGCAAGTTGATGGGATCTGTTACTATTGCTAATGGAGGTGTTTTGCCTAACATTCATCAGAATTTGTTGCCCAAGAAAGTCGCTGGAAAGGGGAAAGGAGAGATTGGATCTGTTAGTCAGGAGTTTTAGGTTTCATTGATTAGGGTTTAATGTAGTTGTTAGTGATTGATCATGATTTAATTTCTGTTATCTTTGTTTTGTTAGCATTTTCATTTGGAGATTAGATAATATGGATCTTTGTGTATTACCAAAAAAAGAGAATGGATCTTGATGTATAGTTTGGCTTATTCTCGTTGTTCTATTTCATTTGGCTCAAGTTTTTATTTATAGAGATTTATTATGTGCTTTGCTATTTTATTTATAGTCAATAGTTTTTTGATGTAGAAGTTGTATTAATTAGAAATCTAATTTTATCTTGTTTTTGATTGATGTTAGACTTGATAATAAATATCATGGGCTCATCCCCACAATTGTGTTAAAAATGAAACTAGAACAATTTGATGTCAAAACTCGATGCAAACTTGGATTCGTAGGACCCGTTTCATTTAGAATCGAAGCGGGAAATCATTTTTTTTTTTGCACAATGCAGCTAACAGCTTACATAGCCGTTATTCTTCAATCAATCTCTAACGTTCCATAAAACAGTGTCTTATTCTTTCAACAGTTCAATACATTAGGTTAAAAACCCAATCTATTTTCTTTCTCATTTTGCTCGTTGTTGTCTTATGAAAAAATTGTTTCTTCTTGTTCATCACTTTCTACGACGCAAATCACCATACAATCTCCAACATTGTAAACTATTCTCTTCTGCATCCAACAAACCAAAATGGAACTCCCCAAACAACGTGATAATCACGAACCCAATTCTCGTGATAATGGAATCATGTTCCACAATGCGTCAACTGAAACAGATTCAAGCACAAATGACCATCACTGGTCTCATTTCCGACGCGTTTCCGATCAGCAGAGTAATCGCGTTCTGCGCACTTTCCGATTCCGGAGACATTCGCTACGCTCACACTCTTTTTAATTGTGTACACAAACCCAACACGTTTATGTGGAACACCATGATTAGAGGGTATCAAAATGCTCGATTACCCATTGTGGCATTCTCTTTCTTTCGCTGTATGATTCAACGGAGAGTTGAAATGGATTCTAGAAGCTTTGTTTTTGCGCTTAAGGCTTGTGAGCAATTTAAAGGGGTTTGTGAAGGAGAATCTGTGTATTGTGTTGTTTGGAAAACGGGGTTTGATTCTGTATTGCTTGTGCGAAATGGGTTGATTCATTTTTACTCTGAACGTGGTTTGTTGAAAAATGCACGTCAAGTGTTCGATGAAAGTTCTGAGAAGGATGTTGTTACTTGGACTAGTATGATTGACGGGTATGCGGCGCAAAGCTATTCAGATCAGGCTATGGAGGTTTTTAAATTGATGTTGTTAGGTGATGTTGAGCCTAATGAGGTGACTTTGAGTGCGGTGCTTTCGGCTTGTTCTGAGATGGGTGACCTTGAAATGGGGAAAGTAGTTCATGAGAAAGTGCTAGAGAAGAATATGAGGTGTAGTTTGAATTTTTTAAATGCTTTGTTGGACATGTATGTGAAATGTGGTAGTTTGGTTGATGCTAGAGAACTTTTTGATGGAATGGAAACCAGAGATGTTTACTCGTGGACTAGTATGGTTAATGGGTTTGCTAAATGTGGTGACTTGGAATCTGCTAGGAGGTTTTTTGATCAAACTCCTCAGAAAAATGTGGTTTCTTGGAATGCAATGATTGCAGGTTATTCTCAGAATAACAAACCCAAGGAATCATTGAAATTGTTTCGTGAAATGATTGGGAAAGGTGTGGTTCCCGATGAGCACACCTTAGTGAGTGCGCTCTCTGCTTGTGGCCAGCTTACTTGCTTGAATTTGGGTCATTGGATTCACCAACATGTTGTTGTCGAACATAGAATCCCCCTTAGTGTTACTCTTTCAAATGCAATTTTAAATATGTATGCCAAATGTGGAAGCATAGATGCAGCAGCAGAAGTTTTCAGTACAATGCCAGAGAGAAATCTGATTTCTTGGAATTCTTTGATTGCTGGGTATGCTGCTAATGGTAGAGCAGAGAAAGCCATCAATGTATTTGATCAGATGATAAATATGGGATTTAAGCCAGATAATATCACATTTGTGAGTTTGATGACGGCTTGTAGCCATGGTGGTTTAATTTCCGAAGGTCGAGAATATTTTGACAACATGGAGAGAAACTATGGGATAAAACCCCAAAGAGTACATTATGCATGCATGGTTGATCTACTAGGTCGAGCTGGACTCGTGGAAGAAGCTTACGAGTTAATAACAAATATGCCAATGCAACCTTGCGAGGCTGCTTGGGGAGCCCTTCTAAATGCTTGTAGAATGCATGGTAATGTTGAGCTTGCAAGATTGTCGGCGCAAAATCTTCTAAGCTTGGATCATGAAGACAGTGGAATATATGTTCTGCTGGCAAACACTTGTGCTAATGATAGAAAATGGAGTGATGTAAGGAGGGTAAGAAGTTTGATGAGAGACAAGGGTGTGAAGAAGATTCCTGGTCATAGCTTAATAGAGATGGATGGTGAGTTTGTAGAATTTTTGGTGGCTGATGAATCACACCCTCAATCTGAGGAGATCTACAAAGTACTGGAGGAAATACTTTCGTTGTCAAAATTGGAAGATAGTTTTGAGTTATAGTCTTCAATGGCAGAAGCATATTTCTCTCCACGATATTCCCATTAAATCCTTGAAACCATGATCCCAAAATCTTGGCTTGTGAATACTACATATATCTGGGATCGATGGAGTGCACTCATGCAGTCATTTAGATGGAGGTTTTTCCACAAATATTCTGGTGCTTGAAGGCAAGAACTGGGATCGTTGGAGTGCACTCATGCAGTCATTGTCTAGAGCACAAGAAGTGAGTGAAATTGTGCAGAATGGCTATGGAGATCTCCTTGCAAATCCAACCGATGTTCAAAGGCAAACTTACAGAGAGGCAAAGAAGCCCATCCCATCCCAATTTTCTATTGGTAAGAAATTCTAACATAATTGGTAAAAAATGTCCAAATTATTATACCGGATTTTCATAACTGAGATTAAAACTCCGATCTTTGCACTTTGCATATGAATTTTCAATAACTTGTAATTTCTTTTATGTACAAAAAATAATCTTTCATTCTTGATTTTGTTGGGGCGCCATAAAAAGTAAATACATAGTTTTTTCACTATTTTTCGGATGGTTAACTCAAGGAAACCACTTTATGTGCTGACTGCAATTATTTTTTCACCATATTTTGAAATCTATACGTTTTTTGGTAAATAAACACCAACTCGAGAGACAGACAAGTCTTGACTCAACTAGTGAGAAGAAATACTATAAGACAAATGAATAAAAACAGCCTTACCCCTTACATATTATAAATAGGCATGTATCAAACGAATGGAAATAAATATTCCACTGATTGGATGTGAAGAATTTTTCCTAGTAATAAGCATTCTTATTTCATCTCGTCAAAAATAACATTATATTCTTAGTTCATTCACCTCAACCATGGCAAAATCCTTCATAACTCTTTTAATTTCTTTGAATCTTACTTTCCTCTCCATAATATCCCTAGCCACAGCCATAAATTACTATCAAAGCCTATCCCCAACAATGTTGGGCTTTCAAGAAGAGAAATTCACCCATCTTCACTTTTACTTCCACGATATCGTGTCGGGCCCAAAACCAAGCATGGTATATGTAGCCGAGCCTAATGGCAAGGTAAAAAACGCCTTGCCATTTGGAACAGTTGTGGCTATGGACGATCCATTGACGACTGGGCCCGAACGTGACTCAAAACTTGTGGGTAAAGCTCAAGGTATTTACACTTCTATATCACAAGATGAGATGGGATTAATGATGGTGATGACCATGGCTTTCACACATGGTGATTTTAATGGAAGCACCCTTAGTATATTGGGCAGGAACATGATCATGAGTGAACCTGTTAGGGAAATGGCCATTGTTGGTGGAACCGGAGCTTTTCGTTTCGTGCGTGGATATGCTCAGGCTAAGTTTTATTCAGTAGACTTCACTACTGGAGATGCCATTGTAGAATATGATATATTTGTGTTCCATTATTAGTTAGGTAGGTGTTTCAAAAAAGTGTTAGAGTTTTTTTCTTTAAGTATTCTAATGACTAAAATTTTATCTAGTAAATAAGTGGAAAGTCATGCTTATTGTAAAAAAAAAAAATATGCAATGTCACATTCGTGTTCACCTTTCAAATTCAATATACATCTGTGTTCTTGATTTCATTTTGTGTTAATATAATTTTCAGCACAATTACATAAGTTTCTATGGAAAAAACACAAAATTATATTGTTAATCAGCATAATGTTGAATGAGTGATGAATTTTAATTTTTAGTGTCGGCAGACAAACATGTTAGACGGATAAACCGACAACAATGGTATGTTATGCTAGTATCAGTATGTACAAAGGTATATGACAAAATAGTACTCCGGCAGTTGTAATATGCATTGTTGAAAGAGTATTATGAGTGATGTTAGCACTCATTTAAATATATGTATCAAAACAAATGTTATTTTCAAGAGAAATAAGATGGATAAAATTGAGAAAAAAAATAATAAGTTACTATAAGTTAATGAAAACAAGTTATTAGCTAATGAAAAAAATATTGTCAAATAAATATATTTTTTGTAATTTTTTTAGTTTGGTTAATTAAGGATATTTAAATATTTGAAGATGATGAAGACCATATACATTTATTGAAGATGGTTTGTGTTGTTGATTTTGATAAAAGTGATTTTGAAATTTTTGGGATTTTCGATGAAGATGGTGAACATGTTGCTTGATTAATAAAATGTCCATTTTTAAAAAATATTCACATAAAATAAATTTTCATATAAAATCATCAAAATTTTAGAGTTTTTTGCCTAACATTATAGATTTAATATGCTATAAAAACAAATACATAAATTATAGTATAAAATAATCAGTGATGACTAAAATGATAGTGTAAGTTATGAACCAATGACTCAATAAAATTTGATGCACCATATATATAAAATATTTTATAGTGTCAATCAACCACAATTCATCATGATTTATATGATTTTAAAAGATAGTATATGATATGATCAATGTCAACTAATTTTATTGATCAAATATTTAAAATTGGTCAAATATTTAGCCTGTGTTGTGGTCAGAGACAAAAATATGATAACTATATCATATATCACATAACATTGTGTTTTTTTGCGGCTTACCATGCTATAAATATGAAGTTTTCACTACCGTTTATCTGTGATTAATTTTTGTAAGGAAATTTGTAGAGCAGACAAATTGGATGATCCATTTAAACTAAATTTTATCCATACTCTAGACTTCGAGATCTAGATTCCTAATTTTACTATGTGTGTTTCATATTCGAAAGATAATTATTTTGTCATTTTAAAGGGTTAGGAGTATTATAGGGGGCCTAAAGAGAAATTATCTTTAAAAATATGGGTTGTGGCAGAAGCCCTCATTATTATCAGGCCGAGCCCAAATATTGCCTCTGATTTTTGGCCCACAGTTGAACTACAGTGTGAGGAAGAGAAGTCTCAACGCAAGCAATACGAATACGACTGGTAGGTAGTTCCACACATCACTGTGTCTATATTTTAGTTTCTCCATATTCTCGATAATTAGAATAACAGAAAAACAATAATAACAAACAAGCTCGCTTCGTGCGTGATCTACTATTGATTCCGTTGCAGAATGAACACAACCGATTCTTAATGGTAAACATGCATAAACCTCTTCTATTTCTCTTTTCTCTCACATTTTCGATTCCATTCGTTTGCTATGATTTCTATTATCCGTCCATGCAATTCGGTATTAAAGTTACTTAGCGGTTTGAATAACCTTACAGTTCACCGGTGTGAAAAACTATGTGATTCTAGAATTTGTTGAATTAAGAAGCTATTGTTAATTGTTGTTATTGTAAGGGGAAATTCAGGATCTATGAAACTTACTAATGCTAATATGTTAATTATTATAATTTATAATTTATTTAATTTTTTGTAGGTTATAGTTAATTGTCGTTTAATTGTAGTTTTGGTATATTTTGCAGTGTTGTGAACATGAAGGAAAAAAATACTAGCTCCGTTCTCAAACGTATTTTAGTGAATTGTACTTCTCAGGTTTGTAGAACTAGAAACGTGCTTTTGGTTTTTGGTTACTGCATGACATTTAGATTGCTGTGTAAAACCTTTCCGTTAGATTATTTTTTTGTTACCAAGTTAGAATGCATATAGAAGAGAAAGTTCATAAATCTTTGATACCTGTAAATGGTTGACTTGATCTTATCACTAATCACTTGCGATAACCAAGTTTAATGTACTACATTTACTTAGATGATTTAAAATGTAAGTACAATTGAGGCATTGAGTTGTTGGGAAGCGGAGGGAATGTGTTGTACTGTTGTATGATTTAATACTCCCTTCGTCTCAATTTATTTGTCACAGTTGATCAAATCACACACTTTAAGAAAAATGTGTAAATGAAAGAAAGATAATATGACTTTTACAAAATTACCCCCTCTTTTTATTGGTAGTAGACATTGAAATACTAAAAAGTAGATTTTTGAGTATTTGTTTCTCTCACCTAATGATTGCTTTAAGGGGATAAAATAGGAAAAACCAATGTTATAAATAGTATAAGTAATTTATTTTGGGACAAAAATTTTTGGTAAGTAGGACATTTATTTTGGGACGGAGGGAGTATATGATTTCTTTACATTCAGGCTTTATCTGTATTCTATTTGTGTTATTTATGCGTGAAAATTGATGTGGTTAAGTCTCATTCAATAGGCAAAAGCATATGGGAGTTGTGTTGCGGCCAAGATTCCAGACATCGAACGTGATATGTGTGTAACAGAGTTTCTAGCATTAAAAAGTTGTATGCAAAATACGGTATTATATTCTACAATTATCTCGACAAAATTATTTGTTTTTACTTTGGCTTGGCATTTCAGCTATAAAGCTATTTCTTACATTTTATGGTGGAAAAATACCACAAACAGTATACAGAAAAGACTGAAGAGAAATGATTTTGCAAACTTCATTTAATTGAATCACGACTTTTGAGATTTATAAGCTGTTTCAGATTATGTAAACTTTTTGTTTTTCAATGTTTTTTTTTTCTAATTTTTTTGATCTATTATGTTGTGTCCGCTGTATAACTGTTATTTTATTTTGCCATATCTAATTTTATAGCAGTATTAAATATCTTATATTTAAAAATGCATGTTGTTCCAAACAGCTCAAAAAGAAGGTTTAAGTGAATGTCCATCTGCTTCCTTGTTCCGGGCCACTGAACAAACACATAAAAAGTTTTATGCTTATACAAATTTCCGTTTATCAGTCTAAAGAGGAAGGTCCTAATATTTTTGCGGGCAAAGGTTTAACCTTCAACACTCTTATATCATATTAATCATAGATACATTAACCTTTTACTATCCACGAGTGTAAATAACTTTAGCCGGATTACTGCAGTTTGTTTCATATCTCTGCTACCTATTGTGTAAACAAGAACCATCAAAATGTCTAGAAAAGCAACAACCTCAAATCCTAATATAGGGCTGAGCGGATCGGGTGGTCTTTCACATGCTTACATTCAGTATCCACCGCTTCGGTTTAATGTTCCTGGGTCAAGTGGATTATTTTATGATGATGGAAATAAATTGCTACTCTCCCCAACAGCCGACCAGGTAACTTGATATGTTTCATATATTTGTTTTCCAGTGAAAAATAATTTGTGTTATGTCCACCTTTTTGAATCGTACCAAAATGACGTGTTATCTATCGATTTCTTTATGTGCATGTTCAACTGCAAATCACGTATTTTTTTGTAATGTTTAGGTCTTTTCATGGAAAGTCGGTCTCTTTGATCCTCTCATTGGTCCCACCACTGACTCAATAAGTGAAGGCCCCATTATAGCTATTCGTTATTCTTTAGACACAAAGGTTATTGCAATCCAGCGATCGGGTCATGAGATACAATTTTGGGATAGAGAAACTGCGGAAACATTTAGCCATAAGTGCAGGCCAGAATCAGAAAGTATACTTGGATTTTTTTGGACAGACAGCCAACAGTGTGATATCGTTATTGTTAAGACCAAGTACGGTTGCCTTTTTATCATCTCAACATTTAATACAATTACGTTGGTTAATAATGCATATTTTTAATGTCCTGATGTTAAATTCAGAAGAGATCCGGAAAAAGCTATTAAAAATGTTTCTAGGCTGGAACTATTTAGTCCTATAATAGTATAAGCTTTTAGAGAGTGATTAAATAATTTGGAGTCGTATATAAGTTATATTATAAGGTTTATGAGAATCTTCATTGGATGAAGCGTATTCATTGATCTACTTGTCAGCTCTTAAACCAGTCTTTAGAAATTTATGAAACACTCGTCATGGACTCATTAGAGTTCTTTAGTAATCGTGGTAGGGCCCAGCAACTCTGAGCCAGTCTGGGTGCTTTAATGCTTTGAAGAGTTTTCTTTTTTGCAGTTTTGATTCACATTTTTCCTTACCTTCTTCCCCTCTATTTATTTTTCGTCGTCTTGGATGAATAATTTATTTATTTTTTAGTTTTCCTGGAAGAAGCGAATTGTAAGGCAAGAGATGGTACAAAATCTAATAGCCTCGGATTAATATTAAAGAATGGAAGAAATATTTATTAAAGGAATAAATCTTGTATTTCGTTGTCAATTAGGAGTCAGCTCAATAATAAGAGTTTAACTTAGTAATCTCAAGGGACAATTATAAAATGACTATTAGTACCACTTTAATTAATAATAGTTTTTCCTATCCCCATTTTTTTAGAAAAAGTCTTGCAATTCCTTAAGATGCCTATCAAAATAACCAGCTAAAATGTTTTGTTGGCTGAGCAAAATAATGATGCTAAAAAACAACCTTATCCTATTGAGTTGTGAAGGCATGCATTTTTTAATAGGACTTCTGCCACAATGTTCTAATATTTAAACTGTTGCAAATATGGCACTACTCCCTGAGTATTTTTCCTTCGTCCTCCCCTTTCCTTTATTTGTTTCTTAAGTGGAGAGATGCTTATTTCATTTTTTTACAGTGGTCTAGACTTGTGTGCATATAAATCAGAGTCAAAATCACTCCAATTGGTGGAAACAAAGAAATTGAATGTTAGCTGGTATATTTATACCCATGAAAGCCGCTTGGTTCTTCTTGCTTCTGGAATGCAGTGTAAGACATTCCACGGATTTCAGGTATAGTACAATAAGATATTTACATTATAGAGGATTTGTAATTTATTCTGTTTCGATCAAAGTAAGATATATAATTATTGTTTAGAAAAACCTTTCAACGCAGCTATTTTAATAGTCCTTCTCGTCACTCTTCAGTATCAACATAGATTGTATCTGATATAGTATTCATGTGTTAATTGATTTGACTGATACAGAAAAACATTTCTTGTTAGATTTCATCTGCAGATATTGTTCGCTTACCAAGGTTTGAGATGGTTATGGCCAAATCTGAGGCAAATAGTAAGGCTGTGTTAGCAGCTGAAGATATCTTTATTGTCACTGTGTATGTACCAGTTATTTATGTTGTCAATCTTAGAACTTTTTAATTAACATAGCCCCCTATTGAATTATTTTTTAATAATCAATCACAGCTATGGTAGGATATACTGTTTGCAAGTTGATAGAGTGGCAATGCTACTCCATTCCTATAGGCTATATCGTGATGCAGTGATACAGCAGGTTGGTTTTGCTCAAATTTCTTTTTGACTTTCTAATTTAATTCAAACGAAAGTTCTATTTTACAATAACATTTGAAAGAGCTTCTCTGAACATATGCCAATTTTCTAAGTATATGTTCCCTTCTATTTTGCTCTGGTGAAATTCTAACATCAATTATGATACAAGATGTTAAACAGATAAAAATGTTTATTTGTGGTCCTTTACAATATTGGGTTAGTTCATTGTATGATTTTATGAGTAGCAAAGAAACTGAAATAAATTAATAAGTAAATGGAGAATTAGATCTTTGTAATTTCAGAAATTTGTAAATTGGTAGCTGTAAGATTGATTGATTTTATCTTAATACTGTTATCTTTCTTCTGATCAATTAAAATTAATTTCTAACTTCAAATTTTACACATGGTTTACCTCCCTATTGCAATTCTTAAAAAGTCTGTACATTTGTTATAGCTAGATACACAAACAAAACATGTCCATATGGGATATCTAATTATATCCTGGTTGTTGTATGATGACAGTGATTTTGTGATTCATTGAACTATGTACATCTGAAAAATAAAAATGAGACCGATGCTCATGATATTTGCAGGGTTCTTTACCAATTTATTCCAGCAGGATTGCTGTGAGTGTGGTCGACAATGTACTTCTTATTCATCAAGTTGATGCAAAGGTTGTTATACTTTATGATCTGTTTGCAGATTCCCGAGCACCAATATCTGCACCACTTCCTTTATTGTTAAGAGGTTTCCCCAGGTCGAGTACCTCAACTCAATTTAGTGGTAGAGACAGTGAAAGTTCAGATGATAATATTGTGAGTAGCCATGAAGCAGTTACATATGCTGATACATGGATTTTCCTAGTGCCTGACCTCGTGTGCGATGTGGCCAATAAGCTATTGTGGAAATTCAATTTAGACTTAGAAGTAAGTGTTTTGTTCATTTTGGTATCAATGCAAAATTTGGTTCTCTTTCGTGAAATTAATGACCTTATTTTATAGGCAATTTCTGCCAGTAACTCAGATGTCCCATCAGTATTAGACTTCCTACAGCGGCGAAAGTTGGAGGCTAACAAGGTATGTTCAATCCATCCAACAGTCAGTCAGTTTTACCTGGAATTTGCCCAGTTTAGTATTGATTACTCTATTTCTAGGGGCTGGAACTACATTCCCAGTTGTTAGCTTATTCATGTGTAAGCTGATTCAAAAGTCAGAACCAAAATGACTTTTAGTTGGCCTAAGTTGGTAAATTTCATCACCTTGCTTGGGGACGACCACTTACTGCTAGATGTTGCAGGCTTAAATCGGCGAAAGGAAGGCATTAGCCACTAGGCAGAAAAAGTACATATCCCTTTTGCTTCTATGAAATCTAACTGTATCACCGGCAATCATAGCCCTCTTTTGCCAGTCTAATATAGTCTGTATCATTTAACTGGCCAACCCTATTCTTTTGCCACAGCCTAATGTAGTCTGTTATCTTATTTTTTGTGCATCCCAGCTTTAGCACAGTTAGTGCAATACATATATTAGTTATTCCACTTCAGTTATTTTTAATGGTCACTTGCATTTTTCTGTTTAAAAAAATGTTCACTTGTGTTTAGCAATTCTCACTTCTAGGATTCAATTACACATTTACACTATTATTTCATTTAGCTGGTTTAAAAGTAGCAGAAAATTTTCTTCAAGCCATTTAGAGGCACTTTGGACATAAGTATCCCTTACCTTGCAAGAAGAAAATGTTTGATTTACTGATTGGCATGAAAACTAGAGTGCAATAAACAGGCATTTGAGACTTGAGAGTCCTAGCTACCTTTCTATGATAAGTGTTAGAATTGAGTAGTATCATCTACCCTAGCAAATATGTAAGGTTATGTAGCCTGCTATATATTCAAGACTGCTAGATAAAATGTAATTTTTGTATGGGGTACTGTGGATGCCTTGTAAGTTTATTGCTTAACATGGGAATATTGAACTCCCTGTTGTTCTCTATTGAGGTATTGCACCGTAAGTCTGGAATTTGATTCTGGCATAATTCCCCATTTAAATTTTCTGTAATATTAAGTTGTTTTATATCGATATTGATTGAAATGTCTTTTGAATTGGTTCTAAACCACAATTATTATTAGTATTCATTTGTTTTGAAACTTTAAACTAATCGAATGATGATTTTTTTTGTAAATCTCAACTTTCTTTCTTCATTTCTTACTTTTCAGGCTAAACAATTGTGCTTGGGTATAACACAGACACTTATTCTAGAGCACAGACCTGTGCCTGTGGTTGCCAAGGCTATAAATGTACTAGTCACCACGTATTCCCATTCAATTAAAACTGGTAGCTATCTGAAGGGGCTGAAACCAGAGATGACATTAAATTCTAGTGCACAAAATGCTGATGCTGATGCATCTGCTATAGAAAGAGATGCAGCTGGGAAGTCAATCATACATGAATCTACCACCAGCGGAACTTTGGATTCTGAGGATGAATCACAGTTTGCAAATCTTAAACACAATTCAGAGGAGGCCCATGTTGGGGGTAGTGTAAACAATGAAAACTCCCTGAGTAAAGACGCTCATAGTTCTCATGTTATGCAATCGTCTTTACTGTCAGCGCAAGAGGAGTCCCAACTTACTTCAGCAGCAATTTCACCAGATGAGATGTACAACTTTGTCTTTTCTCCTGTTGATGAAGAGATGGTGGGAGACCCTTCTTACTTGGTTGCGATAATTGTTGAGTTTCTTCACAGGTATACCAATTTTACTCTTTTTTTTGTTAAAAAGCTGTTTTGACTCTCAAGACATTCCATAGATTTGTATTCTAGTTTCTAATGGATTATAGTTTGGTTCACTGTTGATGTTTGACGATGAGATGTGTGATATCAACTATTTTAAAAAAACCATTGAAAACTTCAACTGAAACTATGCCTTAATAATCCAATGATGTTGTATTTTCTAACTGATAGTATAAATATCCTATGTTGTTTTCCATTGCAAGGGATCTAGATTTTTTATTTCAAAACTTGCTATAGATAAGAGTACTTTCTGAAACTTCTATAACTTATTGTGTGGTTCAGATTGGTATGCCTTTGCCAACTTACGACTTGACTTGGGATATTATGCATACTTATTAGGTGTATTGTCTACTTGAAATGATGGATGGAAAGTTGGGGACTTTAATATGCTATTTTGTGATCTGACCATAACTTTTACTGCCACTCTTAAGAATCAGCTCTAAATGCTCTTTATTAAACATTGCAGTGCAAATTTGGAAAAGATTCGTGTGCTCCCAAATCTATATGTATTGATAATTCAACTTCTGGTGCGCAATGAACGCTATGCTGAATTGGGGTTGTTTGTCGTAAATAAGGTTACAATTTCTCTCTATAGTATTATTGTGAGGATAGCAGACCTTTATATGCTAAATTTAAGTTTATTTAGTTCTGAGAAGTGAGAAGAGACTTTTTGTCGCAGATTTTGGAGTCCTCTAAGGAAGTTGCACTGCAACTCCTAGAGTCTGGTCGTCAGAATGCTCAAACTAGGAAGCTTGGTCTTGATATGCTGAGACAGCTTGGTTTACACAATGATTATGTTTTGCTTCTAGTGCAAGATGGATACTACCTTGAAGCATTGCGTTATGCACGGAAGTACAAGGTAATTTCTACTTTTCTTGATCTTATTCTGGAAAGTAATTTTGTAGTGTTATGAACAAAGATTAATGTAATTTTCAAATTGTTGATCTTATAACTATAATGTATGTGCATATTGCTAATGTACTTAAGCATACCATCAAGAACTACTTCAAATAGTTGTCCTGTAAAGTGTCTATATCGAAACGTGAAAGTTTCACAGGTCTACGTTTATGATTTTTTTTTATTTTTAAAAAAAGAACTCCAATGCTAACTGGTGGGAGAATTTTCAGGTGGATACCATCCGACCATCGTTGTTTTTAGAAGCAGCTTTTGTATCAAATGACTCCCAACATCTCGCTGCAGTTCTAAGATTCTTTTCAGATTTCCTGCCTGGCTTCAGAAACACCTCAGAACATAATAGATACTATCGCATACTGAATGAGATGAGTTCTTCCATGACTGTTTGAGATGTCTTGCAAGAATAAATTCAGAGAGAAATTGAGTCATATCATGGGTAAACCCTTGTTCAAGTGGGGTTATCTCATTATGAGATCCGATATCTTAAGGATATATTTGGTAATATAGTTGCATGTTGTATGTTAAATAAATGTCTCTCCGTAGAAGTTTAGTTTTTTGCAGATGCTGTGATCTCTAGGAAAAATTACTTTTACTTTTGCTTGGGCGGTCCTTCAAAATACAATATGCTCTGTAATAGTTCATTGTTAAATTATACTCCTACTCCCAAATATAAATAGAGAACTGAACAAGATGAAAAAATCTTATTCTTGAACGCATTAAATGAGTATTAAATAAAATTATGATGTATACATTAAATTTTATTAAATTACGTTATGATATATTAGTGTTTGTTTGTATATGTGTGAGGATATGCAAACGCACGCCTACAAAGTCATGGTGATCCAATTGGGAAAATAATAATGAAAGCTGCAATGCAAGCATCTGTGCGGTTCGAATTTTATTTGCATAATAATGCTGCGAGTCTGGAGTGTCGAGGAGCACGACACCACTAGAAATGACAAATAAACAAAGCTATTTTGTTTTGATGGAATGATCACAGGAAATATAATAATAAAAAGATGAGTTCATTATCTTCTGCTTGATCAGAATTTTATCTCATGACACAAAAATGGAATGATTCTCTCCATCTATTAAACAAATGGAAGTTTCTTTTTAGGAGAAGGACATTGGTGTATCAAATTTTGTATCTTTTACAATACCTAAGAATTTACTTTCTAATATCCATTTTGTGTCAAATATTTTATCGATATTTTTGTAAATATATCACAGGTGACCTAATATTGAAATATGATTGAAAATCTATATTGATAAGTTACCCTTTAAGTGCATGATTATGAAACATTAATATTTCTGTGCATAAGACACCAAAGCCTAAAGAAACGCTATATATTCTGCTATTTCTTTTTTGAAAAAAATATGCTATGAGTCATAAGTAAGCAATAGGTTCAAATTTTAATATTTGTATTGTTGTGATTGTTACTTGCGAGCAACTAGAAAAGAAAGAAAGCTAACATGAATTATGATCATCATTATAATAATCATATGCTTTAATATATTGTGATTATGCATGAACAACTACCAGAATCATTAGTTGTTTTGGGCAAAAAGAGGGTCAGGTCAGGTATGTGGGTCAACTGAATAATGCAAGTCCAGAACGAACAGACAGAACAAACCAAACAACTGGGATTTTCTAAGCGTAAGGGAGGTCTTATTATATATTTATATTGTATACTATATGAATATGAATAATAATTTCAACAAACAAATTAAAGCTGCTGGACCTGTATTATATTATATTATATCTTGAATAATTGTCCATGGCTTTTGGAATTTTACACTTGTTCTAGTTATTTTTTATTGATAATTTTTAATAAGAGACACTATACCATACATGGATCCTATAAGGACATCCACTGATATATTAAAAATATGATGTGTAAGAAGCAAGCCCTGTGAATTTTCTTTATACTATTTGTTTATCATAGATGAGATAGACAAGAGTTTAAATCAGAAATTGCCACATAGATTTTTGAATTGACATATCATCCACATATTAGTCGAATCATTTTAATTTTAATTTAAATTTTTCATTAATTGTTTTTTTTTTACAGCATTAATTGGTTAAAATTTACTATCAATTAATACTAAAACTATTGTAATATTAAAATGATAAGTTTATTTTCAGGCATTTCTTCCAAACGCTTGAGGGTTAAAATCTATTTTTTATTTTTATTTTTGAACCGACCCAAATTTTATTCTTAGGAGTTTTCTTGTTCTTGCTCCAAACAGGGTGGTTTATGTCATTTATTGACCCATAATTTTCATGTGTATATTATTTCTTCATCTTTAATCTAAATAAGTAGTTTTCACATCGATTAAAATTATACTTTTTATTTATTGATTTTGTAGTCACAATGCCATGTTTTGTTGCAATGTTCATTTCGTTCAGATTGACATATCAACTTTCAACTAATGACAAAGTTGTCAAATATGCAGATTCAGATACACGAGTATTTCAAATACTTTTATTTTATCTCATTATTTATAAACTTGAGTATATTTTTTTATACTATTAATTTGAATGTTGTAAATTTATTTACAAATCTATCTATTTTATATTTGAGATACTCCATCAATTTAAATGAATAAATTTTATTTTAGTTAAAAAAAAATGTTAGTTGTCACGTAGAACAAAAAAAATACATGTGCTATTAACGTGGATTTCTGTTTGAAAATGACCAGCACCAATTTTTTTTTTCTTTTCTGGTTTCTATCACAAATAGTAATTTCTTTTCTGGAGCATATTTTTCATTTTATAATGTTTCACTCTCTTAGCATATTTTTATTTTATAACGTTTCACTCTCTTATGTAGGATTTCTAAATCGTAAGCATAAGTTACTATAACACTTTATATTTGACTAACATGAATTAACCTAATAGCATTAGCAATTAAATAATAATTAAATTAGAAACCATTCTCATAAACATGCATAGCGTGAACAACGTCACATCTTATATGTAGAAATTAAAGTTTAGATTCTGGGTATTTCAATTATTTATTTTTTAGAGTTAAAATTTAATCATTAAACTATTTGTTAAAAAAAATATCAAGCCGCATTAAATGGAATAATATTGAGGGCATTCATCAAACTACATAAACGGTACTCCTTCTATTTTGGCCAAAATATTAGGGAAAAAGTGTTTTTTGTTTGCCCTAAATTATAAGGGGAAAATCGTTTTTAAGAATGTATTATTAAATGCAAATTGCATTTAATTTTCCTTCTCTCTCTTTTTCTCAGTAAACAACAACCAATAAAAATAATTTTACATCTTCAAGAAATTCTCACATACAGTACCATACTTCAAATTCTTTTATTTATGTTTTCTTAATAAATATTGTTTTTTTCGTTATATATAATTCGAGACTGAGGGATAGTATTAAACATTTGTGCATCATATTTCCTACTCTTTTAACCGTATTAATTTTTTGGTACATAAATAAAATGAAAATGCCTACTACAAATAAAGTGAAAATATTAAAATCACCGGAATATCTATGTCTCTAAATCTGCAATGTTGATGTCCAAATTATTGATTGAATCTGCAACTTACTAAGTCGATCTTTCAATAAGAATCAAATGAACACCGCAACAATATAGAAAATAAAATAACACCGCACAAAACGACGAATAACACAACGCCGCACAAGATAACAAATAACACAATACCACACCAAAATGACAAAATCTCAAAACACACAAAACAAAAATATGAGAATCACTTAATTATATTAGAAAAGGAAAAGAACAAATTTAGAGGTTATTCTAAGAAAAAAAAAAAACTTAAAATCACCCCTATAGGAGAGAAAGACGAGTTTCTCTTTGAAGAGTCGAATTATAAATTCCTATTCCTAATCCTTACACAAACAAATATATACACTAATAAATAAAAAACAGAGTGAGTTGATCTTAATCTTAATACTTCACCTCAAGTTCTTTACCACTATTAAGTTATTTTATATCTGCACACGGGCAAAGGTCTACTACCTCTAGTGAACGGAATCTACGAGTAAGACAAAATTAAAATCACAATGAGATAAAGAATGCATACAAAGAATATCAAACTCTTAATTGCTATTGGTGGTCACTGTTTCACACTTCCATCTTTCACCATACTCCCTTGTTCGCTTATTATCTTCGCACGCGAGACTCTCGTGAAAAAAACTATCAATGGCGAACCCTACCCCTCCCTAAACGCGCGCTAAAACCCAATTAAAAAACACTAAAAACTATAACCCATAATTAATTAACTACTACTAGTCAATTACTACAAAAAGATTCGTGGAAATTTTACGCTAGACCCACCAAGTCCACAAGTCAACAACTCCTCCTCGTGCTTTCTCTGTCTTCTTCACAGTTTCGTTTCGTACCATTGCGTCAATTTCACTACCTCTTTTAACTTTGTTAATTATCTTTCATAATCACAATACTAATAAAGCTTTTGATTGTTAAACACGGTTTTCTCTTTTTAATTTCTTGTTGAATGTAAGGCTTTCCATCACCATCGCTTCCAAGCCAAGGCAATAATTACCTCTCTCTCTCTCTCTCTCTCTCTCTCTCTCTGAACTCTAACTAACTAACTTCAACTTCCTCTAACTGGATCTGTTACTTTCTTCTATTTCAACGCGATCTTCACCTTTTTCTCAACAATGCGTTTCTGATTCTTTCTTTTTCAGGTCAATTTTACATTCTTATCTTATCTTATGCTATTCATATTCTTCACGCTTTCCAACTTTGACCGAATAATCAATTCACTTCACTGTTATTCAATTTCTGTAATTCTAACTAATTTCATCAATACGCGTTTGTTTATAGTTGAATTCAATGAAATTAGTAGTAATTAATTACACTTAATCGTTTTGTTTTTGTTGAAATTGGTGTAGGTTTTGACGAGGAGTGGTAATGGCATCGAAACAAGGAGTGAAATCGAAACGATTTGGATCGATTGGTGTAACTAAAGGTGCAAATTCGCCTTCGTCTTCAACAACTTCGTCTTCTAAGCAGTTTCATGAAACGTCCAATGATGCTCAGAGCTCGCCGGCGTCTTCGTCAGTCAGGAGTAAGCCGCAGCTTTTTCATCCGGAAACTGTGCCTTTGGAAGCTCAAAAAACTAAAGAAAATGTTACTGTGACTGTTCGGTTTCGGCCTTTGAAGTAAGTAGTTGTTGTGATTGTGATTGTGTTTTGGCTGTTGATGTTAATTTGATTGAGGTCTGGTATATGTGTGTGACAGTCCAAGGGAAATTCGTCATGGCGAGGAGATTGCTTGGTATGCAGATGGAGATACCGTGGTGCGAAATGAGTATAATCTGTCAATAGCATATGCTTACGGTAAAAATATGCAAAAACTGATATTTCTGGATAGGATTTTTGTTGTTTAAATTTATTTATTTGGTATTTAGATTTTAGGGTGAAGCATTGAGTGGTTTTGTTTTGAGGTTGCATGTACATCATAGAATTAGAATACTTCTACGATTTTAGTTCGCTTTGAAGTGATGGTGAATTTCATGTTTACTTTTGAGAGTAAATCTCATGGTGATAGACATATGGTAGCTGGAAATTAAAATAGAGTTAAGAAATTATCACTTTCATTGTTTCACATTGATTTAATTGATGAAGTTGGAACCATTTTTTTTCTTTGAGGGGGTTATGAAAGAAAATTTTGTGTTGAGTGTCTGATAGTGCATGGTGGTATGTGTGTAGAGACTCCTGTTGTGAGAGTGTGTCGAGAATCCCTTATTGCATGGTGGTATAACCCGAACGGTGGTTATAAGTGGGGAGAACACTCACCTTTCAAATCGGATTTTAGGGTTGAATTATATTGAACCCAAAGTCTAAGATTTTGTTAGAATGAATCTATCGAAAACAAAACTGATAAGAAATCTAGTCATCTAACAGAAACAAAGCAAAACTGCGAAAGGATAAATGTGCTTCTTAGAATTGAGTGTTGGGCCTAACTCAACCTCACAAAACCGGCTTGTAAGGTGAAGGTTGCCCCTCACTTATAAACACATATTCAGGCCATCTCGCAATCGATGTGGGACTTTTTAACACACCCCCTCGCGCCCAACACTATTGGGCTTGGAGCGTGGATAATGCATAGGCCTATCTACCATATGCTTAAAATTCCACTTTTTAATTAGAAAGTGAGGGGAGCGGGAATCGAACTCTAGACCACTTAGTCATAGAGGCTCTAATACCATCTTAGAATTGAGTGTTGGGCCTAACTCAACCTCACAAAACCGGCTTGTAAGGTGAGGGTTGCCCCTCACTTATAAACACATATTCAAGCCATCTCGCAACCGATGTGAGACTTCTTAACAGTAAGTACTAATTATCTTGTTTGGCACAAATGCCCAGCCCAAATGAAAGAATATCCTTACCCATACATAGTCCACAAAATTTAATGCACACCCCTATGCATGGGTAAACAAATATAGCTTCTGATTATTTCTAATTATTTCTCATTTTCAATGCTCTAGATTAAATCATTAATTTTTCTTCTTCTTGTTTCTAGATCGTGTCTTTGGTCCCACGACCACAACTCGTCATGTCTATGATGTTGCCGCTCAACATGTTGTTAGCGGTGCTATGGACGGCATCAATGGTAATTAGCAGATTGAACTAACTTCTTAAGACCTATTCAGCACGGACAGAATTTTTTACTATTGCTTTGATCAAATCATCGTTTTATTTTCCTTATTATGCAGATTACATTTTACTTTTGGATGTCTGATCTGAAATAATATTAAATCCTATTCTTATGTCATAAATCATTGTTTAGGGTTTAGGTATTTGTCATATATTTCTGTATGGTTTGATGTTGCTTATTAGCTCTTAGTTGGATACTATGCACATTCAATATTATAGCTGTTACTTTGACACTGGTAGATCCATTAAAAGATTTAAGTGCACTGCATGTGTAGTTAAAATATGCATAGTTTTGCAGCCAATAAAATTTCTGAAGGACTGCTATTTCGATACATTTTGGATCCGTTGTGTAAAAGTTATATGCATTTGTCTTTGTTGATCACTCGTATTTTTATATTTGTTCAGAAAATAAGGTTGCAAACCTTGTATTGATAGGTAGTCAGACCATGATATAACCTAATTGGTTTGAGATTTGACTTCTTAGCAATTAGTTCACATAATTGTCTTTGTTTAAAGAATACAGTAGGTTCAGACCTTTGTAGATTTCACGAGAAAATAAACTGTGGTAACTTGATAGTTGCGGTGGAGGAGCTAAGGAGTTTCATTTCCATTTCCAGCATAATATTGATAACAATACTAACATTTTCCGTTCAAAAAAAAAACTTAATGATTCACACCATGGAACATTTTAGTGAGTCTCGCGCTACTCCTCATCTCTCAAATGAACTGTAGTTACTAGTCAGTCATGCAATTTCTTTGATGTAGAAACCTGTTAATTTAACTCTTTTCTCCTTGAAGTTGGTCATTCTAATTGAAAGTCCCTGTGCATGGAGAAATATTTGGCTGAGGGACTTCTAGATTGTTTTTCAGTTGCTTACGTGGCATATCGGGTAATTAACAAATGCGCTCCTCTCTGGTTTTCATACAGGTACAGTATTTGCATATGGAGTAACAAGCAGTGGGAAGACTCATACAATGCATGTGAGACAACTTATTTTCTGCCTGCATGATGTTGATCTGTCTAATTTGTTACTTGTTTTGAATTTGGTAATTTAAGGTGTTATTTATAATATTTATCACTTACCATCTCCTCTGAGAGGTGCACAAGGAGTATTGGTATTTACTTTAGATTCTTAACAAGTGTACCGGTAGCATTGAACTGAAGCAGCTAGGGATTTTAGCTAGTTAATTGTCAGTATATTGTACTCAATCAAAATCTGTATGGTCTACTTAAGCTCAAAATCGTTTGTTCAAATCCACAACTTAACAGCTCTTGATCTGTAATGATAGTCTTGAACATAGAGTTACTACTGTTACATTATATATGCTGAACAAGTTTAAGACTGCAAGCCCATGCTTACTTCTTTTTATCAGTTTTTCATGTGACTGGAGATCATTGTAAAGCTTTTACATTCCTTGTCTCATTGTCTGCTACTTAATAATATGTTATGCAATGTTATCGCAACAATTAATTGATACAAATGCTGATAATATTGAGTTAATCTATGAATTTGGATTACTTGCTGATAATGTTAAGAGGCACGCTCTTTCTCATAAATTCATTATTGCAGGGTGATCAAAGATCTCCTGGAATCATACCTCTTGCTGTAAAGGATGCTTTTAGCATTATCCAAGAGGTATGGAAAATAAATACTAGTCTGTTTGTTGCACTTTTATTATAGGAATTATGCAATCTGACGTTTCTTCACACCAGACTCCAAACCGAGAGTTTCTCCTTCGAGTTTCTTACTTGGAGATTTACAATGAGGTGTGCTTCTTCCTGATATGTAGCTTGTTTCTTGTGATGCTATGTTGATGTTGTCTTCTGCAAACATGAAAAGAAATTTTACTAATGCTGCTTTGTTGTTCACACTGTTATTCTCGAAACTACCTTTTAGGTGGTTAATGACTTGTTAAATCCAGCAGGACAGAACTTAAGAATCAGAGAAGATGCTCAGGTACTGATCATAACTTTTCTCATCTCATTTATTGTATCTTTATTTTATATTACTTGATAGTGAAGATTGTCTGCTCTGGATTACTTTGATTGCCAAGTGCCAAAATGTTATATTTAGTCAATTAAGCTAAGTAACATTTGATGCACAAAAGAACATTTGGGTTCTAGATGATTTAGAGATATGCCAATATCTTGATAATGGTGGTTATTTTTGTTTATCTCACAGGATTAAGTTTTTTTTAACCTTTAGTTTAGAGTTTCATTTGTATATGCAAGATAAGTTTTGAACTTTTTAAGGAAATTCTGTATCATTTGTATATTGATTCACATGTAGGGCACCTTTGTTGAGGGAATAAAGGAAGAGGTTGTACTCTCCCCTGCTCATGCACTCTCTCTTATTGCAGCTGGAGAAGGTAAAAGTTACAGCTAGTTTTTTTACCTTATGGATCAATTTAATTTCCCTGTCTGGTGTACACCATCATAGTGTCGGATATTTTTATTTCCTCATGTCTATTGTAATTAGTAATATAGTAATGATGTTTATGTATTTTAAAATTGGGGGTTTCTCTGAAGAGCGACATGACATTAGGTTATCTTTATGCACTAAAATAACAGGTATATTATTTGACTAATTTAAATATGGCAATGTCAAACAATAGCTCCATATATAATAATTTTTGGTTGTTATTGAAAACACAGTTATTCTGGGTTCTACAGTTCTGCTTGATGACTCCCAGACTTTCTGTTCTTTTATGTGTCCCTTTCGTTGTTCTTGATAAAATTTTAATTTGATGACAGAGCACAGACATGTTGGGTCCACAAACCTCAACTTACTCAGCAGCAGGAGCCATACAATATTTACCCTGGTGGGTTTATACTATCTCAGGACAACTCATATTGTTTGAACACATTGTTCTTGTATTATGTACTAAATATATCATACATGCTATATATCATACGATCATAAAAAACCATAGGAAAGTTTAACTCAAGGTCTATATATAGGCTAATTTATCCAATAGAGCCAATCTTAATCTTATCTTAATAGCTAACAAATCAGCTTGATGATTAAGTAATTAACCCTATTCTAAGACTGAAAAATATAATCCAAAAAATAGAATAAAACTCCCAAAATAAATAATGGTTTAAATGTCTTTTTCATCCCTACAAATATACCATTTTTTTGCTTTTGGTACTTGGTTGTTTTAGTCTCTGTAATATGTTGGTCATATTGATTTTATTCCTTATACAGTCCATATTTGAGTGGCTAAAATCAATATGGTTCACGTATTATGGGGACCAATTTGAATATAAACAAATGTTATAGAGACTAAAACAAAACAATACGGGTGGAAAGTGTATATTTGTAACCTATTTCTTTTATACATATAATATATATGACATTCCTTTTAATCCTTTTAATTTGTTGTTATTTTATAATAGACCATAGAAAGCAGTCCATGTGGTGAATATATTGAAGGAGAAGCTGTAACACTGTCACAATTGGTAATTACTTTAAACTTAGTGGTTGAAATTCATTTGCTTTGTACATTTGATCTCTGCTTACAAGCTTCAACGCTGGTAATGATTTCAAGTTATTTTGTTTATATTTTATATATACATGCAGAACCTCATTGATCTAGCAGGTTCAGAGAGTTCAAAAGCTGAAACAATTGGCATGAGAAGGAGAGAAGGATCATATATCAACAAAAGTCTTCTAACTCTTGGAACTGTGAGGTCTCAAACCTTTCTTCTGAGTATAATTTAGAGATGTGATATATTATGTATCTTTACCGAACTGCTTAGACTTTTGGTACTGTTGGTTCTTGATGTGATATTAGTGCCTTTTTGATCCTTGCCACCCCATTTTTTGTGGTAAGAACTAGAAAGTTGAATTTTAGTGCATGATAGGTGGGTCTATGCATCCACCCTTCAAGCCCAGAGGACTCTTGCATGAGAGGGTGTGTTAGAGATGTATTATGATTTATAAAATCATTCACATGTCTTTACCTATAGTCTTAAGTTCTTATAATAATTTATTGACAGTTAGGGCTACAAGTGGATTGATTGTATATTAACAAATGACAGTTTGGTACTGTGTGCTCATACCTGAGAATATGAGATTGAGTGTAATTATCTTTGTTGCACAGGTTATTTCAAAGTTGACTGAAGCTAAAGCTAGTCACATACCATATAGGGACTCCAAATTGACTAGAGTGCTTCAGTCTTCTCTCAGTGGTCATGGACGTGTATCTGTAAGTCTTCCATGTATAGATTTTTTGTCTTCACATACTTTGTGAAAAATAAATTTAATAATACAAATCTTTGTGGCAGAACTGCTATATAAATAAGCAAGTATGATAATTTGTTATTTAAGTGCAGCTCATTTGCACAGTAACCCCTTCATCAAGTAGCAGTGAAGAGACACATAATACATTGAAGTTTGCTCACCGGGCAAAGCACATTGAAATACAAGCAGCACAAAACAAGGTAAGTTAAAACTAAAATTACATATGGTTAAATTGGTAGCTGTGTGCTTGGAAAGCTAGGATGACAGATGTTTTTCTTGTTTGGGATCCCTTTTGTAGTTTTGTTATAGACGATTCCATCCTTTACGTTCCCTTTCTAATTGTTTTTAACTTGTACTAATCTGCAGATAATTGATGAGAAGTCACTTATCAAGAAATATCAACAAGAGATTCAATGCTTAAAGGAAGAATTGGAACAATTAAAGAGGGGCATTATCACAGTTCAGCCAAAAGACACTGGGGATGATGACATTGTGCTCCTAAAACAAAAGGTAGATAATGCTATATATAAATCATAGCCTTCTGTTTTGTTTGTTTCTTGGGACATTTTTTTATTAAAAAATTCTAGATCAAATTTAGAATTCAAAATGTGAATACTTATATTATATCACATGCCCAAACGTTGGTTATAAATAGGAGTCCACTTTTCTATGCCCTCCCGAGAAGGGAGTACTGTAGTTTTCTGGTATTTTTAAACGTTTTACATGTTGTGCACTAATTGAACATTGCAAACTCAGTAATAAAAATTGTAGAGTGACAAGAAAGAATCTGTAACTTTTGTGTATAACTTTTTGTTATTCACTTTGTAGCCTTTATTACTGTCTGTAACCATTGACCTAAAGTATGTAGTTGTCTTACAAAAAAATTTAGACTTTTAAAAATGGCAGTATGGTTCTCTCTTTTTTGGTGGCAGTATTGAAATGAGCCCACGTATATATCAAAGGCAAGCAGTTAATTAGTTTTTTTTGTTAGAAAAAATTCTAAAAATGTATGGATTTGGAAATAAGTTTTATATAGAATTTTGAAGTATGTTTACTGGTCTTCTATAACATTAGCATTCTGATTTGAATGGTTTTCAACTGTAACTGTTTAAAGTTAGAAGATGGTCAAGTTAAGTTGCAATCCAGATTGGAACAAGAAGAAGACGCTAAAGCTGCATTGTTAGGCAGAATTCAACGGTTGACTAAGTTGATTTTGGTCTCCACAAAAACATCACAGCCAACGAGATTTCCTAACAGACATGGTCCTCGTAGAAGACATTCCTTTGGAGAAGAAGAGGTATTTCTCATTTTACTTTCTGCTACCCCCTCCCTAAATACCTGGAACTTACATTTCTTATAGTTTTACACACATTTTTCTCTACGTCCCTACACTTTTCATTATAAATTGTTGTTTGCAGCTTGCATATCTTCCATACAAAAGGCGGGATTTAATCTTAGAAGAGGAAAATATTGACTTGTATGTTCATTTGGAGGGAAATGCTGCAACAGCTGATGATTCTCCAAAAGAGGAGAAAAAGACAAAGAAACATGGACTACTAAATTGGTTGAAATCACGTGTAAGTTGTCCATTGATGTTTGCTATTTCTAATGCCAGGGAATTATGATTTATGAAAACATGATTGAAAGGCATGCTATGCTACTTTTCCAAGTTGTATAGCTTGCATTTTTTTTGGAATGATATAGCTTGCATTTTTTTTTTGGAATGATATAGCTTGCAATTGCATTTATTGATTATGAAGATTGATTTGAATTCTTCCCCTTTCATCTTTATTATTATATTATTAAACCAATCAGACTTATGTGACTGATCATCTTATCTGTTGTCTGGTTCTCCCATTCTTTACCACCCTACTTTCTTTTGGTAATTAAGAACCCAAAATCCTCTTGTAGATCATTATACTAAAAAAAATAATGTAACAGGTCGGTTCAGCAATGGTTTTTTTATGGGTTCATATCATTGGTATTATTCGGTAATTCTTATTAAAATTTTCAGAAATTGTAATGCATTTTGGTTCTTTATTAGGATTATTTTGATTATGTTATAGGGAAACTCGATGTTTTAGAGTTTCAAATATCTTTCAAAACTTACTGAACAGTATATAGCTACATAAAATTTCAAGCTTTCTCTGGGACATGCATTTGTCACTGTATTATTCATTTTGTAAGTATATAATAATATTTTAGCTCAAATAACATTCACTTTGATGCACACTGGGGATGTGTACATGATTGGGTACCTTGTTGAGCATATTACATAACCCTAATAATTTCATTATAATTACTCGCAAGTTGAATTTCTATTTCTTTAAACTTGTGTTCACTGTTATTATCAGAAACGGGAAAGTGCCTTAACAGGCACCAGTGATAAATCCAGTGGAGCAAAATCTTCTAGCACGCCGTCTACACCTCAAGCAGACAATGGTAACCATGTGGAGTCCAGACTTTCCCATTCTCTGGCCGCAGAAAGCTCTCCATCTGCCGATCATATATCTGAGGCAAGAGAGGATAAAGATATTCATGAGGATAGTGTATTGGGACAAGAGACACCTTTGGTATTTAATGAACTTCTGTTTTTTGATTTTTATTTCTGCTTTGGGGAAAATTTTGAAGTTATAATATTTGTAAAATGTCATTCACTATAATGTTAAACAGGACAAAAAACTGACTGTACTTTCTATACATATGTTTTGACAAAAACTGGTGAAGTGATTATTGCCTCAACCCAAAAGTCACTTAAATTCTTTCAAGACCACCACAAAGAACCTCAATTATGCAATAGTAGTATTATTTAGCTTCCAGTGTTGTCCTCAGGTTCCGTGCATAAATGTATCCCTTTCTTACCATAGAAATTTCTAAGTGTCCAACATTGTGCATTTGGTATGTGTCAAATTATTACTTCCTCTTTTTTTGTCATACATTACTATTACCATCTGGTAATCATTAGACCTAAAAGAGTTGCCACATGTTATCTTCAGTTTGAGAAATATGTATCAAATCTTTTGTAAGTTATGAAGATATAACTTTTTAAATCTAAAAATGGAGAAATATAACCAATATGTGGACTGTATATAACCTTTTGTAAATTGTGTCATCTATATTTTTACCATATTAGAAGTCACTTTTGTTTTTTTGATTTCTAGACAAGTATCAAATCAGTTGATCAAATTGATCTTCTGAGGGAGCAGCATAAGATTTTATCGGGAGAAGTGGCACTTCATTCAAGTGCTTTAAAGAGGCTGTCTGAGGAAACAAAAACAAATCCTCAAAATAGTCAGATTCATGTTGGTTACTATCACTTTTATCTTCTATTTGAATTATCATTGTAGCTGTTCTGCCTTAAATTTTTATTTTTGCAATAATAAAGGTGGAGATGAAAAGGTTGAAAGATGAAATTAAGGAAAAGAGTGAACAAATAAATTTGCTGGAAAAGCAAATGTCTAATTATTTCATAGCTTCAGAGCAGACAGATCAATCAGGAGTATCACAGGTATGCCAACGTGACATCATTGTTGCTTTGTTTCGCTTGTTTGCAGTCCAACTCAATACTCTGGTTGTTTTGTGCCACAGGCTGTTGCTGAGCTGATGGAGCAATTAAATGATAAATCCTTTGAACTTGAGGTAACAGTTATATACCCCGTGCTAATGTTTTTCAACATATAATTGCATTAGACAGGAAGTCCAGATGGAATTCAATAGAAAAGTAGCCTTCATCAGCAGTCTTATTTTACAAATAGAAGGCCAAGTTTGTTTAATTAGACTTGAAAAAACATGTTGCAGTATTATTTCTTGATACTACATATATTACCGACAATGAACCTGTCCTAATGATTTGATATAATTGATATTTTAATTGGTGATTCTGTCAATGATTTGATATAATTGATATTTTAAAAGATATGCCTCTAGTCATGCATTGTATTGGTAGGTATTTTAGCTGTTTCAACTGCTAAAATTACTAGCACACGAACTTGTGGCCTTACTAAGGATTGTTGCCCAATATTAACAAATGCACTATATTTTGCTAAATCAGGTGAAAGCAGCGGACAATCGTATAATTCAAGAACAGCTTAATCAGAAGGTGAAAGTCTAGCTTAATTTTTTTGAGAAGTCCAATTCTTTTTATCATGTTCTAGCTAAATGTTAAATATGACATTATCAGACCTGTGAATGCAAAAGCCTGCAAGAAACAGTTGCATCTTTGAAACAGCAACTGGAAGATGCATTAGAGTTGAGAAATTTCAGCCCTGCGACCAATCATTCACAATTTTCCCCTGGAACCAGGGACTCTCGTGGTGAACTCCACCTGGATAAAGGAAATATAAACAGTACCACTGAAGGGATTCTTTTGCAAGCACAGGTATACTCTTTCACCTTGTGCCATCCTAGTTGGTTGCTCTTAAGTACTTAACTTTTCCTCCCTCTCTTGAGGAGTGGCTGTGATTACTCAATAATTTACCAGCAATTCCCCTTAAAGGCTCCCTACAATGTACTTATGATACAACAGTCATGGCAAATTACTTCCTATTATAACTTCATTACTACGGTTCAAAAGAAGTGTTAGAACACTCCTTCCAACACGCTATGATGAAGTAAAATTTATGTCGATCCCACCACTTCAAAAATGAGTCTCACTAAATTGGTAATGGAATCCGTTAATTTAGTGGGACCCACATAAATTTCATCCAATTATAGAGTTAGTGTTGAAGGGAGATTATTAGAGAGACTTGCTAACACTTCTCTTCGGTGCAAATAGTCATTTCAAGTGGGAGCACTTATTACGAGAGGCACAAGGAGAAAAATATTAATTATCAGTCTTCCATGGTTTATCAAGATTAGAAATTACTTCCAGTCAGCATAATGTTCTCATCCTATTGCATGTGCATGATGAATGGTCAACATTTCTACATATATAAATCTCAGTCTGTCTACACTCTCGTATAATATTTGTATAAGTTTGAATATGCATCCAAATTTGATCCTGGAAAGCACCCATTCTCTTGTTTATTTCCCTGACTTAAGAAACTTATAAATGATGTGTGCAATCTGAGATTGTTTATATCTCCACTTGCATTTTAGTTTGCCATTAGTTAACATCTTCAAATAGCACTAAGTCTTTCGTATGTAGCTAAATCATCACCATTCCCACTAACATAGTGCACTACTGCACTTTTTAATTAGGTAAGTGAGATAGAAGAGCTGAAGCAGAAGGTGGCAGAACTAACAGCATCAAAGGACCAGCTTGAAGTTAAGAATCAGAAACTAGCAGAAGAGAGTTCATATGCTAAAGGGCTGGCGTCAGCTGCTGCTGTTGAGCTTAAGGCACTGTCAGAAGAAGTTGCTAAACTCATGAATGATAATGAGAGATTAGCTGCTCAGCTAGCTGCGTCCAAGAACTCGCCTACCCCACGTAGAACCAGTGGAACAGTTCAAAATGGGAGAAGAGAAAATAATATTAGACTTAAACGAAATGATCAGGGTGGTTCAAACTCAGATTTCAAGAGAGAATTAGCCTTGAGTAAAGATCGGGAGCTTTCATATGAAGCTGCTCTTTTAGATAAAGATCAGAAAGAGGTCGAGCTTCAAAGAAAGATTGAGGAGTCAAAACAAAGAGAAGCATACCTGGAAAATGAACTTGCCAACATGTGGGTTCTTGTGGCAAAGCTAAAAAAGTCACAAGGAGCAGAAAATGACGTTTCAGGGTCCACTAATGATAGTTTGCAATTGGATGGTTTTGACATTTGATGTGATTTTGTATAGTGGCTTTTGAGTTTATCAATTATTACAATTTGCTTAAAGTAGGAGTGGCTTGAGATAAAGCTGTGTAAAGATTGTTGTTAGCAGGAAAGTTTGTTTTTCTCTTCCCCTCCATCACTATCCTTTTTGGTCTATAGCTAGGGCTTCTCATTTGTACATCCAACATCCAAAGTTCCGAATAACTCACTTGTCGCTTCCTTTTCCTGGCTAATTTGGTACCTATTATGAACATAGCTAATTTGGTTTAGGTACAATGTTTAAAACATAGAAACTAAGAAAGTAAGGCATCAAATGTGCAGTCACAAGGAAGTTCTGTTTGCTCGTGTCCCTTTAACCTCTATGCCTCTGATAAGTGGACACTGTGATTATTATTATTATGATAAAAATTAAGAGATTGTGCTCAAGTGGAACATCAATTTTATTTAAGGACAAATTGTTTGGGAGGATCTAATATTGAATTCTGGTTGGAAATTTTTTGATCAAATTTCACTTATCACTCGACCGAATTCTAAATTACCAAGAGAGTTAAGACAAAATAATCGATCTTGAGTTGGATAATTCTGTATCAAAAAAATCATTTGAATTTTTTTTTGAAATAAAAAAATCATCTGAATTAGATAAATGTTCTCCAAAACTAAAACTTAAATTCTTGATAAGTTGGATTAAATAAGCTTTTCGTCTCTAACAAAAAGTAGCATGTTGACTGTAGTCTCTAGTATTTTTCAATTTTTCAAAATTGTTTAATACCCTTGAACTTTTAAATTTTTGAATACTTTTTTCAGGCATACTTCGAATACTATAAAAAGTATGTACCAAAAAAAAATTAATACTATAAAAAGTGTTTTTACAAAAGATTAGAATGAGTTGAAGTAAATATAAATTTTTTAAATATCAAGATATTAAGATATAAAAAAAATAACAAAATAAATATTCCTTAGAAATCAAATTTTGAGCTTTTCTTAATAACTTTTTTATAATTTTCAAAACATGTTAGCAAAATGATCATTTAAAAATACACATCGATTTAACCAAAAGGACTAAAACGACATGTATAAGGGATGAAAACATGTCACTTTTTATATGAGGACGAAAAATAAAATTAGATAATTTATTAGGAGCTAAAAAGTTATTTAACCTTTTGTAAAAAAAAAGAAGCTATTTAACCCGTAAATTTAACATTAAAATTTGCAGAAATTTTTTGAGAGGAAATAACAATTAAAAAGATTAATATTTTAAAATTATAAAGGTTTAATGTTGTAATGGTAAAATTAATTACTAATAATAATGAAAGGAATTCAAAAGTGTAACCAAAAAATTTGAAAAAAAAAATTGACTCGTGAATATATCTTAACTATAAAATAGTTCATATGCAATGAACACAAATTTTAATTATATTTCTCTTATAAAATAATTTTAAAGACCTTGACCAAAAAATGTTATTTTTAATACCGTATGAATTATATATGGATTAGTCAAAAAATATATATGGAAATCATCTTTTTATTTATTTTTTTACTTTTTCTCTTTTTCTGGGTTAGGTTCATATTCTTCCCCAATTTTTTATTTTATTTACAACATTTTCTTTCAATTTTATCTTTTATTTACATTTTGTTGTCCTAATTTTATCACATACAACATCATTTGCTGAATATTCTTCAATCCATCTTCTTGTGCCACAAATCAATCTTCTGTGAAGTTTGTTTTGAAATTTTAGTTTAAACTATTTTGGTGTATTCTTAATTCTTATGAATCAACCACGAGTCCAGATCATATAATCAAGTGTGAAATATCTGCTTTTCTTTTCCACTTGTTATCCATTCAATTTGTCCCAAATAACTTCTTGTGGGCACAAACCAATCTCATGTGAAGTGTATCTTGAACTTTAGAGCAAATCATTCTGGTGTATTCTTATCAATCCACCACGAGTCCAGGTCATATAACCAAACGTGACACGTCTGTTTTTCTTTTTCACTTGTTATCTATGCCATTTGTCATGCAAAATCAAACCCCAAATATACTTCTTGTGCCACAAACAAATTTCATGTGAAATACATCTTGAAACTGAAGTGTATTTGGGTGTATTTTTACGAATCCACCACAAGTTAAGTCATATAACCAAGCGTGACACATTTGCCTTTCTTCACACCTTCTATCCATGCAATTTGTCCACCATAGAATATGAAACCCCAAATACACTTCTTCAACTTTCTAGACAAACAATTTGTGTGTAATTTACGACATCACATAGCATATATAAGTAACTGCTACAATTCTAAGTGGATTATTATGAATCCCCCACGAGTCCAGGTCATATAACCAAACGTGACACATCTGCTTTTCTTTTTCATTTGTTATCCATGTCATTTGTCCTGCAAAGGTCAAACCCCAAATACACTTCTAGTGCCACAAACAAATCATGTGAAATGTATCTTGAAACTGAAGTGTATTTGAGTTTATTTTTACGAACCACCACAAGTTAAGTCATATAACCAAGTGTGACGCATCAGCCTTTCTTAACACCTTTTATCCATAGATGAAATCCCAAATACACCTTCAACTTTCTAGACAAACAATTTGTGTGTATTTTACGACATCACATAGCGTGTATAAGTAACTGTTACGATTCCACGTGGATTCTTAAGAATCCACCATAAGTCCAAGTCATATAAACAAACGTGACACATCTGTTTTTCTTTTTCATTTGTTATCCATGCAATTTGTCCTGCAGAGATCAACCCAAAATACACTTCTTCAACTTTTTAGACAAACAACCTGTGTGTATTTTACGACATCACAGAACGTGTATAAGTAACTGCTACAATTCCTCTTCAATACTCAAATTGTTTTCAGACCCTCTCATCATCAACAAATTTCTTCATTGTTTGTAGGTTTTCTTTCAGAATGATGAGTCAGAGTTTAAGAAATGATTCATCTAGTGATTGCTCAAGCACTGCAAACCACAGAAAGGAAATGGGGATGTGGCTGAGTCTGATGCCACCAGGCAGCCACAGCTGTGTGCTTTGCAATAATAGCATCTATTCCTTGAAGACATTGGAAGGATACCAGAATGCTGAAACCCTGAAATTTCAAGCTCAGATGCATAACTTGTATCTGAAAATGATCCAAGAAGAAAACATAAAGAAGAAAAAGAGAATAAAGGGAAAGAACATAAGAGATCGCCGACGCCGCAGACCTGTTGTTTTACCAAATCAAGTGGTGAACAATGATGAATCTAGCATTGACTTGGATCTTCACCTTGGTCCTCCTAAAAAAGTGATGAAATTCCATGAGTTCATCCCTATTAAGAAATGAAATTTTGATATGGTGTTGCTATTGAGCATGCTTAGGGACATTGGTTGATCTTTGGTTTGGTATGGTTGCTTTGCATTTCCCGGCATATATATATATATATATGATTGTATCTTAGTTTAATTAATTCTTGCAAAATAATTATGATTCTTTATCAAAAAAAAAAAAAAAATTATGATTCTCTCTATTCAGAGACAATTCTTGCTAGATATATAGAGTTCCAAATATGAGTAAATCCTGATATAGGTTGATCATAATTCATAATAATCATCAGGAGACCATTTAATTAGCATTTTTTTATTTATTTCGAATAGCATTTTGAATCTTATCAAAATACTAATATTTTGAAGTTTGATGACTAAAAATAGGAACTTGTTTTTCTCAGGTTGATTGTGTTTGTTTGTTCCAATTAATACAAGGCTTATTTTACAAGATATATTGATGTACACACAAACGCAACATCACATGAAACAACCGTCATCCCAAACTTTGTAGAGAAAAAAAAGGAGGAAAAGATGTATTTGCAGTCTCTTGGTACATTCAAAAATCAGGAGCATAAACTGGAAAAGAAAATGAGGAGAAATTGAGATGATAAGTATGGAGATGAATAAAGTGTGTGTTTGTTTATGCCGTCATAAAAAATAATTTTTGATGTAATAGGTGTTGCTTGTTCATCTCATTAAGATTTTTTAAAATAAGTTTATAAGTTTAATTAACAATGGGTAATGTCTTATGACCGCGAGGGAGAACATCTCCATTCAAAACTTTAAAATATTAGATTATAATGATCACATTTCTTATAAATCTAATATATATGTGACATTTAACTACTCACACTTAAAAATCAACAAAAATTATTAACTTATTATTGTTTATATCATAAGGAATCTTTATCTTCTTTTTTTTGACAAAAAGAATCTTTATCTATGATGTTGTAAAATACATACAAATTTTTAGATAAGATTGAAACGTTAAGAAGATTAATATAGAAGTGCATTTAGAGTTTGGCTTTGAGAACAAATTGCATGTATAGCTGATGGATTAGTAAAAATATACAAACATGCATGGTTTGGTATATTTAAACGTAAACTATCGACACTATAGGTGATTAGGTGTATCATTTATTTATTTTAAACACCAATTTTTCACTTTGCTACATCTTCTTATTGCTAGCTAGGAAATAAATTAGATCAGAGTTCTATCTTCTTTTTACATTTGAGGTGATAGTGTAATAACGATAAGAGTTTTGCTTTATTTAAAGTACAAGTTTAGTTGTACCAAAGAAAAAGTATAAGTTTAGGTTTCTCGAAAAAGTAGTAATACGGATGGATGCCTATGTTTTGTAATTTTTTTTATTATAAATCTTTATTTATTTTGTGAAAAGATTTAATCTTATTAATAATATATTTATCGTTCAAAAAAAGAATTTAATTTATATGCACCGACGGTATAAAATTATTTTATATGTGCATCCAATTAAATCACGTCATGTAAGCATTTATGGAGATATTTTAGGAACTAACCTATAAAAGTGACATTTTGTTGTGTTTTGATTGGATGCATGTGTAAAAAAGTTTTACACTGACTGTCAGTGTACAACAATTAAACTCTCAAAAAAATATATAGTAATACTGATAATAAAATTGCTTGCCTCTCCAAAAAAGCAAATTCTAAAACAATCTAGAAGGGGAGTGCCAATAAATAAATAAAATTTACTACACTCACTAAAATAACTAAATTCAAAATTTATTATTTTTTGTACTTCAATTTTTGAAGATTTTTTTTATTATGTTTTACTTTATAATATAAAAATTACTTAATAATTAAAGTCATACTTTTAAATGACTATATATATATATATATATATATATATATATATATGGAAACCTTCTTTTATATTCGTAATTAATTTAATAGTTTTATAGATTTTAGAAAAAAAATCAATAATCTTTTTTTAGGAAATAATTATTGAATTTATTTCAATAATCTATACATATAGTATTAAGAAGATATACCATATGTGTCTAATATCCACCCTGCTTAAAAATATTTTTTTTTTATAAAAAAACATTAAAAATCCACCTTTGAACCATTTTTTTAGAGAAATACATATGTAGCATTAGAATAAAAAAAGTAACTTATTTTATATTTTTAAAATTGAGAAATTAAGGGGTAAAAAAATTATAAGCAAAAAATATCAAATAAAAAAATAAAATATTTTCTTACTTTATTTTATTCATTCATATCATAGACAACCAATTATATTTCTAATAGTATGTTATAAAATAATTTTAAAGACCTTGACCAAAAAAAGTTATTTTTAGTACCGTATGAATTATATATATGGATTAGTTGATTCCAAATTATATATATATATATATATATATATATATATATATATATATATATATATATATATATATGGATTAGTCAAAATATATATATGGAAATACAATCTTTTTATTTATTTTTTTACTTATTCTTTTTTCTGGGTTAGGTTCATACTCTTCCCCAATTTTTTTTTATTTACAACATTTTCTTTCAATTTTATCTTTTATTTACATTTTGTTGTCTTAATTTTATCACATACAACATCATTTACTGAATATTCTTCAATTCATCTTCATGTGCCACAAACCAATCTTCTGTAAAGTTTGTCTTGAAATTTTAGTGTAAACTATTTTGCTGTATTCATACGAATCAACCACGAGTCTAAATTAAATCATATAACCAAGCAT
The DNA here is from genome assembly GCA_951804385.1 of Trifolium dubium. Taxonomy (NCBI): domain Eukaryota; kingdom Viridiplantae; phylum Streptophyta; class Magnoliopsida; order Fabales; family Fabaceae; genus Trifolium; species Trifolium dubium. The sequence goes on along the minus strand of OX638072.1, from coordinate 31,954,534 downwards.
GATACATCTGCTTTTCTTTTTCACTTGTTATCTATGCAATTTCCCACAAAGATCAAACTCCAAATACACTTCTTGTGGCACAAACCAATCTCATGTGAAGTGTGTCTTGAAATTTTAGAGCAAATCATTTTGGTGTATTCTTATAAATCCTCCACGAGTCCAAGTCAAATAACCAAACGTGACACATTTGTTTTTCTTTTTCACTTGTTATCCATGTAATTTGTCCTGCAAAGATCAAACCCCAAATACATTTCTATTACCACACAAACTTCCACGAGTTCATGTCCTATAACCAAATGTGACACATCTGCTTTTCTTTTTCACTTGTTATCCATGCCATTTGTCATGCAAAGATCAAACCTCAAATACACTTCTTGTGCCACAAACAAATCTCATGTGAAATGTATCTTGAAACTCAAGTGTATCTGAGTGTATTTTTACGAATGTACCACAAGTTAAATCATATAACCAAGCGTGACACATCTGCCTTTCTTGACACCTTCTATCCATGCAATTTGTCCACCATAGAATATCAAACCCCAAATACACTTCTTCAACTTTCTAGACAAACAAATTTGTGTGTATTTTACGACATCACATAGCGTGTATAAGTAACTGCTACAATTTCAGGTGGATTCTTATTATGAATCCACTATGAGTCCAGGTCATATAACCAAACGTGACACATCTGCTTTTCTTTTTCACTTGTTATCCATGTCATTTGTCCTGCAAAGATCAAACCCCAAATACACTTTTTGTGCCACTAGCAAATCTCATGTGAAGTGTATGTTGAAACTCAAGTGTATCTGTGTGTATTTTTAAGAATCCACCATAAGTTAAGTCATATAACCAAGAGTGACGCATTTGCCTTTCTTCACACCTTTTATCCATGCAATTTGTCCACCATAGATGAAACCCCAAATACACCTTCAACTTTCTAGACAAACAATTTGTGTGTATTTTACGACATCACATAGCGTGTATAAGTAACTGCTGCAATTCCTCATCAATACTCAAATTGTTTACAGACCCTCTCATCACCAACAAATTTCTTCATTGTTTGTAGGTTTTCTTTCAAAATGATGAGTCAGAGTTTAAGAAATGATTCATCTAGTAATTGCTCAAGCACTGCAAACCAGTCCTCTATCAACAACAGAGTGGAAATGGGGATGTGGCTGAGTCTGAAGCCACCAGGCAGCCACAGCTGTGTGCTTTGCAATAATAGCATCTATTATTCCTTGAAGACATTGGAAGGATACCAGAATGGTCAAATCCTGAATTTTCAAGCTCAGATGCATAACTTGTATCTGAAAATGATCCAAAAAGAAAACATAAAGAAGAAAAACAGAATAAAGAGAAAGAACATAAGAGATCGCCAACGCTGCAGACCTGTTGTTTTACCAAATCAAGTGATGAACAATGAAGAATCTAGCATTGACTTGGATCTTCACCTTGGTCTAGGTCCTCCTAAAAAAGTGATGAAATTCCATGAGTTCATCCCTATTAAGAAATGAAATTTTGATATGGTGTTGCTATTGACCATGCTTAGGGACATTGGTTGATCTTTTGTTGGGTATGGTTGCTTTGCATTTTCCATGTTGTATCTAGCTATCGGTGCTCAAGATTTATATAGTCATGCAATGAAATTACTGCATTATGATGTATTTAATAAAGTGTTCTTTGTTTTGTGTTTTTTTTTTTGGATCAAATGTTTTGTGTAATAGTACTATTGGGTAATGAAATCCATCCTGCATACTTTAATTTAATTTAATTTAATACACACCGGAGGCAACATATTAGTAGAAAGAATTAGCTATTGCGCTGCGGATCGCAGTATATCCTATGTCGGATTTGGTCAATTCTATGTATTTAATCAATCACACTGGTTCATGCTGTCATAGATCTCAGTCGATCGATCGAGATTGAATAGTTATGTCCTAAATTTATATCTAGAACTCAATTTACAAAAGTAAATTCTCCAACCACAGAATCTAAAAGAAAAATGACTATAAATTGCTTCAAATGAGAAACTGATTTAGTATTTGCATAGAAAATTATTTTCTGATAACTGATTTTTGTTAAAAGTGATTTTCAGTCTGATAAAAAGATACACATTGGTTTAATTAATTCTTGCAAAATAATTATGATTCTCTCTATTCAGAAACAATTCTTGCTAGATATATAGAGTTCCAAATATGAGTAAATCCTGATATAGGTTGATCATAATTCATAATAATCATCAGGGGACCATTTAATTAGCATATATTTTTTTAATTTCGAATAGCATTTTGAATCTTATGAAAATACTAATATTTTGAAGTTTGCTGACTAAAAATAGGAACTTGTTTTTCTCAGGTTGATTGTGTTTGTTTGTTTTTTTCCAATACAAGGCTTATTTTACAAGATATATATATTGATGTACACACAAACGCAACATCACATGAAATGAAACAACCGGCGTCATCCCAAACTTTGTAGAGAAAAAAAGGAGGAAAATATATATTTGTAATCTCTTGGTACATTCAAAAATCAGGAGCATAAACTGGAAAAGAAAATAAAGAGAAATTTAGATGATAACGATGAATAAAGTGTGTGTTTGTTAATTGTTGATGTAATAGGTGTTGCTCAGTGCCGCCGGTACTGATATTTTGGAGGTCCGAGGCACATAATTAAAATGGATCTTTCATAAAAAGAATTATACCAACATAAATATATACTATCTTTCTTCCGACATTAATTATAAACAACTTTTTACTTTTTAGATTCATTGGATAACTAATTATATATCAGATACATTAGTTATCCAATGAATATAAAAAGTGAAAAATTGCTTGTAATTAAGGCTGGATGGAGTATTTTTTTTAAAAAATATCATCTATTTAAATTATAAATAACATCAACAATTTTAAAATTAGTCTTTTATCTCTGTAACTAACATAATAAAAAAGATCATATTCTAATCAATATCAAAAAAATATATTTTAGCTACTTAAACATAAAACGTGAAACAACATTTTTTTTGTTAAGTATTTCTATATTGTTTAAATTAAATATGATTGAGCCTAATAATATAACTATTTTTTTATGAGGCCCCTGAAATTTAGATGCCCAAAGATGAAGTTTAGATTGCCTAGCTTCATCAGCGACCCTGGACGGACTGTTGCTTGTTCATCTCATTATAAAGAATTAAAAATTGTTGAAAATAAGTTTAAGTTTAATTTTTTTTGAAGCAAGTTTAAGTTTAATTAAGAGGTAAATAGCAGAAGTTCATTCTAGAAACAATATAGTAATATGGATGTATTTTGTAGTTTTTATTTTACAAATTTTTTTGTTCAATCTTGTACATAGATTTAGTTTTATTAATAGGGTTATGCTAAATAGTGTCTTCGGGCACTTGTTAAGTATACTAAAAAAAGAAATAAATGATAAAAATATGGCACAAATTCTAAGACAGAAAAATTGAATGCACAAGTTTCAGGACATAGTTTTCTTTTTAATAGCTTAATTAGTGCCTTTAGCATTTTACTTTTATTAATAATAATAATATATTTGCCGTTTAAAAAAAATGTAGTAACACGGATAATCAAATTTCTTGCTTCTCCAAAAAAGCAATTCTAAAACAATCTAGAAGGGGAGTGCCAATAAATAAATAAATAAAATTTACTACACTCACTAAAAAAACTAAATTAAGAATTTATTATTTTTTGTACTTCAATTTTTGAAGTTTTTTTTATTATGTTTTACTTTATAATATAAAATTTACTTAAAAATAATTAAAGTCATACTTTTAAATGACAATATGTTTTTGGTATGTACTTTTAAATGATAATATATTATAATACCAATATATATATATATATGGAAACCTTCTTTTATATTCGTAATTAATTTAATAGTTTTATATCTTTTTCAAAAATCTTTTTTTAGGAAACAGTTATTGGAATTATTTCAATAATCTATACATATAGTATTAAGAAGATATACCATATGTGTCTAATATCCACCCCGCCTAAAAATATTTTTTTATTAAAAACAATAAAGATCCACCTTTGAACCATTTTATAGAGATACATATGTCGCATTAGACATTATTTTATATTCTTAAAATTGAGAAAGGGGTAAAAAATTATAAGCAAAATATTATCAAATAAAAAAATAAAATAAAAAATATTTTCTTACTTTATTTTATTCATTCATATCATAGACAACCAATTATGTCATTTTCTTAATAAAATAAAATCCGCAAGTCTTCAAAGGATGCATATAGCACTAGTAAGCTAGCTAGTGTAAGAGACATGGTATGGTTCTTAATTTCTATGGCCAATTTCAATTAATTAATCAATTCTCAAAGGGAACAATAACACAGTTAAATAAAATTAGACACAGAAGTAAAACATTTGATGAATTAAACTTATGCTTGCCACAAAATACTAAGGACACAAATTAAAAAACTCCAATAAAAAACATATATCAAAGAAAATACAACTAGCAATTTAATCTACTCAACCCCATTACATAATAAAAATCTTAGATCAATTTAGAGCTTCAAATTAAGTCCCATGTTGTGCTTGTTCTCCGTCGGCCACCGCATCGCTAGTAAGTCCTCCATTGAAATCGATTCAATAATGGGTTTGTCCAACTGAGAAAGAAGATCCATCGTTCTCTCCGATTCATCAGTGTTGTTGTTATTATCATGACGAAGACGATGATGATGAGGAGGAGGAGGAAGAGGGGGAGGAGGAGGAGGAGGAGGGACAAATGGTATGGCTTGAACTGGCCCTGAGTATGAACGAAAACGGTGTCCATATAAGCGAGACAACCTAAGGTATGAATCTGATAAACATGGTGGAAGTGGTGCTCCATTACGAGGAATGATTTGTTGTCTAGAAAAATCAATATCGAAGCTTTGAATACGATTATAAGGATCCAAAGAACGAATAGTAGCAGCAGCAGAAGCACGAGTAGAGAGAGCATTGACAGAAGCAACATTGTTAGTATTGTTGTTGCTTGCATTGCTCTCATGGTGGAATAGGTTTTGAGTATTATTCACCATTCTTCAATGATGAAAAAGGTGAGAAAAATGGTTTTTAGAAGAGAAAGAAAATAGGAGAAAATCTCATGCAAGAAGCTAGAGAAAGTGTTTTGCAGAATAGGAGGAAGAAAGGTGGTGAATGTGAGCTGCACTCATGAAATTCTACAAGAAATGAGATGAATTTATAGTGAGGGTTTCGAGGTAGGGTATGGTTTTTTAATAATTTTTTGTCCTTTATTATAATAATAAAACTATAATTTTTTTGACAAAGATAATAAAACTATAATTGGAAATTGAGACTTGGGTTTACCATATGTGATTTGGTATTTTTTTTTATAGTATTATATATTATGTTTTTATTTTTAACCAAAACAATATAGAATTAATTAAAGTCATTTCTCATTTAATTTCCAGATCATCAAAGAAATTTCAATCTGATCCGATGAAATGTTACTAGACATTAATTTTTTATCTCAAATAAAAAATGATTGATTCATGTTTATAAAAAAAAAAAGTGTTTGACCCATCAAAATTTAAAGAACATCCAGTCAAATTTTTTTTTGAAGAAACTACAAAAACACACTCTCGAATCTCAAGTTAAAAGTTGAAGAGGCGGCAACTATGTGATATATATGGTTGGAATCTATAGTCACCATGGCAGAAACTTATATCTCTTAAAATTTACGTACAATGGATTTGAGAGTTGAATTTGATTCACATAAAATATATATAGATACAAAAGATTAATTTTTTGATTGGTGTCTATCATTTCATCTGAAAAAAAAAATCTTCTTACAAATTTAACTAACAACTGTGTTACTTTTTTTTCTCTATAGATCACCTTTGATGGATACAATCTTATTCATTCAAAGCATGTTGGAGATTAAATGTAGACACTTCTTCCTCCTGTCAAAATGTAACCTTTTATTCCCCATATGGCGTGAGGTGTAGCCATTTCCACTGTACTCAACCTTGTTGATTACTTTTACTTAATTATTTAAATGAATTATATCACCAAAAAAATTACTAGTTTTAAAATTATATGGTCAAACAATTTCATTTAAAAATTATGAAAAAAAAAATTGTACCAAAAATATAATTATAAAAAAAATTGATTTAAAAATTTAGTAGGTGTCGGCTTAATGATAAAAGTTTGACTATATAATCTCAAAGACAATGTTCAAACCTCATAGTAAACAATTGTAAAATGACAATAACTTTTATTTTAATTAATAATAGTTTTTTTTGACGTAAATAGTTTTTCTTATTCTCCAGATTTTGTTTCTTTCAAATATTGTTTAAGAAATTAATCATAACGTACATTTTAAAATATTTTATAAATTTTAAATTGTTGATAAGATAAGATAGTTTGAAACAAATAAAAAGTTACTCGATATTGCTCGTTTTTGTATAATATATTGGTCAAATTTTTAGCACAAAAAAAAATGTAATGTATTTGGTTCATATTAAAGCTCATATACATCCATTTTTAATAAATATTTAAAAAGTAATTTTATCTTTTATAATAAAAAAACGGAGGTTATAACATATTAAAATCAAAGTAGTTGATAAAAATAATAGTAGTTGAGTCAACTATGAATAAAAAGTAATATAAATGACTATTTTTTAAATTAATGTTTTTATTAATTTCTTTATCCAATTCAAAATATTAATTTATTATTACCAATTCATTGTTTTTTCAAGATATTCAGACATTTACATTTATTTATTTTTTTGCTCAAGGAAATTTTACATTTTAAGTTAATATTTGATAATATGATTTATTTATCATCAATAAACAGGCTTTCACTACCTTTACCAAAAAAAAAAAAAGGCTTTCACTATTTAAAGAATTTAATTTATATGCACCGACGGTGTAAAATTATTTTACACGTGCATCCAATTAAATCATGTCATATAAGCATTTATGGAGATATTTTAGGAATAACTTATTTTTTTAGAAGCAACCAAAAGAATTTTATTAATAGGAACTAACTTATAAAAGTGGCATTTTGTTGTGTTTTGATTGGATGCATGTGTAAAAAAGTTTTACACCTACAGTGTACAACAATTAAACTCCTATTTAAATATATCATTTTGGTGATAAAATATTATTTTGATTTTTTGTTTATTTCTTGCTTAATAAAAATATATACTTTACCATTAATATATTCTTTTTTGGCACATAAATGAGATGGCGAAGTTATCATAAACTCACATAAAATATAGTGACCATGAATCTTTTTAATTTGAATTTTCTGTATAAAAAAAAAAATTAATGTACGTAAAAGTAGACTAAGAATTTTAGACTAAAATATTATTAAAAATTAAATTAAGGGAGAAAATAATATATACAAGATACATTTTCCGTCTCAAATTATAAGTGAAAAAAGATCATATATATTTTTGTCTCAAATTATAAGAGGAAATATTTTTTTCAAAAATGTTTTTTTTACATATTCTCATAAAATTAAATTAAATGTAAATTATATTTAAATTTTTTTCTTTCATTTTCTCAATAAACTAAAAAAGAAATTGTTTTTACATTTTCATATACAACTTATTTAAAATTAAAAAAAAACCACAAAATCATATTTCAATTTTTTTAATAAGTGTGATTTTTTCTTATAATTTAGGACGACAAAAATATATAAATTATATAATACAAATGCTATTTTAGTGTCTAAAACTCATAAAAAACATTTATTATAAAACAAAACAAGTATTTTTATTTTGGTATTCAACGGGGCCTAAGCCCAAAAAAAGAAAATTACACTGGAATTAATCGGAGGAAAGCAACACCCCTAACATCATCATCAACAATTTGTATTACCTTAGATGAAGGATAAGTAAAAAACTCAATCTCAATCGTACCATCACTATCCATGTTGGCAAGCATATCAGTAACATTTTTTATCCATAAACAATATATCACACTATTAGAAATTCACATACACAAAATATAAAAAATATAAAAATAAATTGAATTTCTAACCGACCTAATAATTTCGGCATTAGTTAAAAGTTAAAACAAGGAGTTCCGACTAACATTTTTAAGATAAGACACTTACAACAAAAGAAATGCATTTTCTGCAGTATGCACTACCACCCTCTACTTCTCCCACCACTGTCATAAATCACACTTCAATCTGCAACAACCTTTAACTTCTACTTCTATTAACACTTCCATAAATTAGGGTTTTTCTTCCCCAATCCCTCATCTTTCAAAACCACCTTTAAACCCTGTTTTTTTTCAACCATGATTTCATCTTCTCTAGCTTCCTTCATTGTCACACCACCACCACCACCATTCAAATTCCACCACCCCCATTTTCAAACCAAACCACTATTCACTTTCCACCAACCCCATTTCACCAATTTCATTTCCCTAAAATCAAAATCCAATTTTTCTACTTCACTTCAATCCACAGATTCATCATCAAATACCAGCACCCCAATTTCAATCCCTGAAGAAAATGTATCTTATGTTCCAGTTGAAGAATTCACTGACAAAGATTGGTCAGTGCTTGATTATAGTGGACCAAACATTGACCGCATTATATCATATGGGAAAATTGATGAGAATTCTAGGGTTTTAGTTTCATCTGGTTCTGAAGAGTTTGTAGATTGTTTGGTTAATTCTTCAAAATTCAAATCTATGCTTGTTCTGCATGATTCACTTTTGATATTGGCGCTTTTGATCGAAAAATATGATACTATTAAGTGTTGGCAAGGAGAAGTTACTATTGTTCCACAAAAATGGGCTCCTTTTGATTCTGTGTTTCTTTATTTTTTGCCTGCTTTGCCATTTAAGCTTGAGGATGTTCTTGGTTCTTTGGCTCCAAAATGTTCACCAGGTTAGGGGTTTTTCTTGCTTTGGAAACTTTGTTCTTTGCTGTTTATGTTATTTTTGTTGCATTTTGGAAATGTGCAGTGTTGTTAATCGTTGATCGGGAAAATAACAGTTACGGAGGAGTGTTATTGTAGTGCTGCTATAACTGCTATTTGACGATATTTTTTAATGAATTATCAATTATGAAACGATAGTGATTTGTTAAAATTCCGCTATGCCATAGGCTAACTATAGCAACTATTTAACAAAATTTGACAGGTAGAGGAAGTAATAACGTTTGTTTACCACTTTATATCTTAGGCCAGTTTGGATAAGCATTTCAATAAGAAGCTGTGAAGAATGAAATAATGATCGAAAGGATTTTGAATTTGAAGTGAACTTTTTTAACTAAGTAATAGGTGAAATTAGTTCCTTCCTCTTAATTTGATGAGCTCTTATTGAACTTCTTCATAGACTTGTTTTAATAGAGTCTATCGTAGACTAGAAAATCAATCTTAACGTATGATTTTTAATCATTGTTGTAGTCACATTGTAATGAGAGTTGTGGTTAATGTGCCTTAATAACAATCGTAGAGACAGTAGAAACCTTGATGTCGCGTTAGTCTCCGAACTTTATTTAAAACACAGTCTAAAATGGATCATTATGTAAGAAGTTATTCTAGTTACTTCATGCATCAAAAGCAGTATCAGATTATCATTTTGAATATGTAACTTTATTTCCATTGAAGTTGTGTAAAAAGTGCACTATATACACACTTTATTATGTGGCCAACATAATGGAATTTGTTAGTGTTCCATAGATTTTCCCTTGGTTGATATTCATTAAGCGTGTTTTGGATAGTGCAAATTTCACAAGCATCTCGTTGATGCCACCAGCATTTGCAAAACACACACTAACTAAGTGCTCTCAAGATTATTTTTCTTTTAATTTTGGTTTTGTCATATAGGTGGAAGGGTGATTATAAGTCATCCTCAAGGGAGAGAAATACTGAAACAGCAACGACAACAGTACCCTGAAGTAGTAGTTTCTGACCTTCCTGACAAAACACATCTACAAAGTGTTGCAGCTGCTTATTCCTTTGATGTGGCTGAATTTGTGGATGAACCTGACTTTTATTTAGCTGTTTTGATCAAATCTAGGACTTAGAAATTAGTGTAGATCCTTTTGAACACGTAATTTGATTGTACTTTCATATGGCATTGTACTTTATGATTGTTAGATAGAGTTTTTTTATGAAAACAAATTATAAATGAGTTAATTTTATTGGTATCTCAGGCTTCCCCGTGTAAAATCCATTCTGTATGTTATTTTTCACGTAATGTTAAATTTTGGGGTTGTATACTTTCTTATAGTAATTTTTGCCTTACATGTATGTAACAGATGCTACATGCTTCATTCATACCAGTATTTTGGTTTTAGCAACTATTATTACATATTATGCTCTTCGTTTCTCATAGAGGATCTGCCGATGCATTTACATTATCTTTCTTTCCGGAGAACGAAATTCATTTGTACAACTTCTGTCTATAAATAAATAGTCTTATATTTAAGAAAAGAGGTAGTAATAATTTGCTTAGTACTCCTTATGTTTGATAAACTATTGATGTTTAGCATATATGCACTAAATCAACTTCAATCACTAGCTCCATCCTGTGCTCAAGTTTATCAATATGAGCCTAATGTTTCTTCTTCATATTTTTAAGTCCAACCTCTTTTCCTTTTGTAACTTCATCTTATTTGTTTTCAGCTTTTAATTCAAATTTTCAAAATCCACCACGTTCATCATTTGAAATTTTTTTGCTGGACTCATGCATGTGAGAACATGCAGCCACCTAAGCATTATCAATGTCTTTCTCCACAACATCAAGCTTCTCCAAGAAAAGTAGAGCAATCCACCACCTATCTTAAATGTCATTAGTCTTAATCTTAAGACAAGAAATTGACTCACCAATCCCTGTAAAACCTCGTTGCATTTCTGGTGTAAGCAAAACAAGCCAGAAAACCATGCTTTGTGTCTATAATGATTGAGAGCTTAGAGGATATGTGATGTTACATGGGCAAGTATTGCTCTAGAAATACACACATCAGATTCCCGTTAGAAATGTTTTAGATTTAAACTATTGGGGCATCAAATTTCACAATACTTTGCGCACAAAAAATGCATTGTGTGAGATACACACAAAAGGATCTAAGTTTGAATTCAATTACCAAAACATTTTTCATGGGAGAAAAATCATTACCCTGAGTCAAGAAAACACTTCAATAATAATGATGATGTCTACTCAAAAACTCCAACAAAGCTTTCCCAATGAAAATTGCTTTGTTGCAACAGAATAAAAAGAACTGCAAAGTAAACAAATGCTTATTGAAACTTTAGGGCAATTATATCTTCGCACAAACTAGTAAAGAAAAAACCTTTCAGAATACCAACACTCTCAATAATTCTCGACAACAAAGAAAAAAAATTCAAGCACAAATTGGGCAACAATTAACTAATCAAGCTATATGTTGAAGTTGAAAATTGCTAAAGGAAGCTTATTGTTTAGCGAATTACAAAGTATTCAAATCTCAATTTATCATATATGAAGATAGGGACTGGATTCAGCAACATCCACCTTATACTTCTCACTTTATCATTTTAGAAAATTGAAAACCTTAAGTTATTACTTGCAGCAAACAAATTGTATTCCTCCATGGTGGTGGTCTCTTTTTTATTGCAAGAATATACCTTTTCGGCATGATCCGCTGAACTTTTTAAGCTAAAATCGCCAACAGCGTCGCCCTTTGAAGATGCCAAAGTTGATTTACAACCTGTTGAGAGAGCTACAGGCCCACCAAAATGAAACAAGGAAAAGTCACCGTTATTCTCTTGTGACTTCGAAGAACGATCATGTTTAATTTCTCCACTGAATACTGGTTTTTTCAAATTATTTCCAGATGAAACAGCTCTTTCTGCAAAAGATCCATTAATATGCTCTTGCAAGGAAGCTGGCCTGGAAACTCGTGCCCATTCCTCTGAATTTATGACATTAGCTCTGGCAACTGGCTGATAAACTGGAATGGCAGGGTTGAACAAGGGTGTTTGTTGCTGCAAGGAACCATACTGCAAGCAAAAGTGTGGGTCCTCATTTAAGCCATATCCAAGAGGGCCAGCAAACATGTAATGATTTGGGTGCGGGAAGGGCATCAACCCATTTGTTGGAGCTGCTGGCCATGAAACTGGATTTTGATGGAAATAACCCATTGTTGAAGGAACTTGAAATGTTGGAAATTGAATATTTTGATTTGACACCGGAGGAAGCAGGCTTTGAGGTTGAGAACACGCATTAGCAGTGGAAAACCCATTATTAAAATTTTGGGCAATTTCCACAAAATTCCCTGATGCGTCACTTCTTGTTCCTTCCAAGGATTGACCAATCGGTGAACTTGAACTTCTGGACAAACTCTCACCATTTGCATTCTGGTTATTCTCCATGGCAACTTCATGACAATCAGACAGCACATTTTCCGCGCAAACTGAATTATCTCTAACTTCAGATTGTTGGCTAACATCTTCAGAATCTGATGTGGATGAGGATTCTTGATTTTCACGGTTTGATGAGGTTGTATTATTGTCACCCTCACTTAGACATGATGAGCAGTTGTCTGAACTAAAAGTACTACTTTGAGTAGGATCAGAAGAAGTGTTCAAGGCAGAGCCTCCAGTTAAGCATATTTCAGGTTCCACAGAAGCAATTTCCTTAGAGCTACAAGAACCTTGAGTTTTAACTTGAAAATCATTTTCACAGCCTGCATCAATTCCACTTAAATTCTTTGGATTACAGTCTCCATGATCTTTTTCACCTAAATCAACACTTCCCCCGATAGATGACCTGATCAGATCAGACTGAACTTCTTGAACTTTAGTGGACCTCAAAATAACATCAGAATCTGAATTACTATGGTGATATTTCTTCAGAGACTCTGTAGGCTCCCAAACCTTTTTGGTTTGAAACAATTCCCTGCTGGGATAGTTCCCCGAAATGATTTTGCTTTTGGGTCTTCCATTATACTCATGCATGTAGTCTACTTGATTATACTTACTACCACGATAAAACTGCTTAGCAGATTCAGATTGACCGACAGGTTTCGACTCCCGACTAACTCTTGTCATGGGAAAATGTTGCTCGACCCTTACCTTATATCCATTATTTGGACTACAGCTGCAAGAATGAGTGTCACATCTGTCATTCATTCGGTTCTTGGAACTGTAAAACTTCTCGCCATACTTCGGACTGACATTTAGATCATTGGATTTTGCAGGTACACTTGTTCTTGATTGCCTATTTGATCCATTAACTACCCTAGATGATGTCAAAAAACTCTCTCCATAATGTCTTGACTCAGTTTTGCCAACCATTGCACCATTGTCAGAAACAATGACATACCGTCGTCTGTCAGACCACTTCATAGGCATATCATCCAGCTGAAATTCTTTCCTGCCTCCCAGTCTTTGATGAGAAAGCATTGATTCTTCAACTGTTGACTGATGACCTGTCACATCATTTGTATTGGAATTTTCTTCATCAAAATCATCATCAGAGAGGTGTTGTGTTCTCAAAGTATCATTCTGACTGGAGAGTTCTTTATCTTGGGTGTTAGGAGAATCGTCACTCAGAAGATTGACTTCATCGGTTTCAGCACCTGCAGCCAATTCTTCTTTGGAGATTTCTGAAGAACCAAGTATATCATTTGATTCAGAACATATTTTGTCTTTATCTTTTTCCTTTCCTTTCAGTCTTTCCTTCCTCCGAAGTTTTTTCTCCCTTTCCTTTGCCCTTCTCCTCTCTTTGCGTTCTTCTTCTTCACGTTTTTCTTTTTCTTCTTCTTCAAGAAGTTTCATCTGTAGACAACCATATTATTAAGATTTAGTATGTGTAATTCAACATATAAACAGGAGTTCTTTTAATTAATCCCCAAAAGTCCTTTTCCAAAAATCATAATAACAAGACCTGCTTTTCTAATGTAATGATTTCCTTGCATGCAACGTGCACTCGTTCCTCCAGCAGTTTTAGTGCAAGACAAACAAATATGCTGTGTGCATTTTGGCGTGCTGTTCCTTCTCTGAAAGCCTTTTCAACCTGAAAGGATAACACAGTCAGTGGCTGAACAAGACAGATTGCCACAAGAAAATAAAAATAATGCTGAACATGCCTGCTCTTTGAAAATAACAGTAGCAGCATCTAGCAGAAATTCTCGAGCAAGTTCAGGGCTTTTTGCATGCTTTTGGGGACGAACGCATTCTCCATCAAGCTCATTTCCATCCTTATCAACTGAATCATCATCCTAGAACCCTATATTATTATATAATAACATGTAAAACTGTCTGACAAATTCCTCGTGAATACTTATCAAAATCACACTAATTTCGGATAATTAGTAAGGAAGTTTTCCTTACTGAAACTTGTATTACCTCTTCCTCCTCAGCCTCCTCACCGTGCTCAAAGAATCTTCGGATACTTTCCCCTTTCGTAATTGTGACATAACCATCTCCTACAATTAATCTGCAATGTACACACTGCTGACCTTTCAATGAGTGAGCCTTAACACAAAGTTCGGTACAGCGTCCATCTAATCTCCAAGCTCGGAGAGTGATGAAACATGCACTCAAACCACCAAGATCAAGGCTGCTGGCTTTGGCACATCCCTTCAATCCAACACTTTTAAAATCCAAAATGTCCGATTTTCCTTCACTTGTACCCACAGCCCACTCAAAGTGATGGTAAGTTCCCAAAGCATCTGGAAATGTCTGACGCCAATCAGCTTGAATTGAGTCATCAGATACCTGATAAAAGCAAATTGATGAATGTTGGTGTTAGGTAGAATATCTACTCAAGTTGTCACTGGTAGACTGATAAAACAATATTTTCATAGGAATGATACTCATAGCTCTTTGCCTAAAATCTCAATCATAACTGATTTTACAGGATAGACCCCTAAGATCTCAACCAAAACCGACATTATATCAGCATAGAAATATGAAAATCACACCTCATACTGAAAGGCCGAGTCGGCAACACAAAACCAGCTGCTGCAACGAGGTTCTCTGCGGATGCGTTTCAGTTCCTTTAGTTCCTTGAATTCTCGAATAACATTTCTTCTACAATCTCGGCAAAACCTCTTGCTATCAAACCTGATAGATAAATAGCAACTTATTATTAAAAGCATAAAATGTGCTTAAAACAGACATGATGATGTACGAGGGAAAGATAAATTAAAACATATTATTGGCATAAAGGAGCAGCACTGCCTTTATATAATTGAATGTGAAATAAATTCTGGAAACTAGTTGGCTAAAGAATCAAAAGAAATTCATTTCTCTATTGGCATGAAGACCCATTATATGATACTAGTAGAAAGCAGCACCAGAGACAATGTTGGAAAACATAAAGCATTGCTTTATTTCTTTGATAATGAGATGCAGTTGATAATATTGTTCTTGACCATCACAAAAGTAATTACCAACTGGCTCTCAATATCGATAATAGCTTATCTACTGATTTATCTTCTCAAAACTTGAATGACAACAACTTTTGGATAGCATAGTCCTTTTTATGTATGAGTCGACAAAGTTATTAAATATGTAATTCTCTCAAACAAAATCATCTTTACTTAAGTAAACTACTGATGTATCCAGTCCACATGTTCCCCGTCTGCACTCTGCACTATGTCATAAGTGGAAGGTTGCCCTATCACAGTCTGAACCATTTTGGGTAATATTTTCTTATCATGCATTGTCTAATCTATCCATCCTGAGCAAAAATCGGGACAAAGCCATCATAATCAGATGAGTTCAGGCAAGGAATGTGATCTAGTAGATCCAACCCTTGGTTGACCCCTGGATAAGTGAGCTCCCATACCACATCAAAGCATACAGAAACAGAAAAAAAGTATTCAAAGAACTGCAGACACATCACTGACCGACATAATAAATCTCTAAAATATTACTTATACATCTTGCAGAATTATGAAAATATAAGCTTTTCCAAACCTATTACTCTACATTTAGTGTATCAGGATAATGTTACTAAATTTTTTAGTTCAATTCCCATGATAGTTCCCTGTTCATCTTTTAGCAACAAACCCAAACCAGCAACCTCATTATCCTAGAATCCAACAGATAGTTGGTTACAGATCAATTGCATGGAAAAATGGTAAAAAAATCCAGCACCCAAAATATTTTCTCATTTTTCCATCTGACATTTTAGGGACACAAAATAGATAACTCAGAAGTCAGATCCTAATCATGATAGTCATATTCGGAAAATTTAAACAGTTCAAGGGCAGGTCACTGATTCTCATTCTTTGTATATCTGTTTTAACTATATGACTTATTCTATTCTATTATCGGAATTCATGTTATTATCCCACAATAGCAATATTCACTTGTATAACGCATAATACGGTGTAATGAATATACAAATAGACACCTGTACATAAGTCTCTCAATAAAATCATCTTCCTTCATCCTTAGAAGAGAAATTCGAGTCTCCTCTCCTAGCGCTGACCAAAAATCTACCAGTGTATCACATGAAAGTCTGGCAGTGTGCAAGGCACATGTTTCTCTTGTTCCATGCCCTCTGCCATAACTCGCTATCCCTTGGCTAATCCAACCACGGCCTGCACCACCACAGGCATCAGGATAAAGCAGTTCTCTTTCCCGCTCCCTAGCACGTGCCCCATCAAAGACCTAACAAGAGCAAGTGTTTAGTGACCAAAGAGGGAAAAAGAATTGTGTGAGGGTCTAATGTTAATGTGCTTCACTTACAATTTGTAATCCTTTTAGAGACTTTGAATACAAGTAGCAGTTCATAAGCGTTAATGAGCCTTCACGCGTTATAGTCAAACCTCCCCAAGGATGGAGAGATGGATCTTGAATTTCACCTTTTATAGTGCTTGATCCGCCATTTTTTTGCTTTTTCAAACCTCCAAGTTTGTTGCAAGGAAATTGAGCTCCCACCCCTTCTTGCTGCAAAGATTTCCCATACATAACAATCTGCAAAAATCCTTCAAGAAGCAATCCGTTGCACCTGGAGCAGTACATGTTTTTACGAGCTTGCTCAAAAAGGGATTGCTTGTCAATCCTCAGGAGTTCTTGCCGCGCTTGTAGTGACAATTCACTCCAGAACTGTATCAAAATAACATAAAACACCGAATAAGAGACAGGGACACAGGGTAAATATGTCAAAAGTTGCAATTTAATCAAGAGAGAAATGTAATATAACATAGCCCAAGTCAGAAACAATTCACTGTTATTTAATATCATTTCTCCAATGGATACACTTTCCATTTCCTCCCCCTATATTTCGTCTACTTTGATAGTTGCTAACAAACATTGATAAGATAAACACAGATATGACAAGGACACAACTACAATACGAAACAGATGAGGGAATAAGGCAATTACTCAAAAGTATAAGACAAAGACGATGCCTAGCAGGGATATAACATGTAAAATTAATAAAACATTAACAAAAGCACAACTAAAATTACTAAGAGACACAAAATGTTTCAATATTCAAAACGTGCCATTGTAAATAAATGAAGTAAAATAACAATATGTATCTGGTTATGTGATATCCTATCCAATGTATCCGATACAAACATGTGTCCATCGCCAGTCTGAAGACTATGTACTTCACTATAGATAAATCACTGACTCAACTAAATGTATCATTAATGCCAACCCTAACTGGGTGAAGACATTTGCAGAAAAGGTAAATACACCTCCATCGAAATATAAATACAAAATGATACTAGAAAAATACATGTGCAAGCAAGCAACACCAGGGTTTTTCATTCCATAGTCTTTACCACCAGACACTAATATAAAGATTAAACTGAATAACATTAATCAAACACATATACACACATTGCGCTTGCGCCTATGAAAGGCGAAAACAGGTTCAACTGTAGGATTCAATTTTGCAATACAAAGGCAAACAAATCATCAAAACAGTGACCAATACACAGTAATCAATACAAAACAGTGATCTAACAGCAATCTTAAACTGAAATTAAATAAAAATAAATAAATAAAAATATGAATCGATTATTTAAACCTTCAGAAGCTGATTGAAGCTAACGTCAGCACAATTGTTAGACCAAAATTGATTAGTAAATTGTTCATTATTCCTGTTCGTTATCGCCGGCATTTTCATAGTGAGCGATGGTTCATTCAGCGATTGTTAAACCGTTTTTCATATCAATTGAAACGGAGTCTGCGAAAATTTAGATGAATCTGATAACAAAGTAAACAAGCATAAATAAAATAATAAATCGAAACCGCGAAGTAGATCGAAATGGTGATTGAAAGTAACGGCGGCGTAACGGCGATCGAGAAGGTTCGGTAAGGGTTTTTGGTGGATGACGGTGATGATGGTGATGATGACGGAGACGATGAGATTTGGAGGGTGATGTGTGTGAGAAAGAGCGAGAGACTGCGTCTGCGTGTGTTGTGAAGGAATGAATGAATGAATGAATGAATTTATATATTGGTAATGGAAATTGAAATGAAATGGTAATGGTTCTTCTTCGATTTATGAGGCGCGGTTAAATTTTACGACCAACAAAATAATAAACCCCATTTTTTCTTTTTTTCTTTTTTTGTTATAACATATACTTAGCCCTATGACAAAAACAAAATATTTAGTCTCAAATAACAATTAAAAAAGATGACTTAGGTCAACTTTATTCAAAATCTTAAAACATTTTATATATGAGTGTATCTGATTTATATTTATATTTATATATTATTATTTGACACTTATATTTTATTCAATATCTAACTTGATACTTGAGCATGTATCTATCACTCATATCATCTCTGATGGAAGACTTGATTAAGTTCTTATAAATAAATAAACAATGTATTTTAATGTATAATTTCCTTTATTGACGTGGCGATTGCAAGTCTGATTGCTTATTGTCGTAAACATACGTTATATAGTTTACCTTAAAGAGAGAGTTCTTTCAAACAGATATTAGTCAAATTGGTAAAGAAATGATGTATACTTACTTACCTTAGAAGGTGTGAAGAATTTGTTGGTATGCATTTTGTAAGTATATATGATAACCCTTTTTTAATTTTGAAGCTTGCCCTATTTTTGACGAGTCATTTGGATTAGATACGTCTTAACTTTGTCTGTTTGTCGTATATAAAAAAAGAGGATTCCTTAAAATTTAAACATTATTTTTAATATTTTAATTTCAGTATTTATAATCTCTTACTTATCTTCCTTTTTGAGGAAATTATTTCTATTCTCTCGATTGAAATTTATATTTATCATATTTAAATTTGCTTGCAATTTTATTATTAATGCAAGGTATTTATCGATTAACTAAATAATTTCAATCAGAGAATTTGACTGGTCACTTTTAATGGAATTTGTCCTCTCAATTGCAATTTTTTTCTATTCACATACACAAACTCAAGATTTTACTCAAAAGATTTATTTCTAATTCCATTCAAACTATTAAACTAATGATGTTGATTATATTTCTCATCATAATTATATACTAATATCATGTAAAAAGTAAAAATTATGAATAAATAATTATTTAAAAAACAAAAACTAGCAAGTACTATTGAATAAAGGACAAGCAAAGCAATACAACAAAAAAAGTTTAATTGAAATAAATATTTATCATGTAATGTAGCTGTCAGCGATTAATGTACTATAGTCTATACAAACTAAGCAAATCACAAGGACGTGAAGAATATTTTCAACTAAGGCAAGGTCTTTGAATATGTTTTTTCCAATGATCTCCATCATGCATTATAGGTACATACATAAGTACATAGGTGAAGTGAACAAGTAATTCAATTCAAGTTTATGCACAAAATTCTCATGACACTTGATAATTCTATGACATCAAGCATTAGATTCAGGACCAGCTGGTTTTGCATTGAGAAGTGGTTGGAGAGCTTTGACAACAATAGTCATGTTTGGCCGGAAATCAGCTTCATATTGAACACACAGTGCTGCAACAGCTGCCAACTACATATCCACATCAAATGATTAAGTCATGGAATCAGAGTATCTTGGATAGTAACTTTTCAATTTAAGTCATGTTGGTTGGAAAGATTTCAAATATTTGTACAAGTTGAAGTTGTAAGCAAAGGTTGAAATAGTCTTTTATTTTTGTGAATTGACAAATACATCTCTGAAATTGTAAAGTGTCGTTCAAAATATTTCATTATATTACTTATGTCATTAGACATGGCACCTTAACTGAACATATCACATTGCATATTGATGATCCTACATCAAGATCATCAACTCACTATGGACTAATTTGAATTTGAAATTTAAGTCACGGACAACTTTGTTAGTAATTTTATAGTGAATTAATCTTTGGTGCGAAGACAATAACTTTGGATCAACATGGAAGGGCAACATATCCGGCCAATGTATTAGCCACTATCTTTAACAGTAAGAGTTTATTGAGAAACTATTTTATTAACATTTTATAATTTTAGAGATGTATTTGTCGATTTGCAAAAATCAACGACTATTTTGATAATCCTTTAAATATCTTTGAAAACACAATGAAAACCAGTAACAATTTTGAAATCAAAAGTAAAAAGAAACACAGAAAACATTTTCTAAATCCAAGAAGACCATTCAAAGATAATGAAGGAGCAAACCTTAGCAATTGCCTTTGGGGGGTAGTCATTGTTTAGCTTAGGATCTACACATTGTTTCACTTTGTCCTCACTCAACCTTGGAGTTGCCTAAAATAGTTATGAAGAAAAAAATACATATTAGCAAAAGAGAAAACTATACAACAAAAGTTAAACCAACTAAGTTCATGAAACCTCATAAGACTAATCAAATTTTGGACAGACATACCCAAGTCACAAGACTTTGTTGCCCCTTAGGCATTGTGTGATCTACCGGCTTTCTTCCAGTCAAGAGTTCTAAAAGCACAACTCCAAAACTATAAACATCACTTTTTTGTGTTATCTGTCCTGTCATGGCATACCTGAAGATGAAAAAGAATAGTGTTTATTTATGTTCACATACCATATTCTTCATTTATCATACAAGATTATGGGTTATGGCTATGATTATTGATTAATTGTGTCACAAGTTATAGTATAGGTTATATATCTGTATTGACTATAACTTTATCTCAAAATAAACTATGAGAAATGTAATGTAATGTGATGTAAAATTAAAAGGTATATACTCTGGAGCATGATAGCCAAATGTTCCCAAGACTCTTGTTGAATGTAGCCGAGCCGCTGTGTCGGAAGACTGATTTGTTAAGCTGAAATCAGCAATCTTTGCCTCATAGTCATTGAACAGTAAGACATTGCTGGATCGAACATCGCGATGAACTATAGAAGGTTGAACTTTTTCATGAAGAAACTCTAGACCTTTTGCTGCACCAAATGCAATTTTTGCTCTCTGGTTCCAGCTTAAAACTGGACCAGGTTCAGCACCTTGTACACCTTTCCTTCCTGCAAAATCAAAAGCCTTTATTTCATGTTTCATTCAAGGAAAAAAGAACTATATCCATAATAAAATAAGCGCTAGCAACACATTTTTTAACACTATTCCCACACTCAAGAAACGATTTTCGCTAAATCATGTGGATCTCACACAAGTTTTGTGGAATCTATATGAATTTTAACCAGTAAAAGAGAATGTGCTTGAAAGAGCGTTAAAAGCCGTGTTTGTAACATTTCTCAGTAAAATTATATAGTTATAGACCTACCATGTAATACATCATGCAAAGAACCCAAAGTTGCATATTGATAAACCAAAATTCTGTTGTCTGCTTCTAGACAATATCCAGTCAACTCCACAAAATTGTCATGCTTGAGTCTTGAAACAACTGATAACTGCAAAATCCATAGTAACATAATTTAATGAAACAAAACCAAGAAGAGACAAAACATTTCTTCAAAGGATATACAATACAAAAAAGAAAAAAAATTACCTGAGCTGCGAAATCGTCGCTCTCAGGTTCAGGACTAGAACTGGTGTCAAGTTTTTTAATTGCAGCTTCAGTACCATCATTCAATTTTGCATAGTAAACCCTTCCATAGGAACCTTCACCAATGAAAGCTTTTGTACCAAAGTTTCCTGTTAACCTATTTAACTCATCCAATGATATAGATGGTATCTCAATTGGTAATACTTTCTGTGGACCACCAGTTTTGGCAACATTGCTCCTTGGTTCTCCTCTATCATTTCCTATATTCATACAATGCTAATAATGTAAATTATACAAAAAACGGATACTTCATTAGGCGATAAATGCAAAAACATGAATGTTGAAGCATTCCAAATAGAAAGAAAAGGAAGTGATGAACAATGGAGTATATGGAAATGATGAATAGATAAAAATGAAGACATTGAGAATTACCTCCACCGCCGCCATATGCGTTACCCCCTCTTGATGGTGCAGCGTATGGGTTTGCAGGTGGCCCGCTGGTATCTTCCTCCGCGCCTCCGCAACACAACATACTTCAAATACTCCTAGGTGCACTCTCAATAATCCATTGACAGTAGTAACTAATGAATTGCCTGTGAAAATATGACAATTTAGTACACCAATTGATCAAAAAATAAGACAAAGCACATTGTACAATTAAGGAAGAATAATATTCATGGCTTTGCATATCAACTATGAAATCTCAATTCTCAATTAATTTTCTCTAATTAAAAGATAACTCTCTCAATATCCCTTATGATCAAAGCACAAACATAAAAGTGATACACATTATGCAACAATAGCCACAATTTATGGACACAAGCCAAGTCCCTAATAAGAAAACTTGCCAACCAAGGAACAAAAAAAGAAAACGGAATTGCAGGGTTATAATTGTTTTTTGGCATCAAACAAACAAAATTTATAGAAAAACTAACTACATTGAAAATTAAAACCATTGTTTAAAACAAAATGAAAGACATAAATGATTATATTACCTTTAATTTTTTACCTGATCCAACCAGAAGCTCAATGAAACAAAATTTGGCAGAGAAAGATAGGTTGAGGAGAAAAAGAAAGATAAAAAGAAGATAAAATAATATTATATACAATAATATAAAAAACAATTTAGGTATAGAAATGCATGCAAAAGAAGGAAGAGGGAAATTTTAGTTTGGTGTAGTATAATGATGAAGGTTCTTTTTGGAAGAAAGGGACATGTTTTGTTGTGTTATCCAGGAATAGATGCATGTTATTCGCTTGTTACATTCTATTTTCATGCTTTGCTATTCTCATTCCATAGACAGCAAAACACAAATAAAACTATATGCTTTGCACGTTGTGTTGTGTTTTGCTTTGGTTTAATTGTTGCAATAATAAAACAAACCATATACAATGAGGTGGGGCTAATATGATCATCTAAAGTGACTGACTTACACGTTTCTTTCAATATGAACTGTTATAAATAAAATCTATGGATCCATAATCTTTAGTGTTAATGGACAAACTAATTTTAGTGTAAAAATAAACTTATAAAATTATAAGCATGTTTTGTCAATATTAATCTTTTTGGATTGTTGTGTAATAGGTGTGAAGTCTTCACCGTCATTTAATAGTGATTATTTTTATTTTTTTTTGACAAAATCAATTAATAGTGATTGATCCATGTCAGAGACATATAAGGTGTGTTCTCTCCTCCTAAGAGCTCTCAAGAATTAATGATCGAATTTCTAACCATTTACTTAAGAGCTCTCAAGTCTCAATATTGATCTTTTCATTAATACTTTTTCGGTCTTAAAAGTGTTTTGTCTCTTAAAAAAAATTGAGTACACTAATTTTTATGATAAAATTATAGAAAAGTACCTTTATTAAAGTATAATATAATAGTTAAGGTGAACTGAGATGTCCATAAATTTTAACTTAATTGACAAAAAATATTAAAATTATTAAGTTAGATGTCCATAATTGGAGTTTGAACCCCAATCCCAATCGTTCTCCTGACTTACCATTTCGTCTATGTACTAGAAAAAAGTGAACGGAGTTCGAACCTCAGCAGTCGACTTCTGCACTCCCCCGTTTTACTCATATACTCACCTGTCACCTCCCAGCTGCAATTTTCCCCCAAAATACCCCCAATTTGCAAGTTTACTTTCATAACACATATTTTTTTCAGCTTACTTATACACTTCAGAAAGCATGACTTTGAATGTATGGAAAATGTTTCTGAAAGTTAAACATTTAGAAGTTATTTTAATGTGATGAATTGTGATTTCATATAGTCATTCATTTTTATATATACCAGGATCATACTTCGAAAATATCCTTTAATTGAAAGAGAAAAGTGAAAGAGAAAGCTTAAAGTAAAAATCACAAGTGACCCTTCAAATCTAAGATGTGTAGAATTAAAAGAAAATCTGTATATGGAGAGATAAATAGAGCATTAGTGACACATTTTGCCAAAGACCAAAATCTTACAACAATCATTAACAAGCTCTGTACAATGATCACTTGAACATCCTTGGTGCTTAATTAACATTATCATATTTTAACATCTTTCAATCTTCTTTCCATATACGACCGGTGATTCTCAACTTCAACTCCTGTTTATCCCCACCAGAAAAATAAAGGGCTTGATTCCTTTGAATTATAAGTCCATCTTGACTATCTCTAACTTTACTATGACTGTCACGAATGCTCCGAGGAATTCCTTGCCATATAAGCTTGCGCCCGTTTGCACCGACTTCTAAGCTGTAGCTGAATTTTTTCGATTCGTTGTCATCTCCCATAAACCGTAAGAAGGCCATAAAAACTGGAGCTGTGCCCAGCTGGAAAGCCTCAAAGTGCAAGCAGAAATGCTTTCCATAACAATTGAAAACCTAAAAAGCAAAAGAATTTGAAATTCAAGAGGGGTTTTTATGTTAGTCTTTTAAGAGAATAAAAGTTAGTCAAAGATGCTTTAATTTTTTATTAGTTAGTTGGTTTGGTTCGTCAATGCGATAAGGTCCCTAGAAATAGAGCTTTATGTCCAGCATATTTTTATCTTTCCGACGCGAGTTCTTGTGAGATTTTCTCTCAATCTTCAAACCATCAAGCTATGGCTACTTTCTACTTCCCCCCTCTGATTTGTAATAATAACATTCAGAAGAGAAGAGGTGAACTTGTATACCATAGCTTTAACCTTTGAAAATGTTAAGATGAAGATCAAACAGAACAGAAGTTCAACCATGCAATTAAACTCAGTGGCTTAAAACTTCTAACTCGTCAATTTCATTGGCATGGTTGAACTTTAACTTGATGAGTACATATTATTCATCAAAAGTCAAAAGAGCACATGCATATGTGTATAGAACAAAACAAGTAAGCCCATGTGTGCACACAAAATTAAATGTCACGTGCTATGAGATTATATGACTGAGAATTTTAATTATTAAATAATAAAAATAACATGCAAAAATACTAATCTAGAAGATTTGATAAAAAAATTAAAAAAAAAATTAGTCAATCAAATGAACAGGCCAGTTCTTAAAATTCAATAAATAACTTACTGTTAACATCCATGTGGCATTTTCAACTTCATGTGGATTTGTTTTGACGTATCGATGATTGAAGGTGAATCCATCATGCATGTCAACCTTGTGTTCATCCTTCAGATGGGCAACAAGAGATGGAATATCACCAACAGCAGAGCACTCAGATCCAGCATAGGGACAATTGTATGGACGAAATCCGCAATTTTGCTCATGCTTAAGCTTAGCATAGTAAGGAAATATATCATTACAACCTAGACTCTGATATCTGCAAGGAAGCTCCAAAGATTCTGCGACTTTCTCAAGAGCCAAACACCTTATATTCCCAAGGTCGTGGTGACATGTTGGGCAGAGATTATGAACTTCAATCTTACAATTTGAACATAATGTATGGCCATTTGGACACTGAAACACAGAATGCAAGACATAAAAGAAACATCAGAAATTATATATTTAGCCGAAAAATTACAATACTGGTAGTAACTATTATTGGAATTGGAACTAAACTCACAATGCAATTAGAAAGTGACAATGAAATCCCTATAAACTAGAGGCTTTTATCTGTTTATTATTGCTTGGTATGACTCCAAAATGTTCACTTGCTTAACTTTATTAATCTGAAACAACTATTATGTAAATCACTTAACAAAAGTAACTTCATAACTTTCATGTGTGCAATAGTGCATTTCCGAAAAGGGTTTTTCCAAGACATGAATAGACGCTCAAAGAATTGAAAGAGAGAAATTGCAAGACTTCACCTGGTGAATTGGGGGATACATCAAATTCTTGCAGACAGGGCAGCCAAGTAAGTCATGCACGCCATTCTTTGAACTAGTTCCACTCTTTACATTCAACCCAACACTACCAGATTTTGTAAGTGTACTGTTAATCTTGGCCTCAGATTTAGCTTTGCCAGTTTCATAATCTGAAGACATCAGGTGAGATTCAAGAACTTCTTTGAAAATACTGCCTCCGGGAGCCATTTCTGATATTTTACCGGCCGGCCTCCAGAAGCACTGATGCTCAACAGTTCAAGTAAAATACTGGCCTTCAGGAGCCAATACTGGTAACTATTATTGCAACTATATTACTGGCAATGTGAACACTTATCATGTAAACGATATTTTACTGTTGGCAGTGCTCGCCAAGATTCAGTGAGTCTAGAAAAGCAAACATGCCTGAAACATGACAACAACAACATCAGGCAACATAACTACATAAAAGTACAATCTGTAAACGTAACCTCTCAAAATCTAAACAACTCTGAGATTGATAAATTTTAACACTTTTTGCATGCTACAAAAATTAAAACTGAACTCAATTAAAGCACGACACAAATACAATTTTCTTTTACATATATCTAGCAAATGATATTCCAAATCCCAATCCATATGCCTCACTCACTATAGTCACTACATATCTCAGAAGACAAATAGAACATATATTGGTTACCAAACAAAAGTTCTTCAGCTTGAAGAGTAACAATAGAATAAACAACAAAGCCCAAACATAGAATCATAAGGATAAACGAAACGATAATCCCATCCCAGATCCCCTCGTCTTGGTGCCTTATTTTTCTATTGCAACAACATGGAAGCAAACAAATTGTGCTTCATAATCGCAATCTTCAGTGTCGTGCTTTCAATTTCACAACACCATATACCTCCTCCACACTTAAATCAGATCAAAATGATACAGATTACCAAGAATTATATGAAACAGGAAAAACTCAGAAATTCAACCAAGCATCAAAAGTCTAGTTACCTTTGCAAGAACACTACTTTTTAGCATCAATAAAACCAGATAGATAAAAAAATGAAATGTAAAATCTCAAAAACCACAATTTAATTAAACAAATCATCAAAAACAAGTATCCAAAGCAAACCCTTAAATAGAATCACGAAATTCACAAATCAAGAAAAAGTCATCAAGTGAAGACAAATCTGAACATAAAAAGTTCAAAACCATACCAATCAAAAGAAAAAACAAAAACCCACAAGATATAACCAACGTGAAAAACAAAATCTCAAATAAAAACAAATACCCAATTGAGAATTCCAACCCATATCTATGTCCGTGCGTGTCACGAAAAAAATGAAATCAAACAAAAACATAGTAATTCAAAAACATTTGGGAAAAAGAGCTCCTGAATTTGCGGAAATTATCACCTTATTGAAATTGAAGAAGAAAAAAAGCGTGTCTTGTTTCTATCGATTTTGTTGATTGATGTTGAGTTGACCAACACAACAACAACGTTGTTTGGTTTTTTCTTCTGTTTCGAAATCGTGTGATTTTTTTTTTGTTCTTGTTTTCTGCTATGTTTCTTTCGTTATTTATTCATGTTTCTCTCTCTTGTGATTTTTTTTTTAATTTGAAATTTGGGAAATAAAAAAAGTAAATTTAGGTTTTTTAGGTAAATTAATTATTTCATGTTGTCTGTGTTTTGTTTTGGACACCAAACGATACGTTGCCAACACAACAAGGTGGTCTTGTGACTCTTCCCGCACGCGACGTTTAAAAATATAAAAAGAAAATGAATTATAAAAAATTGTCTTTTTCTTTTTTCAATATTTTTGTTCTTTTTCGGTTTTTTTTCCTCTTTTTTAAACTTTTTCCTATGTCCCTTCTTCACATCAATTTCTTACTTTTGTTTTCCGTTAGTGAAAGGGTAAGTTTTGTTAAACTTTTCTAATGAGTTAGTAGTTTAATGGGGAAGGACATTATGCGTATGGGTAGAGAAGAAGTTGAAATTTTTGTACGTCTATTTATTCATTTTTAAAGAGTATAATTTTAGTCACTGATTACTTGGTAAAAAGTAAATTTGTTGAGCTTTCATATGGTGCTGACAATTAATAAGGATGATTTAAAAAAAAATCTATATTGTACTAATAATTAATAAGGGTGATTCAAACTTTCATGTCATATTAAAAAATAGATGAAATGAAATTGTATAGCAGAATATATAGAGAATATATAGCTGTCATTAGTTTCTCATAAAAAAATAGTTGTCATTATTTAACAATGTAAAATAATTTTACATTGTTAATGCTTTTTTTTCTCAAGAAAAAATGAGCATAATTCAAATACTAAAATAGAATAAGAATATTACAGTCAAATTGATTGTGAGTTGAGACATTTCAAGTCATCAGATTCAAATCAATGTTTTTGTTATTTATTTTTATTTTTATATATTATAAAGAGGAAAAAAAACAACTAAATATTATTATTAAGACACGACTCAAGAGAAATATGATTCTCTTAAGTCCTTGTCGAAAAAAAATATTAATACTAACGAATTAGCGTGAATTAATTTTCCTGTAAATGTGATTAATCTAAAAAGTCCATGAAAGTTGGAAAAGAGAGATGACCTCAAGAATGAGAGGTTGAAGATGAAAAAAATGAAAATAAATCAATTGTTGATCATATTGACAATATGAGTTGAGCCAGTTTCTATGATGACATTGATTAGTTTCATTTCTTTAACCATTTAAAAGTAAGATAAAATACCACATATGCAACCAAACGTTAGTTGATTTAGTGATGATTAACATTTGGTTTGGTAGAAATGACAACGGTTCGTTTCCTATAACTGCTTTTGGGAGAGGATTGAAATTACTTGTTGTCGAAACTTGCTCCGAACTTTGAATTACTAAATCCCTTCCTTAAGAATAAGAATGTAAAAATTAAAAATAATATCACATGCGCAATAAGTAAGACATTTCCTGCTCCAAGATCATTTAAATATCCTTTCACAATAAACCACCGGATATAGTCCGGTGATGAAAAATTTTAATAATATATTAGAGATGTTGTGGGTTCAATCATCTACTCATTTCTAAACCAAAAAAAAAAAAACTTTTCACAATATATCAAATTAATTTTTTTTGGGTTCACAATTAAGCTAATTTCTTTCACATAAAATAAATTGGCAATAATAAGTTGAATAGGTGACTCTCCAAACAAACAAGAGAAGGGTGAATTGAGTGATTAAAAATAAGCACTACTTCAAAAACTAAACCAAATAAAACAAAGTGTTTTAAATGAAAACTTAAATAAAATTGCTCAAAACAAATAAACAAAGAAATACTTTAAATAGTTTTACACTTTTACCAGAGTAAGAACATTCTTTAAAGGTGATTTATGAAGTTGAAAACTTATAGCCACACGAAGGTCCATGTTATAGTTACTGTAGAGAACTTTACAATCATATACGATCTATTAATCATACTACTCCAGAGCATCTTCATAAAAGAAAAACTATGTTCATCAAATTGGAGATTCTTTACCCTAAACCCAGTTCTTGTTGAGCAAACAACACATATCCCATAAGAGTACTAATTAAAAAAGTTCATAGTTCAAACCTCAAAAACAAACTTAATCAAACTAGCATTATAAAAATAGTGAGTTGCATTCGCCTACATTTTGTGCATGTAGTTTAAATAAGGCACATTCACATAGACTTAATAAATCAATTTGTTCCATCAACCACAACCAAGCAATCCACCTGTTTTTCCAAGCAATCCACTCTAGATAATATGCTAATTTGCCATGCCATAAATTTAAGCAAAGAATTAGTCAAAAAAAAAATTTAAGCAAAGAATGGAAGTTATAAAATGAAAATTCCTAAAAGGTTGGATTGCTTAAATGTAATGTGCCATCATGAAATCACTTATGAAATCAAAGTTTTTCATTTGAAAAGCTCTAAATTTCAAGAATGAAGAGTCGTGGTTTAGGGGTCACATTTTTTAAAATGAAAATTAGTTCCATCATCACTTATTATTTTCGTCAATCTTATTTACTCTTACCAAATTTATTTTTTTTTGAAACAACTCTTACCAAATTTTTAGTATCTAACTTATCATCCCTTTCATCCTACTTGTTTTAATAGAAAAAAGACCTATACTTATACTCGTCCATAATTTAATAGAAAGAACCTTTATTATGAATGAAAGTTCATATTCTCCAGACGAATTTTCCTAATACTATTTAATGTTGAGGCTCGAAACATAGGTGGAGATAGGGGTGATCGCGGTGCAGTTTAGTTTTGAGTATAAAAGTGAACCTAATCGCAAGATAAAAATATGTGATTTGATTTTATTCAGTTGGTTTTTAAAAGTCATCTTAATCTATACAATATATAAAGGGAATACATGATTTTGGGATGGCTTTTTGCTTTCCAATTATACCTGTAACACCCCGTTTCCCAAAATAAATAAATAAATAAATTGCAACTGAAATAATAAATCAGAGTAACATAAAAAACGGAGTATTACGCTACTATTTCATTCAAGTAATAGATAAGAAAATTTCTATTTATTTAAATCAATCCTGTCAACAGTATTCACTGAAATCGCACCGGAAATATAAGAATATTTATTCAACAATTGTTCTATCAAAGTTTGGCAATAAGGTCTCAACGTGATTCATAGTAGTAATTAAAATCAACATAATTGTTTTTCAATATAAAACTAATACGTAACAAGGAAAATTCAATAATCAAAGCCCGCCTCGTTACGTATCAGAGCACCTAGACACGTGAGGAGTCCACTCACATCAACAGCTAGTCCTGGAAATCTGCACTTGCCCACAAGGCGGCAATTCCAACAGAAGGGGTGAGATCACAATTCAATAATTAAAAGCATAATAAATCATGCAACAAATAAATCAACTTAACAACATAATCATCATCTCATCAATAATTCATAATTCATTATTCAAGAAAACCATAAAAATTGGCTTTAAACTTCATCATCTTATCCTTCATTAAATCTTTCTTCTCATCTCATGACACGTCTCAACTCGACTCAACAAATGCAACGACACGACTCGACTCGACTATGCAAGACTCTTATGCATGTGGTACCAAACGGAGCATCAAGCCCCCAACTTACAATGCCTTAATTCGGCTACAGGGCATCAAGCCCCCATCTTAAAAACGGAGCATCAAGCCCCCATCTTAGAATACGGAGCATCAAGCCCCCAACTCCAATATGCGACACGACGACTAACAACAACTTTACATCAACATCTCAATGTCAAAACTAGGCCAACGTGGTTTACAACATAGACAACAATGTCTTACGACTCGATAACCTTGACGTTGACAAGGACTTCTCTCCACAAAATTCTTAATTCGTCGCATAACTTCAAAAATTCATATAAAATTATTCACAAGGTATTTTTGTGTCAAACCAACGTCATTGGAAAGATAATTTAACTATCTACAACTTTCGTTTACAACTAAGGCTAATTCTGTACCGATCAATACCAGTTTTTATTTCAAATTCGGGTACAGAACTGAAATTTCACTGTGACCTACGTGTAGTAATTTTACCATAACTTAAGTTATAAAACCAGTTTTGAAGTCAAACTAAAGCCATTAAAAAGCTAACACAATTATCTACAACTTTCATGTTTACACCAAAACCCAGTTCAAAACGGAAAACGTGTGAAAATGCGCAAGAACATGAAACAGAGATGTTGTCACTGTGCAGCTCTCGGGAAAGTGACATTCTCTACTCAAAACTTTGTTTTAACTCCGATTTTCACCAAACTTGACCCTATAATTCACTCTTACATAACCCAACTTAATACGACTCAAAACACAACAATCCAACTCCAGTTCATGCACAATTCATTAGCTCTATTCGTCAACAATTATTCTTTTTACCAACAACCCTAATCTTTCTAAACTCTATCATTCTCAACAATTCCAACACCAATCATTACAGAATAATCAAGCATTAAAATTAACAGTAACAACACACAATTCATCAGTTTTCATGGGAATTCACAAATTAAACCCTAAACTCACTTCTACCCATTTTCTCATGAACCACTAATTAAACATGAAGAATTAAGCCCTTAATTAGAGAAGTGAAACCCCACCCTTATCTGGTTTGATTGAATTACAATAGCTCCTCTTGCCTCTTCTCTTTTGCTCTTGGTTTTTCCCATTTTTCTCAAACTTCTCTGTTTTCACGTAAAAAGATTTTTCTTTTCTCTGACTATCCTTTTCTTAACCTCCTTCATTCTAATTTATTTTAATTAATTCCCACTAATTCCTTTATTTCCTCTTAATTACACCTCCACCCCTTAATTCTAAAATATTCTAATTCCCATCTTATTCTTACTAACTATTAATAAAACCATTTAATTAAATAAACAAATCACATAATCACATAAATCAATTAAATAGGACTCTAAACTCTACCAAACATAAAATAAACGGGCGTTACAATACCCTC
This sequence comes from Trifolium dubium, assembly GCA_951804385.1. Taxonomy (NCBI): domain Eukaryota; kingdom Viridiplantae; phylum Streptophyta; class Magnoliopsida; order Fabales; family Fabaceae; genus Trifolium; species Trifolium dubium. The sequence goes on along the minus strand of OX638072.1, from coordinate 31,921,890 downwards.
CTTGCAATGGTTATAATGAGAAAATTTATACAATATATAAAGGGAATACATGATTTTGGGATGACTTTTTGCTTTCCAATTATACCCTCCTTGCAATGGTTATAATGAGAAAATGGAAAATTTTCAAAAATCAAAACCAACATTTTGAATAACTTCCATCAAATAACTTCCATCAAAACACATAAGTGTCAATAAAACAAATATATATGCGAAAAATTCATAATCATCTTCAACGTGTAAGATAACATCATAGAAAATATATATCAAACAAACGGATACGTAGTATAATAGAAAATATGTATCAAACAAACGGGCGCGGAACGTGCCCGTTTGTCCCGCTAGTCAATATAGTTATGATTGGATCGGTTTGTGCGGTTTATCGCTATATAAAAAATATGACAATATTACCAACTTATTACAAAATAAATATATTAAAAATTATTTTATTTTTTATTTTATTTTATTGTTTACATGGTATAATGTGATATACAAAAATTGTATATATCCTCAATTTTTTTTAAAATCTTATAAAATGAACTTATTTTTCATATTAGCATTATAGTTGTGAATCGCGTGAAACGATATATTTCGACCGCCTACTATTTTATAAACTTGATTTGAATTGAGCTGTTGAACTATGTAATAGATTCATTGCTTTTAATTGATAAAATTAAGTTAAGTATTGCAGTTTAACTCAATTTGGTTCAGTTTTATGAAATAAAAGTCGCCAACCTAACCAAACTGCCTGATTTAGCCGGGAAAAAAAATTCGTGCAATTTTAATTAAATACAATCTTTTGCAATTTTCAATATAAATTGGTTCGATTTACGATTTTATTTGTTCTTTTAGATTGATTTAGTTACTATATCAACTTAGATAGGAGATATCCTATATCTAACTCACTCACACCTTATAAGTTGTATTAGTAACATAATCTTTTTAAATTTAAATATTAATAATATTTCTTTGACACAATTAATAAAAAAAAGCTAAATATATAGGCTAATCATTAAATCATAGTTACATAATCAAAATTAAATTCAAAAAGTTAAATCTGCCAACTACTATAATTCTTCTATGTACTTTTCATATGCAAGCAAGCAACAAACAATTCCATGGTCACACACTCTCACTAAAAAAAAACAAAATCATTTCCGCGCCCACTAAAAAAATCAAAAAATTCACACTCTCTCCATCGAGAAAAAAAAAACCAGAAAAAAAATTCCCACAAATTCTCCACCACACTTCAACGACGCCGTTTCGCAACTCGCCGGAAAAACAATGGACGACGAAGAAGAACAACAAAAACTACCAGATCTAGTAAAAGCACTTATCCACCATTTACTCTCTCAAAATCTTCCCCCAAATTCCCAACCCTTAAACCCTAATTCTTCCCAATTCAAAAACTCTCTTCGTTACGCTCACCGCATTCTCTCCAGCCACTTAACTCCGTCAATAACACCCGACGCCGCCGCAATCGCCGAATCCATTAAACGCCGTCTCGCCACCGAAGGTAGATCCTCCGAAGCTCTTTCGTTTGCTGATTTATACGCCAAATTCGCTTCTAAAGCTACTGATGTTGATAACAAGTGGGCCCTACTTCATCTCTTTAATATCATTTCTCAAGATCGAAAAACCGCTGTTAAATCTCAATCTCAAATCGATGCTTCGGTGCTTTTACCGAATTTAACTATATCTGATGACAATAACAATAATAATAATCATCGCCACGTCGAAAATAAGGGATGGGAGGATGGTGTTGTGGTTCTTGGTAAGGATCCGAGGAATCGTCGCGATGTTGCGTTTCGTGAGTATGTGAAATTGGTGAAGGAAGAGAATGATGTGATTGAGGAAGCTATGGTGACTGATGTGCTTTATGCTTGTCAAGGTGTTGATGGTAAGTATGTGAAATTTGATAATGAGAGTAATGATTATGTGTTTTTGGATTCAATTAGGATATCTAGGGCTACTACTAGTATGGTTCATAAGCTTTGTGAATTAGGGGTTTTGTTTAAGAAGGTTATTGGGTATATAGAGCAGAGTTTGGGTCGTTCTCCGGCGGAAGATGTGGGAACTGTTGGGCAGGCTTTTTGTTCTGCTTTGCAGGATGAGTTGAGTGATTATTATAAGTTGTTGGCTACTCTTGAGTCTCAGTCTACGAATCCGATTCCTTTGTTGTCGGAGTCTGAGAGTTCGGGAAACTATCTTTCGTTGAGGAGATTGGCTGTTTGGCTTGCTGAGCCAATGGTGAAAATGAAGTTGATGGCTGATTTGGTTGAGAAGTGTAGGGTTTTGCGAGGTGGGGCGATGGCTGGTGCGATTCATTTGCACGCTAGACATGGGGATCCGATGGTTCATGAGTTCATGAAGAGATTGCTGCAGCGTGTGTGTTCTCCGCTTTTCGAAATTGTGAAGAGGTGGGTTTTGGAAGGGGAGTTAGAAGATATATTTGCTGAGTTTTTCATTGTTGGGCAGCCTGTGAAAGCTGAATCTCTTTGGAGAGAAGGATATAGACTCCATGATGCCATGCTTCCTTCTTTTATTTCAGCTTCACTTGCTCAGAGGATTTTGAGGACTGGAAAGTCCATAAATTTCCTACGTGTTTGCTGTGAAGACCGCGGTTGGGCTCGTGCCGCGACTGAAGTTGCCACTGATACAGGTGCCACGGCAAGACGGGGTGGTTTTGGTTATGGTGAAACTGATACCCTTGAGTCATTGGTTGATGAAGCTTCAAAAAGAATTGACAAACATCTATTGGATGTAATATATGAGAGGTATAAATTCAAAGAACATTGTCTTGCGATTAAGCGGTATTTGTTGCTTGGCCAAGGTGATTTTGTGCAATATCTAATGGATATTGTTGGGCCCGAGCTTTCTGTGCCTGCAAACACTATAAGCTCTTTCAAACTTGCGGGATTGCTGGAAACTGCCATTCGGGCGTCAAATGCTCAGTATGATGACCCTGACATTTTGGATAGGCTCAGGGTCAAAATGATGCCACATGAAAGTGGTGACAGGGGTTGGGATGTATTTTCACTAGAATATGATGCAAGGGTTCCACTAGATACTGTGTTCACAGAGTCTGTGATGGCGAGGTACTTAAGAATTTTTAATTTTCTCTGGAAACTTAAAAGAGTGGAACATGCACTTATTGGTGCCTGGAAGACCATGAAACCAAACTGCATAACTTCTAATTCCCTCAATAGATTGCAAGGTGCAGTAAAGATGCAGTTAGTTTCAGCATTGAGGCGTTGCCAAGTTCTTTGGGTTGAAATTAATCACTTCATTTCAAACTTGCAATACTATATAATGTTTGAAGTCTTGGAGATATCTTGGTCAAACTTTTTAAGTGAGATGGAAGTTGCCAAGGACCTTGATGATCTACTTGCAGCTCATGAGAAATATATGAATTCAATTGTAGAGAAGTCTCTCCTCGGAGAACTCTCTCAGTCCCTTTACAAGTCACTAATAGTAATATTTGATCTTATATTACGTTTTCGGAGCCATGCAGATATTTTATACGAAGGTATTCACGAGTTGCAAGCAAGGTATTAATCTTAATTTTCTTCCCTACTGCTTGCCCCATCTCCCATATTGCCATGTTTGACATTTGATATCCTGTTTGTTTCAGAATCACAGAGTCCTCCCTATCCTCTCAAGACCAGAAGAAAACACGAAAGAAGTTAAATGATAAGTCTGCGGAAGAAGGATCCTGGATTGCTGATGGAAGGAAAGCCTTAACACAGCGTGCTGGTGAATTTCTCCGTAAAATGGAACAAGATCTGGATGCAATTTCTAAGGAGTATTCATCATTGCAAGAGGAATTCATTTCTCAGTTGCCTGTACAGCAGCATGTTGATCTAAAGTTTCTCTTTTTCCGTCTTGACTTCAATGAATTTTATAGACGCGTTGCATCCTAGCATATGGAAGTTTGTGAATATGACCGAGGATCTGATTGAAGCATTGTTTACCCAAGAAGATAAAGCATTGACAAAGCTTGGCAATTGCTAACTTCCATAGTGTGTTTGAGTAGAACAGTTGGCGGTGCTAACTTCCTTCAGACTAATGAGTCATAATTAACTAAAGGTATGGTGGATACCTCTTCCACTTTATTTTACCCCTACTGTTTTTTATGGAGATTGTGACTTTCTCTTTCTGTCTAGGTTATCATTTTGTGTGGTTTGCTAGGTAGTTTGTGACAGATTGAAGCCATTCCTATTTTGATCGGATTGGTGATGTGAGCAAACACTTGTAAGTATTTGAATATAAGATGATTTAGTTAGTGCCTTTGACAACTTTTGTTACTTTTGCTAGAGATTGATCATCTGTGTCGAAGATTTTGTATTATTTGAATGGAAATGGGTGTCCAAAAATCTAGTTTCTGTATCCTCTTGTACTTTTTTTTTTGGTTTACTGTGTCTTTTCACTCTGCAAAAAGGGTAACCTCAACCTAGTGTTATAGATGACATGAATGACTGCACGTAGTCACGTTATAAACTAGGCTTTTAGGAAATTTGAATGAAATACCAGACACATGTCACATTATGAATGTGTTGTTTTTGCACCACGGTCCAATATTGTTGGAAAATTTCATCATTTTACTTCTGCGGTAAATCAGATATAAGTTGAATTATTAAGTGAGGTTCAATATAGTTTTCGTGCTTTTTATTTTGGGATATTTGATTTTAATTCGTGACTCGTGTCCTGTTTTAGATTGATGGAAATGGTATCTAGAGTCTGTCTGGCTTGCAATGATTGAGTTGTGCTGTGTTGCATATGCCCTATCAATCATCTTTATATAAGGATTGGCCACAGGCCCTTTTGTGAATTCAATAAGTTATTCAATTACCTTCATAGTAATCCATTACTATATAATTATTATGAATAACACTACCGTAACAAAAATTTGAGTAAACAATTATTTTTTATCTTTCAATTTGTGAAACAAAATCACTGTAATATCAAAATGTATCAAAATTACGACACCATTCATGAATCTAAGTGTCTTTGGTTAGCTTGTTTGGTCTTTGATTGTATCTTTTGTTTGTTAGGTCTATCTTTGAATGTGTCTTCTGTGAGTCAGTTTGGTCCATAAAAATAATTTACAGAAGTCAAGTCACCCAGAAGAATGTTTTTGTAATTTCATACATTCAGAGTCTAGTTAATAAAATATAGTGTCTTACACATTTAAAGTCTAAAATAATTGTTACTCTAAAAAGCTTCATTCATATGTGCATCAACTTGCATACCATCCTCTACAGCCGCAATGTGGTGCCGCATGTGAAAAGGATATGAAATCGAAAGAGATTAAGAGATAGGGAGGGTGGAGCTGTGTATGGAGTAGGGAATTGAGAGGAGCCAAATTCACTCCTCCCTTACATCACAGTTCACATAGTTATTCCAGAGGAAAATTTGGAGGGAATTTTTGTTGTGGGAAAGCTGCCAGCATTGCAATCCTTGTGAGGCTCTACAGCAGGTTCCAAGTGATTGGAACACAACACTTTAAATGACATTTGATTGCGTAAATAAATTCGTACTCGTCCACGTGATAAGAATGACTGTATTAACTTGCTCAAAAAGAAGGGGAAAAAAAAGACTATTAACATTAAATGCTGGCAATAGATACATACTACGTAATGTCATGCTAGGTTGAAAAACAATTGAAGCATTGAAGATATGTGGACGCATGATTGCAACCAGATCTTCATAAGTTTGCAAGTTTTGTACGTTAAAAAGAAGTGCTCTCAAAATAATACTTGCTTATGCCGTTATAGTTCTTAATTTTCATTAATTTTACTCTAAAACAAATCTCAAGTATACTTTTGATCATTTTCCAAATAGCATACCCATCAAAATAATCTTTAAGTGTAATTAACATAATGTTTCAGAAGTTCTTTTAAAACAGGTTTCACCAAAGGAGTAACATATTTTGTTGTTGTCCTCAAATAAGTTTTTTTGAGGCACTCAAATAATATATTCATCAAGGTTTATAATTCACTAACAAAAGTTCACCAAAAACCAATATAAAGCCATATTGATACAACGATAGTTGAATTAAGCAGAAAGAGTTAGTTTTTCACAACAAAATGAATGCCCGTTCAAAACAACAACTGTGAGAAGCATCTGTGTTTAATGGCCAATGACACCTCAAAAAAATTATCTAAGAGAAGACATGTGAGTTTACCTTAAAAAAATACTAAAATGTAACTTCAATAAAGCTGAAGCACTTTTTGGGTCGGGACTTTTTGGGTAATTCTATTAGAGGCGATTTTAACATTGGCATACGACATACTCCCTCCGACATTTATTATAAGCAAAATTGACTTTTTGGATACATTGAATAACTAATGTATCTAGACAATAATGTAGTCTAGATACATTAGTTATTTAATGTATCTAAAAAGTGGTTTTTGCTTATAATAAAAGCCGGAGGGAGTATGAGGTATATTTAACACATTCTTAAAAAACTCAAAGTTGATAGGACACATTTCTAATCTGTTTCTAGGATGTATATATACATTATACACATTAATTTGTTAATTACTAGTATGATCAAACTATAGTCTCCATCAAGCAACTACCATTCCACTCTATAAGGGTGGCCTGAGAGTGTTTCTTGGAGCACTAATCCAAGCAGAACCTGCAATGGCAAATCTCCAAAGTGCATCGACATGCTCTGGCAGAGCGAACTGGATACCAACACGTGGACCTACCAATATGTTTTCAGGCTCTGGACCATCTAAGATTTCCAACCCACCTGCATTGTACATTCTTCCCTTTTGAGAAAACATTCGATTTTCTTTCACATTTGAAACACTCAATTATATAGAGAACTTACCAGGGGTATAAAGTGGATGATTGGACCATTCTGTTGAAAGACCTAGTGCCTGACCAACCTAAGATTTTGGAGTACATTCAGGTTAATCAAGTTGGGAAACTAAGATGATATTTTAGATATGCAAGGACATTTGTGTGAAAAACAGGTCATTCCACCAAACAATATTCCATGTTCTTAAAATTTAAGAAATTGCATGAGAAATGGTCAAAAAGAGGAAATAAACTAAATGATGAAACCTTTCTATCTTTTTGTCATCTTTAATTGTTCCCATTCTAGCAAAAATCAGAGCAATCACTGTGATCATAGTGAACTCTGTTGTGTCAAAATGTGTATATATTTTACAAATGATGCAAAACTTTCTAAACCATCTTGTGCAATGTTTCATTTAGATGCTTCAAAGTTCTGAGTCTTTATAGACACGATTTCTTTAGACTTAAAGGAGAATAAGCACAATCTGGAAAACTTTATTACAGAGAGTGGATATTTTCAGAATAGCTAAAGCAGAAAACTTAAATAACAGGACATCAGATTATTTCACAAAACACACACATGTAAAATCATAAAACGTGGGGTTATGCAACGGACAATTTACAGATCTAAGATATCAAACTTAACCATCTATTGGTCATTATTAATTAAGATACAATTTCCATCACTTTTTTAATCTCTCCAAAATTTTCCCAAGAAAGAGGAAAGAGCGAGATCTATGAAGCTGGGATATAGAATACAATATGGGCACAATACAATATCGACACAGTTAAACAATTTTTTTTTGGAGTTGACTACTATAAAGCAAGACTGTGATAGTAGGTGTGTTGTACTTCATGAGCAAAACAACTTTCTATATTGACTAGTAAGTAGTAACTAGTTTATAGTAACGCATTAAAATGCAGATAATATTGAGTTGAGAAATGATAAGTCAAATGGTAGAGCAAAACATCAACTGAATTATTTTCCTGGAAAACATCTGAGACATATGTAAAAGAAGGGGGAAACTAACCTTCCCAGGGCCTGTAAGAAGTATAGGTTTGTCCGTTTTTTGACCTCGGCGCTGTTGAATAACATCCAATCCTGTAATATTGTCGAATATTACAAAATAAAACTATAAATAATCTATAAGGTTACTTGATAAAGTTATAGTTAATGCTAGTCGAGACATTGTTTGTAATCTTTTTGGTAGAGTTGATTTAACTATTACTTCTAGAGGGGAAAAAACAATACAGGACTTACGATGAACGCTAAATTACTAACAAATAACTGTTTTTATTTTATGCAATGTTTCCTTATAATGAGAAAATGGCAACTATATGTTACTGCAACAACAATGCTGAACTTATACCGAAAGACTAGCCTTACCATTTAGCGAGCAAGCTTCTTGCTTTGGCATGGCTTAGCCACAACCAGAGTAAATAGTTGTAGTTTCACATCAGCCTGAGTTTATAGTTTCAGATAGTTCAGATTGTACACGTCCAGAATAAGATAAGCTTACTGGTTAGTGATGATTTTGAACTTGTTTGTTAAGGAATTTTTCTTAAAAAACCACTTTAATTTGTGAACTTATTCAGTCTTAAGATATTATTATAAAATGTTTGGGCAAGCTTTTCCAAGATGCAGTATCACAAAAGAATAAATTTTCTTAAGCTCTTGCCTCTTATAGATTTTTCTTTTCCTTTTAAGAGAATAATGCATTCATCTTAATGAGTCACTTGCATAACATAATCTCTTCTATTCATCCATAAACTGAATCAGTAACACAAAAAGCATGAGCATCTAAAAGAGCCACGAGGACACATGATTTATCAGGCAAATGATACTTTAAATGGAAAATATGCAAGGATGAAGAGAAATTAACCATGGAACACAATATGTGCTAAATGGCAAAAGGCAACTAGTAAAAACTAAAAAGATGTAATATTTCCAGTCCTAGACAGTGTTATAAAATAAGGTCCGCAATCTCAGCAACAACATCAAGGTTTTTGATATCTTCGCTATCACGATTTAAAACCTTGGTATTACTAAGTAAACTAAAAACGAGATATACTATTGAGCATTACCACAAATGGGGGCACAAGAACGTATCAAAACACCAGCTCCAGCTCCTTCTTTATCAGCAACAACATTCAGCATTACGTGCATACCATAGCAAAGATAAACATATGCATGTCCACCTGGTCCAAACTGCAAAACAGAACAAATACATATAAATATTACTCTAGATAACCTAACATAGAAACTCCAATCCAATAAGAGAAAAAGAAACATCTTACAATAGGAGCAGTTCTTGGAGTAATACCAAACCGACCATGACTAGCTGAATCATTTGATCTATATGCTTCAACCTGTTCAACATTTTTAAATTAAATCAAAAGAAGCAACATCATAGAAAATTTTCAATTTATATTTTGGACTATTATTATTAGCACGGAGACGCATTTACACGGATAATATTCAATGTAATCATAAGTGTCGGACAGGACCGAGACATGCCCGTGCTTGAAAGACTATTATTAATAAGTTGAAAGAGTAAAGTGACAAGATCCTAAAAATTCAAATTGAGGAACAAAATTGAGATTTGAATGTGTTAAAATGGTATTACCTCGGTAATCTGAAGAACGACGTCGTCTCTGCGAAGAAACTTTCCAAGCAAACGAGGGGCAAGGTCTAGTGCGTCGATTTGAAAGAACTCGCGGGGTAAAGGTTCCGATTTTTCGAATGAAATGTGTGGTATTGACGATGGTGGGTTCAGTTTGGAACGCGGCGTTTTGTGTGGCGGTTTGATTCGTGCTCGCTTAAAGCGTTGTTGTTTTGGGGTCATTACGGTGGTGCTACTGCTATGGTAACGGAATGAATCAAATACAGAAGAAGAAGATGAATCGGGAGTTGAGTGACTGTCGAATGTGGTTTTGGTGGGAACGGAGCGAGGGAAAGACATTCATGCCACGGTACAGTTGCTTATTATTTTTTTTTTTTGGTACATTGGAAATTTAAGTTGCTTATGCTGTGCTGTGCAAATGCATTGCCGCTCCATGTTCTGCACAATTTTTTGATTTTAATGATAGTTTTTTGTTTTAAATAAGTACTGTGTCAGCTAAAGTTTTTGTTTTTAGCCTATAAAATTCGTAAATAAATTTTGAGGAAACTTCTGAATTTATCATTCTTGATTTGCACGTCTAATGTATAGGAGGTATATATGGAGGTACAATCACATGCTAAATTCACTTATTTGCTATTTTAGAATTGGGTTAAATGCAGCCGACAATATGCAGTCGATAAATGCATATTGGACGATCACACTTTTAAGTTTAAATTTTAGTTTATTTTTAAACTAAAAATAAACTATAAAGTTTACAAATGGATGGAACATGCACTTTAACTCCAGAGTGCATGGTTCAATTCTTACATAAAACAAAAATTCCACTAATGAAAAGGTAGAGAAGATCGTGGTAGCATATCATCGACTAAAAATAGTGGGACCTAGACTGTTACACAACTTTATAAGAAGAAATACAAGAGAAGCTAGAAAGCTTATGGTGGCTACAAACACAACGAGTGAAATATCAAATTCTCCCTTAAAATTTAAACATTTGTCAAATACCCCATTGAAATTTCAAAATAGGCAAACACACCCCTGGAATTGTAAAATTTCAATCAAATTGCCCCTGCTCTGTTTGCTCCGTCTATTTTGATGACATGATCGTTAACTACATATGTAGCACCTACTAACGTGGCGCCACATCACATGAGGGAGGGGTAATTGATCATGATACACGTAACGGGAGGAGTAATTGCCTAAAATTTGCAAAATCATGGGTTAAATTTAACGGTATTATAGTCAATTAAGCCTCTAATTTTGCAAATTTTTGTCCATTATCCATCTCTATGTGACATGGCACCACATTGAGAGGTGCCACATATGTAGTTAACGATCATGTGATCAAAATAGACGGAGCAAACAGAGTAGGGGGCAATTTGATTGAAATTTTACAATTTCAGGGTGTATTTGCCTATTTTGAAATTTCAAGGGGGTATTTGACAAATGTTTAAATTTCAAGGGGGAATTTGGTATTTCACTCCAAACACAACACACCTAGAACAAGATAAAAAAGAAAAGGGAAAACAAAGGAAAAAAGATACCCCCACACAACACAAAGCCGGAACCGAAAAAACAAACAACCCTGCTCCCACCAAACCGAGCCAAACCAATTGAAATCTCTTTATTTTTTAATCACTAACCAATTATTATAAATTGAAATATGATATAATTGTATTTACATGCATGATCTCTTAATTTGCTCCATAATTATCCAATAGTACTGATCAATCACACTTGGAGTGAATGAATGATTCACATTTTACCTTACAAACAATGTTTTATTCGACAAAAAGAATACGTGGGTCGGAAGAATAATGAAAGAGACAAAACATTTCCAACATTTTTGCCGGGGGCGCAAAAAGTAATGATCAACTATAAAATCCAAGTCCAACCCAATGTCATGCAGTTTAGGTAAACGCCGTAATACTTAATCCACGTCTTTCACTTTCTAGACCCTTCCACAAATCTCCAAACCCCTAAACACTTCTACACCTTTCCGATCACTCTCCCGTTCCTCAATCCTCATCGTTCGATGGCGAAATACGGCGAAGGCGATAAACGGTGGATCGTAGAAGAAAGATCAGACGGAACCAACGTCCACAACTGGCACTGGTCGGAAACAAACTGTCTAGAATGGTCTAGAACCTTCTTAACAAACCTTCTTTCAAATCTCGTTATTCTCAACGGCGAAGGCAACCTCTTCATCAGAACCACCACTCTCCGTGATCTCACCGGCGAAGCTTACATCAACATCCGAAAAGGGAAAATCATTCCCGGTTACGAAATTAACCTAACTCTTTCATGGGAAGGTGAAGCTAAAGATTCTGATGGTAATTCTTTGCTTAAGGTTAACGGTAGTGTTGAAATTCCTTATATAAGTGATGAGAATGCTGATGAGGATCCTGATCTTAGGGTTATTGTTGAAGATGATGGACCTATTGGGAAGAGGATTAAGGATGCTATGTTTAGTAAAGGGAAGGGTTTGATTTTGGATAAGGTTAGGGGTTGGGTTCAGAGTATGGCTAGAGGTGGTCCTGTTAAAGAAGAATTGGATGTTAAGAAGCCCGTGACGCAATCGGTGAAGCAGAGTAATGCGGTTTCGGCTGTGACTGTTGCGGCTGCGGGGGTGAAGAATGATTCTGTTAAGAAAGAGAAGGAGAAGGAGAGTAAGAAGGGAAGGAAGAGGATTGTGATGAGTGAGAAGTTTAATTGTAGGGCGAAGGATTTGTTTGAGATATTGATGGATGAGAATAGGTGGAAGGGTTTTACGCAGAGTAATGCGAGGATTAGTAAAGAGGTTGGTGGTGAGTTTAGTATTTTTGATGGGTCTGTTACTGGAAGTAATGTGGAGTTGCAAGAAGGTAAGTTGATTGTGCAGAGATGGAGATTTGGGAGCTGGAATGATGGTGATCAATCTCAGGTATGTGATTTTGAGTTTGATTGTGTCAGTGCAAGTTTATAGGTTACTCTTTTGTTGTTATTAGTGTTGATATTGTGAAGAACCAGCTTATGTAGCTTGGTTGAATTACAATTGTAGAGACATGAATAAAAATTTGATGTCATGGTTTATATCATGGTTATCAAATTAGGGTTCATATTGTGAATTAGAACAAAGATATGCATACTGAAAAAAGATATTAGAGGAATTAGAAAAACTATTTTTTTAATATTATCATTAATTACGATACATTATTAATAAAGATATGACTTTTTAGTGTTGTCAACGAGGGAGAGCCAAAATCCCGCCATATTGACTGTTTTTTGGCGCCAGAATAGTGGATTTTGGCAGAAAACCTCGTCATATCGACCTATATTTACCATAACAGAGAGGCCAAAATCTGCCAATGATAACCACCATGGCCTATTTTAAAATACACTAGACATTTTCGAGTAAACAATAATGCTATCGCCTCCAAGTTGATACATCATATATGAACATCAATAATCCAATATTCAAGTCATAAGTCAAATGACCATAGAAAAGTGGCTAATCGAATGTTTATCGAGGTATGGGTGCCTATTGGTCTTGGTAATATTTTTTTGCTGTGCAGCGTGAAATGAAGTTATGTTTAGTCCATATCAAGGTTTTAATGCAAATATTTGATATTAAGTTCAGTTTATGTTTAGTCCACATCGCAAAATTAATTTAATCAAATCCATTGCAAAAGCACGGGTTGCATGGGTACTGTCCTAGTTCAAGTCATAAATCAAACGACCTAAGAAAAGTGGTTTAATACAATGTTGACAAAACAATGGTCGGATATACTAAGTTTAGGTAATGGTTTATATGAACTGGAATTCAAGGTGAGATTCATGTGCAAACTGCAAAGTAAATACACTCTAAATTTGTATTGATTAGGTTTAATTTTGTATCAAATTGAGATTGAGATACGACTATGCTTGTAACATACTAATAACCACGGTTTACATAACCATCACTGACTTTTTTTTTCAAAATCATCACTGTGTTTTAATCATTGTCATGTTGAATCAGTGTAGTGATGAGTGGTGGTTTATTTTTGCAGGTGAGGCTTGTTTTTGAGGAGCCTGAACCAGGGGTTACAATCGTTAAGCTGACACATACTGATGTACCTGAGGAAGATAGGTGGGTGTTTTTACTACTGGGAATGATTTTGTGTAATGGTTGGAATGTTTCTCTTGTTTTATGGGTTATTTGCTTAATAGTCAAAATGGATGTTTCTTTATGCAGGTATGGCAATGCTACTGTGGTGGAGAACACTGAAAGAGGATGGCGGGAACTTATTTTCCAAAGGATACGTGCTGTTTTTGGTTTTGGAATTTAAGTGTTTTTTCATTCAGTGTGTTTTCTGGGTTCTAGGATTTGTGGATTTTGATATCTATAAGGAAATATTGATGGATTCACATTGGATATTGAGAATTGCAATTGCAATAGTTACTGTTAAATCATCTTTATTACTTTAGTCATCTTTCTTATGTGTAATGTAACGAGTTTCTTACTGTGTCTAGTTTGAATATGCAGTATGTGTTGTTACTGGTTCTTGTGACTATCATTTTGAGCAAAGGGGTTAATCTGTTTGCGACTTGAAGGCTACATAACATGAACTTGAACTAGGAAATTATGCACAATTGACTGCATTATATTGAAAATGTATGTTCTATCAATTTTGCTCGTCATAACATGTAGGCCAAAAGCGATCATCAGATTATTTCTCTGAGCTTTCATGTTTTGTTAGTGGTGGTTTTGATTTTTTGTTAGCTTAATAGATAGCAAACATTCTCTCAACGCATTTTAGAGGCTTATTAGTTTAATGAGTTCTACCATTTCTGTTGTGTTTCGATGTATCTCACCATTTCATTAAAGATCAGCCATCTCTGCCATTTCTTCCTTTTGTCAATACTGTTGCATTTGGGGGTATCACATGTTCTCTCAAGTCGTTTCAGTATTTACATTAGAGGCTTATTAGCTAATGAGATCTGCCGTTTCTGTTGGCATTCACTGATCAGAATTCAAGAGAATTTTGTCCAACGAAGAAGGCAAAGGTTGATTCAAAGAAGTGATTTGTTCTTCTTGTATGTGTATTCATTTTTCTAAACTCAATTTAAACATATAAAATCGAAATAAAAACACGAACAACAATGGTAGTCATTGATTCTCACTACCTGATCTGTCAAAACCTATGAAGCCCCGATATTTCAAAATTGATCAAGTATCGTGTCAGATACCGTATCTGATACCGATACGCGTCAGATACTTCCCGATACTTCATTATACGTATCGTGGAAGTATCCAATGATTAAATTTTATTTTTTAAATAAAAAACAAAACCGACACTTCTGTGATACTTGTCAGATATTTTTCGATACGTATCAGAGAAGTATTCAGTGTTTATATTTTATCCATTCTTTGAATAGAAATAAAATGAATCCAAGATGGCTAATGATTTGGTTAATGTGCATACAAATTTTCAACTTTTGTCAAATAAAGATGAAGAATATATGAAAGGAGCGACAAACTTATAGGACATTAGTGGAGATGTACATTCTCGCTTTTTAGATAATATTTAAGATATATAATTTACTTGTTTTGATAATTTTAATAATGTGAATGTTTCTTTATTATCAATTTTAATTATGTTTATATATTTTGCATTTATATATTTAATTTTTTATTGAAGTATCCTAGCCGTATCGTATCTTAAATTTCTAAATTTTCTCGTATCGCCGTATCCGTATCGTATCGTATCTGTGTCGTATCTCGTATCTAGGCTTCATAGGTCAAAACTTAATGGTTGAAAGTGATTGAACACCATTTGAAACCCCTCCACTTGTGTGCCATTCTCTAAGATACTATGGATATCATTACTGTTTTTTCTGCTTGAAATCATTCCATAAAAAAAAATTCGAATATGCATCACCGTGTTTTAACCATACCAAACAAGTAAGATTTGTGCCACTGAATTACTGTTTAATCTTTTATACTTTCGGTCTAAAACATTGGTTTAATTATACTAAACTAAATACAAATATTTAACTCATGTTTCAAAACAAAAAACTTTTGGATCCAAAATTCTTGGCCCATCTTATTTGGACTGGTGAGATACCATAGCAGTGTTGTTATCTGGTTGGTAACAGTGTAAAATACTCAAAAAGCGAATTACAAAAAAACAAAAAATAATTTCGTCGCCTGAGAGATTCGAACTCTCGCGGGGAAACCCCATGTACTTAGCAGGCACACGCCTTAACCACTCGGCCAAAGCGACTTGTTGTTTACAATGCTAATATAAACACATTTAACCGTTAGTGTGTGTTTTGGTTTATTATTATAGAAAATACTGTATTTGTTTTCTAATGATTAACATGTAGGGAGTGAAATTAAACCCTTTGTTTTATATATGATGCACAATTACACAAGATAACATTTTACATACATTTTTTGGTATTTTGGGAGGGAGGGATTAATAAGAGAAATAATAAATTAGAAGACATTATATTATTTATAAAAAGTCTTGGATCATTTTTCTGACTTCTTCAATGACTAGCCAACCCTTATGGCCACCAATTACTTCTGCTTTCATCTCTCCATCTTTCCAAAGCTGCAAACAATTCAATTATTCCCTTTTATTTTTCCATATGTTCTTTAATTAATTGTGGATTGTGTGTACAAAAGTTAAATTTAATTTGAGGACTCACCTGAATTGTTGGCATTTTCTGGTATACAAAAAAATAAAAATAAATAAACATATGAAGAGGATAAGAAAGAATGAAACAAAAATTTACTAAAAAAAATGTAACTAAATGTTAGCAGAAATTATCAAGCATATACTTACAGTGACGTTGCCACGCTTAACCAGAGTGCTAGGTACTTTATTGACATCCACATAATAAAATTTAGCTCTGAAGGAGTGAAAAATAAGAAAACCAAATAAATCAGTGGCAATATTGAGCTTATTACAAAGACATTACATTGCATATTTTTCCAAAGAAATGGTTGATCATTATTAATTAAGTTTACTTGGTGTCAAACTCAGCTGCTAATTTTTCCAACTTGGGCTTCAAATAGATGCACTTTCTGCACCAAGCAGCCATCCTACATTCATGACAAAAAGTAAAACAAGTAATCAATTAAATGTATGTTCAGTATCATGGTAGATTTGTCAGAATCACTGTATTTCTGACACACTTTATCGTGATACCAACATAGACTAACAAGTCTACTTGCAAAATTCTGCACTATAAATTTTACTCATCTTTACCAATATTTTAGTGGTAAATATTTGAGTTTGTAATGTCAAGAGACAGAATTTAAATTTCATATGGAACAATTTTAAAAAAGCCACTAATGTAGGTTTTGTTTTTGTGTGACAAAATATCTTTAAAATATCTAGCTACAGTCACTCTCACTACACAATAACTTAGATTAGATCCAAATCCAATCCAAGGATAAGAATAAGAGTACCACATGATATGGCCCTAAAGCCATGATAAAATTAACTATGACCATATAATAAAAATGAAAATTGAAAACATATACTATAAAATTATGCAAGATTGAAATACCAGTCAATAAGGATAAGATCAGAATTTTGTTGAGCATGAACAAGAATTTGATCAAGCTGTTCAGAATGATGAATAGCTTCCATTTCTACTGTATCTGGTCTTGACAAATCTGGCCAAGCTTCCACACGAAGATTTCTTCTTCTAATCTTCTTATTCTTTTGTTTTTCAATCAATAATATGTTCCCAAAACAACTCTTGCGCAAAAACAGAGAATCTCTGTCTCTGCCACTTATAAAACACTGAGGAAGATTCAGTTCATATCTGCTATGGCAAATATTATCTCTGTAGAGAAAATTTGAATATGCTCCTATAACAGACATACCCTTTTGAACTTCAAGACAAAAATTATGAGATAATGATGATGATGATTATGACTAATTAAGGAGGGAAAATGAAATTAATAATTCTGGGTGTTTTGATGAACAAGGCATGGAATTGGATGGTGTAAAATGGAAAGAGAATTGTGTTGAATTATGGTTGATGTTTGGAGTCACTAGATGTGTGAAGCATGGAATGGAAGAAAAAAAAAATAAGGAAAAGAAAAAATTGTTATTAAATAAATTTAAAATTAAAATATGGCGCAAGTTGTACAAGGCTTATCCGAAAGAGGAGGATAGAAAATTATATATATATTTTGGGATACATTCAGATAAAAGAAAACAACATGAGAAGGAAACTATTATCGGGTCCACCCACAAAGCAAAATTGAAAAATCAACACATTAGATTTAAGTGATTAATCATCATCAACAATATAGTAAAGCTTTTTATCGAGGTTTCTACTGGGTCTAAAAAAGTTTGTACTCACAAGTTTCTTTGTGCTTTCATTGAAGGAGTGATTTTTTAATTTTTAGTTAGATTTTACTTATCTTACGCTCAAACTCTAAATTACTAGAGAGTCGTTCTCTTAAGAATCGAAGGTTATATTTTTTAATGGTGTTGGTTACATTGTTAATTTTTTATTTGTTTAAATAACATTAATCATGTACCTAAGAAGTAACTCAATAATTAATAGTGGGGTGTAATATAAAAATATGAGTGCTAATAGTAATTCCCATATATCAGCCCACATTCCAACATCATAAGTGTCCCTTTATTGGATTTGTTTTTTTTGGACAGAAGCACAACAGGGTTGCGACCTATATCAAAATGTAAGCAATTTTTGGAAAAATTATAAGATAACTACTTTTCACGCCCCCGGCAATCTAGTGCTCCCCGCGCGTTTCTGTTTTTATCCTTCTGCAGTTTAGTATGTGAACTCAAAAGGAGTTCACTATTTATAGAGCCAACATTATTTCTTTTTGCAACTATATTTTGCTTACATGGATTCAATTAATATTCATTTCAAGTTGAATAAATTATTGTGCGCTTTCTCTATTCCTCATCGTCATCAAAGTTGCATTTCTCTTTTCATTTTTGTCTACAATACCATTAAAATCAGATTGAGATTGAAATTGTTGTTGTTAGTTCTTGATTTCATGGTTGGTTTCTTTATTCCTCTTCAGATCACAACCTTTTAACAGTATAATTTATGTTATTAGTATATGAGTTCGTTATCAAGGTAGCGAACGGTGTTTGAGTTCACTACTTTAATCAGGGAACTGCAGTTTTGTTTGTCCTCTGCAGTGAACTGTGGTTTTTTCATAAACATTTTCTCCATGGGGTCGGAAAGGTGTGTTGGGTTATGAAAAATATTGTTCGCTACTTCGATAGTGAACTCAGAGGGTATTATAGGCATTTTTGAGGACGCGAAAAAAATGTTGGGTGCTTAAAGAAGGTTTCACATTATAATATATCAACTACATTGGACTTTATATGTGTTTTCTATAAATATGTCTCGAGACATATGGACAATGACCTTAAAATGATTCTTATTCTTAATTTTTTTAGCCAAATAGTCTAATGACTATTTTTATTTATTAAAAATAAATAAATAGGCGTATCAGAGTCCAAACTTCAATTCCTACACCTTAAATACAAATCAATTGAATTAAATTCACAGAATGATCTTAAAATGACTCTAATAACACTAATAACTATTTTTGTCAAAGATGTCACTAGGACACAAGAAAATATGAGCAGAAGATCTAATCCATATTAACCATTAATCAAGAAAACATTTAAGAGCATCAAACCAATCTTTAGAAGACGAACTTGAAGATATGAGTTTTCTTAACGCGCACACCCTTCCTCTTACACGGTGTCATAAATTCATGTTACTAGATTTAGAGTTAATTGATCATCGCATGATATGATATACTATGATTTGTGATTTTCTACTATTGTCAATGACAGACTCTGTCATGATATATACTTTCTCTAGTCTCACATATAAATAACAAATAATTTTTTAAATTTATTCAAAAAATAATGTATTTAGACTATAATATAGATAAAATACATTATGTTTTTAATAAATTTAAAAGTTAATTTTGCTTATATATGAGACTAAAAGAGTATGTACAATATATTTCTAATTTCTAATATGTGGCATTAAAGTATTTCATTTATTTCTTACATATTGACCATCAACTATATTTTCTCTGGACACTAAATTCAACTTTTTAGTACATTTGATTATTGTTGTATCTGACTTGTAATATGGACCAAATACATCAATTATTAAATGAATCAAAAAAGTCAAATTTACTTATCATAATGTCCGAAGGAAGTATATACATAGGACAAGTGTCTTATGTAAGAGAATGCTATACATAAGAAATAGAATTAAGAAGGACATCATCATTTGTCAAAAAAATAAATACACATGGTGTTGTGAAAATTGTTTGTGAAGCAATTGGTGATATAATATCTTACTTGATGGGGGGTTACTTTTCAGGTTCTTAATAAC
The DNA here is from genome assembly GCA_951804385.1 of Trifolium dubium. NCBI lineage: Eukaryota > Viridiplantae > Streptophyta > Magnoliopsida > Fabales > Fabaceae > Trifolium > Trifolium dubium. The sequence continues at coordinate 31,902,070 of OX638072.1, read as the reverse complement.
TAGACAGAAGTATCATGCATATTTGCAGAAGTAAATTGTTTTGGGCACACATGCTACCAGGGAGTGACCGCAAAGCATGCCTTACTCACTTCATCTTGATCTCACATCAATGTATTGTGGTCGGTAGATCATTCAATTCCACCCATTTTTTCTTTTTTATTACAATTTTTTCTCTCTTTTCTTCAAATATTTAATTTCATGAAGACATCGATCATGTGAATTGTGACCAGCCCCTTTGTGTTCTTTTGGATCACTGGCCACTTTTTCCTTATAAGTGACTTTTTCTTTTTCCTTTCCTTTTAGTATATATGATTACACTTTAAGCTTATATTAGCATTTAGCAGTAGAGTCTAATTTAAATGATTGTTGTACTAATTAACGCACCTTATTATAAGAATCTGAAAAGTGTAATTTTTAAGAGACAAAATGCATTTTTTAGATTCATATTATAAAACTTATATATATGGAGTGTAATAAAGACTAGAAACATCAGTAAAGACTAGAAACATCAGTTTTTTAATAAATTTAAAAAGTGTATTTTTAATGAATTTAAAAAATACATTGTCTCTTATAATAAAGAATAGATGTATTTACTCAATGGGGATGTATTGTCCAAGGCATTTAAGTGGTATGGCCAAGTGCGTCCATGAACTAAGAACTAATGTTAAATTTCATTCAATCATCAATCATCTACTACATATATGTATGTACCACATTCTAGTGCCCTATTGGTCAAGTCTTTACATAAATTCATTCATGTAGTCTTATATTGTTGCTGGCTGGCCCTAAATAGAGATTCAAAAGTCCATATGCAAATAAGTTTTGACAAAAACTTACATTTCTTATTATTATTTCTCACTATCTAGTAACTTCTCTCTCAGTAACTCCTCTTTAAACTCTTTGAATAGAGAACTCTTTGAATAGAGGAGTTTATTATTTATATCTCATTATATATTATTAAGAAAACAGAAACATAGTATTGATCAACAAGAAGAAGATTATTGTGATGACTGTTTGTCACAAGAGCCAAGTAGAATAGTGATAGTGGATATAAATATAATAATATATTAACTATAGATGCATGGGGGAGGTATTGGATTCATGTGTCCTATGCTTGTGATACAACTCATGATGTTGTGACCCTAAAACCGCGTTTCCGCTTTGGATATGGATATTGGTGGGTCATCAAAGATTCCATCTTTTAATTTGTAGTTCATGTTCCTAAAATGAATAAGAAAAATGTTAGGAACTATATATAGGAAGTGCTCTAAGATCATTTATAAAGAAGTCTGAAATTTTTTATTTTAAGAATGCATTATAATGCATTCAATTTTTCTTCATTAATTAAATTAATCCTTCTTGATTAATTTGATTAATCCATCTAAATTAATCCATCTTGATTAATCCATCATGCATTCAATTTGGTATTACAGTGGTGGATGTGTCAGAATTGCAGTGACCACCATGATTTTGCAGAAGCTACAACTTGTAGCTTATTCTTAAAATTACGGTGGATCACCGTGATTCTGACACTCTCACCTTATACCAAACATACACTTCATTGACTCGTTAGAAATGTTTGGTTTAGCTTTAGATGAAATTGATTTTATCAGAATTGATTTTAGCATAATTGATTTATGTTTGGATACAATTATGTAAAAGCGAGTTGAACAATAATTTTAGTGTAAAAATCATACTTAAAGCCAAAAACTACAAATCCTAACTTTTAGCAGAATCAATTCTACTTTAAAGTAACCAAACATCTAAAATCAATTCTATACCTCTAGAATTATTTTTGACTCTTCCAAGAGTTAAACTAAACACACATTGGGTTTTTAATCGAATGGACAATTATTATTTTTATTTTTTTGACAACAATCGAATGGACAATTGTTTTATTAAATATATACATACTCGATCTAGAGATACAGTAGTTTCAATCTAGTACATAATAATGGACAGGCACCTGGCACCATGTGCTCATGGGCTGAATAAGGATATATAAATTGACAAATAAGGAGCTTGGCATGCAAGTTTGATAAATTAAAAATAGTAAAGGAAAAAAGTGCAAAGGTCAAAATACCACTACAGTTTTATGCACACAATATTACCAAGAGTGATGACAAGGTGCTTTTTTTGGAATATTATAGATAGTCATTTGATTTAGCATGCATATGATACAAAATTAATTGAGACAGAGATTAGTGGTTAAGATGTTCAATCGGTGATGTTGGCAGTGTTTGGTTATAGAATGTGACACAAATTCAATGCACCACAGTGCTAGTGTATCAAAATTAAAGAATTAATTAAATAAAATACTAGTTTGTGAGAAAATAGTGACAGTTGACTACTACTTGTTTGGGGGCATCCAAACCAACTGTAATTCAAATTCAAATCCACCACCACATTTAAAATTTTGAATAAAATTGTAATTATAAACAGGCATATACAACAGAAAAATAAATAGAAAATATGAAAGAACCAACAATGATAGAAAAAAGGTGTTATCCAAAATAAAACCGAAAAATTGATCTAAAAAATTGAAAACTGCAAAAAATCGAATATTATTAGATGTTTATTTGTGGAAACTGCTCGAATTGGATCAAATTTTGGATTGATTATTCAAAATAAATCAATCTGAATAGAATACATATATTTTAATATTCATTTATATTATATTGTATTAATCAATTATTTGTAAGTTTTGAAAATTTTAATACTACTTATTAATATATTACATGATATATTTTATAGCAAAATTGTAATTTTACCATGTCTTTATAACATTAATATTATAAAAAATTTACAATTTGTAATTTAGATATAAAAAAAATTGATCCAAATTAAACCGCATTAATTTGAATCAATCGAATTTTATTTATTTAATCATCTAAAATTAAACTAAATCGTCTTTAATTTTATCTTTAGATGATTTTTTTTGGTTTAAATATACTTTTGGTCATCTAAATATTTTCAAAGTTTCATTTTGGTTCGTTAACTATTTTTCGTTCCGTTTTGGTCCTTTAACTATTTTTTCGTTCCGTTTTGATCATTCAACTTTCATTATGTTAATCTATTTTGTCCTAATTATCGTTAAAAAAATGCCAAAAACGTTAATTTTGCGTATGTGGCACTTAGGGACTTGGTGGCTTTGGTGTAAGATCCAATAGAAAAACGTCACGTGGCCAGAGACTTTCTTCTTCACCGCGTACGTAGTTTCCTTCATCATTGTCTCCGTCCACATCATCGGTAATCTTTCCGGTCACGAAACGATTCCCCAAAATCTCTTGTTATTCACGCTGAATCCAAATCTGATGTCCGTCTTCTCAATAAAGGCTTCTACCTCTCGTTTTTTATATTTTCCTAATAGTTAGGATTAAGTAAGTTAACATAATAAAAGTTAAAAGACCAAAACGAAACAAAAAATAGGTAAAGAACCAAAATGAAACTTTGAAAATATTTAGATGACCAAAAATATATTTAAGCCCATTTTTTTTTTCTTTTCAAAATCTATCTGCGGAGAAGAGCAAGCAATTTTGAGTTGAATACTTGAATTTGAATAAAAAACCACGTTATATTGCGCACGCAATCATACGTACGGAGGTCTTCGAGGTACAGTACTTAATTTTTTGGCCACACAAATATAACGGAGTAGTAGAATTTCCAATTGCAAACGCGGCTTCACCGACACACACGCGCGATAATTGCAATTTCGCGCTGTTAATTAATCACCCACTCAAAAGCATGCAGTCATGGTCATATTCATACTAGTATCATTTCCCTTCATAAAAAAATGAGATGGGTCTTAATCTATAGTGATAGTGTGATAGTGATAAGAAAATATTAATGATGTTGAAAAATAAAAACCCTACAAGTTGAAGTAGGTGAGAACTGAGAATACATGCATGGCAGATTGGCAGAGACCTTATATATTTCTTGATCAACGTTCAATTTTAAATAGTGTAAAATTTGATTTATTTTTTATAACTCGTGTGTTTTTAAGGCTTAAGTCAATATAAAAATATCGAATACATTAAAAAGGATTTTTAGGATTAGAGTCGCGTGTGTCTTTTCGTGATTTAAGAGAACAAATTTTATAGAGGTGATGATACGGCGGTTGGAGTATTGAATATATAGTGAGTCATTTCGAGACGTTTCCCAATAATGTCGGAAGCACTATATATTGATGAGTTTGGAGGCGTTACACTTCATATATAATTCATATAGATCAGAGGGTAATTGAGTAAGATGAATGTTCTTATTATTGGATCTTTGTATTTTTAAAATGTGTACAAATTTAAACAAACCAATGAACTATTCAATTTTCAATTCAATCAATAACGAGTTTATTAATGCATTACAAAGTTGAATTTTAAAAAAAATGCTTACAAAGATGTTTACACATTATCCAGATTTCAACTAACATACAATATTAATTACAATATATGAACTGAATCCTTTTTCTCTTTTTGACAGAATGAACTAAGTCCTTATTAACTATATTTTTTGCTATTATTTTTCTTTTCTCAAGTAATCCTCCTTTCCTCTTTATATTTACAAGTTCAATTAATTCTAAATAACAAATGGCCATTAGTAAATACTTACGACACTAATGTATTATATTAACATAAGATATACATAAATAATCATATGCTAATATTAAAACTTTCCCTGTTGTAATTTTTTATTTGTTCACACTGATCAATTGTTCTTTCTTAAACAAGATACATTTATTTTAATTTCAAAAAGGCAAATGCACCATTAAAAAATACTTTAACTAAGACAACCAAACGCCATTTCCATTAATCAAATCATTATGTAGCAGTACTATTGTAAGTTGTGTGACTCATCTTCTAAAAGTCCGTTAAAAGAAAAAAAATTAATAGGTAAATACCCACGTAAAATAGGCTAGTTTTGCAATTTCTCATATAATTTTTTTTTTGAGAATCTGTTTATAATATTTAATTTTTTGTAATACTCCTTAGACTCAATCAACTATAAATTATCGCAAAAAACTGCCGAAAATATTATGGTAGACTGAGTTTAGAGGTATTGTGAAAAATCAAACATTACAGTGAAATTCTGAAAAATATGTTTTACGGAGTATTGAAAACTCGCATATTTTACACGGGGGCATTGACGTATTAACCCAAAAAAAATTAATGTACCTTATAATTTTTATTTTTATTTTTTGAAAGAATCTTATAATTTATATATTGAGTGGAATATCAAATTCATTTTGAAATTTAAAAATTTGTCAAACACTCTCTTGAAATTTGGAAATAGATAAATATTTTCATGAAATTGTAAAACGTTGATCAAATTACATTATATTCTGTTTACTCCATGTATTTTAATCATATGGTCGTTAATTGCATACGTAATATTCGTCAACGTGACATCCAACACATAAGAGAGAGATAATTGACTAAAATTTGTAAAATTAGAAATTCAATTGACCAGGGATACCCCACGTGACGTGTATTATGATCAATTAGTCCTCCCTCTAACAACACATTAACAAGCGTCACATATACAGTTAATGATCATGTCATCCAAATAAACTGAATAGTGGATAATTTAATTGATATTTTACAATTTCAAAAAATACTATTTAACTATTTTTAAATTTCAAGATAGTATTTAAAATTAGATCTGTTTAATCTCAAATAAAGGATTTAAAATTTCCTACCCTGTTGATCCCCATAAGTCCGTAACATATCTTCTTCTAAAGTCGTCGGCACCGCAAACAAATGCTCTTTCTCTTTCCACACTTTTGACTGAAACCAAAGTCTAATAGTTTGTGTTGTTGTAAATCTCACTTCACATTTAGTTTGTTAGTAGTGTAACTAAGCCAAACATACTTACATTACATACTTACCCCACCCACTTTTTCTTCTCATTTTCTTTTCACTTTCACTTACACATTTTATACTTCATTTTCAATGTCTCCAAAATAGATCTATCATCTTCATTCACTCATTCCACAACACACAAACACAACACTTCCACTTCCATGGCTGATTCCACCAAATATGTTCCCATATCCACCACCACCACCAATGGAAACAACAACAACTTACACAAATTTGACTTCAAAAACCTCTTCACCATTCTCAAAACTAAAACCACTATCACTTTTGCTTATTATGCTTTCATCCTTGTTTTCATTGCTTTCACTCTTTTCTTTGCTTTTTCACCTTCTCCATCTATTTCCACTTCCACTTCTCAATTCTCTTCCTTTTTTCAATATTTTTTCCCTAACTCCACAAATCTTCAAAACAACCACACTTCTATTTCTAGATCTACCAATGTAACTAACTTTCCTCAATCTTCAAATCAAACCACTATTCAAAAAACTAACATTACCTCATTGTTCAATAATTCATCACAAGAAGATCCAATTCCAAACACAAACAACACCATAATCACCAATTCAACTTCTCAAATTGCTGAAATTGTGAAACCAAAAGTTATTAATTCAAATCATACCACAAATGCTACTTCACAAATTGTGAAAAATGAACCATCAAAAGCCAAACCTATGAACTCAAATCAAACTGTTACAAAAGTTCCAGTTATTATTCCTAACAAGAATTTGAGTTCTAATTCTTCACTAAAAGGTGTTGATTTGAACAATTACACAGCTTCACTTGCTAAGAAAAACAACTATGGGAACAAAAATTATGCAGAGTTGATGGAATCATTGATGAATTGTGATTTTTTTGATGGTGAATGGGTAAAAGATGATACTTATCCTCTTTATAAACCAGGTTCTTGTTCAATTATTGATGAACAGTTCAATTGTATTCGAAATGGAAGACCTGATAAAGATTATCAGAAATATAAATGGAAACCTAAGGGTTGCACTCTTCCAAGGTATTCATATTTCTGATTAATGTTTTTGTTTGGTTTAAATTCAATATGATTTGTTTTATTGGTTGAATTTGGAGTTTTGTAATTAATTTTTGTAGTTTAGTTTGATGTATCTAAGTGTATTTTCCAATTTTTTTGGGGTATTAATTAGGTTGAATTGTTAATATGTGTGTTTGTGCAGAGATCTGATTAATAATATATTTGCCGTTAAAAAATATATATATTTGTGTGTTTGTGTAATTCAATTTTTTGTGTTACTAATAGGTTGGATGGACATAAATTGCTTCATTTGTTAAAAGGGAAGAGATTGGTTTTTGTTGGTGATTCTTTGAATAGGAATATGTGGGAATCACTTATTTGTATATTAAAAAATTCTGTGAAAGATAAAAGGAAAGTTTATGAAGCAAATGGAAGAGTTCATTTTAGAGGGGAAGCTTCTTATTCATTTGTATTCAAGGTAATTGTTGATTTGTTTATGTGTGTATTTTTTTGGTCTTGTTTTGTTATTAGTCTTTTCTTAACGATATTGGTTTGGTATTGGTTTTGTAGGATTATAACTTCTCTGTGGAGCTTTTTGTGTCGCCGTTCTTAGTTCAAGAGTGGGAGATGCCTGATAAAAATGGGACAAAGAAGGAAACTCTTCGTCTCGATTTAGTTGGTCAATCTTCAAATCAATATAAAGACGCGGATATCATTGTCTTTAATACTGGTCATTGGTGGACTCATGATAAAACTTCTAAAGGGTAATTTGCTTTGTTAGAACTTCCCTTTTTTAAGTGATTGCGAATTTGCAATTGAAGCTTATTTTCTGTTTATTGTTATCGACTTGTCTATGTGTTCATAATTGTTTTTCAAGTTTCAAAATAGAAGAAACCTTGTTATAAATGTTGATTAAGTTGGGTGTATAAATTTTCAGGAAGGACTATTACCAAGAAGGTAACCATGTCTATGATGAATTGAATGTTCTTGAGGCGTTCCGAAGAGCTATAACAACTTGGGGGAGGTGGGTTGATGCCAGCGTAAATCCATCCAAGTCCCTAGTCTTGTTTAGAGGCTATTCCGCTTCCCATTTCAGGTAAAGTGCAAAATGAATTGGTGATTTTATACTTCTTTTGATCTCACATTCATTACTGTTGGTTTTGTTTTCTTTACTCTTAAGTTGAGAATGCCTTTCTTCACTGCTCATTATTAGACCATGGAACTAGAAAGACTGATTGATCATGTAAACTTATTTAGTAAATCAAAATTCATATCATGAATTGGAAGACCTGTTTTCTGAATTGTAAATAAAGTCTAATGAATTCTAAGATACATGAATAAAAATATGATATTTCTAAAGTAAAAACCAGTGACATACCATTAAAACATAAGTTGATATGATATGTCACATACAAACTTTAAAACTATTGAGATTTGTGTTATAAATTCACTCCTCAAGTCATAAATCAAAATGACAAAAAAAGTGGTTGCCAACAAGTTTAGGGGAAAGTTGAGATTTGTGTTGTTCTTCAAAATGAATTGAGATTTATGTTGCAATTCATGTCCAAAAAATATATGCATGACAATTTCTATTGGTTGAGTTTAGTTTTGTTTCGAATCAAGATACTGACAACCATGATTTTATTTTAATGCAGTGGTGGGCAATGGAATTCAGGTGGACAATGTGACCATGAAACTGCGCCCATTGATAACGAGAAGTACCTAACAGAGTACCCGCCTAAGATGAGGGTATTGGAGAAGGTGCTTCAGTATATGAAAACACCTGTATCCTACCTGAATATCACTAGGATGACTGATTTTCGAAAGGACGGTCATCCTTCAATATACAGGAAGCAGAATTTGTCACCTGAAGAAAGAAAATCACCATTGAGATTCCAAGACTGCAGTCATTGGTGCCTTCCCGGTGTTCCTGATGCATGGAATGAGATTCTCTATGCTGAAATTCTTATGAGAGAGTACCGAAATAAGCAGAGCAGCAAAAGAAAGCATAGGTAAATGACCTACCAAAAACTTCTACCTCACTTATACATTTATATCCAATGAGTTAAAATATGAAATAGATACAGATGCATTATACCGTACAGAAAATGCCTTTTTCCTATTTTTCTTAAAAAGGTTCAAAACGTAAGTGAAACAATATATATAATTAAGAGATGTGGTTACCACGAGTTGGTGAGGTAAGCCTGTGAGGAATACTATATGGTGGTTTAGTTTGTCATATTGTAAATCATACATTCCCTTGTATTTCATTTTCTTTCCAGTCTGAAAGGCTGATTAGTTACTATTGTAAATCTATAATCAACTAGATTTTGTTTAATGTAATCCAATTATTCAGATGAACTGTTCCAGGATTATCCTTCTCAGGTTGATTTATGTGACTATCTGTTTATTTCAAGTCCTTTTTTAAAGGCTACAATCCAGCATTGGATTCACCTGATACCTGCAGTGCAATGTATCCTATGTGGGATTCATATGCTACACTTAATCACTGATTAGTCAGTTTTTGTTTTTTAAGCTAGAAACCATATGATTAACTGGTTATTATAGTTTTAAACTACGATCACAGTTTTGTCGGAAAAAAAAACTACGATCACAGTCACTTTAGCAATTTCAATTTTAAAAGGAAATCTGTGTAGTCGCTTGCATAGAGTGAAATTTCACTCCTCAAGCTGAAAAGTAGAAAATACTCGTGTTTGAACTCCGTCCCTTGTATATTATGATGTTATTGTCGATTAAGTTATGCTCATTTTGACATGTTTTTCCTTCTTCTTAATAGATTAAGCTCTAGCATTTCTCTGAAATGAAAAATCAGCAATCACAATGTGAAAATAAATCAATGTAATTCGTTCTAAACTTCTAACAGCTTGTTGTCGTCTTCTAAACATAATACTGTGATATGAAAAATGCTACGTAAGGCTATGGTTAGACTTAGCAAACTTTATGTAGTTCACTGTTGGATTACACCTAATTAACCCACTAATAATTGCGGGACAATGCAAAGTTTTTTTTCTTAAGGAAGTTGACCTTTGAATTAGTATTTTGACAATGACCACTACTGAGTTAGGTATAAGGAAATTGACAAATTGAGTTATTACTTATTAGGTTTTTGACATCGACCTATTGAGTTAAGTATTTTTTTATTCTCTTACTAAAGTTTTCTAAGATAAAATTGTACTATTTTTGTTATTTTTTATGTCTATATCAATACATTATACATCATACATGTATGTAAATGCTTTATTGTTTACAATCCTTCTTAGGTTATCATTAAAATTTGTACATTGAGGTCATATATTTCCCATGTATTCAGATAGTTAATACAATGTATGTTTGGTAATGACAGTAGAAAGATCAGAACACAATGATCCACTATGATTTTGCAGAAGTTAAAGCTTGTAGTTTTTGCTAAAACCACGGTGAATCATCGTGATTGTGACACCCCATCATAATACCAATCATAGTCACATACATTTAATTTACCTCTCAAAAAGGGTTTCGGAATAACTTTGAAAAGTAAAAATCCAAAATGCATGTTTGAAAGTAAAAATTTCAAATTCCAATAATTTTCAAATACTAGTAAGATAGATTGACCGATGTATTTTTTTATGAACTTGGAGTCATATTTACTTTTTAAACAAGTTGGTGAGTTGGTCTACTTGTTTACAAGATACTACTACGTCTCAAATATAAAGAAAAAATGGTTAAAGAAAATTGATATATTTACTTAAAATTTTGGACAAGATACATTAATTTTGGTTGACAATTTTTTCCTTATATTTTGGAACGGAATGAGTATTTATTAAAAAAAACTATTGGAGAAAAGAAAGATTATTAGTATTAATTAAAATGACACCCATATTATTTTACAACTTTAATGGTATAATTTAAACCTTGTGCTTTCATTGAAGAATAATGTAATTGATTGATTTATAACTCAAAGAGTTTAAAAACTTGCTCTCCCCACTTATATAAGACATTCAATTTACAAAGATAAGTTAAAGTTTAAGATGATTTTATTATTATGAAATGCTCATTATTATTTTGCTGCATCTTACAGTTCTTACTCTTACTTAGTACATTCCTTCCATTACACTAGAATCATCCTAACTTATAAATCATCAAAGTATGAAATAAGTAACATTAATTTACTACTATATATCTAACCACAACCCGACATGTTAAGAAATTAAAACATAGGTTTCATTTCACGTTTCCATCGACAAAATCATTGGAGTACTTGACAAACAAAAAGGTCATTCTTTCCATGAATTTCACTCAAGCTAGTACTACTAACGAACAAAACAAAACAAAAAAAAACAAACGAATAAAAGAACAAATAATTTTTTTTAGAGAAATAGACTATACACAAAGGGAAAAATAAGTGATACTACGTAGTACTTGAATATTCTTTGTCCTCTTTCATATAACTCTCATGAATTATACCTAAAATACGAAAATTGGGCCAATCATATCATAAAACAATCAGATGGGCCTACTGGGCCTGTTACAGTGGGTTTGTCCATAAGTAAAAACAATATTTTGGGCTTCCCAAGAGACAACACGGGAGAGACTTTAGAGCCATTACTATTATTGGTGGCGCCCGCCGGCGGTGATCGAGGCAGTTTGTTTGCCTGCCGTGGTGGCTCCGGTGGTGTTGGTGGCAACCCTCTCACAAGAGGGACACATAGTGAGTGTGGTAGCTGGAAGTTGCATGTAGAATGGTTGAGAAGTTTTCAAAGCTCTTAATTCTTGAAGCTCCTTTTGCAACCTTCTATTCTCTTGTGTTAGTGTCTCACAACATTTTTTTAAGTACTCACAATCCACTTCTGTTTGCTTTAATTTTGTCCTGTATAGTAATTTTTCATTTTATATTAGAAAAAAAAATACAAAAATAAAAGTTTTTTATTTTATGTGAAAGCATAAATATAAATTATTTACACTAAAATTTAAATAAAAATATAAACATAAGATAAGGTGAAGGGCACTTTCTATTACTAATTCTTAAATATTAGTAGTACTATTCTTACCTTGCTCTTCTGTTCTGAAACCAAACTTCTACTTGACGTGGACGAAGATTTAATTGTTTTGCAAGAGCAAGTTTTTGTTTCTGCAAATTTTAACAATAACTAAAAAATAAAATAAGTATTTTTTAATAAAATGATAAATTTATTTCCATTAACTAATTATATTCAAATATATCACACAAAATAAGAAAAGATAAAATGAAATATTGTTCTTACAGGATTGAGAGTGGTATGTTCTTTGAAAGTGTCTTCAAGAAAAGCTGATTGTTCCTTAGAGAGTCTGAGTTTCTTCCGAGTGGATCCATTTTCTTCATCATCACTATCAGCACCCCCCTCATGGCTACTGTTTCTAGCCTCACCATTACCATTCATGATAGATAAATCCATCGGAAAAGATGACACCGCGCTATTCGGAGATGAAACTGCAGCTCCCTCATCGGTAGTATCCTCTCTGGATGCCAATCGGAATCGGTTGGCATCTGACACCCTCGGTTCTACACCCACTGCAGTCATGTAAACATAAACAACTAAAAAAAAGTAAATAGTATTAGAGAAAAGAGAGAGTGTTTACGTGCATGGTTGAGCCAGGGAATTCGAAGATGAGGAGAAGGATGAGAACGAGGAACAGGTGTTGAAGGAAGAAGGTTGAGCTGAATTGGTGGATCTGATGAACTTCTTTTTTCATCCAAGGATTTTTCAGTTTGTTCAAGTTGTACTATGGAGAAACCATTGTTAGGTAATTTTGTAGGGTTTTCAAACAAAGAAAATGGTTTTGGTTTATCTCCTAAGCTCAAAGCTAGCTCCATTTTTGAACTAAAGATGCAATTTGCTAAAAAAATTGGAAGACAAGGTTTTTAAAAGAGATTGACAAAGAAAAAGGTCTAGTATTCTAGATTATAGAGTTAGGAAGCAAGGGTTATAAATATGTGAATTTTGTGTTTCAAAACCAAGGGAAGTAGTCACAGTTGTTTTTTTGTGCCCAAGAACAAAAAGAAAGGTTATGGGAGGCATATGCTAAGGTAAGATATAGGACCATACTTAAATATTGAGTTATGATGCCAACATTCCGGGCCCATTTGTTATAGGTTTTCTCTTACAAAAATGTTTTTATAATGTATTACTATAATTTTTTTGAAAAATAAATATACTATCATAGATAGAAAATTTGTTTAAATAGCTTCTCATAAAAGTCATTTCAAGTATTTTTTTTTTTGGTATATGTCATTTTAAGATGTATTTACTTATTTAATTTGTTACAACTTTTTTGTATGATAAAATTTCAAAAAATCTTCAAAATAAGAAGCTATAATAGTTTTTCATAAAATCATTTTTTTAATAAAATACGTGATTTTTATTCAATGAAAATTAGGAACATCACATTTTATAAATCTTCATTAAATTCATAAAATGACTCTTACTATTTTTATTAAATTGTCATAAAAATCTTTTTCAAAGATATATGCAAAGTAAAATTCATTTTTTTAATCTATAACATAACAAACAAATTCTCATTCTTTTATTGGTAGAATTACTTATATGTGATTAATTGTCATCAATTTTTTTTAGTAAAGTAGTTTAGTGGTTAGAATTTCACTCATTTTAAAAATGAATAAATAAACATACTTGAATTTAAACTTTGATCCCATATTAAGTGTAATGTTCCTACATACCCACTGAACTAAAATGATACTAGGATCCAAAGTAAATTTTACATAGTACCCACCCTAAACTGCATAAGCTACTCCCTTTTTATTTATTTTTCTCTGCTCTCTACATATTTGCGTATATTGACCAACAAATCCAGCTTGACAAACACACGTGAATTTATTCAATTAAAGAGAAGCACATGTTAGCAAACCGTTTCATGCCATTCCCATTTTTTCTTCAATTAATTCATGTCACCACTTTTATTTTCAAGTTTTAACACTCATGCACTTCACTTGTGATTTGTATGTGAATTGTTCAAAGGCAAGAGATCCTAAGAGAAAATTTTCTTCTTCTTACTTTTAACAATACAAATGGGACATATAATCATATACTACTACTATGTTATTCTTATTATCAATTAACACCAATTTATGAAAATTTTGAACAAATATTCATACATTTGATCGAAACATAGATAATCGTTTCAAAATTTGAATGACTATGGAATATGGAAGACTGAAATGCGTGAATGTGTGCAAGAACTTACTATTGGAAGCCCTCAATTTATGAGGTTGGTACCAAACAAAGTCCAAAGACAAAGAGTGTGATGATGAGAAAGAAGAAAATGATGTATCATCTGAGAAACAAGACATATTGAGAATATATATATATATATATATATATACTCCCTCCGTCCCGAAATGTTAGAGAAAAAACAAAAATCACATTTATTAAGAAAAAGTAAAATATAATGATTGGAAGTATGTTTTTTTGAAAAAAGATGTATGGAAAGATGTAAAAACAATTTTTATTGGTTATTGGTTATAGAAAAAGTAAGAGAGAGAGTAATCTTTTCTTGAAAAGATAAATGTCTGAACTTTTTCTCTTACATTTTGGGACAAAAAAATTGAGTTTTTTTCTCTTATATTTTGGGACGGAGGGAGTATTTTATAAACCTGCTCCACTTGTCTTATAGTATTAATGTCTAACGAATTTATGCCTGGTTGCTCTTGGCCATATCATCCCCATGATAGTCATCATCATTATTCTCATTATCATTTTCATTATCGTCATGCATCATGAATGACATTATAGTGTCAACTACTCAAAATGTTTTGTATTGTGTGCAAGGTAAAATTTGTGTGAAAGTATACTACTACTAGTAGTAGTATTTTCGTGACACATAGTATAAATGCTTGTGGTTGAAGGTAGGTAAATGGAGGTAACATTAATTTATGGAAGAAATTGTCTCCGGTGATTTTTTGTTATAGTAAAATCTCAGCTCTTATTTTGGTTTAACCAGCTGCAGTTTTTTTTACTACACAGTATACATTGTGTATGCAAGAGTAAGTCAGCTAACCTGAATATAGGGATATCTACAGGAAATAAAGAGGTGAGATATGTCACGCTTTTGGGATCATTGCAATAATTGAACTCATGCATGCCTTTAATGAAGAGAGGATGCGTGAATTATTGGGTAGGACCATTTTTAAAGAAGGCTAAATTTATGGTCACAAGTAAGGATGAAAATAGGTTAGGCTGAGCTGCAGGGATTTATGGACTAATTTATTAGGTTAAATTATTTATGAAAATAGAGCATGTCAAAAAAATAATTATAAGTTTATTTCGTAAAAAAGATAAAATTATAGTAAGTTATTACAAGAAAGTCTTTTAAGCCTATTAAAATAAATATGAATATTATTATATGTAATAAGTTATAAATCTTGTTTCATTTATATTATTTTGTACCGAGTTATATAAGAGAAGTACTAGCATAACTTTCTTTTGAATATTATTAATTGAATAATATTCACGTGAGTTTTAATATTTTATATTAAACATATTTTTAAAGTGAAAAATTCGCATTAGTTTCAACCAATTAGAGAGTGAATATTTAAAAAATGTTACTAACACTTATGATTAGTAAATTTTGAAAATACTAAATATATAAGACTGAAATTGGTTTCACATAAATTTGACAAAATTAAAAAATAAGAAAAAATTAACATGTGTTCTAAGACACATGTTTAAATATTTAATATAGAAGATTTATTTATAAATTATACATTGAACATTTTTTTTGACGAATATATACATTGAACATTTTAAAAATCAAAATTTTGTGTTTTTCTATATAAAACTTCTATTTTTAAATTTCTTTCATCCTACAAACATAGAGTGAGAGGGAGTAATTTATTGTGTTTGTTGATCTTTGAAAGATGAAAAGAGTATGCCAAATGAATGAGAAAAGTAGCTAGGACAGGTAGAGATAAGAAAATCACGTGAGAATGTAATGATGAGTTTTTGGTCAGACTCAGAGGTAAGAGAGGAATGAATAACCGATCGAGTAAAAGGAATTTATATTATTGGACCATTTCTTACAGAGGAGAAAGTTTTTGTTTTACGGCATCTAGCTACTGCTGTGTGCTTGTGCTACTTATGGAAACAACACAACACTATACAAAGATCAGTAACCAGCATTTACTGCCATCATTTCATTAGTGATAAGCAAACCTATATGCCTCTATATATATCTTTCTTCATCATCAATGGTGTCTGCTGCATCGTGAGACTTTAATTACCAGTACTACTAACATTTACTACGTATCTAATGTTTTGTAGAGTCTCACCATTTTATATGAACATATTTTCAAAATAAATAATCTATATGTATTTTCAATCAAAATCAATTAAAGAGTGAGTATTTAAAATGGATTGTTGTTAACACTCTTCTTATAGTAATTAATAACAAGTAGTACTTGTATATTTAATTTTTTATATCTAATACTTGTAAAATATGTCTCTAATTAATAACATATTTTTTTATATTTAATTTTTAATATAATGTCGTCTCATGTCTACTTTATCTGTTCACTTTTTGATTCACTAAATAAAGTACTCTATCCGTCCCAAAATGTAAGAGAAAAAATAAAAATCACATTTATTAAGAAAAAGTAAAATATAATGATTAGACGATGTAAACTTTTTAGTAAAAAGGTTACTTAAAAAGATGTATAAACAATTTTGATTGGTTATTGATTATGGAAAAGATAAAAGAGAGAGTAAACTTTTCTTGGAAATGTAAAAGTTTGTATTATTTCTCTTACATTTTGGGACAATAAATTTGATAGTTTTTTAAGGGGTTTGATGTGAGTAGCGGGCGATAGGTGGTTGAATTCTGTTTCTCTAAGTTGCGTTGAAGTCTAAGGTTTTGGTTAAGTTTTGGTTTCTACTGATTTGTGGGGTTTAACGGGTGATATAAGGTGTTTGATTTTTTTTTGGATATTCTGCCTATATACGACATCATCTGTTATGTAGTTTTTATATTGCTAATTTTTATCCATCTTATGTAGAAATTTGGTTATTACTAACATTTAACATACAATTATGAGGATAATACTATTGTTAAAATTTGAATGAGTGTGGTTTGGGCTATAACTATGGAGTCTATGGTAAAACAAAATCTTACAAAAATGTACAACCTCACTTGTTTAATTAATTTGTCTATGGACAAGACATTTTATTTTATTATTCTCTTTAATTTTAATTTTTTAAGTTCATTAAATAACTAATATATGATACATTAAAGATTCAAAAATTTAGAAAATAAATTTATTTGATAAAAACTAGAGATCGTAAAAAAAATTAAAAATTAAGTTAAATTAAGTAAAGTGGGAGGTTGGTGCAAGAAAAGGCACGTGAGAGGGGCGTTGGTCTGAAGGAGAAGGAGACAATATACTACGGAACAAGCAATCATTTTAACATTTGATCGTATTTTATGTTTGGATGTTCTTTCTTGTACTACAATATGGCATATACTACTAGTACACAGTACATTATTGTTTGTTTCTCACCACGTGATCACCAACCACCAATCATTTTGTTCGGAGATGTATATCATTTTTTGCTCATATAGTTATGAGTCTTGTATGTTAACATTTTCCTATAGTTATATATTGCTCTCTCAGGTGTATATATACATCTACTCCTCCATTGTTTCGATCCTCTATTTTCTAAATAATGAGGAGTTCAATCAATAGTAGTTCATCTTAAAAATTGAATTTGAATTCTTCCAATTCATTAATTAAGCATTTGAGCTCAATCACTTTGTTATTGTTGTTTTTAGTTAAGTATCACTTTGTTACTGAATTTGTTTTTTGGGTAACAACTTTGCTATTGTTATTATGATAGATTAACTAGTATATACGAGTATGTACTTATATTGAAATAAATTAAGAAAATAAAAACCAAAGTATGAGAATATCCGAATATGATCATTTGAAAACGGATGGAGACTTTCAATTTCTATTCAACATTAAGAAAAGAAAAAAGGTAGTGATCTACAAGCTAGCAATGATAATGGCATGGTTCTACCAAGCATGATTGCCAAGATATGTGAGAGTGAGCTAAAGCAATTTAATTTAATTAAGAGACAATCTATATAGGCATGCAATACTGCACACATAAGGATATGATCTTTGCTCTCAAAAACATCATTAGGAATATTATACTAATGTTTTTTAAATAACTTATATCGAAATGATAATTATAACCATCACTAATTATAATCTTCATGATCTTCTTCAGCCTTAGATGTTGTGCTATGCTGGCAAAGTAAGGGACAAGTTACCCCAAAATATTTGCACCTAGTGACTATTACTCCATTCCAAGGGATTTTTTTACTACTACCTTTTTTGAAATCTTTATATACTATAGTTTGAAAATTTCTCTTTAACCCCCCCTATTTTCTTTTTCCTTCCCTAACTATCTTTTTTACCCTCATTAAGCCCAATTCGTAACGTAGAAACCAAACTGCAGTTCGGTTTCCACGTACCGAACTAAGCCACTCCCAGCCCCCCCAAACCTAAATTTGTTCTCAGCATCGATGCTCAAGTTTCAGCATCGATGCTGTCCACGTACTAGACTATAAAACAACATCGATACTCATATGCCAGCATCGATGCTCAAACCAGAAATTGTTAGTTCTGATGCCTATTTCGTGTTCAGCGTCACGAAATGAAGCATAAATTTGTTCACAGCATCGATGCTGTGCACGTATGAATTGTTGGGAAAGTCCCAGACAATACAACAGCATCGATGCTCATATGGCAGCATTGATGCTCAAACTAGAAATTGTTAGTTCTGATGCCTAAATTTGTTCCCACCATCGATGCTGAAGCTTCAGCATCGATGCTGTGCACGTATGAATTGTTGGGAAAGTCCCAGACAATACAACAGCATCGATGCTCCTATGCCAGCATCGATGCTCAAACTAGAAATTGTTAGTTGTGATGTCTAAATTTGTTCTCAGCATTGATGCTCAAGCTTCAGCATCGATGCTGTTATCACACTTCTGATTCTAGGTTACGAAGTGAAAGCGTTGAAGCGCTGCCGCGGGTGGGGGGGGATGCACGTGTAGTTATCAAAATCTGCTTGTACTTCGGAATTCACGTTACGAAGTTGAGTTCAGAGTATGGATTTCAAATTGCATAATTTTGCCAAATTCAAGGATATTTTTGGGTTTGAGGGGGGGGGGAAGAGAAATAGGGGGGGGGGCAAAAGAGAAATTTTCCTATAGTTTGGGATGAAAACAACAATATTAAGTAAGTATTACAATATGCAATAAGGTGGTGGCCCAATACACTTGTTCAATCAAAGACAGATTATAAGAATTTTCGGAGGTTGTCATTGTGTTAAGTTGTGATTAAAAAGATAATTTTATCATTAAATTGATAAATTAAATACCGGGCATATGCATGCCTTAGTTTTCAAAGAGATGATTATTACTCCATGATAATAAAAATGATGATTAAGATAATAATATAAACAATTATGTAAGTTGGTTTAAAAAAAAGGCACTACTATTGTTGATCTTATAGATAGAAAAATTATGGCATGGATGAAGGAGAGAATATATTGGCTTTCATGATAGAAGAAGCATTGGGGCATAGAAAGAAGGATGATGTTTGGTAATGATGACAAGAGTTGTTGACCAAAGACAAACATACATACATACAATGATTAAAAACAAAATGAGATGCCTTCACAAACACCCTCTTCCTTGCTTCCAATCATGCCCTCTCACACCATCCATCATTTTGTTTTGTTCTTTCTTTTATCCGGAGTCATAGTCTCTGTCACATGTCACAGAGTAGATATTCCCTCTAGTCTTGAATATAAGAAATTGGAGAAGAAAAACAAAACACATCCCTTAAAAAAGTGAAAAATAATTAGAAAAAGTATTTTATTTTTTGTTTTATCTTTATTTTTGTTGTTAATAAAAAATAATAGTCTTGAAAACGATAAAGAGAATAGTAATGATTAAGTGTAAAATTGGAAAAGACGACAAATAGTAATAGTTGTAGTAACTTTTACTTATATATATGTATATATATGAGACTTTAAAAAAAATCTTTTTTTAATCTATTTTTCTCTTCATTCAGTTTCTCTAACTTCTTTATTCATCATTTTAATTGACTAGTACAATAAAAATATGTTGATGGAATGAAAAAGAATGGGCCAAATCAGACCAGTGGATCCATTTCTGTAGGAAAGCACCTGAACTTGACAACTTGTGCATGGAGCTCAGCTGTAAGCCTGTAACCAAATTGGTTCATTTAATAATTGATTTATGAGATTTTTTTTGCACCCGAAAAATTCTCACCCACCCCCTAAAATGACAAAAATACTGCCCTCACTACCTAAACAGTGAACTACGTTCGCACCCTAAGTAGCAAGTGAGATTTTGTTCGCAGTATAGTCAACAAACACTTTATGTCGGTTTTTACAATTTAACACTCATTATCTAACCAGCGAGGGGGACAGGGGGTAAAATAGGAAAGTCAGAGGACGCATGAAAAACATGAGGGGTGCGAAAAGAAACTCTCTTGATTTATACATCATATCAAAAGTATTTTTCAGTTTGATTTCCAAAGCTTGCGTAGGAATTTTATTTTAACTTCATAGGGTTTTGTTACAAGCTTCACCAATACCAAATGTTGTGTGGCAAGACATCAACATCGACTTCATTATCATGCCACTGTGTAGATCATTTTGGATATGTTAAGTATGCTCATTTTATTCCTCTCAAACATACAGTATGGGATATTTTAAGGCTGCAATTTTGCAAAGGAAATTATAAGGCTGCATGGGATATGATACTAACATACATCGCATGCGGCGAATATGTGCCCATGAGTACTTTCAAGCAAGAAATCTTTCCACGCCTTTTGATATTTGGTGCTAAATCGTCGACTCTTTACCACACAAGACACTAAATTGAATATGAGCCCCGCTCATCATTCGAAGTGTTTGATGGTCATATTGAAGTCATCAACTGAACCCTAAGAAACATATCTGAGATGTTTCTCAGCTGAGCAACCAAGATAGTATGCTGACTTTATTTCACTAGATCGACAATTTCACCTTAGTTTCCAAGCCTCAACGAAATGTACTCAATTTGAAGTGGTTTATGGTGAGCTACGTCTTCTGTTTCAACTTTCAAGAATCATTTATTGCAAACAATAGGACAATATCTTCTTAATACAGATGAGGCTTTGAAACATCTTAAGCATCATTTATCATGTGTGTAAAATCACACGAAGAGTCGAAGATGTTCAGATAATACAAGACCAGTTCCCTCATTTCAACTTTGAAGAGAAAGTTCCACGACGATGCAAGACGTCGTTAAGAAACTAGAAGTACCAAAACTTAAAGTGTACTCTACATTGAAGTTAGTTGGATAACTGTTAGTTGTTGCTTGTTGAGAAGGGGGGTTGTTAGGGATATATTGTTGTAACTAACTATACCTCATGTAGTAAGTTTATAGAGGAAAGGTATGAGTCTTATGCATGCATGATGCATGTTTTGTTGAATATACTTGAATAAATTGTTTTTAGTAAGAAGGGGAATATTTTCCTTGGCAGAGAAATTCCCAGTCTCTTACTTTGACATCTCACTTTTTTCTATTCAAAAGAAGTTAACGCACATGTCACCAAGCATCCAACTCAAAAGTTACACAGAACACCTAACTTTCAATCAAGTGCTAACATGAAACCAAACACTATACCACAAGAGGTTATATATCCTGAGAGGCACGGCAAAGAACTATTAAATGCATTATTAGCAGAATTTGGACAGTTGAACATTCACATCACTATTTTTAGACTACTAAACAAAAGAGTAACTACTAGGCTCACTATATCTATTATTGTTCACTGCTATCTATTATAAATAACTGTCTACAACAACTTCGCCGAAAGCACGACTTGCAATGGATTATTGACAATGAAAATAAGGAGCCTGAGTTGCCATTGACCTTCCATGAAATATGTCTGTATAAGATAATCCACAAGAGAATAACAATAATAAGTGATTAAAACAACTTGATAAACCATTCACCAATACAGGGAGAGATGCATTACTAACTCAGATTTAGATATCAACAGTAAAGGGTATTTTAAAAAGTTAAGTGAATAAAAAAAAAAAAAAAAACAAATCCAAACAACCAAAAATGGTGCTACATTGCTACAAAGAAGATAAGCATTCCTATAAATACTAGATTATACTTTCATTATGGATTCTGCTAATGACAAGTGCACATCTCTAGTTTTTTTTCTCTCTATATTAAACACTCTTAATAAATTTTATAGCGACAAGAGTTGGATACCTAGGAAATTCTATGATGACATGCAACATGGTAACAACTAGACTCTGTCAACTCAAATTAGCATTAGTATTATATCTGTTTCTTTGATGAGTTCAGGATTTGTAAACTTGCATGCAGCAGCAGATAAATTGGTTGTTTGACTACAAGGCGTGACCATCAGGTCAAGTAATATAAACAGATAAAAATGTCTTTGTTTCTGGATAAATTAGACTCTAAATAGCTGAACCTTTTAAAGACATTCTTATACTTTAAGTGAACGTACTATGAAATCATATTAAATCTATCAAAACTTGTAACAGTTGAATGTTTCAAATTACAAGACCATAACATAGCAAGGAGAACTTACATAGATGTTGGAAAATTATTATGATGTGTTACATGATATGATAGAATAGAAATAACTTGATCTAGAATACTTTTATCAGTTCAGACGCCTGCGCCTTGGAGCACGAGAATCTCCACTGTCTACATCAGACAATCTTGAAGCATCAGTTCTCCTCCTAGAAGAGGTTACCATGGAATCAATTTCTGCAGCAGTGTCCACTTGACTCTCTGAATTTATTACAGCAGCAATGCTTGAAAAGGAATCTCTGTCATCAACAGAAGAAGGTGGTTGTTCTTGGTTTCTGCCTAATGGATTGCTACGGAAATATGCTTCAACCAACCTCTCAGCAGAAGTAAGTGCTGATGAAAGAGTAGAAAGTGTTGCTCTATGTGTTTGTGATCTCCGAAGCAAAAGGGAGTGCACCCTGCGGTTATCCCCTCCCAACTCAGCACCATTAGCATTGCTCTGATTCAAGTCAGCAACATCATCTGGGGGTGGCACAGGATTCTGCTCTCTACGCATACCTCGAGATGTCAAAAACCTACTTAGCAAAGAAGTGGTTCTCTCTGAAGTTCCACGAGCATTTTCTGCTTCGTTCGGCTGAATTAAATCCCTACTGAGATCAATTCTGCTTCCAAGGCGCCGAATCATCTCTTCCACAGGGAGTGCAAATGCATTTCTCTGAATGGTTTGTCTCAGACTCTCAACACGCTTTGCTTGTGGCCTAGGTGGGATTTTAAGAGTGGAATCCTCCTCAAGAACACGGGCAGTGTTCCCTCGGCCATATATAGGGGTAACACTCTTAATTGTTACTTCTCCTTTGCAAACTGGACACTCCTTAGCATCTGAATGAAGATGCAGCCATCGATATAAGCATTGCCAACAAAACAGATGACCGCAGCAAGTCAAAACAGGTTCCTTGGCCAAGTCCAAACAGATATTACAATCAAAAAAGTCCCCAACACTGCCAGCAGCCTTTTCAACATCATCCTTCTTCTTCTGTGATGTCTCATCCTCCATGACACTATTATTGTTCTCACAAGCTTTCGGAGGCGCCTCCTCTTCCTCCATTCTCTCAACAGCTGCAACACTTCCTTCCCCAGCCTGTAATCCATTTCCATTACCCGAATTGACCAAAAAATTGTTCAATTCAATAGATATATTGCGAGCTTCAGGTGGGATATAAATACGGCGTGCAGGTTCAGGCAGAATCGGATGAAGTTGAGCATAAGGGGATTGCGGTGGAATACGATGAACTTGTTGTTGATAAGGTGGCGGAGAGACAGGAAGTTGCCTCCATCTCCACCTCTGTCTCCCCCTAAGCCTCGCAGCAGCTTCGCTAATTCGCTGAATAGGCTCCTCAATCCAATCATCCAAGTTCAAAGCCTCATTGGCTATCGACCCAGTTTGTGGTTCCGGGTCAGGACCCAGATTCAAATCAAGGTTCATTGCATCAGAATTTTCTTCCCCCATCACAAAACTCAAAGCTTCCTTTTTTTTATTACAAATTTCAAAGAACTAAAATTACACCAAAAAAAAAATACAAGAATCAAATGTAAAAATCAAAACTTTAATACAAATCGAAGAAACCCAAGCTCGAAATGGGATAATTATCCTACAAAACCATGTTTAACAACAGAAATGAACATTCAGAAAATGAAAATCGAGAAAATTGGGGGAAATAAAAACCCTAATTTAAAAGCAGAAATGAAAAAACCCAGATCCAGTGAAGAAGGTTGACCATATAATTAGCGATGAATAACTAAAATTGAGCTGAAACTGGAGAGAATTTAGGTAAATATGGTCGCCGATTAGGGTTTGGTAATTGTGAGTTTATGAACAAATAATAAAAATACAAAAAAAGAAAAATAAATAGAAAAGAGGAAAAGGGTTTATGTGTGAGTGGATTAAACCATTATTTTCGATCTGAGGAAGAAGAAGGAAAGAGAAAAGGGTTTAGAGAGAAAAAGAGGAATCAGGTGAAAGAGGAAGAAGAACCTGAACCTGATGTACTATGTATGATGCGTGTTGTTGTTATGTTCGGTGGTGATATGATATAATAGAGAAGAGAATAGAGATGAACGGCTGAGATGAGGGTGTTGGGAAACAGAGTTAGCGTTATCAGTGCCGTTCATGGGATGACAAACAAGGAAAGAAAGAAAGAACAACAGTACAATCTTGCTCTGGGTGATCCACCATCGCTTCATTTTGGATTTATCACATCATTAATTCATTAATTAACTAATTCAGTTTCTCATAGATAAAATTAAGACAAATTAATCATCTCTCTCTTTAAAGTTTACTACTAGTAGTTTACTCCCTCTGTCCCGTTATATAAGCATCATTTCATAAAAAGTCTAGTCTTTAAATATAAGTTTATTTACAAATTACTATGTGTAATCATTACTTTTTTTCTTTACATATACCCCTAATTATTACACTAACTTGCATTGAAATGTGAAAAGTCAAATTAAATACATACTACAAACAAAAGACAATTTAGTAAAATTTACACAAAAATTAGACATAATAATTATAATACTAACATTTCTTAATAATCGTGGTAATGGTCAAAGGGCATATAATGGGACGGAGGGAGTAGTCTTTTTGATATAGAAAACTAAAACTAAAGATTGAATTTGGTTGCCATAGTTTAGTTGATAAAGATGTTGCGTGTTATATAAAATCGGAGTTTAATTTTTGATATATCTATATATTCACTTTTGAATGATAAAATTATAGTTATTAGGCAGCTATCTGATAAAAAAATTATTAAAGATTAATTTGAATATGTTTTTTGTCGAGATTGGATTATCCACCACTTAATATGGTGACTAATATCTCACTAAATTGAAGGCACTTCAAAAGGTAGAAATACGTTCCATATGCAAAGTGAAGATGGAACCTTCAAATTAAGGGAGGATGAACTCTGTTCAACTACATTCTCTAAGTTTAACTTGAATATTATTTTTGTTAAATATAAAATATAGTTAAAAGAGTTTGTAATTCATATGGTACGATAAAATGTACTCTAAAGTTTTTTTTTTGTTTTTTTTTAAAGAAAAAAAAATAAAAGATTCTTTTTTTTTAACCACCAGTTTAATTTAGTTTGGAGTCAATTTTGGCATAAAGTAGTTTCAACCTCCTTTTAATCGCAGTTGTGGGGATCGAACTATAGTCATCCCTTTTAATCGCAGTTAAAAACTTTTATCACGTCAATTTATTATTGGTGTCTTTATTAAATTTAATTATTAATATCTCTATGAGAATGGTTATTGGTTAGTTTTCATTAGATTAATTGGAGGGGTGTTTAAGACCTGAGAGGTTTAATATATAATTTATTTCAGTTTAGGTTTGAATTCTAGTATCTTATCTCATTTAAGTATAGTTGACTTTTTTTACAAAAAAAAAACAGTTGACTTTAAAGAATGGTTAATTTGATTAAGGATTTTTCAAACATGTGCAATCTTGTACAGGATAAGGCCTAATTAATGTTTTTTTTTTTTTGCAAAACACATTAAATAACTCATTTTTTTGTTTCTCTCTCTTTCGTTTCCCATTTTCTCTTTCTTCTTCTTCTTCTTAAAATATTCCAAAAAAAACCCCAACCAGCCATTAGTGATTTGGATCGGTTCAAAATTTTGTGAATATGATTCAATACATTGGCTGCAATTTTCACTTTTTTTTTACAATATTGTTCACATTATTTGAACACCATCATGGTGGGATGGATGAAAGTATGAAAAATATCTGATTTTTCTTCATCTTCTGAATAAAAAATAGCAACTACTTTTTCACTCACATTCTCTCAAACAATTTGCCATGGCCGCCGCGCCGCCGTCATATCCACCACCACGCCGTCATCACCACATCCACCATCGGAGAAGAATGTTGAGAAAAATGACAGATCCGACGTCGTCCACCGCTCATATCTGGTGAGTGAGGTAGAGGGTGGTCGGAGAAGAGAGTGTGGTCGGGGGACGGTGGAGTGTAGCCTGGCCATACCGAAGAAGAGAGATTGAAAGTACAGAGGAGAGAAAAAGAAAAAGAAATTGAGATTGAAAGCAACGGAGGAGGAAAGAAGAAGAAAAAAAAACAATTTTCAAGAAGAAGAAGAAGAAGAGAGAAAATAGGAGAGGAGAGAGAGAAACAAAAAACTGACTCATTTAATTTATTTTACAAAAAAAAAAAGTGCATTAATTAGACCTTATCCTGTGCAATCTTGCACAGGTTAGACAAATCCTTTGATTAATTGTGATATAAGTTTGAATGTTTAACTAATACTATGATTAATCTTTATCTTTATTTTTATCTTTATATATTTACGAATATTTTCACAAGGAAATAAATCTATTTGTCATTCTATTATGAAACTTAATTGTCATTTATCCAATGTGGCATGTTGTCAACAAACAAACAAGTATCTCCTCACATGTTATTTTCTCAATACATATTCAATTAACATTAATTTTGTAATAGTTCACATAATAAATAATCAATTTACAAAATCTATATCAGTAATTAGTAATTAATTCACATTGATTTGATCATAGAAATCTTTTCCTGCTTTATATTTTTAATTACTATTGATTTACTTTATCAAATACGATTATACACATTATAAAAAAAATATTAAAAAATGTACTTTAAATTTCTTAGTATATTTCAAATTTCTTAGAATTTTTAGAATTTAAAATAAATTAATTAAATAATTCTAATTTTTTTCAAAAATAAATAATTTGTAATAAACAAATAAATTATAATTTATGCTATAAAAAATTATAAAAAAATATATTATAATTCAGGCAAGATCAATTTGTTACTTTTTTGTAATTAAGATCAATTTATTTTAGGAAATATTTTTTTGAACAGTTCAATTTATTCTTTTTATATTTTTTAATCATAAAAATGACGAAAAATCTAACGAGGTCAATCTTTAATGAATCAAAGCTTATATGTCTTATATGTGTGATCTCCTCCTTAATTTAATATTACATGAATTTTAGTTAGATGTACATGGTTTGATACCCACCAACAACTAAAAACATATATTTATGATAAATTTTTGAAAGAAATTTCATGATATTAATACTACATAAAATGTATGAAATTTAATATGAAATACAAGGTTTGATTTCTAACAACAACAAAAAAAATCTTTAGTCAAAAGACTTTTTTTTTTCTTTCTATGTGAACCTAAGTATTTATACACATAATAATATGGAAAACTTTTTTTTTACTATGACTTATATTTACACTGATTAATACGAGTGTCTTTTAATTTTATAATTTTCACGATGACCAATATTTATACTCATATATTAATACAAGGTCCAATTTTTTTTGTCATTTCTACGGGGACTGGAATGAAACACCATACTGTTGGAAACACGGAGCAGGAGATAACTCTCCACCCTATTCTATCCCTTTAAAATTCCTAAATATATATATATATATATATATATATATATATTTTTTTTTTTTTTTTTTCATACATAAATTATTTGACAAAAAAAAATTATTAATTAAAAGTTAAAATTATATTAAAAAAACTAATATCTCAACTAATCCATTTTAATTTTAATTACATACACCAATATAGTTTTAAATATTAACCCGTGAATTTGCACGGGCCAGCTATACTAGTTTTTGTTAATTTTATTGAGGCAAAAATCAAATACTTAATTGTAAAAACATAAAAAACAAAAATCTTTAGCACTCAACTCTATTAATTCATTCACTCTAGGGGTGACAAAATGGATGAATTGGATGGATTTGGATTTGGATACTAATGGATGGATCAAAATCATCCATTAATCCATTACAATCCAATAAATCTTATTTTAAAAAATTCAATCAAATCCATCTAATCCATGCATTGACATATTTTTAATGGATGGATATTCATCCGATCCATTTAATTAAATATATTATTAATATTTTAATCATTTTTTCGTTTAAATTAAGTTAATGAATTCATACAAAAAAATTAAGTTAACCAATTGAGTTAGTTTAAAATATTTTTTCATTGATTTAAGCCCAAAATATTATTATTTTGAATAGGCCCAAACATATTTTTTATAGGCTTAAATACATTTTTGGTCTCTTAACTTATTTTTTAGTTTTGTTTTGGTCCTTTAACTATTAAAAGTTTCGTTTTGGTCCTTTAATTTATTTTTTGGTTTCATTTTGGTCCCTTAATTATTAAAAGTTTCATTTTAGTCCCTTAACTTACTTTTTGGTTTCGATTTAGTCCCTTAACTCTTCCTACGTCAACTACTTTGGTCTTCATTTCAAGGGACCAAAACAAAACCAAAAAAATAATTAAGGGACCAAATAAATTAAGAAAAGAGGTGGATGTAATTAAGGGACCAAAAAAACAAATTAAAAAAAGAGGTGGATGTAAAAAATGAAAAAAGTGGCACTGGTGGTCAACGAAGTTGACAGGCCGCCTATCGGCGTTATTCTTATAAACAAATTATGTTAAATATAATTAACTATATTTAAGTTATTCTTTTAACTTGCGTAAAAAAAAGTTATTCTTTTAACATAAATAATATACTTTGTTTATAATTTATTAAATTATAGCCAACAAACATTTATGTAATTTTTGCGTAAAAAAGGTTATTTTTTTTAACATAAATAATATATTTTGTTTATAATTTATTAAATTATACTCAATAGACATTTATGTAATTTTTTGTTGAATATATAGTATAAAAGTACTTTTTGTTAAATTCAATCTATGACCCAACTTTGCAATTCATAAGGCCTCCAACTCAAAAAGATAAGAAAACATGTGTTTCAGTTGTTATTTTTACATTTAACAATTACTTAAAACGACGAATGAAAAAGATGTCTACATGAGTAAACCAATCAAAACTTTCTTAATTGATAACCAATATAGAAGGATTCAAAAAAACACAGCGAGACTCAAATCAGTGCGGACCTCTGAAGAATAGACGGTCACAGTTATAGTCAGACCCATATAATCCAGAACGTTCAATGTCCCCTAAAAAGACTTATAGTCGTGATCTAGAATCATGTTTGATCACTGTTCGCTCAAAAAAGCCGAGTAACACAACTGATTACTTGCCTGCCACTAATGTCACCACGTCTTCTGTAGACAGCATCGATCAGGAAATTGGTGAATGCACCGCCAATATAAAAGTGGTTAGATATGGCAGATTGAGATGACTATGCGACAGTCATGCACAATCCAAGGTCACGCCCCTGCACTCATTGTTGCAACGCGCGCTCCTCAATGCCACCAGGTACCAGCCTAAAAGTTGAGGTACCCACCTGCTCATAGAAAGCTCTCCACGAGTCCACCACTGTGACAGCTATCTGAAATAACGGTGAAATGCACTCCACTTGGAGTTAACTTTGCGATTTCGCTAAGATTATCATCTGTAAAAAAAAAATCAAATAAAGAGTTAAAGTTAATAACAACTAAAATATCGCCGTTTAAAATTAAAAAAAAAATGATAGAAATTTCACTCTAACCATCAAGTCATTCTTATATTTCCTTTTACTCAAAATTGTTTGTCTTTAGTTTGTTGTTTTTGTACTTTTCTTCGGTTAAAATATTCATATAACTAATGATTTTTCAAATCTATAATTTTCTCAAAGTTGTTATAACAATAAAAAATGTATTTTAAATGAATAATTGTATAGAAAACACTTAGGGCCCGTTTGGTGTGCCGGATAAAATAGAGACAAAATATAATAAGAAAATGGATAAGGATATGATAAAATAATGACATGATAAATACTATCTTGTCACGTAATTGTGTACACATGATAAATAAAAAAATAGCATTATTTTTTCCTATCACGTGTTTGATGCACACTTCATATTGACTTGATAAAATATAAATTATATTTAAATAACCAAATTATCCTTAAATAATAAATGTGTTATTAAAAAAAACATATATTTAATTGACTTTTTTATTGATTAATTGACATTAATTAAAAAAATACTCATAAGTAACTAATTTCATATAATTGTGCAGAGATGAGAATGAATAGTATGTTGAATAATTATGTTACCAGATTGGTAACCCAACTTAAAAGAAGGATTAAAATAACAACGAATCAATGTGTTAAGATTAACAATAAGTTTAATTTATTCTATCATATTAGTACACTAAACAAAATATTTAAATATAATACGATAATTTTATCATATATCCCGTTTCTATCCTGCGCACCAAACTGTAAAATCTATCACTTTCCCTAATATACGTCATAGAAGACATGACGAGGGGAAGAAGGAGAAAATTATTTTTCTGATTAACAAAAAGAAACACAAATTCGTATCCAACACAAGTATTAAACGAAATATATAACTTATAAGCCAATTCCAAGTGTATGCAAGCCAAACATCAATTATACAACTTACAAGAGACATGTGTTTATTAACAATTTTTACGTATATTATTAAATCAGGATCACACAAATAAGCTCTTAAGCTCATAGTTTGAGTATGTATATATTGATGGTAGTTGAGTTTCTATGTATTAAGAACTATGCATGATGGTCTGGTCCTCCTTTTTCAACTTCCATTAACTTTCTTACAATCAGATCTAATTTCTCCTTGATTTCCTGTTAATGGACTAATATTTCCCATATTAATCATGGACTTAGCAAATGCTTCAAAAAAAGCTGTTTGATTGTTGGCAAATATATTCACAATGGAAATTGTGGCTGCACCATTGGTGGAAAACAACTCTTGATCAGTTTGAAGAAGGCCTTGATTGCTGAGAAGATTTTTGAAGTAGTTGTTGTCAAAATTATTTGGTGATGAAGGATCAAGATTGTTTATTGTGTTTCCACTTCCATTTTGTGGACAATTTTGTTGTAGAGTAGCTAGATATGTTGAATTCAGTGTTGGATCAGGGTTAACAGTGTTACTGAAGTTGAATAGTCGTTGGTTGAAAAATCTACATTGTGCGCGGCCAAAAGTATGCGCACCTAATTCAAGTTAGTCAAACAATAGTTAACAAAAGTATGTTTTTGATCATATGCATAATACTAAAATCAATAAATTTCTATAAAATTTGCTTGTCCTAAATTTCTTCAAGCATTTCGTGCAAGTAAGTTTATTTGATTGCACGACTAAAAAAGATTTAGATTTAAAATTAATGTTTGTCTGACGGTAGATTAAGGTCATGTGTTAGTTTAAACTTTGAAAATTAGCGTGATCACCAACTTATCTAACATTTGTCTGTAAAAGAATAATCATCCGACATATGCTAAAGAGACGTAAATGTATTACCGGATAACGCGACTAGATCAGTTGTGTTTAAGCCAACAGCGGCAAATTTAGCAGTGACACTGGCTAGGCTTTCAGTTGGAGCGGGAATGGAAGTGTTGGCGCCAGATTGGTTTGCAATCAGACCATCCCTTCTACCAAGTAGAACATTCCATGAAGGACCTCCTGACTGCAAAATGCAAATATATATCATCATGAGTATATGCATCTTTTTAAGTGTATCAAACAATGTTTTAGATTAAATTGCATAAGCAATGGTGCCAAAATCGTTAATTGATATTGTATTGCATCACAGTGATCACAGAGAATACAAATTGATCGGTCGTAGAGTCATAAAAAATCTTTGATGTCGTACTTACCAAAGACACGGAAGCTTCGGCAGCAAGAGCAACAATATCAGCACAAGACACGACAGCAGGACATGAATTTTCGACAGAGGTTTTGATGTTGTCAATAACGTTAAATCCACGAGCTGAATTATTGTTTGGAGTAGCATTTTTCTCGCTTAGTGTTATGTTGCCACCTTGATCTAACAAAATAGATGCATCACATCCCTGCAACAAACAAATTAACAAGATTAATCATTTAATTAATAATCACTAATTAAACTCTAGTTCATAATAATTAGATATTAGTTTGATCAAAATGCGGAATATTGAAGTTACATTAACAAAGCAATCATGAAAGTGAAGACGGTTTAGGCTCGCGGCAATACGTGAATCATTTTGAAGAGCTTGCTGAATAACATTTCTCACTATGGAAGAAACATTGGGACATGTTTTGGAGTAGAAGGTTGAAGTCAATTGAGCATTTGAAGGATTAACAAGGAGTAATATTACCACTGCTAAAATGGAATTAAGAGTAGAACAAAACATGATTGGTTCGTTTCTTTCCTAATGTTGGTTTTAGATTTTGATATTTTGATGATATCTGTGTAACATATATATAATGAAGAATGTGTGTCTTCAATTGCTTTTAACTAATTTCCTTCAAGATGAAGTTTTTATTGGGTTATTACTTAGAACTATAAGCAAACTATATAGTAAAAAAACATAAGATAAGATTTTAATACTCATCATTAGGTACACAGGGGACGTGGAAAGGAAAATTCAAACCATAATGATTGACAGCATAATATAGTATCATTCTTGTGCTACAATTCCATATATCATCATAAAATGATTGGGAACATATATAAAGAAAAGTTCCACTTCAATATGTAACAAATGCTGAAATTGTTAGGCTGAACATCTATGATCGGAGTTTGATCTCTGCTCCCTCCATTTGTGTATGTGAGTTTACGATAACTTTGTCATTTCATCTATTGTCCAACACAATCTTCTCCATATAGTTTTTTAAAAAATGGATAATTTCAACAAAATTAAACTCCAAGATATTCAAAGACAAATCTTTTTTCGTTTATAAAACAAAGAGTAGAGCATAAAAAAAATACATATCTATGACTGATTGTAATAATTCAGTAAGACTTAATTTGTTTATCTGTGAGAGATATGGATTAAATTAACATGACAGTGACTATGATCCTACTTATAAAGCAACGTTTTAGCACAAAGCATAGAGTAAAAGCATAAAAAGATTGACTAACGACTAATCATTCAGTAATATATTGTGTATAAATCATATGACTGTGATACTCCATTCAAGAAACAAAATTTTCTATATATGGATTAAATTTCTGCTTTAAGCAATGTAAATTATATGTAATATGTTTTATAACAAAGCAGAGTAGTGATGCAATCAAGTAAGTTGCAAATTAATTTTCAGATAATGAGGTGACATATAAATAAAGTACTTATAAGTTAGAGAATTAACATTACCAACGAGGCAATGATTGATCGCCGTCATGCATGTTTCTTACGTTTATTGTCTATTCTAGTAGTTTTATTTTTCCTTTTCTATGATTAAGTTGCACTAATTAACAAGTTTAGCAAAGATTATGTAGCAAGACATTTTTTTGAAGATGTTCCTCTAAGCGGTACGAAAAGTTGAAAGACGTTTATCATGAGCCCAATTTTAAGCGGTACGTTAACGAGCCAAATGTTTATTGGGCCAAATTTCATGTATGAATACTAAAGACTGCATCCAACTTTTAAAAATTAAATTGTTGGATTTTTAATTTAATTGTTCTTTTTTTTTTTGAATTCTTTAACTTATACTCTTTGAACACATATTAGTAAGTCCATATAACTTTTATTTGAATGGTGTATAATTAAGGAGAGGGGTCATTCAAAAAAAGGAGAGAGGGTTTCTAATCAAAATATTCATGTTGGCATATTGAGTGAATGATAAATAAGAATTTTGTTGGTATTAATCATTCGATTCTTAAATGAGATTTAGATTATCTTCAATTGTTTTTGTTTAACGCTTTCTTCTTTAGGTACCGTCTCATGATTCCATTGTTTCTTAAGGATGTAATTTGTCATGTGTATCGTAAAGCGTGTCTTATTAATTTTGGGGAGCATGTAGTTCATTGTAGAGAGCTTCCAGATTTCAAATACAGACATGACATGGTAAGAGATGTGCTTTTTGATATTTTTAGGCGTGGAGAGATTTCAGTGAAGAAAGAGACATCAGTGAACTTTTTGACTAACCCACAACAAGAAAGGAGATCGACACTTCGACCAGCGGATGTTCTAGTGTACCGATGGATAATAGGGAAACATGTTTGTGTAGACCTGACTGGAGTTTCCCAGGACTAGGGGTTGAGGAGTTGGGGATTTTAGTGTTGATTGATAACCTTCAAAGCTGCTTCAAACAAAATGGTCAAACATGAACAAACATGTTCTAACAATCAGCACGTTTTTATACCATTTGTTTTCGATATTTTTTCTTTCTAGCACCTGATACTGTAGATCTTTTGAAAAAGGTCCAAAAAGGTTATGCATAACAATATCGTGTCACCTAAGTTTATAAATGTAAATTTTCAAATATTAAGTTTCACTATACAAAAAGGTTTAGCAGCACAGTTTGTTATTTGTCTACCTTTTATTCATGTGTAATATATATATATATATATATATATATATATATTTCTACAATCCACATTTTAAAATTTAAATTAAAAAAAAACAAGAAGAGAGAAATAAATTGATATATAGTTGAAATTATGACAGAATGAACAACATGAATAAAAGAACAAAAGATGATCCAATTCATTTTTATTATTTTTATTTTTACCTTTCTGATTCATAGAAGAAGCCAAAAGAAGTCCTAATAATCTAAAATACGGTCGCGAAATAAATAAAATTTGATTAATGATCTAATTTGTTTTTAGAAGAAAGAGACTCCATTATCTAGAGTTCTACTCTCTAGTCAACATTTACTTCATGCTGAAATCAAACTCAAACTCTAAATGATTTATTTTTTACAAATATCAAGCTCCAAGTCATATGAGTGCTTCCTTCTTAGGATTATTAGGATGAACTCATTAACGACGTAAATTGACTTTTAAATTGAATTACTTGGTTGATAAACAATAAATTTTGAGAAAGCCTCTTTAAGTACCATTCATTCATTAATTCATCATGGTAAATGCCAAACCGGTTATTACAAGAAGAAAAAACGGTAGGATAGAAATTCTACAAGTTGGAAAGTTCATCATCGTGGAGCTAAGGGCAAATTGAATTAAGGTTAATAATGTCTGTTTTAAGGAGGGTCCAGTTTGTAGGTCCCACAATCCCCATCTTCTTAAAAAGCTTATTTACAAACGATAACATAACATAACCCACTCTTTTTCCCTTTTATTTTTTTTTAATCTTAAAATAATAAATTAATTAACCTTACTAAGTGTAATTTTGTATTGTAACGCTTTCTTCCACACACACACACACCCTCCCATCTTCGTCGTACTCTGTCACTTTCTGTGTCTCACTCTTTCTCTCTCTTCCACCGGTTACCGTCTCTCCAAGTCATCCCCCACTCTTACACGTGCTTCCTCCTCCCTCACACGTGCCATCTCTCACCCATACAAATCCCCCTTCCTTTCTGTGTGGTGCAACATATCAAAAGTTAGAGAGAGAAACTCTAAACAAACACTCCTAACTCATGTGTGTTGAATCATCAATATATAGATACAATATTTTTACTATCTTGGTCTTGGCTATATAGTAAGACCAAATGGGTTTCCTCTTCTAAAACAAAATTTTCAATCTTTTTCTTTCTTTCTTTCTTTCTTTCTCTAAGCAAAGTCTTTCTTTGTATTTATTTTTTGAGAGTGAATCTCGTGAGTTTTAGCGTATAAGTTTTCATCCTTTTATTCAATTTGCACCGATGAGGATCCGTAAAAGACAAGTTCATTTCTCATCATCTTCTGATTCTATTTCTTCATCTTTGCATCTCTCAGATCCCAACCACTTTAACCAGTCACCGGTCATGGTGCAACTCGCTGAAGCTACAGCTACTACTCAACCTCATGTTTCACCTGCAGGTTCAAGTTTAGATCTTTTTCAGCCGTTTGATCAAACACTCCCACTGATCGGGAAACTAAACAACGGCTATGATTATCTCTCCGCCATCGAGGAAACTGGGGTACACAAACAACACAACAAGCTAGATCCTTTGGTAAGCTAAATAAACCGTTTTGATTTTTTTTGTTTTATTTAATAAATTTTTATTTTTTGTTTATTATGTTTAAAATTTCATGATTTGGGATTTTACAAATTGCACTTTTGTCCAATCTTTTATAAGTGGTTGCCCCTTGGTGTCAAATTTGTTTAATTATTTTTTTTTTCTAAAAAATTAAAATAAAATAATTTTACACCCAGAAAGGGTTCTTAGTTCTTACATGAATGGTTGATTTGATTTTGAAGGATGATAAAGTTAGAGGGGAAGGCAAAGAGAGTGGAGACTTTGGAGATAACAAAAGTAATCATATCAGGTGAGAATAAAATCAAGATGAAAACTTTTTTTTTCCTATCTTATTATTACATAAAATAGTAAAAAAAAGTTCAAGTTTTTAACCAGCTTCCAAAAAAAAAATTGTATTATTTTTTATTTAAAACTTTGCTATTGAAGGTGTTTTAATTAATAGTTTTTGTATATATATTATATATAATATATCCAAATTAAGCCCATCTCTTCTTTTCTCTAAATTTGGGTAGCTACCATTTTGCACTTGAGGTGCACTACTAGCTATAACTGGT
The DNA here is from genome assembly GCA_951804385.1 of Trifolium dubium. NCBI lineage: Eukaryota > Viridiplantae > Streptophyta > Magnoliopsida > Fabales > Fabaceae > Trifolium > Trifolium dubium. Next base: position 31,865,088 of record OX638072.1, on the reverse strand, counting down.
CCCCATCTATATATTGCACTTTGTTCCTCAACAATAATATTGCACTCCTATTTATTATCTTCATGTCACTTATAAATAATATTCCCTATATATATGCTGTAAATTTCATTATGTAGTATGTGATTTTTTGGTGTTTTTGGGTTTGCTTTATATCTTATAGCAAAGGAGACATCTTGGTTGTTTCTCAAGTCTTGCCATCATCAAGTACTTTTGTTCAAGGTAACAAAGATTACTAGCCACTAATTTGTTATTCCATGTATATATATATATGATATTGTCTGTGAATTATGAGAATGGTTTTATTAGAATTAGAGTTTATAATCATATGTAGATGGGAGATGGTATGAGGGAGAGAAAGCTATTCCCTTAAAGAAAAGGAAAGGAAGGTTAGAGAATATTGGGATGGAGAGTAATAATGATAGTAGTAAGAAAATGAAGACTAAGATGAAGACAAAGATGAATAAGAATTGTTCTTTGGGAAAAGATGATGAAGATGAAGGAAGCGAAACGAAAGCGAATAATATTAAGAAGAAGGTGACAAAAAGGGGAAGTGCACTAATGGAAGGTTCAAGGTGCAGTCGTGTTAATGGAAGAGGATGGAGGTGTTGTCAACAAACACTTGTTGGTTATTCACTTTGTGAGCATCATTTAGGGAAAGGAAGGTTGAGAAGCATGACTAGTGTTAGAAGTAGATCTAATATTGGATTTTCTACTAATGTTGCACCAAATAACAATGTTGTTGGTCATAGTCCTTCTAATTGTGATCTTGAAAAGAAAATCATATATGAGAATATTGATGTTGTTGATGACTTGGAGGACAATGATGATGAGGAGAAGCCTGTGATTGTTGCAAAGAAGAAAATGAAGCTTGGAATGGTTAAAGCTCGATCCATGAGCAGCTTATTGGGACAGACAGACAACAAGGTTGTTTTAGTTGATGAGAATAACAAGTAAGACTGAAAAATTACCAAGTATTATTATTACATGTATTTGAAGTTAATTATAAACAAATTTTAATGCTAGAATTTGTATTATTTTGGTGCTACTATGCTTAGCTCGTGCTTTATTTTGGTACGTTGTTATGTGGTGTAATATATAAATTGTGATTTTCTTAATATGAATTATGCTATTTTGGCAAAATAAATAAGTGTGAATGATGCTATTGAATTGGTGTTTGTTTTCATATTTGCACATTTTTTGTTACATTTTCCAACAGATATTTTAGTTTACCTAAGGTATCATATCGTGATAATGAATGTTATGTACATGTCCTTTTACCATAACTTTATCATGATAAATTTCATGTGAAAATTTATATAATTGTCAGAGACAAGAAACCGGACAATAATTTTACATGTATGTATGAATGAATGATTAACCGTTTCTTGTGGACTTTAAGTCATCATCCCATGCATAATGGTTTCTAACGATCTAGCTAGTTCACGCAAAATTTGTTGAAAATTTGAACACGTGATAGAAGAAGATTATATATCTTTGGACTGGATGATATTGCAGTGCAGATTGAAAAGTTTGTTAGTTACACATTTGTAGTGCTTCGGCATGTGCATTGTATTTATATCTACATGCATATAGGTGTGGAATTATTAGTAAGTTTTAAACATTTACCTCGTTTATTTGCTTTTGTATTTTATAGAAATCTACATGCATGTATAGGTGGGATTTACTGTTCAGTGTATACTTAGCAGTTATGAGGATTTTTCTACACTATGATAACTTGGAGTTAAGTTATGTGGTGAGCACTAAGCAATAATGGACTAGAACTATAGTACTAGTCAATTTATTTGATCTAAACATTCATAATAAAGCATATAATTAACAAATAAAAGTATGTCGTGTACTCGTGTCCATAGAATAGAGGATTTGCATTGTATTCCAAAATTCTATTCAAACATTACAATGTGAAATGTGTATAAAAATCATTTGCAGAAGTGCAAGAAAACACCAAACACAAAGGTAAATGTAAGTTTTAGAACCATATTGAATTATAAATATTTTGACACTTTAATCCATTTATAAATTTGATTCGTTTTCATTTTGATTTTATAAATTACAAATATGTGTAAAATTGAAGAGATTAAAATCGACAATATTTTTAAGAGACTGACCAAAATATCTAATATTTTTAAATTAAGGAACCAAATAGAAATTAAGAAAATAACTTCTTTTTTTTTTGGGGGTACAGAAAATAACTTAATATACTAAAATAAAGTCTTCAAAAAATTTGAGAAACAAAAAGTGTAATAAAAAAAAGTGTGATAAAATTAAAACAACGGAGAGTTGAGTTTAGTAAAAAAAGTTAGACTACACATACTTCATACTAATATTTATACCAGTCTCAATATGCATCCCATATTTTACTCTCTAAAGCAGCTTTGGTTCTTAATTGTAAGATTGGCATTATCCAATTGGTACAAATCCTAGAAAGAAAAGCAGTTGGAATCTTGGTGATTGATTAATTACGGTCCCTTTCAAGTATAATAAATTTTCAACTTGAAACTCTCTTTAAACATTTTTGTGGATAAGAATCTATCCAATATTGATTCTTCAAACAGCTTTACATAATAAATATTTCGACAAAAAATTAAGTAAAAATATTTGATCTATAAGTAAAAATATTTTGACAAAAATTAATGTATTTGATTCAAATTTTAAATTAAATACATTAACGACAACTAATTTTTATTTATAATTTAAAACGGAAAGAGTAGTTTATATATTGTGTGGAAGTCACTAAAGTGCAAGTGCAACACATTTGGCTTTGTATATATTTAATTTACATGTATATATAGGTGATTTGAAACAATGCTATATGTATAATAATACATTAATTAGTCAACAAAAAATGCTATATGTATAGAATTTGATGGTTTATTGTGTGGAAGAGAGATATATGTGATGAGAGAATAGGCATTGAGAGCTAAGTAAGGGGTGAGTGAAGCTAATATGGAATTGGAGCCAGCTGTATTGTGGTGTAGGTAGCAATATTGGTAGGCCAGTGGTATTTTAAAATGGTTAATTTGTGGAAAGGTTTAAATAAAGGTCATACATACATATATAATGCTTGAAAAAGCTAATAAGGTTAAACAGAAGTGATCTCTTGATAAGCCTGGCCATGGGGTGGGGGCATAAAAATGCCTTAACTCAAAAGATTATTTTATTTTTGACTCAAGAACTTGGTATATAGGTTGTTAAAATTGCATTTCTTTTCATTCTACTACTACACTATTTTCTTTCTAACATAGGTCTTTGTGGTTGAGTTTTGAGGTCCATGTAATACGATCAAATATTTTTTCTATTGAATGCTCCTTTTTTAAAAGAAACTTATACTAGTGGCAATATAGGAGCAACATAGTAATAGTAGTACTATTTTATCAAATGAGTTTATATATATCATTGAAAAATGAAAATAAATATTACAAATTAAACACAATGTTTAGGAAGAAGTACAAAGTCAACCAAGTTATATACACTAATGTAATGCACTTAAGTAGGTAGAAAGAAAAGTCAATTATATGATAGTAGTATGACTTAAAAGAACAAAAAAAAAGATCCTAATTAAGTAGAAGAAATTTTTGGAAATGGAAAATAGGTGTATTGTATATACAATTGTAAAATGTTTCGAAAGAAAGATATAAAGAAAGAGAAACATAAGGTTGGCACTTGGCACTATAACAAATTTGTAGACTTTGAAATCGTTAAAATAGAGCTTTTTTAGATAATGTATATTGCGTGTTGTTTTTGGTCGTAAATAAATTATGGCATTGATGAATAATTGCAATTCACATGCAAAAAAGTGCTTGTCATTGGTTGTAAACTTGTAATGGTTTGAAGGTAACTTTTCTTTTGTATGCAAAAGAAAGGCCACTTGTAAAGATATAATTAATTAAAGATATAAAGAAAGAAAGGGCAAAATGTAGCTTAAGGTTGATGTGATGAGAGAGGGGCCAAGTGAGGGTATTGTATTCAAATAGCATGTGGCTGAACGGCCCACCATAGAGACACCAAAAATGACATGTTTCACTTTTAAATACCATATAGTAAGTGAAAATTAATCAAGTTTAATTGAGACCCCAAAGTTTATTTTATTTTTATTCTATATATTTTATTGAAATAATTTTATTAAAATACTTTGTAGATAACTTTTTTGAAGTGTTAACATAGTTGGAATTCTTAATTAGTTGTTATTTTTGTACAATCTTTATAAGGAGAAAAAAAAATGTCACCTTAAACTTGAGATACAAAACATGGGTTGTTCCCTTATAAGAATTTTCTTTTGCAAGATTTGTTATTTTTTACAAACTTAAACATTGTTCTCTCTGTTTTAAAGTAATATTTATTTTTTAAAATAAATGTCAATTTTAATATTTAATATATAATAATAAGGATGGTTTATTTTTTATTGTCTATTCTAAACTTAACCACATAATTGTTAGACTTATATTCACCTACATCGGTAGATCCAATACAAACAACCCATTTGTTGCCACAGCCAAGCGTCCAATAGAAGCATGCGATCCGTAATTTATAAAGAGCATAAGGCATGTCGTTAAGAATCTAAATTATAAAATATTTATTTGAAAGTAGTGTACTTAATCTTTAAAAAAATTAATTTTAATTTTTTCAATGTATAATATTTATTTTTGGTTGAAGGCCTCCAAATTGTTAGCAAAACACATTTGAAAAATTGCTAGCGAAAATTAAGGTTAGGGATGTCAACGGGGCGGGGAATGAGCGGATGCTGTTTCCCCGTTCCCCGCCCCGCCCCGAAAACTTTTCCCCGCCCCCGTCCCCGATCCCCGCCGCGGGGGGAAATTTTCCTCCATCCCCATCCCCACGGATCTCCACAGTATCTTCGGAGCTCCGCGGATATAAAAATTAAACAAAATTGTTATGCATTTTAATCGAAAATACGATACTAATGTCTTTTTTTTCTTACTTTTTCTAAAAAAACCTAAATATTTTGTATCTTTCATTTTTTTTTAAAAAGAACATTTTGCACCAATAACAAGAAAATGCAAAAACACTTTCTAATATTTATTTTTGTCAAAAAAATAAATATCTAATTACACTTGTTGTTACCATGCATAATCATAATATTTATGACGTATTAATTATTATTTTTTATAAAAAAATACACATAAAGTTATATAATTATAAGTTATAAATATAATTTGAATAATATAATCGGGGTCGGGGAATCCGCGGTGGCGGAGGGACATTCCCCGTTCCCCGCCCCGAATTACCCACGGGGGGGTTTTTCCCTCCATCCCCGTCCCCACGGAGAAAAAAATTCGTCACTTCGAATCTCCGTACGGGTAATCCCTACAGATAATCCGTTAACATATACAAATTGACATCCCTAATTAAGGTGAGAATGACATGGATAAAAAATTTATTAGAAAAGAAAATTTAATCATGATGAACTTATCATATACTACCACTTTATCCATCCTTTTAGAAAAAGATGGACTTTTTTTTTTTTGAAGGAAGAAAAGGATGACCTTGCCATATATATATATTGATAGATTTTTTTATTTTTTTTGCCTAAAGTTGAAGATACTTATTAATATGTAGATTGGGTTGAAATTTGAAACTAGCTTTGAATTTCTAGTGGTGGTTTTTTTTTTTTTTAATTAAGTGGTAGTTTGTTAAATTCTTATTATATAAGATAAAAGAAAAAAGATAGATATTAAAAGATATATTTAATCGTAACTTACGGAGCAAGATATTATCCAAATCTATCTTTCCCACACTTCACTATTTAAGAACTATAGCTCAATCAAGTTTAACCAAAACCCTATCACCAAAACACAAATCAAATCGCATTCACTCTTAAACCGTCTTTGTTGTCTCTCCGATTAATATTCCTGCCATGTCTTCTCCGATCATTCCTAACAACCTTCCATTCCCCCCTGCCTTGTCTACATTCACCCCATTCATCCCTCCGATCACAATTCCCGGCAAATCAGATGACAATGTGTTCGATTGGTATACGATTCCACCTTTTAAATCGGATAAACCGATGCAAAAAGTTCAGAAAAAATCTTCATACCAGTATCAGTTATCAACTTGGCAATCTTTGAGAAAAAGCATTACCGGACTAATCGAAGAAATCACCGCGACAAATCTCAAAGATATAATTCCGGAATTACTTGAAGTAAACTTGATCCGCGGAAGAGGAGTCTTCTGCAGTTCAGTTATCTTATCTCAGATGACTTCTCCGGCGCTTACCGAAGTGTTTTCCGCACTTGTTGCGGTCGTAAATTCTAAGTATCCTGAAGTAGGTCAGATTTTCTTCAAAAGGATGGTTTGGCATTTCAAAAGAGCTTATCAGAGGAATGACAAACATCAAATACTTGCTGCTGTTAAATTTATAGCACATTTGGTGAATTGGGAAATTGCTCATGAAACTATTGTTGAAGAGATACTCAATGTTTTTATTGGAAATCCTACTGATGATAGCGTTAAAATCGCGGTTTGTTTAGTGAAAGAATGTGGTTCTTGGTTGCGTGATTTTTCACCTAGAGTTTATTATGATGCATTTAAGCGTTTTGATGAACTTTTGTATAAAGGTGAAACTAGTAAACAAGTTAAGCTTATGATTAAAGGGTTATATGCTATAAGAAAATCTAAGTTTCAAGGTTATCCTCCGGTTCGGCCTGAATTAGACCTTGTTGAAGAGGAAGATTGGGTAATGCATTCACTCTCATTGAATGATGACTATGATCCAGAGTTTGGGCTTGATGGTTTTACAGTGGATCCGTATTTCGTGATGAACGAAGAGCTTTATAAGGAGATGAAGAAATTCGTAATGGACGAGGATACCGAGAGTGATGAGGACAGTGACTCAGACGATGAATCAGATGAAGATAACAAGGAATCTATGCAGATAAAAGATAAAACCGACGCAAATGTTATCGATCTTCAACAGACAAATTCTGATACTAAGAGATCTCATTCAGCAGAGTCAGATTCGGCTAATACTGATGAGAATGCTGAAAAACGTAGAAGAAATTAACTCTAAGTTAACTTAGCTTCCCTTTTTATTAACTGTTGAAACTTCAAAATTAATTAGAATCAGATTCTGTTGATGTAGAGGGATGTTCAGTTTGTTTTATCAATAGTTTGTTCTGTTTGGATTGCTTTATCTATCTGGTTTATTTTAATTTGCTCTTGTCTTCTTGATATCATATTTTATATTCATTTTATATATATTTTTTTGTTGAAAAATAAATAATACTTTGATTATTGAAAGCAAGCTGTTATCAGATTATTACTACTACTACTACTACTACTGTCTCTTATCCTGAAAAACTTCTGCAGTAAAATATTCGCATCGAAATCAATATTGTGCAATATAAGACTAATGCATTCACAAAATATTACTAATTTGTTGCAGTATAAGAATAAGAATAAAATTTACAAAGTAGTACTTTGTAGAAACAAACTTGACTTGAAGTATTATGAGACTTGTGGGACTTGCATTTAATCAAAATCTATCTTTCAAATTTGATGAAATTTGCAAACAAATTTGTTCACAACTCTCATATATTTTGTGCTTCATAAATAGTGAACCTTCAAAATATCTGTGCTATTGCTAAAGGCAACAAGTTAGCAACTTCCTCCAACCTGAATTGTTGTTTCTTTCCTGCAAGCATTAAAAATATGACATAAATATACTTTTGTGTGTGTGCCAAAAAAAACCATGCAGTCGACCCAAGAGCGCTTAGATGAGATGACACGAGTCTCTTCTAACTTAACCAAAGTCTATGGTTCAATCTCTGGCTTGGACATGCAATAGTGTTAAAACTCTTGGGTATAGTTTGTCACCCATCTGGGTCCCACAAGGCTCAAGAGATTAGTCTCTGCAGTTGCCGCAGAGAATAATCAATTTACATAAAAAAATGCATTCTCATGAATTTAAGAAACTTAATTACAATAGTTCCTTTTGGATATTAATTCCTATTTGAGATATACATATCAAGAAAAATTCTATTTTTCACAGTTGAGCAAATGATTATATATAGAATTTTTATTTTAGTTTTTATATAAAATAAAATGCTTTAAGCCAAATACAAAGCACTAGTGTAGGTGAACTTACTGATTCTGCTATGCTTGCTGTTTGATCTTTAACAGACCACTTAGCCAATCTTTCTTTAGGATTTTTCACTACCACTTTGTTACTTGATTCTTCAAAATCACTACCTCCTTTGAAAAATGCTGCATTCACCTTCTTGTTGTGTGGATGATTATTTAGCCAATAATTAACTACACCAATTGATTCTTCTTTACCTTGTCCTGAATTGCTTGATACAACACTTCGGCTAATATAATCGCTATTAACTTCTTTCCGTACCTGATTTCTATGATCATGATTTGTTGAATAAGACTTGTTCAAATCTATTGAAAAATATGAATCACTAAATTGTTGACTTGGTGATAATGGACTTCTATCATCAGAAAGAGGAGTCATTTTATCGCGAAGCGGAGTTTTTCCTTCCAAAAATTCTGAAGAAACAGAATGAGTACTTATAATTTGTTCTGTTTCTTGTAATTCAAGTTCCACAATCATGCTTTTTCCATCACTTGTGCTATGTTTTTTCAATGGACTAAACAATTTCTTATTCCAACCAGAAACTGCACTCTCATTTCTAATTCCACCACCAATTTTCTGTGCCACCAAATTCATAATCTTATAGTTATAATCATTCCCTTTTTGCTTTAACAAATAAGGCTCTATGTTTTTAACTGCACAAGCTATATGTATATCAAATTCACACATGTTACACCTATAAAGCCACCCTTTGTAACTAGGTTTGTTATTGTTACACAAGTCACAAAAGAAATCATAGGGTGGAGAAATTTCAAGCTTTATTTTGTGAGGATGTTGTGTGATTGAAAGCGATAGAGGAAGCGATATACATAGAGAATGAAAAAAGACGTTACATTCAGAACAGTGATAGCAGAAACCAACGACATGTTGCTTACAAGCCATGCAGTTGAATGTGGTTTTTGTAGCATTTGATGAAGGTATAACGATGAGGAATAGATCATGGTTTGGATGTGAAGGATGGTTTGTGATTAATGGTGTTTTGTAACAAACATTGTGAAGATAGAAAGGACAAGTTTTGCACATGTAGTAATCTTCATCATGTGTGATACTTAAGTTGCATCCAAAGCACTTTGTGTTTGTTATGGAGGGTTTGGTAGTGTGTTCCAAAAGATGTGGATGGCTAAAGTGGGAAACTTGTGAGTGTTTTTCTGCAGAAGCCATTTCTCTTTTTGTGAAAGTGCTTCAACAATAGAAAAGTTCCCTTTTTCTACTGTTTTTTTCTTCCAAAGCATTTGATGATGATAATTGAACATTCCTAAGTTTTTTACAGTCCAACTTTCTATATTAATTTTGTCTTTTTTTGTTGAAAATAAATATTCTTTTGATTATTGAAAGCAAGGTTTTATGAAATTATAATTATATTGTCTCTTGTGATTGGTGCTTTTCGGAGCTACCTAAAAGTAAGTATAATGCATGTTGGGGTGGGGACATATGGCTGATTCTTGGAAAGTCCGGAATTGTAATGTTAAGTTTGTCATTTTGTCAAATTGAGGTTAAAAGAGCCGGTAGATTTAGATGCTGTGGGGTTATAGGCTTACTAGTATTAGTTTACTTATTATAGCCATTTTTTCACCAATAAGGTATCTCCACCAAAGTAATCATATTCGAGATTCTTTCGCGAATTAAATGTAGGTCTTCTCTCGGTTGAGATTCGAACATTAATTTGTTACGTTTTGAGAGTCTACCATTTTGTTAGATGAACTTTTGTTGATAGTTATTACAACCATATCTCTATATTATAATATCTCTTTATATTTAATCTTCTGAAGAAAATTGGCTCTAGTGATTCAGAGTTTGACTGACATATGAGTAAAGTCTTATCAAAAATTGTTTCGGTTAATAATTAAACTCGAGTTCTTAACTTTAACAAAAGTTCATCAACAATTTAAGCTCAACTATATTAAAGCCCTTTTTGTCAAAATTTGCCATATAATCTTCAAAAACATTTATTATTGTACCTTCTTTTTTCATTTTTGTCACACCAAGAATTTTTTTTGTGAGAACAGGTACATTGAACTGCTTGAGACTTTAAATTTAGCTGAATATATTCAATAACTTGGTTTGTTAGGTATTGTCTCTTCATAGGTTTTGAAACATGAGTACTCTTATTGGTCTCTATTTTTAAGTGACTAATCATCATTTCTTATATTGCTAAATTTAAATGCAATCCACACGATAATTACTCTTCTTATATTGCTGTAATAATTCAGACTTGATAAAAGATACTACTCATGTTGGCCTTTGTTTGTTCAGACTATGAGAAGACATAAAAAAAACTTCAAACTGAAGATCCTTTCATTCAACTATGAGAAGATTGAAAAGTCTTGTTTGTGCATGACATCACGTACACAACAAAAAATTATTTCCAGAAGTCTTTACCTAACACACTCAACTATTATTGATAAAAATGAAAGCAAAGAAACCATGGAAACATAAACTAAACTCATGGAAGTGAAAGCTATTTAAATTTGATTATATTTATACATAAAAAAAGTTGATTGAAAAATTCAAAATTGTCTTTACACTATGTTGTATGCAACCATTTCTTAAATAAGAAGGTATGCTACAGTCCTTTCAGCAGTAACAAACAATGACATTAGTGTGTATACAACCCTTGGTAATAATCATTAGGATGAAACTGATGAGACAACCTCGTCATGCATAATCAATCTGCACCGTGAGGTCTAGCACACCAAAATCATGATATAGACGATGCACAAATTCTAGTATTGGCCGATCATCCACCCCTTTCTTTACCTGTCAGCATGATGCACTGCAAGTCAGCATCTAAAGTACAGCTTACTCAATGCAGAAGAAAAGGAAACATGCTGAACAATAAAAATACAAAAAATTGAAAATCATATGCAGGTCTTTACATAAGAGATTGGCATTTTACTTTTGTGCGCTCCGGTACAATGTGAGAGGGTTGTAACCATACATATTTGTTTAGGCGGCTTCTACGGTATTTATAGATGGTATGCTGTACATGAGGTTAATTCTGTATTTTAAAAGTACTTTTACATTCGGGGACCATGATTGTGGTGGAGTAAGGGTTGGTAATGGAGGTGTGCTTGGAAAGCGACAAAGTTTCAAATTCTAGTAAAACTCGTTTTTATAATTATTGTCCAATGTATTGTGCATTACTTAGTATACACACCATATACAAACTTATATTAAGATTTGTCTACAGACATATATTTTATCCTAATATTTAGTCAAGTTTGAGATTTTGCTCTGACCAGTTGTATTGTAGTGGCAAAGCGAATGATAACAAATATATATTACCTGTATTGTCAGTGACCCAACGACATGACCAGGGACCAATTCCCAGAAACGAGCCTGGGAGACTTCAAGTATATCTTCGTGGGCAGAAATCTGAACAAAATGTAAAACACTATACTTTAAGAAAGACGCATAGACACATTAACAGATATCAAATTATAAATGCTGAATTTAAATAGTATACACGAAGAAAAAAAGAAGTAATAACCTGTCTCAAACATTTGGTAAAAGCAGTTGTCGGGATGCTAGGAGGTGCCATTTGGAGCAAGGTACCACCAGTTGCCCTAAAGAGAGGCAAAACTAGAGTAAAAACTGCAACAGAAACAAGTCCCAAACATAATACTTCTGCATTCTCAACCCTATAAAAAAAGAAAACAAAAACAAGTTAAATTACAATAACTGAAGAAATCGGTTTAAGAGACTCTGAATAAAATTCATTTTTCCTCGAATGTTTTTTTTTTATTTTTTTTATTTTCACCTATCTCAAGACCAAATGGACATAAAATGAAAGGTATTTACCCGATGGATAGTAACCAGGAAGCCAATATCAAACCTGCACTGAGAAACCATTGAAGAAATGCATCAAAATTGATTATTTGAAAGCGTGTTAGTATGTTTGTCATACATATGGACAATAATAGATAAATTCAAGCACATCTACCTGCGAATGGAATCTGTAAGAACATGCAGAAAAACAGAATGGCAGTTCATATCTTCTGCATTTCTGTAAGCTGTAAGATAAATTCCAGATGAGACAGATAAAAGGTCAATGCTCAAAAGGAAGTATCAAAACACTAGGTCTAGCATCTCAATTGAAACAAGGAAAAGGTTAAATCAAGTGAATCTTAATGATACAACAGCTACTGACCAAGATTTATTCGAGCATAGTTCCTGAAGAACCACACACCAATGAGATTCACAAGTAAATTGGTCACTGCAGAAACAATCAAGTAATGCCTACACAAGAACACAGTCATCAGAAATAATAACTTCTGATAAAAATTCAAGAACCAAATTGTTAGAATGAAAAAAAAAATTAGACGAAGGAATCACTTTTGTTGATGAAAGTAACAAAATTTACATATATGTGATAAAGACTGCAGCAGAATCTAGAAATTATAATTCCAAAGAACCATAGATCTAGAAACCACTCGTTCAAAATTCTAGCCATTTATAACAGGCATCTTAAGGCAGGGTATTTACTAAGTTTTTATATATACATTAATCACTTTTTTACTAAGTTTTTATATACACATTAATATTTATTAATTTAAACAATAAATATTATTACTTAGAAATTTAATTGGGAACAATATCTGTATTAGACAATCTTTTTTGACACAAATATTAAACAATTAGTAGTCTTAGTTAGAATTAGAAAATAGAGACACAAGAATATATACATAATGCAAAAGAATAGACAAGTATGCTATAATAAAAATATGTGCGATTATATACCAAATCCACTAGATTGGCAAAATGGCCAGGACCTTTTCCCATTAAATTGAGGTCAGGAGTTCGATACTCTTTGGCCTTGCTTTTTGGCTTAAAGAAACCAAAAAATTGAAGAATTCAAGCGCGCGAGACAAAGAATCTTCTGGTCAGAGTGCAAATTGAAAATTCCAGAGGGTGCAAAATTGAAATAAACAGAATAATCGGTTCAAATTATGAAAATCCAGGGTGTGCACCAGCACCCTCTCACACCTGATTGGATCCGCCCCTGGTTTCTGTGGCCTTATCCAGAAGTTAATTTTGTTATTTAACATTTTCTGTCTATTTGGTATCTTCCTTTTGGGTGTGATGCGTACGCTAGGAATGTTAGGTGTCTGTTCATATGATTTGCTACTTATTTTTCACCTTCTATTATTTTCTTTTTTATTATTTTCACCTACAAAGATTGGCCCATTTGGCAGAAACATTAAACCTTTGCTCAGTCAAATCTCCAATCATCTATTGCTTGAATTTGCTCTTAATCCATCAAATCCTACATCCTAACCCTCACCATAGTGCATGCAAATCAGTCATGTCCACACATATCTCATGAATCATCAACTCCCCTAAATCAAAATCTTGCTTCTTTGCAACACAGGTGCATAAATAGACTACTAAAGGACTAAAATAAAATATATCAAATAACTGGTCTAAAATAGAAGGAAATTATGTCCTTCATTTCATTCATCAATATAATTTCTTGTGTCCATTCAGTCCATTCTCTCAGAATTATCTCTTCGCTTTTGTTTCAGCTATCAAGTTCCATAACACAATTCTCTTAATATCTAAAACACAATGTCAAATCTTTTGTTGCCGGATATGTACAAATACTTGATAAAAGTAATATAACACAAACAATCATTGCGAGTACAAACTTACTTGTGTTCTGATTCATCTTGTATAAATGCATGAAGTGCTTCAACTGCTAGGGAGAATGACATAAACAAAAGAAACAGCTGTCTACACATGCAATCAAAGAAGAAAATTCAATATATTAGTTCATATAATGATGGAATACACCAAACAGGAGAGATAAAAATGGATGAAGTTCACCACAGTGTACTTAAATCAAAATCATCCCAAATTCTTTTAATCCCATACAAGTGATCCCTTCAGGACACAATAAACATTGTAATATCCAAACAAAAATAGCATTTGTTATCTGTTCCTTTCAGCAACTCAATTCAAGGTTACATATCAGATTTTATTTTGTTTACCGTTTATCAAGTGGTAGCAGTTAGATTTGAGTGTATACATAATGTAACAACAGTACCTGAGATTTTAAGCAATGTTATTATAAAAAAGTTGTTTTATAGATATTTTAGTAAGAGATAAAATTTTAAGTAAACATGTCAACAACGTTAAGGGAGGTAAAAGACATAGAAAGCCTGGTCTGTGACCTACCAAGACCAACTATCTCTTCAGCGTGAAATACACATGTATCATAAGAGGTAAAAAGAAATGGATATTGTTTAAACGGTTATTTATTTTACTATCTGAGCATCAAAAAGTAAATTGATGACAGACAGCATCAGGCAACCATTTCACAATGATACAAGGTAACAACTGCAGCAGAACATGAAAAGTGGAATACTTACAGCATTTGTAAATGCAGACAAAACTTCTAATCTTTTATACCTGAAATTAAAGTACATCAATAAAACCATTAACAGGATTGAAATGATTAATCGAACAGTAAACAACAGTTTCAATATTATCTTTAGTGACAAACATGCAATCAAACATATCCCCTCTATTCTACCCCACTGCCTAATACTTTTACATCAAAATTCAGTTACAAATTAAATATGTTTATGTAATTGTACCTACAAATGGTCCTGCATTGTACAAGACAATACACAAAACAAAAATCTCACCCATAAGTATAATCTCCATCAGGTTTTTTCCTAGACGCACCCATAACAAACAACGAAAACGTGAGAAGACCACATCCAAATGTCAAGTGAACAGCATCAGACACCAAACCTGAAAAGGCATGGTTATAAATTGAAAATTCAGCAAGAGATTCAATTTTCATCTTAGAGTTTAGACTTATCTTATGACATAAACCCATATGTAATTTTAAGAAAACTTACACATATTTTATCAGTTATTTGATTTCCAATTTATTTTCATAGCTTATTTTGATTAACTAACTCATAGAGCTCAAAACCCAGCATATTCAAAGTTTATATGCAATTTACTCTTGTCTTTCACTCTTTCTCCATGTAAGAAACAGCTTATGTGAGATAAGCTCTTAAATGATGAACTCTTTTTTACCAAAGCATCATTTTTTAACGATGAATCAAATTACCCTATTTGAACAAACAACTTAATTAAACACTACGCAACGCTTAATATAGTAAGCTATTTCTACTATAACAAAATCATGTAAGCTATAAGCTTTTTTATAGCCATGTATGAGAGCTTATGAAAATAAGCTGAAAACAACTTATAGACAAGTCATAAGTTGTTTTTTTATAAGCTCTTTCAAACAATCCTTATGCCACTAGATAAACTTAAACAATTCAATCCAAACATGAAGCAAACAATTGTAATAACTAAAAATCAAAAATTCGTTGGATGTCGAATCTTACCAACACGACCGGTGAAGAGACCAATGAGCAATTCAACAGTAGAGTAAGCAACATTAAGAGAAATCATAAAAAACAATCTCTTGGTATACCTATGACCAGACCTAATATTTCTCAAAATGGATAAAACAAAAGACGAAAAAGACAATCTTTGCAATGACCCAGAAGCTTTTTCATCATGACAAGACCAATAATGGTGATGGGGTCCAGAAGAAGGGATATCTATGCTTGAATCAGTTCGTGAAAGAATGGGTTTTCTGATACCCAAATTGGTTGAATCGGTTGAAATCGGTGTGCGAGGTTGTTGGAAAGAAGCTTGACGAGAAAAAGCGAATCTTCGATCGTTGGGAGTGAAACCGAAATCATTGCCGTTGAGAGTTTGAATGGGTTCCATCGTCATAAGGAAGAAAATGAAGATGAAATTGAATTGATGAGATTTTTGGGTATGAGATTGTGATAGTGATTTGAATGTTAGAGAATGAAATGATGTTTGTGTTAATGAAACTGAAACTGAAACTGGAAGCTTCGCTTTCACTGTCGAAGAAGGTGCCGTGATTGAATGGTAGTAAACAAACTCATCATAAATCTTTGTTGTTGTTGTTGTTGTTGTTGTTGTTTTTTGGTCAGGTCTTTGTTGTTTTTTTAACATCAATATTGGTAAGAAGTTTTAAAATTTAACAAATTTAAGATTAGTTCGTTTTTATCTCAAATCAAGTAAATTTTGATGATGATTAATTTTGTTGAAGGATATGTGAGACACAAAAAAATGATTTCTTCTTGTTTAATTGAATTTTAATATAATTAGAATTAGAGATCGAACTCGTGATCACTTATTTAAAAAAATAAATTTCTCAAAACTTAAATGTATTAAATATGTCACCAAACAATTAGAATTTAGAAGTCTTATTATCATTTAAAGCAACCATCTTGGAGAATTCTATTTTTAGATATTTAAAGGATCTCACATGTACAAATCAAGTACCTCTTTAAAAAAAAAATTAAATATTCCGTCAATAACTTTATATCATTTAATCTGTTATACTAATATATAAGAAGTGAGACTCGTTAAGAACAATATATAAAAATACGTGAAACTCGTTAAGAACTAAAAAAGATAAAATTTTTATTTAAGAAGTGATATCTAATAGGTACTCAAATCTCAAATCTGTTTTGCTTCAATGGTATTACCTAATAAATACTCAATGAGTACTTAATAGATATTACTATTGGAGATGGTCTTAGTAGTTTATGCAAAATATGGTACTCAACAAATATACAATATATTTACTATATAATAGTTGGTCTAGTGGTGATTGACGCTGTACTTGATGGTGAAGATCACGGTTCGATTTCATACAATTATATTTAAGAGAGAACTAAAATCGTTTGATGTCATAACTCATCCAAACTCAAACCACTAAGAGCATCCACATCTATATCCATACCACTCATGTGGGTGGTATAAATGGGTCCCGCCCAATATATTATATTACTTCACACATCTCAATTATTTATACCACTCAACTATACTTTCTAAATATCCATATCATTTCTCCAAAATATTAACATGGGTCCCACAAAATATTTTCATGCAATTAGAGCTGTCAAATGGGCCGGCCCAGCTTGCCCCGTGGGGCTCCGAACTATTGATGGGTCAGCCTGGCCCGACCCAATTTAAGTTGGGCCATGATTTCATGAGCCCGACCCTGCAAAAGTCCAGTCCGGCCCAATGGGCTTGCGGCCCGCTTCAATCCAATTTATATTTTTTTTCTTCAGTTTATTCGTTCTTTTTTTGATATATTAGTTATTCATCATTATTAATTTTATTGAGATATAATTGTATGCAAATGTAAATTACTAAAATTTTAGGTAAATATAATCATTTTTATTGAACTTACACGTTAAACTATGTTTTTTATAATAATTTTTTTACAAAAACGATATAAAAAGTTGGATAATGGGCCGGACCGAAGCCCGGAAGGCTAGCCCGGCCTGGCCCAATTATCACAAGGGTCAAATGGGCTTGGGCCAGAAAAGCCCAATTGCCTTTGGGCCAGCTATTTTTGAAGCCCTAACCCGCCCAAGTCAGTGGGCTAATGGATCGGCCCGATAGTCCGGCCCATTTTGACAGCTCTACATGCAATGGCCATAGAATAAAATAATAATATAAGATATGAAAAGTAATGGAAAGCAATGGAATGGCACCGGTGCTATTAATGGATACGTATCCAAACAATATCATCCAACATAAATCAATTAGTGGTGGTTTTGCTGACACAGGTTCTACACTCTGCTGTAGAACCTTGCGATAATCATGCTCTAAAATTCAATTTCTAAAAAATAGAGAGTGAAAATTAAAAAAAAAAAAAATATACATACAACTGTTTTGGAAAGAGATTTAAACCTCTTGATGTTGGACTAATGAGTAATGCATCCTGTCTGATATATTCGTGGATTCGTCCCTGCCACTCACTTTCTCAATTCTCATTTTAGTTTGTTGTTTCTCCCTGCAATTGCATCCACTTTAACCTCTAACTACTAGCTTCACACCAACCGGTTACTCCCTCACAAGGTGACAAACAACGAGTACAATTCCAAACATAGATCGGCTATTTCATCATTCTATTAAGAGTAAGAGTTTATAAATAATAATCAGATAAAACTTTCTACGATCTGATAGTTCTAACTAGATGTAAAATGTTTCAAAGAAAAAAGCTTGTCAAATTAACCGTTTTATCGAAAACACTAGTGGTGATACAAAACTTTCTTTTGGATTAAAAATGTGGCCACCATGATGAGTCCCACATCGGTAATATTGGAAAGCACTTTGCTCTCCACCTAGTATAATAACGCGCTGATGAGATTAACGTTGTCATATGCCATTGTGCGCATCTATGAGATGCAAAATCCGTATGATTTGTATCCAAGTTTTTTTATTACTTTTTATTTCTTAGCATTTTCATTTATTAATTATTTGTTATGTTTGAAACCATATGATGAATATGGATTTACATTCTCACGACGGTCGTCTGAGTTAACTATGATGTATTGATCCTATATTTCTGATGGTTTCTTAAAATAAAACAACAATAATTCAACTATTTATGTATTTTTTTTACTATAGCAATCATAAACTTAGGAATTGGTACATGTAAGATTTTTATAGAACTTCCATTTAATTACTGAACATAGTAGTTTTACAAGGTTATTTGTCCGAATAAAACCTCGATGACATGCCAATGGGTTAAGTTTAAAATCCCAACGGTTCTAGAAGTTTGATAGAGTAAAGATCACTTTAGTGAACTTTGGTTGGTTGAGTGTGGATGGCACATTCTTGTCACTGCACTAAACAGCTTTCAAGCTTGCCTTCATTTTTTATCAGTATACAGCGTTAGAAATATGAAATATTCATTGCCATTTTTATCCAAAAAGTAGAAGTTCTCCATTCCAATCGGGTTTGCTCTATAAATAAAATGTCATTTCATCTCGATCCCCTGCAACTTGCATTTGAGAGTAGACTGAAATCACTTGATGTCAGAACTAGCTTCGAACTCTAGACTACCAAGGCCCCTTCCCCCAAAAACCAAAGGGTAAAAAAAAAAAAACCATTTCATATGTATCCGGCACCATGCACTTGTTTATCTTGAAATTACCATGAACTAGTTTTGGTAAATAGAAAACAATTTCAAGAAGATAAAATGAATTTCATTTATCTTGATGACCATTCATGTTTACAATCTTGGCAATGCCATTAGGCCACAAACAAGTCTCAGTTTTCTACAATAGCAACAGCCTATCAAAATAAGAACCCTTGAGGAATTTGTTTGCCATCATGAATTGCATCAAACACAAGTGACCCAATGTGTTCTGGTTGTTTCTTCAACCGAAACATTGTCTACATTGTGACAATGGTAAATTTAAGCTACGAATGTTCAGGTCTTTGCAGAAGATACAGCAATTTTCAGGCTAGCAGAATTTAAAAATTTCTTCTGATAACAATCTTCAAATATCCAAGCTTTACTGCAACCTGCAAAGAAATTTGAAAGATCACGATAAGCAACATGCTTGAGGAATTCTATCAAGTTTTTAGGAGTAAAATTTATGGTAACTTTATACTCATTGTAATGCACAAAAAAGCATATGAATATATTTAGCTCATTGTTATCATTTATTATGATCATTATTAATATTGCAATATAACATGGGGAACTAACCTGTTTATCGTGCCTCATGTATGCATGTGATGATCCAGTGTGTAGGCACGAATATCAGAAGGACTTGTACCCGGCCTAACAACAAATATCGAGACAAAACCAAAGTATCAGAAATATTTAACGAAAATACTAACACACAGGATTATGTTCACAAGAAAACACATTGATTTCATCAGTTTACATCTGCAAAAAAATGTGAAGCTGCTAGCCCAAACACATCCAAAGATGATCTATTTTTGTCCTAATTAATCTATATAGCATTATTAACATTTATACCAGGACAGACTGGACCATGAACCAAGTAGCCAACCAAATCAAACTAGTTGAGATGTACTGTAACTCGTAAACCAGGCTAATAGATTTCAGACCTAAATGAAAGTACACTGATTTTTTTTTCCAAAACTTAAATACTCCCTTGCTCCAAACCTATTAAGTATAATATTAAACAAAAGACTAAATTACAAAGACAAAGAAAACACATTCAAAGTTGTCAATGCTAACTTTATCCAAAAATACACTTAACACTCATTAAATGGAAGACGCTTGCATAGGGAGATGGATTTCTAGGTAAAACAAATTTCACAATAAATTACAAGCTATAAAAGGTGTACTATGTTTCTTATATATATATCTATGACCTACAAAATTTTCTAGCCAGATGGCATAATTTCTTCCTTCAAACCAAACCATGAATAAACTGAGAGAAAATGTCATGTATTTAGAAAGAAAAAAACCTTTTGTTAATGGTTCCATAGTGGAATTTGGGCTTGCCGGCCTTGATATCCTCAACATACTGTGGCCATGAGTAACAACATGAAACACTGTAAGAGTACGTGACATTAAAAAAAACAAAAAAATATGTAAAGTTCACACACCTGAAACATACCAAACTCAAGGTAACCACCATTGATGAAAAGGATAGAGAATTAAAAGGTATATCATCAAGTGAAAAAAGTTGGCATTCTGATGATTCTGGACCGGGTGAAAAATGGGGCTTCTTCAGCTTTGCTAAGAATATCATGTAAGTCTGCCACACACAAACATGTGATAATCAAGGTAAAAAACCTAATCAAGAGAATCAACAAAAAGAAACAGACAATAAAAAAAATAAATCAAAGTTTCTTCCGCAGTCCTCACCTGTCCAATTAAAGGAATGTCCAATTGAGCAAAGGGAGAAATTACTTCTACATCTGCATTTGCTTCCTCCCTTGTTTCCCTTGCGGCCCCTTCCAGTGCTGACTCTCCAATTTCCAAATAACCAGCAGGAAGCGTCCTTGTTGATACCAAAATATGAAATTAACATAGCTCACTGATGAAAAGAGATGCAATATTCATCATTATGATAAATTTATTAGCATTTAGATTATAATAGTTCGGGAAAGGAACTTAATCTGTACATAACCAGATACAATTAGAATAAGCAGTTTAATAAAATATTGATTCATACCAAAGACCATGAGATGGTTGAATATTCCTCTTGCAAAGAAGGACCTTATTATCATGTTCAATGAGGCAACCAACTACCTACTTTGCCAGCCAAAATCATGCCATGTTCAAAACAAAGTAATTAGTCATATAGTTGGTACAAAATGAATGAAAAAAAGAAAAGAAAAAAGTGCTGTGAAAAACAGTATACAACTACCACAGATTTATTTTCCTAACTAGTCAGAGAACACATCACAAAACAATGATACTCCTCTAGATCCTTATTTGTTTTGCAATATCAGCCTATGAGCCTATAAGACATCAACTAGATTATGCTTATTTACATAAGCTAGATTTAGAATTAGTTAATTTAAAAGCTCGTCTAGCTAAAATAGCTCTACTTTAGGTCATTTAAAATGTCTTTGGAGCCTAACCATATTGTGCTGAAATCATATATCTAAGCATATTATTAGCCTACATTTAGTGTTAAGCCTATAAGCTTATTTAGTGACGTCCTTGTGCATGATTTACAAATATTCTTACAAAAAGGTAAGATTATTATTATCATGTCTTAAACACCTACATACATGCCCCAGGAAAGTCTAGGTTGGAGAGTAAACTGGTCAGACTCTCAAATTTATCTTTGAATTTGGTATAAGGTGAAATGTTATCGAATGAAATAGAATTGAATATAATCCATTATTAAAAATCTAACTAGTCAATTCAATATTTCAATCCCACTCCACTCTACCCTATACCATTACCACCAATCCAAGTATCCAACACACCCTTAAGTTTGGACACCGACACGTCACCACGGCACGTTTACATTGAAATATAGTATCATTTTCTCAAAAAACTTATCCGTGTCGACGTGTCAGTGTCTCTGTGTCGTGTCACATGTATGTGTCCGTGGTTCATAGCTAGGAAGTTACCATTTTGGGATTCTGATAAGCAATCCTCTCACAAACTGTACATATAGCTCTCAACTTTTCTTCTCCGTCCGGTATATCATGCTTCGTCGAACCACCACACCACTGACAGAATTTAATACTTCGAACATTCCCCTACATTGTCAATTACCAATTATTATAAAAAATTCGGTAAAATTATTAAAATTTTGATGAAGTTTCATCAACAACAAAAAAAACAGAATAGTAAAATTGAGAACTCACGGAAGATTGAATCGATGAAGAAGCGCGAAACGGTGCGAATCGAGTGGTGCGAGGTGAGGGAAGGATGAGTTTGAGAGAATGATTATTAGGGTATGAAATTGGGGAAAGTGATGAGAATGAAAGAGAAAGAGAGGTTAGTGGTTTTAGATTGAAGCAGCGTTGGGTGACGAAACCGCATAGCTGAAGTTGGATTCCTTTGACCATCATTCTTCTTCTCCTCTGTCTGCTGCTCTGTTATTGGAATGAAGAATTTCTAATAATTCTAAGTTCAAAAATGTACTACCAAATATTTTTGGTTAATTATATTTTTAATTATTAGGCTGGCTTCAATTTTTGGTTACATATAGAAGGTGACAAACATACATGAATATTACATTACATTCAAAAAAATCTTGATTTTTTTCGCACATTTGATTAAGTTCATCGTCAAATGTAAGATTGGAGTTACCTTAAAAATGAAATAGTTGACAAATAAATTTAAAATTATTCCATATGAACGGACAACAAACTTTACCACCGAATATTTTGTATAACAAAACCCAAATATTTATATTAAACTTTTGTTTGATTCAAATTCATCTTATGTGATTATTACTCATTCTTCTTTACAATATTATTCTCATTCATGAAGTAAAATCAATTCCAAAACCATACATAATACAATAATTGATTTTATTTTTTTTAAGCATAATACAATAATCCATACTACACCCTAATCAAACCAACCGTAAGTTTAGCTCAATTGATTTGACATATTGCATAGAAGTATAGGAATTGGAGTTCGAACTCAGTATATATACTTATTAATTTTTAAGGAGTGAATTTTCTAGACACTATGCCACCTAACAAAAAAAATCAAACCAAAAGAAATTTCTTAGGGTTTAGAGATATCCTACTATATCATACTTCATTTGTAAACAGAAACTACACGTAAATACAAATATCAAATGAGTTAAGAGAGTTCATATCATACAAAGAAATTTAAACTTGTAAGTCTATAGGACTTCATCTTTTAGATGAGATACTTCTAGCTTCAAAACTTCTATTGAAAGTTGTCTCCATCACTTTAAGTTAAATCCTATATGGACATATTGCCGCCATTGAGATTACTCTTGTATATACAAAATCATACAAAAGGATAGAAAAGATTAATTTAAGCATTTTCAATCCTACTCAACCACAAAAATTATTCCACTTTCAATATATTCTTTATTATTCATTTTGCTTTCATTCTTTTTCATTTCTCTCTCATTTTCTTATGAATCCAAACAATATGAAAGATGGTTATGAAAACGTGCAAATTAAACTTACAATGAAACATACATGTTGCATGACCGTCAAAATTGAGGACATTATTAATGTGAAGAGTATGATTCTCTCAATTTCTCAAAAGTAATAGAGTTTTATTCAAATATATAGGAAACGGCACAAATACTCTTTTTCTTACGAAAAAGACACAAATACTTTGTATATATTTTCTCTAAAAATTATGTATCTTTTGAAAAATAGAAAGAAAAAAAATGTAACTCATTTTGTTACCATGTTAGTACATTTTTTTTTATGAATAAAAGGGGCAAAGCCTCGTGTTAGTACATGTTTAAAACAAAAGGAGGGAGGTCAACAGGGGACAAAGATTGTCCAAAATGTGACACCATGTTGTATGCTCGGTTGGCAGTTATCCGTTGCACGTCTTTGGGACATGGCAATGAAAATGCCCATCAACCATTGGATGTGATAGAAAACTTCATGAGTCAACAAAAGATTCAATCGTAGGGACAAAAATGAATGTTGAGAAGAACAAGTGTAAATGTAACCTAACACAGCAAACATAACACCCCAACATGTTGTTTCAAGTTTCAATAGTTGCAAACTGAATGCTGAGTTGGTAATGGCACGCACTATCACTTTTTGCACCGTCCCATGTATGATTACTCCCACTTCTACACCCACCAAAAAGTTGGAGTGAAAATTACACACCTCAACATGAAGAAAAGCTGCTTCTATCAAATAACTAGCCTCGTAACTTTTTTGGTGGGGTCTTTTTTCCTTTTTCCTAAGTTGTCCATCTCTTTTCGTTAGATCCAGCTCAATTAGTACACAATAGTTTTATGTTGATGTTGATAAGTGTTTTGCTTGCATACAAGTTGTGGTATGTAACGAATGTTATGTGACATTGAAGTAAGATAGCTTTGAGGTAGAAGCACAAATTAACTCATTAAGGGCATGTTTAAATTTCAACATCATTAGTAAAAATATTGAAATATGCCATTCGTGTTTTCGAAAGATTAAAAAAATGAATACTGATTCTAAAAAAAGGTTGACATTCAATAATTCACATAAGAAAAGGGTAACTACCTCTTATTGAAAAGGGGTTATGAATGATTAAGATTTAAGAGCGCCAATCAGGAAAATAAGAAATAAAAAGGTTGTTTATTGTAAAAGTGTTACTTTTGAAATTATTGGTACTTTAATAAATATACTGTGATTTCTATTGTCATTTTTGTGTATAGACAATTCAAAAGTAAGACAACTTAAAGTAAGGACTTTATACCTCCAAAAAATAAATAAAAAGATACTATCTAAAAAACAAAACCCTCTTATAAATTATAAACCCATTATAAAAGCCTTTAGAGAAAAATATAAAGACCTCTTAAATTTATTCTTATAAAGATGACAGTACAATAACTTTGCAATGTTTAATTATACACATGACAATCTTCTCTTCTAGGCTCGTTTTCGGGTAAGGAAGTGGTCTAAGAAGTAAAGAGAAGTTCATGGAAGTGGATCTTGGCTAAAAGGCAATGGAAGTATATGTTCTTTTTATTAATGCCTAATATTTCCTCTAGAATATATGATTAGATTTTGAAGTAAACTGCATCATTTGTTAATGGTAAGACTTACATGAATTTTACTTAATAAAAAAGTGAATGTTAAAAGAAAAAGAATGTTAGAATATGATCTTGTCCGACTAAGAGTGTCGATCAGTCGAAAGTACCACCGTGCACGGTTGTTGAAACGGAGGGGGTCGTACTTGCAGGGACTTCGACCCTCAAGTTAGTAGAGTATATGAAAAGTAGGGTACAAGTTAGAGTAAACGATACCCGTGCTATTGTAAGAATGACAAATATATATACAGTCTCCGGCGCTGGACCAAGACCATTGATGAGGGGAGAAGAATCCCACTCGCTAATCAATGACTGTCAGGACCTGGCTGATAAGCCATGACGAACAGTAAATGCTCATCATTCCGCCGTCGTGCGTTACGGTTTGAACACCGTTGAACACTGACTGGAGACAACGTGATGATCCGTTGCTCATTGGGCCTTCTCGTAGTTGGATCTGCTCGAAACTGGAGTGAAATGTGCTTGATCAGTATTGGCCTAGTGCAGAACACAGAATATAAATTGACTGAAAATTAACTATATCACAGATTCTCAGTCTTCATTAAACCACAGTAAAAATCTTATACTACATAGTTGTAGAAAAAAAAAAATTAAAATCTCATACTATATATAGTAAACGAATAAAAAAATTTCTACTTTTTTTTTTTAATTTGAAATTAATAAGTGAATTTGATGAGATGGTAAATTAAGAGATGCCAGGGAGAAGTGTCAAAAAAAAAAAAAAAAAAGAGATGCCAGGGAGAAAGAAGATGCAGAACTGGAAAGCAAGTAAAAGACCATAATTGCCAGCTATTTCCAACAAGAAACATGGCCCGTAGATAACATATTCTCAACAAACGATCACGATTAAAAGAAAATCAATTTGCATTTCATTTCACACAAATTTACATTTCCGAACCTTCCCTTTTTAAAACCAACAAACCGCGTAGTACCAGTAGTAATACCTTAACCCTCACTTCACAAACATTCACACACAAATTCTTCAACCAAATTTCATTCTCTTTCTCTTTCTTCATCAATTCAACAACAATGGCTGAATCTGAAGATATTCAACCCTTAGTTTGCGATAATGGAACCGGCATGGTCAAGGTATATACAGTTTCTTTATTTTGTAGCTCCTCTTTTACCGGTATCTGTTCATCTTGTGCAGAGAATCAGTTATTAATAATAATATATTTTCCGTTAACAAAATTTAAAATCAATTGATCTTCTTCTTGTATTATGTTTGGTATTAGAGTGAGAGTATCTAAGAATCACGGTGACTCACCGTGATTTCGTAGCTTCTGTCAAATGGGGGATCATTGTGATTCTGATACATCGACTGTGATACCAAATATGCACTTCGATCAATTTCAATAAATTTAATTTGCTGTTGTTGTTGTTGTTGCTGCAGGCTGGTTTTGCAGGAGATGATGCACCAAGAGCAGTGTTCCCTAGTATTGTAGGGCGTCCACGTCACACAGGTGTAATGGTAGGAATGGGACAAAAAGATGCATATGTAGGTGATGAAGCACAATCAAAAAGAGGTATATTGACATTGAAATATCCAATTGAACATGGAATTGTTAGTAATTGGGATGATATGGAGAAGATCTGGCATCATACTTTCTACAATGAACTTCGTGTTGCTCCTGAAGAACATCCTGTTCTTCTTACTGAAGCACCTCTTAACCCTAAAGCTAATCGTGAGAAAATGACTCAGATCATGTTTGAGACTTTCAATACTCCTGCTATGTATGTTGCTATTCAAGCTGTTCTTTCTCTTTATGCTAGTGGCCGTACTACTGGTAAATTACTTCATCTTTCATCTTTGCATCTATATATTTTGTTGTCTTTTTAATGTTCATTTCATTACGTGTTTTGTATGAATCACTGACACAGACACCAGACACGACACTATGATCGACGGATAAATAAACACAGATTATAATTTAAAATAGTGGAAGTGATTGAATGTAACCACATGTGTCTGTCAGTGTTACATTGGTATCAGACATCGACACATTTACCAAACGTTAGTTGGTCCTGTGGTGATTGTCGATGGACTTGGTAGGGAGAACCACGGTTTGATTCTCCACAACTGCACTTGAGAGGGAACTGAAAACACTTGTTGTAAGAACTCGCCCCGAACCGGATTAGTCGGCTCAGTGGGCTGGATATTGGCGGTGAAAAAAAAAGACACCAACACATTTCAGACACTTGATGCCTTTGATTGTAGGAGTCTATGTTAAGTACTTTTGTGTAATGAATGATGGATATGAATATGATTTGAAGGAGTAGCCATGTCATGGTAAATACATATGCCTTGGGATTGAAATGAATTGATATGGTGATTTTCTATGTTTTTTGTAGGTATTGTTCTGGATTCTGGGGATGGTGTTAGTCACACAGTTCCTATTTACGAGGGATATGCACTTCCACATGCAATTCTTCGTTTGGATCTTGCAGGTCGTGATCTAACTGATGCACTGATGAAGATTTTAACTGAGCGTGGTTACACTTTCACTACTTCTGCAGAGCGGGAAATTGTGAGGGATGTGAAGGAGAAATTGGCTTATATTGCTCTTGATTATGAGCAAGAATTGGAAACTGCTAAGACTAGCTCCGCTGTTGAGAAGACCTATGAGTTACCTGATGGACAGGTGATCACAATCGGTGCCGAGAGATTCAGATGCCCTGAAGTTTTGTTCCAGCCATCCATGATAGGGATGGAATCTCCTGGTATCCACGAGACAACGTTTAACTCGATCATGAAGTGTGATGTCGACATTAGGAAGGATCTTTATGGTAACATTGTCTTGAGTGGTGGTTCCACAATGTTCCCTGGTATTGCCGATAGGATGAGTAAGGAGATTACTGCATTGGCACCTAGTAGCATGAAAATCAAGGTTGTAGCACCACCAGAGAGGAAGTACAGTGTCTGGATTGGAGGTTCCATTTTGGCATCCCTCAGCACTTTCCAACAGGTGAAGTAGATGGATTTTGAAATGATAATTCAGAAAATTAATCTCAGATTTCATTTCTAACAATAAGTACAAGATATAACAAGTAGGATGAAACAACAAACGTGTTGTATTGATATGTTTAATGTGTTCATTTCTGATATATTGATATGTTTAATTTTCCATGTGCAGATGTGGATTGCAAAGGCAGAGTATGATGAATCTGGGCCATCAATAGTACACAGGAAATGTTTCTAAGTTCAAATCATGGAGCATGAGAGCTGGATCAAGGAAATTATTACATATACTTTGTACTACAGAAATACTATCTAGTTGGTTGAGGAACTTCCGTTTCCTATTCTTTTATCACGTTTCTTTGTGTTTTCATTCTTGGTATGTTGCGATGTAAGAGCATTAAAGCTAGCAAGATATGTGAGATTCAATTTTCCCCTCATTTGGTTGTAGAGATGTGTATTGTTACTGATTTGGTTTGTTTGAATCAACAAATCTTTTCATTCAAGTGTTCTGATTGACATAGTGATGTGTTTGATTTATAATAATTATATGATACGAAAAATTCATTGCTAATCACTTTCCAATCTTCTATCTTGATAATTTATGAAGCCCTGCAGTTCATAAGCCAACTTAGTAAACATAAACAAGAGAGATTAAATATCTGTAGTTAGAGATGGATATTTACAAGACATCTCATGATTCTGAGCACATTTATTTTTTTAAGAACGATAATTCTCCTTAGAAATCATAAATGTTTGAATGCAGTGATACATGCATATGAAAAAAATAAAGTACCATGAACTTTCAAATTAAGAAAGAGGCATTCAAGTCTAATAGTTGAAGACTCAAATAAATCTCTGGTTCTGCTGATAGCAAAGGTCCTGTAAAAGTTGAAGCAATGCGTTCCCATGGTTGGATTTTGAACGATTTCCTTTTAGTGAACGGTGCCCTTTTCATATATGCATATCATATACATTTGCTTGTCTGTCAAGTCAACAAGTAATCAGTAATGTGTAGCTTAGAAGTGAATCATCTAAATCAAACATTGTCGCCTGACGAGCTCAGTTCTGTTGCCTGGTGAGAATAGGCAGAAGCAAAGCAACAAACTATTTGCAGTTCTTTCCACACTAGGAATGAATCAACATCTTCCAAACTTTAGTAGTTCAATGTAGCACTCAAATAGTCAGCCTGCTTATAGTTGAAGCAATGACTAAAACAAAATTATGAAAAATGTTTAGTTAAAGAAGAAATTGAAAACAACACCTAATTGATTTCAAGAACTACAAAGTAACAACTAATTCAAATAACTCCTAAAATGATGATGTATAATTCATATATGAAAAAGTAATTACTTAGTTGGCAATATTTAAAAGATGTGGCATTTAAACAATATGGACTGATCAATTAAATATTGTTAAAAGGAACAGAACCACATGAAATGCATCAAAATATCAGTATCAATGTTCATCTACCTCTTAATATACTTTGCAGCCTAACCTGTACAAATCCTATACCAATCATTCTCAGACTCAGCTTAGGAGAATCAAATTGCCTCCAAATGATGTTGCTCTTACCTTTCAAATTTTCACCCTTTACCAACTCATTTTGTCCTTGGTGGTATCCTCGTTCTTGATGCACAATATATATCAGCTTAAAAAGGAAATTTTGTATCTCTTTTATCTGCTTTGGTTGTTTTTTGGTCCTTTGGATCATTATCTTATCATGTATGCATATGGCTAATTAATTCATTTTGTCCCTTTATCATGAAGGAAGAAACCGAGGACTTCAAGGCTTAGCAGCAGAGTCATATTGTTAAAATTGCTATCAAGTATGGAGTTCAGAATACCGACAATGAAACAAAGGCCAATGAACTGAAGGCGAGTTTCATAGAAAATTACTTTTCAATGTATTGGATTTGGTTTATGTATTGAAAAGAGTTGATTGGGATTATTCAACTAACGTTAATAAAAAAGATGCCGTCATGCTCTGCTAGGATTTGTATGTCCTAGCCATGTCCGTTGCCATTTGTGGTTGGCCGTGTTTGGCGGTGGCATCGCCGGCGGCTCCGCCCCCAGACCCAATCAACCCCGCTCTTTTGCTACTGTGTTACAGGATTCGTGTGAGGTGCAAGTTCGACAGTTACCATCTCCGGCAATCAAGGGAGATGATGTGCACATAAAAATCACCCAATCTGAATATGTGAAAGGTTTAGAGGATTGTAAAAAACACCTTCATGGTCGTCTGTTTCTCAACAAGGGCGACAAACCTATGACATCGAAGGACCTGAAAGCGCGACTCTCTTTGCTTTGGAAGACCCACCGGCCGTGGCATATTGTTTCTCTAGGTCGAGGTTTCTATGAGTTTCAGTTTGTCTCATATGAGGACATGCATCTGGCATGGTCAATGGGAACTATAAACCTCAAACCCGGGCTGTTACGCTTGTCAAAATGGACGAATGATTTCAATCCTTACACTCAACGACAAACACACTCACAAGTGTGGATCCGCCTCCTAGAACTTCCGCAAGAATATTGGCGGCGCCGTACACTATTTGAGATTGCTAGTGCAATAGGTACACCACTATTGATTGATGATGCCACAAGCAATCGAACGTTTGGGCACTATGCACGTATTTTGGTCGACGTTGATTTATCCAAAAAACTATTTGACGATATAGTGGTTGAGCGTGAGGGTTACACTTTCAAGCTGGCAGTGGTGTATGAACGCTTGCCGTATTTTTGCATGCACTGTCAAGTCATCGGTCACTCGATTGCCTCGTGTCATTGGTTACATCCGCAATTAGAGAAGAATGATAATGGTAAGAGACCATTGGAGAATTCTCGCCAGAGAATTGTCCAGAAGTATGTTGCTAAGAATACCAATGAAATTCCTGAATCATCAGGCGCCAGGAGTGATACGGCGGGTATAGTTGCACTCCCACAGCATGCTACCGGTGCAACGGATGTTGACAAAGCAGTGGTTACAAAGTCCGCGCCAGTGGCAACGACGGTTGCGCCAGGTACAAAGGCTGCCAGCGCTTTTAATTTGGCTTTTCATAATGTTATTGATGTGATAGCGCAAGGAGAATTGCGGCAAGAGAATATTATTTTGCAATTATCAACACTTGAACTTGATAAGAGTGTTGGCTTTGATTCCGTGGCTGCGCCTGAGATTGTTCAGCTTATTGAAACTCCTATAGATGCCTCTCAGGTCCCTGAAACTCAAAACCTTTTGGCGGCTAATAATGAAGACTTTGATGATGTTGCAAGGATGAATAATGAAACCGCTGTTGAGACCGCACACGGTGATTTATTACAAGATGATACAGTTTTGCAGGTTGTGGAGCACGAAGCTAATAAATTGGTTCCCGACAAACAACCACATACCTCTCAATTGGTTTCTAAAACTCACAATTTGATTGTGGTTAATAATGATGCTTTTGATGAAGTCGCACGAAGAGATATTGAGCTGGTAGAAAGTATATTGGCTGCGAGACAAGAAGATCCCACATACACGCCAGTTGTTTCGAAGAAGCAACGGAAAAAACATTTGAAAGCCGCTCATAGTGCGGGTCAGCCCTATAACACTCGTTATAAGGGTGAGTTTCATCCAAATACCTTTTGAAGATCCTTTATTGGAAAGTTCGGCGATTTAGTAATCCCGAATCACGTGTTGCTTTGAAGAACTTTTGTTCCACACATGAGCCGGATACAATATGTCGTTTAATTTAGGTGTTTTGCTTTTTTTCTTGGGGTTTGGTCTAGCCCCCCATTTTTGTATATATGTTTTTTTATTATTTATTAATATATTATTATGAGCTATAGGTAAACGACGAGTGTGTCTAGAGGTGCCAATTTAGTTGGTATGTCTATTCATTACTTGATACCTAGACGCTCTTAATTTATCTAAAAAAAATTTTGGTTTATGTATTAAGAAACAAATATAAATAATTTTGATGTTTTACAATACAGTGTTTCACTGGAGGAGTTCTATTGTTGCGCAACAAGTTTTATATCACTCTATAGGGGAAAAGATTTTCTGTCGCTACAAAGCTCTCTAAAACATTCAGGAATTTCATCACAACATGTGTAAATCACCCTGCACAATGGATCTGAAACCTCTTTAAAAACTCAACACATAACTGCCACAAAACAATGACTAGTCTATTTATAAAAATTAGTAATCTAAAATTCAAAAAAGTTCAATGTAAAATTGGTTTGAAAACCATAACATAGATTTGAAATTTGATTTTTAGGGTAAAAACAAAATCTGGATGTTATCATTGAGCTATTGTGATAATTTTGTTTAGGCAATGTGCCCTTGAAGAATATGTTAATGTATTAAAAATTGAAATATTCGCCTCAAAAGTTGTGCATGTAATTTTTCAAAGCCAAAATATTATGTTTTTCAATGTATTACTACTGCTTTTAATTTCCTTAAAAGGGCACATGTTAATAAGACCCGTTTGTTTAATTCAGTGTAATTCTTCTAAACATGAAATGGCAAGGTAAACTATATTTTAAAATATTGGAGTTGCTCTATCTAAGGTCTCTTCTTGTAAAAGGAAGATTGGAACCACTCAGACTTGTAAAGGCAAAACTTTTACTCTTTTGTATAACTAATATAATAAGTTGGGTTGGTAAAGGCAATACCAAATAAACAACATCTATCATGTCTTTTGTTCCAAATCTTGCAAGATACAAAAAACCAAATGGAAACGGCTCCTCCCAAATAGCCTTCTGATGTTTTAATTAAGAAGTGCAGGGAGAATTCTTCTGATCTTTTGTGACAAAGAGATAGAATATAATGATCTAAAAGAGGGGGTTTTGATTGAAGTATATTAAGAAGTGAAGGGAGAATTCTTTTGGAAACAAGGTGGGAACGACCAGTATCGGATTCGAAAGTGTAAATGAGAAATCTTAAAGCATTTTTCTAAGACATTGAAGTTGGAAAATTCAAAGCGTAAGTTAAGGGTATCATCAGCGCCCATAGCTATGTTCAAAAGGTGATATTTTTAAATGACAATCCTATCATATTATTTCTTAATGATAGAGATTTAACATACTTGATACTACATTTTAATTGATACTTGAAGTCAAAAAGAATACTATGATGAATAAGTTACAAGAAACATAACTGAATTAAATTTAAAAAATAGTTTTGCAATGCAACAATATACATAATTAATAAGGTGAGCCTTTCTTTCTTTCTTTCTTTCATCTGATGGGAAATTTGCATACAGAAGCTAAACAATATCAGTGATCAAACACTTATGACGATTATAATGCTTTTCCATGAAAACTCTATCATATCATTCATATCTGGAATGGAACACATAAGTCCGTCCATACAGAATTGAGGTTATAAACAAATAAAAATAATATTAAAAGACTAGGTTGATTTGTTTAAGGTGGAGGCCCAATCAAGTGTAAGGATGGATCTATCCCGGCCATGCGGAGAGCCATTGAGTGTGGCGATAGCCTGGTGAGCATCTTCCTTGTTGAGAAAGGTAACATAGCCGAATCCCCCATTACCAATCAAGCGATTGTCATGGAAGTCGTCATCATAAAGAAGGGCAAGCTTGGCACAGGTGACCTGACCAAAAGGCTGGAAAAGCTTAAGGAAATCAGTTTGCTGTATCATTTCACGTGAGATACCAGTTACGAGAATAGTTTTGTCATCGGACTTGGACTTAGCAGTAATCTCGTCGACAAAAGGCCACAGGGAGGGAGGTGTCAGACAGCCCGGAATAGAAGAAAAACAACGCTTCTTATCAGGTGAAGGTTCCCAGATTGTTTCATCAAAACATGAAGGACCACAACTGACAGTTACACAACCATAAGTAGGAGTAGCATTTTCGGGATCTGCATACAGATACACAAATTAGGGTTTAAAACACATCATCATAATCATCATCATCAAATTCAATCATCAGATACACACACAAATACATACATAACATATTGAGCATTTATTTTGTTGTTATTGTTAAAGTGATATTGAAATTCAGGAATTCTACAAAAAATAGGGTTTAAAACACATCATAATCATAATCATCATCATCATCAAATTCAATCATCAGATACACACACAAATACATACATAACACATTGAGTATTTATTTTGTTGTTATTGTTAAAGTGATATTGAAATTTAGGAATTCTACAAAAATTAGGGTTTAAAACACATCATAATCATCATCGTCAAATTTAATCATCATCTCAAAATAAAATAGAGAGAAAAGAAGGAAAGCGACTGACCATATACAATGACTTGAGAAGAACCAGGTAACTGCCAGCGATCAGTTTTGCCGACTTTGTAATGAATGAGTTTGATCACTGATGGGTTTGGCTTCACCCATATCGTATGGAGGTGGCCACGAGAATGGGGTTTGGCTACCACCTAAGAAGTCTTCCTCGACGCGTTTGCCTTTAACCTTGTTCATGCTCGGACTCGACCACGACGACGACGCCATCTTTCGAAGCTTGCGAAGATTATGCTATGAAAGAATGAGTTACCGTGTTTTGGTACTTATAAGGAATTTTGAGGATTGGGTATTTGGGCTTAACATTTTCGCTGGCCCATATTTACCTTCTCATTTCATCTCATACTTATTATCAGAAAAAATTTTATTTAGGCTTAATTGCACTTTTGATCCCTGTTTTACATGTTTTGCAATTTTGGTCCCCTATTTTAAAATCAAGCATTCTAGCCACTCTATTTTGGTTTTTGTTGCATTTTTAGTCCCCCATTTTAAAATCAAATATTTTAACCCCTTTATTTTAATTTTTGTTGCAGTTTTGATCCCCCAATTCATTTTGTTCACCAAAAAATTATAAAAAAAACCTGCAAAATTAAGAACAAGAAGAACAAAAACAAGAGTAACAACAACATCATCTGTTGAAATTCTTTTTCCCAAATCTATCAGAACCAAAACCCCCCAAATCGCAGGAATTGATAAATAAAAATGTAAAGATCTCGGTCTCTCTCTTCTCTCTCGAAATCGGAATTGGAATTGAAATCTCTCTCGATCTTGGTCTCTCTCTTCTCTATCTCTCTCTATCTCTCTCTCTCTCTCTCTCTCTCACTCTCTCTTCATTTTCTGGTTTATGATTTTTGGTGATGGTGGTGGCTATGGTGGTTGAAGAATGGCTATGGTGGTGTTGTTGTTTGTTCTTTAATCTGCAACATTTTTTTTTTCGTTTCTTGGTTTAGATTTGGGAATTCTTTTCTAAGATAATGTTGTGAATTAGGATAGGTTTGAGTTTTGATTTCACATTTTGATTCCTCCAACTTTTGGGTGCCACTAGAAATTTTAATAGAGATGATGTTGTTGTTCGTTGGATGTTGAAGATGTTGTTGTTGCTCTTCTTGTTGTTCTTTAAGTTCTAGGTTTTTTTTATAATTTTTTGGTGAACAAAAATGGGACCAAAAGTGCAACAAAAATTAAAATTGAAGGACTAAAATGTTTGATTTTAAAATAGGGGGACCAAAATTGCAAAATATGTAAAATAGGGGGACCAAAAGTGCAATTAAGCCTTTTATTTATTTACAAAAGCCACAGAGAAAAGAAAATTAAGAAACAAATTAAACCAACAATACATTCATATAATGAGCATATCTATATTTTAAAACCGATAATTCTCCTTAGAATTCATAGATGTTTGAATGCAAGTATCATGAACTTTCAATATTAAAAAAGAGGCTTTCAGGTCTTATTTCCTAACCAATATAAAAGATTCAAAATAATACAGACTCATAATGCTGGACCTCCCAGAAACAAACGGTCACACTGATAGTCGGATCCATATAATCCTGGACATTGAATGTCCCCTAGATAGACCGGTAGTCGGGATATAGAATCATAACCGACCACTGTTTGGTCAAAGACCTGACTAACGCGGGTGACTATTTCCCTACCACTAATATAGCCGCGTCTTCTGTACGCAGCATCAATCAGCAAATTGGTGAACGCACCACCAATATAAAACTGGTTGGAAAGGGCGGCTTGAGATGACTGTGCGGAAGTCATGCACAATCCAAGGTCACGCCCCTCCACTCTTTCTTGCAAGGCGCGCTCCTCAACTCCACCTGGTGCCGGCCTAAACGTCGAGGTGCCGATCTGCTCGTACGAGCCCTCTACCAATCCGCCACTGTGACAACTATCTAAGATGACCGTAAAATGAACTCCACTCGGAGCTCGCTTTGCCAGCTCCCTAAGATCATCATCTGGAATAGAAAAAACAAAAAACAAAAAGAGTTAATAACAACTAGAAACATCATAATCATCTTTCCGATGTACCAAAAAAAAGAAACATCATAATCAAGAACAAAGGAATTAGTATAGGCAAGTTGTATCTGATCTTACAAATATCTACTCTTAAATGTTTCCTTACATTTATTTATATCTTAAGATCATTTTATGTTCAAGGTTGGTTTCTCCCTAACAGTCGAGCCCTAGTCTTTGATCGATGTCATAAAAAGATTTGTTTTACGTTGGATGTTGACCACTTGAGCGCCTAACACAATCTGAATTATACGTTTTTCTATATCTACTATTTATACGTTTTTTCTATATTTTTCTAAAATTGATCTTAAATCTGGTTATCACCAGATCAGAGTACATTTTTAGAACTTTCTTGAGAAAATTTGTATTGGTTTTTTTTTATGACATTTTGATCTATAGTAAAAATGTGAGGGAGCACCAGGACCATCTCAGTCAAGTATCTCTGTTGCAGGAGAATTGTTTTGTAGCCAACCAAGCAAAGTGTAAATTTGGCTGCAATCAAATTGATTATCTGGGACATATAATCTCTGGTGTAAGGGTGTCTGTTGGAGAACAAGGATGCAGATGCCTTATCTAGGTGTTATGATGAAGCAGAGCTTAGTACATTATTGTCTTATCCAACCTGGATAGATAGTAAAAAACTATTGGATGAAGTTGCTCAGGATAGTGATATTCAGAACTTGATTGTGACTATACAAGCAGAGCCTAATGCTAGACCAGGGTATGTTACCATGACAGATTAGTACTTTCTCACAAATCTCATTCAATACCTTTGTTGCTAGAAGAATTTCATGCTACTCCTTCTGGGGGCCACTCTGGATTTTTAAGAACTTATAGAAGGTTGGCTGAGAACTTATATTGAGTGGGAATGCAGAAAAATGTTAGAGATTTTGTCAGGGCATGTGACACTTGCCAAAGACAAAAGTATTCTGCTACAACTCCTGGGGGTTTACTACAACCTCTTCCTATTCCCAATGCCATATGGGAGGAGTTATTGTTAGCACTGGTGTGGAGTCTAGTGAGTCAAGAAGAGGAGTGGGACCAAGTGAATCATTAATCAATCATGAGGTGGGCCCTAGAGAATGGATGATGTATTCTAGAAGGGGTAAGAAGGTCACAGTGAGCTAGTAACTTCCTTGCTGAATATAAGGAGTGTGGGTGTTGATGAGAAGGCACTTTGGATTAGGCAGCAGTAGCTGACCTATAGGAGCTTGAGCTCTGTGTCAGAATTTAGGGATTCATTCCCATTTTATTCTGTAATTCTCCATAATTAATATAATAAAGTTCATTATTCCAATTGCATTGTTTTATTCTTTCTGTTACTGTTATTTGCATTTCTGGTTCCTAACAATTTGGTCCGACCTGCCGGATACGTGTTTGGATCAGTGAATGCCCCCGAAGAAAACCCAAACCGCTGTGATTAAGAAGATTGAGGCAAGGATTGCGTTGTTGGAAGGGGAGATTTCGGAGGTGAAGTCGCGTTTGACATCAATGGAGAAGAATCAAGCACTTATCATTGCTATGTTTGAGAAGAGCTTGGGGAAAACGCTGATGACGGAGGATGAGAGTGTTGTGGACAAAGGAGGATTGGGGAAGGTCACTGGAGAAGGATCGGCGAAAGGATCGGAGAATCGGAGTCTAGTAGTCTACACCGATTGCAGGGTGACGCGATGGTGGAGTTCCGTCGCTCCGCTAAGAAGGTGGAGCTACCCATGTTTGACGGAGATGACCCTGCTGGCTGGATTTCCAGAGCAGAGGTGTACTTCCGTGTGCAAGACACCACGCCGGAGGTAAGGGTGAGCTTGGCGCAGCTGTGTATGGAAGGCTCAACCATACACTTCTTCAACTCAGTTACTCAACAAGGAAGAAGAACTAACTTGGAATAGGCTGAAGGTCGCTTTGTTGGAGCGATATGGTGGTCACGGAGATGGCGATGTGTACGAGCAACTAACGAATTTGAAACAGACAGGATCGATGGATGATTATATCACCGAATTTGAGTATCTTACTGCTCAAATACCCAGATTGCCTGACAAACAATTCTTGGGTTACTTTCTTCATGGATTGAAGGTGGATATTAGAGGGAAGGTGAGGAGTTTGGCAGTGATGGGGGATTTGAGTCGTGCGAGGTTGTTACAGGTGACAAGGGCGGTGGAAAGAGAAACGAAAGGGGATGCTGGATCTGGTTATAACCAACACACCAAGGTGGGTCATGGGTCACCCAAACCCGGTTCAAATGGATCTGGAAGGGGAAACAGGTCAGACTGGGTGTTTGTCAAAGGAAGAGAAAATGGGTCAGTTGGTGGGAGCAAAGGGAGTGGTGTTGGGCCTAAGAATGACAAAATGGGCCAAAGTGATAAGAGACGCTCAGGACCACGTGATCGTGGATTTACTCATTTATCTTACAATGAGTTGTTGGAAAGGAAACAAAAGGGGCTATGCTACAAATGTGGGGGTCCTTTTCACCCTATGCACCAATGCCCAGATAAACAATTAAGGGTGTTGGTAATTGTGGAAAATCTTGCAATAATTAGAGATATTTGTTTATTTAGGAAATAAATAATATTCCTTCTATTAGTGTGCAGATTGATATGATTAGATGGAATCTCCTTTATTCAAAGGATACTCCATTATAGCAGTATATTTTTCCTTCCTTAATTAGCATAGAAATTGTGTATATATTCTATGTACCTCTCAATGTTAATATATCAGAAATTATTCATCAGCCTTAATTTCTAATATGGTATCAGAGCATCCGTTCTGGGTGCCTCTGTCCGCTGCTTGCTGAAACCCTAAAAAAACACCAGCCTTCATTGCTGTTGCGAATTTCTGTGCATTTTTAGCACACAGTTTCTTCAACTGCTACTGCAGTTTTTGATTGGTGAAATTGAATTTTGAACCACCAATTCCCCCCTTTTTTTTAACCCTAGAAATGTCTGGATCTAAACCCACTGAGGAGAAAACTAAATCTGAGACAGGAGACGTACCTGCTCAAAATCCTGGAGAATTGCAGAATATTCATTCTGCTTACAGGCTGAATGAGAAAAACTATCTCAAATGGTCTCAACTCATTAAAAGAATCTTGAAAGGAAAGGGAAAAGCGAAGCATCTAACAGATGCTGCACCTAAGGAGAGTGATCCCAACTTTACCCAATGGGATGAGGAAGATTCGATGATCATGGCATGGCTGTGGAACTCCATGATTCCGGAAATCAGTGACACATGCATGTTTCTAAGTACAGCAAAGGAGATTTGGGATGCTATAGAAGAAAGCTATTCCAAAGCCAAAGATGCTGCTCAAGTGTATGAAGTCAAAGTGAAAACTTTGGCAGCAAAGCAAGGAAACAAAACCGTTACTGACTATGCCAATCAACTAAAGGCACTATGGATGGAATTGGATCACTATAGGGTCATAAAGACCGAGTGCTCTGCAGATGCAGCAATTCTAAAGAAGTTCATCGAGCAAGATAGGGTGTATGACTTTCTGGTTGGTTTGAACTCTGAATTTGACCAAGTTAGAATTCAAATCTTGGGCAAAACGGAAGTTCCAAGCTTCAATGAAGTGGTGGCTATTGTGAGAAGCGAAGAAAGCAGAAGGAGTCTGATGTTAGACTCTCCAACAATTGAGAATTCAGCTATGATGGCTGATCTTAAAATAGGAGAGGAGACAACAATGATTGCTGACCGAAGAAAGGGAGAATCAACAAATTCTGAGAGGAATGGTGATGGTACTGTGTGTACCTATTGTCACAAGCCTCGTCATACTAGGGAAATTTGCTGGAAGTTGCACGGAAAACCCCAAAATAGAGATAAAACATGGGGACTCAAAGGGAGCTTCCAAAGAAAAGGAGGTCAGACCCACATGGCTGCTGTTGGGACAAGTGAAGTGAAAAAATCTGGCGAGTCTGTATATTTCAACCAGGAGGAAATTGAAAAAATGAAGGCTTTTTTGAGTAAACTAGAGAAACCAGCAGGTTCCAGTTCCTTGGCATATTCTGGTAAATTTCTATCTCTTAATTATGATAAGCTTCCAATTTCTTTTGGATTAAATGTCTCAGATACACCCTCTAACCACTGTTGGATATTAGACTCCGGAGCCACTGACCACATGACACCTTTCCCTCACCACTTTTCTACCTATTCTCCATGTCCAAGCAACAAGAAAATTGGCACTGCTGATGGCACTCTGATAACTGTTGCTGGTCAAGGTGATGTCCAAATTAACCATACAATGACCCTAAAAAATGTTCTCCATATCCCAAAATTAGCTATTAACCTAATATCAATACAGAAACTCATACAAGACTTGTCATGTAATGTTATTTTTCATAACCATGATTGTGTGTTACAGGACAAGATTTCGGGGAGGACGATTGGACATGCTAGAGAATGGAATGGCCTTTACTATCTAGAAGAAACCGATTTATCTTCGAAGAAAAACTTGCCTCATTCCCTCGTATGTGTGATGACAGATAGGGAAAAAATTCTCCTTTACCATTGCCGCCTCGGACATCCATCCTTTCAAATAATAAAAATGTTATTTCCTTCTTTTTTCTCTAAGTTAGATGTTGAGAGTCTTCATTGTGAGGTGTGTGAGCTTGCTAAACACAAGCGTGTATCTTTTCCAATGAGCAATAAAATAAGTACTTTTCCTTTTTATCTTGTTCATACTGATGTGTGGGGTCCCTCTAATGTTCCAAATGTGTCTGGAGCTAAGTGGTTTGTAACTTTCATAGATGATTGTACCCGTGTCACATGGGTGTTTTTGCTTAAACACAAATCTGAAGTCAGCTCTATTTTTATAAATTTTCACTCAATGATAAAAAATCAATTTGGGGCTAACATCAAGAGACTTCGATCAGATAATGCCAAAGACTATTTCAATAATGTACTTAATTTCTTTTGTCAAAAAGAGGGCATTATCCATGAGTCTTCGTGTGTTAAAACACCACAACAAAATGGAGTGGCAGAGAGAAAAAATGGGCATCTTCTCAATCAGACCAGAGCCCTTTTATTTCAAAACAATGTTCCAAAGTCCTTTTGGGGAGAAGCTGTCCTCACTGCAACTTACCTGATTAATAGGCTACCCACTAGAGGTCTAGAATCAAAGAGTCCTATGGATGTCCTATCCTCCTTCTACCCATATCTGTCTATAAAAAATAATCTCAAACCAAGAATATTTGGGTGTGTTTCATATGTTCATATTCATAGTACAGATAGGGGAAAACTTGACCCTAGAGCTTTAAAGTGTGTCTTTGTAGGGTACTCATCTATACAAAAAGGTTATAAGTGTTATCACCCTACATCCAAAAAATTCTTTGTGTCTAGAGATGTTACCTTCAATGAACATGAAAGTTATTTTAGCCACACTCATCTTCAGGGGGAGAACTTGAGGGAAGATGAGGAAAACTTTATTTCAGACTTGACATTCGAACCTGCTTGCCAATCTGAGCAGGTTGCTCAACCTGAGTGTGTTGAATCTGAAACTGAAACTAACCATTCCAGACCTGAAATTGAGGATGTTAGATATGAAAAAAATCTGGTTTATTCTAGAAAACTTAAGGATG
The DNA here is from genome assembly GCA_951804385.1 of Trifolium dubium. NCBI lineage: Eukaryota > Viridiplantae > Streptophyta > Magnoliopsida > Fabales > Fabaceae > Trifolium > Trifolium dubium. The sequence continues at coordinate 31,823,059 of OX638072.1, read as the reverse complement.
TTCCAGACACTACGCAGGTTCAAGAGTCCACCTATAATCAAGATCCTGACGAGGTAATAACTTCTAATTCCCCTGCAGCTTTTGACTTGCCTAATGAACTAACAATTTCTAATTCCCCTTCAGCTTTTGACCTACCAAGTGAACCTGCAGAGACTTCAAACCATGACCTTCCAATTGCCATTAGAAAAAAACCCAGAGAATGTACTAAGCACCCTCTTTACCCTCTATCAAATTACCTATCCTTTAAAAACTGCTCACCTGCCCATAAAGCCTTCCTTACAAATTTAAACACCACTTCAACACCTACTACCCTATCTGAGGCATTTTCTGATAGAAAATGGAAGTCTGCCATGGATTTAGAGATGGAAGCTTTAGAGAAGAATAATACTTGGGAGTTGGTGACTTTACCAACAGGGAAGAAACCAGTTGGATGTAAGTGGGTATATACAATCAAGTACAAGGCTGATGGCTCAATTGAGAGATATAAGGCAAGGTTAGTAGCCAAGGGATTCACACAAACTTATGGAGTTGATTACTTGGAAACTTTTGCTCCTGTTGCCAAAATGAACACAGTAAGAGTCATATTATCCCTAGCTGCTAATCATGGTTGGGACTTGCAGCAATTTGATGTAAAAAATGCCTTTTTACATGGGGAACTTGAAGAAGAAATTTATATGGAGTTACCCCCAGGATATGGTAGAAAAGGTGCTGCCAACACAGTGTGCAAGCTGAAAAAGGCCTTGTATGGGCTGAAACAGTCCCCACGAGCATGGTTTGGCAGATTTACTAAGGTTATGACAGATCTGGGCTATAAACAAAGTCAAGGGGATCATACCTTGTTTATCAAACACTCAAAGTCAGAGGGATTAACTGTGCTACTGGTATATGTGGATGACATCATATTAACTGGAAATGATGTTGAGGAGCAGGAAATGCTGAGTCATTGCTTGGCCAATGAATTTGAAATCAAGACTTTAGGGAGACTGAAATATTTTTTGGGAATTGAAGTTGCTTACTCCAAGAAAGGGATCTTTATATCTCAACAGAAGTATATAATAGATCTACTCAAAGAAACTGGAAAATCAGCTTGCAAACCTGCAAGTACTCCAGTGGATCCGAACCTAAAACTTGGGATTGCAGAAGAAGATGTTGCAGTAAACAAAGAGATGTATCAAAGACTTGTGGGCAGACTTATATACTTATTTCACACTAGGCCTGATATTGCCTATGCAGTGAGTTTAGTCAGCCAATTTATGCAAAACCCAAAGGAAAATCATTTACAAGCTGCGCTTAGAGTTGTACAGTATCTTAAAGGAACCCCAGGAAGAGGAATTATATTCAAACGGAATGGGAATGTTAGCCTTGAAGCCTATACGGATGCTGATTATGCCAGTTCAATTGTGGATAGAAGGTCCACCACAGGATACTGTACCTTCCTTGGAGGAAACCTTGTGACATGGAAGAGTAAGAAACAAAGTGTGGTAGCAAGGTCTAGTGCTGAAGCAGAATTCCGAGCCATGGCGAAAGGTATATGTGAACTCCTTTGGCTGAAAATCATCCTTGAGGATTTGAAGATAAAGTGGGAGGAGCCAATGAAGCTTTATTGTGATAATAAATCTGCAATTAGCATAGCTCATAATCCGGTGCAGCACGATAGAACCAAACATATTGAAGTAGATAGACATTTCATCAAAGAAAAGCTTGACAGTGGCTTAATATGCACACCATTTGTGTCTTCTCAAAATCAACTTGCAGATGTCCTAACTAAGGGACTCAACAGCCACAATTTTGAAAGGATTGTATCCAAGCTGGGAATGGATAACACCTATTCACCAGCTTGAGGGGGAGTGTGGAAAATCTTGCAATAATTAGAGATATTTGTTTATTTAGGAAATAAATAATATTCCTTCTATTAGTGTGCAGATTGATATGATTAGATGGAATCTCCTTTATTCAAAGGATACTCCATTATAGCAGTATATTTTTCCTTCCTTAATTAGCATAGAAATTGTGTATATATTCTATGTACCTCTCAATGTTAATATATCAGAAATTATTCATCAGCCTTAATTTCTAATAGTAATAGATGATGAGGAAGGAGTAAATGAAGAGAAGAGGTGTGTGGCAGTAAAAGTGAGTGATGAAGAAGGGGAGGTTGATGGAGAAATAAGTATGTTGAGTTTTTCAAGATCCTACAGGCTTACCTCCAAAAAGAGAAAAGGTGCATGTGATTAACTTGAAGGAAGGACACGACACAATTAATTTGAGGCCTTACCGATATCCTCACCACCATAAGAATGAGATTGAAAGGCAAGTGAAGGAATTGTTAGAAGCAGGGGTTATACGTCACAGTACGAGCTCGTTTTCCAGTCCCGTTATTCTTGTTAAAAAGAAAGATGGCTCTTGGCGGATGTGTATAGACTATAGAGTTCTCAATAAGGCCACCATTCCGGACAAGTTTCCTATTCCGGTTATTGAGGAGCTGCTTGATGAATTACATGGGGCTAGTATATTCTCCAAATTAGATTTGAAGTCCGGGTATCATCAGGTAAGGGTGAGGGAGGAAGATATTCACAAGACAGCGTTTCGGACACACGAAGGACATTACGAATTCTTAGTAATGCCTTTCGGGCTTATGAACGCCCCTTCCACATTCCAAAGTCTTATGAATGAGATTTTCCGGCAAGTTTTGAGGAAGTTTGTGTTGTCATATGTATCATTTAGAGGAGGTGTTGGGGGTATTGGAAGAACATGGGTTAGTAGCTAATAAGAAGAAATGCCAATTTGCTAGAAGTTCAGTGGACTATTTGGGGCATGTAATCTCTGCAGAAGGGGTAGCTGTTGACCCTAGTAAAGTTGAGAGTGTGATGAAGTGGCCCACACCCAAGAATGTAAAAGGGGTAAGGGGATTCTTGGGACTGACTGGGTATTATAGGAAGTTCATCAAAGATTATGGGAAGGTAGCAAGACCATTGACAGAATTAACAAAGAAGGATGCTTTCTTGTGGAATGAAAATGCGCAGAAGGCGTTTGATACTTTGAAGACTAACCTCACTACTGCGCCAGTTTTGGCATTACCAGACTTTAATAAGGAGTTCACTATTGAGTGTGATGCTTCGGGTATAGGCATTGGAGCAATACTGATGCAAGAAAAGAAACCCATTGCCTATTTCAGCAAGGCTCTTGGGGTTAGAAACATGACCAAATCTGCTTATGAGAAGGAATTGATGGCGGTTGTGTTAGCCATACAACATTGGCGCCCATATCTGCTTGGAAGGAGATTTACTGTGTCCACTGATCAGAAAAGCCTCAAGCAGTTGTTACAGCAGAGAATTGTGACTGCAGAGCAACAAAACTGGGCGGCAAAACTGTTGGGATATGATTTTGAAATTGTCTATAAACCCGGTAAGTTGAACAGAGGTGCGGATGCCTTGTCAAGAGCCAATGAAGTAGGGGAGTTGTGTATTGGAATCACTAGTTTACAATGGAAAGATGAAGATGTGTTGAAGGAGTAATTTGAGAAAGATAAGCACCTGCAAAAGATTGTCGCAGATCTGGAAAATGACAGTGGTTCAAGACCAGGATTTGAGTACAAGCAAGGGGTTCTGTTGTACGAAGGGAGGTTGGTGATTTCTAGCCAATCAGTTCTCATTCCCATTCTGTTGCAAGAGTTTCATGCTACTCCCCAAGGAGGACACTCGGGATTCTATAGAACGTATCGGAGGTTGGCAGCTAATGTGTATTGGGTGGGAATGAATGTTAGGAGCTGTGACATTTGCCAACGCCAGAAGTATTTGGCCAGTTCACCGGGTGGCTTGTTACAGCCACTGCCTATACCAGATCGGATTTGGGAGGATATATCCATGGATTTCATCACCGGTTTGCCTAAATCAAAGGGGCATGAGGCAATTTTGGTTGTGGTGGACAGACTTTCAAAGTACTCTCATTTTGTTACCTTGAAACATCCTTACACTGCCAAAGGAATAGCTGAAGTTTTTGTGAAGGAGATAGTAAGGTTGCATGGAGTGCCACTTACTATTGTTTGTGACAGGGATCCTATTTTTATGAGTAATTTTTGGAAAGAGATCTTTAAGCTGCAGGGAACAAAGCTTAAGATGAGTAGTGCTTACCATCCAGAATCTGATGGTCAAACAGAAGTAGTAAATCGATGTTTGGAAACCTATCTAAGGTGTTTTATAGCTGATCAGCCAAAGACATGGATGCACTGGATTCCTTGGGCAGAGTATTGGTTTAATACTACCTATCATGCTTCAGGAGGAAAAACTCCCTTTGAGATAGTTTATGGTAGGATTCCCCCAACTATAGTACGATGGATTCAAGGAGAAGTTAGAGTGGAAGCAGTGCAAAAGGAGCTTTTAGATAGAGATGAAGCTATCAGACAACTAAAAGCTCATTTGTTAAGAGCTCAAGATAGAATGAAACATTTTGCTGATAAGAAGAGAATTGACAAGAGCTTTACCATAGGGGAATGGGTGTTTGTTAAGCTAAGGGCTCATAGGCAAAAATCAGTGGTCTCACGCATCAATGCAAAGCTAGCAGCAAAATACTATGGTCCTTACCCTGTGGTTGAACGCATAGGAGCAGTTGCTTACAAACTCAAACTGCCAGAGATTTTTGTCAGGGCATGTGACACTTGCCAAAGACAAAAGTATTCTGCTACAACTCCTGGGGGTTTACTACAACCTCTTCCTATTCCCAATGCCATATGGGAGGAGTTATCCTCGGATTTTATTACTGGTCTCCCTAAATCTAAAGGGTTTGATGCTGTTCTGGTGGTGGTAGACAGATTATCAAAGTACAGTCACTTCATCCTTCTTAAACACCCTTACTCAGCAAAATCTATTGCTGAACTATTTGTTAAGGAGATTGTTAGGCTCCAAGAGTGTGGCGTTAGTACATCTTTATTATCTTATATGCTTGTATTGAATATATCAATTTCAAATCTATCAAGTGCAGATAATAAACAACCAAGTCTGTAAAATTAAAAGAATATGGTAGAGAACATACCATTGATCGAAGTTCCATTTGCCAACAAGACCTGTTCATTGTAACAGGTATTGTTGCTAAGGGGGCAGGAAGTTTGTCGATGGCCATGCGAAGCAAAATAGAGCAGAACTTCGTCTACATTATTAGAATCTCTAAATGAATCCAACACTCTTGTGCAAACGTTAACAAACGTGGGGTTCCTGCTCCCGTGGAAATATATGTAGTCCAGCAACAAACTAATTTCGTCCGAACTCATATGATACACATTCATCAGCATGGTCCTCATCGCAAAAACATTAGTGTAAGATCCTATACTTCTAGGAGTGTTGGCTTCAACTCCGATTAAAATGGCCCTCTTCCTAGAGGGACGCGGCACGTGTAAATAACGGTTCCAAGACAAGAGGAACTGTGCACTGGAAGCATCAACATTATACAAATTTGAACGTATTTCAGGTTCCGCAGATAGCAGTGGTCGGGTAAAATCAGCAGGTGCAAGTTCTGACTGTGGGACTTGGAAGGATGAGGTTAAAGTGAATGGTGCCCGCTTCAAATATGCATTTCCTATACATCTGCTTACCTCACTTATGCCTCCAACACGCCATGCATCATAGTTATATGTCACAATATTCAGATCATTTTTAATACCCTTGTTACTAGCATTGTAATCATCGAGCATCTGCGAAGGATAGAGTGTATAAAATGGAGCCAAATGACCCATTACAGCACGTGAGCCTCCAACGTTAGCAAAATACGCACTTCCTTTCCATACAATACAAAACAGACAACTTGAACCAACTATAGCTAGCTCTGGATGTTGTTGATGGCGCTCTTCAACATCACGCATAAACGCTTCCTCCATTTCAGCAATAACTTGCCTCAGAATATTTTCAGACATATTATCATTATTCTGCTGAATTTTCCCTGTAACCATAAACTTCCATTATTTATGGTAATGTAACATTAACCATTGAACTGTTAACTCAAGCAAAAATAACTATACCCATCAATCAATTCAGACTGAAAAACTAAAACAGGGTTTTAAACTTTTAAGAAAACGAAACCATATATCCATAATAATATATAATTAGCTGGTAAAAATCAGAGGGGAGGAATGCAAAATCCTATTTTATAACAGCAAAATGTTAAATTTAAAGCTGTGCAGAATGGTTTTCACTCCCTAATCTTGTTAACATCCATACTCCTAGCACAACATATACAAGAACTTCTGGTAAGCATAATTTCTTGATTTCTATATCGTTTTTAATTAAGAAAACATTTTTCATCTAGTAAATTTTATGATATACAACTTACAATCAATCGATACATAACAATTCATTTAAATTTTGGTTCTTGCTTCAACTCCATCCACACTCTTGATATACAACCTCAATAAAATGCAGTAGTGATAGAATGATGATACAAGCATGCAAACAAGAAAGAAAGAATATAGCAAAGAATATATTTTGAGAATAACCAGAAACAATATTAGTTAAATGAAGACTCACGTAATAGATTCGACAATAGGTTATTACTCAAGAAGTTGGAAGCTTCGGCACCATTTTGGCCATCATATATTCCAACAAAGAGTGTGTTATTGCCAACATCAACCTGGCTGCAATCCTCCATAACACCATTCGCCTGAACCGCAGCCATGGAGAATTGACCCGATGAATGTTCTTCCAGGTCCCGCGACCACCCTAAAGGATCTTCATCAAATTCATTTGGATGCAAATTCAAGAGTTCTTTTTTAATACGCTTGTTACTAGCAATATGATCATCAAGCATCTGCGAAGGATAGAGTGTATAAAATGGAGCCAAATGACCCATTACAGCACGTGAGCCTCCAATGTTAGCAAAATACGCACTTCCTTTCCATACAATACAAAACAGACAACTTGAACCAACTATAGCTAGCTCTGGATGTTGTTGATGGCGCTCTTCAACATCACGCATAAACGCTTCCTCCATTTCAGCAATAACTTGCCTCAGAATATTTTCAGACATATTATCATTATTCTGCTGAATTTTCCCTGTAACCATAAACTTCCATTATTTATGGTAATGTAACATTAACCATTGAACTGTTAACTCAAGCAAAAATAACTATACCCATCAATCAATTCAGACTGAAAAACTAAAACAGGATTTTAAACTTTTAAGAAAACGAAACCATATATCCATAATAATATATAATTAGCTGGTAAAAATCAGAGGGGAGGAATGCAAAATCCTATTTTATAACAGCAAAATGTTAAATTTAAAGCTGTGCAGAATGGTTTTCACTCCCTAATCTTGTTAACATCCATACTCCTAGCACAACATATACAAGAACTTCTGGTAAGCATAATTTATTGATTTCTATATCGTTTTTAATTAAGAAAACATTTTTCATCTAGTAAATTTTAGGATATACAACTTACAATCAATCGATACATAACAATTCATTTAAGTTTTGGTTCTTGCTTCAACTCCATCCACACTCTTGATATACAACCTCAATAAAATGCAGTAGTGATAGAATGATGATACAAGCATGCAAACAAGAAAGAAAGAATATAGCAAAGAATATATTTTGAGAATAACCAGAAACAATATTAGTTAAATCAAGACTCACGTAATAGATTCGACAATAGGTTATTACTCAAGAAGTTGGAAGCTTCGGCACCATTTTGGCCATCATAAATTCCATCAAACAGTGTGTTATCACCAACATCAACCTGGCTGCAATCCTCCATAACACCATTCGCCTGAACCGCAGCCATGGAGAATTGACCCGATGAATGTTCTTCCAGGTCCCGCGACCACCCTAAACCGCCAACATCAACCTGGCTGCAATCCTCCATAACACCATTCGCCTGAACCGCAGCCATGGAGAATTGACCCGATGAATGTTCTTCCAGGTCCCGCGACCACCCTAAACCGCCAACATCAACCTGGCTGCAATCCTCCATAACACCATTCGCCTGAACCGCAGCCATGGAGAATTGACCCGATGAATGTTCTTCCAGGTCCCGCGACCACCCTAAAGGATCTTCATCAAATTCATTAAGGTCATTGTCAACAATGTTTTCGCTTTTATTGCTTGTGCAACATGATAGTAAATTTTGAATGAACTGAAACATGATGTTGTATTTTCACTTCTTGGGAAGAAGAAAAGGATTCAAGAATTGTAGCAGTGACTCAAATAGGAAGAGTGTGACTAGAGAAGAAAATGTGACTAGAGAAAAGCAAGAGTGTGAATGTGGAAGAATAAGTGAATGAATATCGGTTATGTATGGGAATGAAAATTAACTAACTGGTATATATAAAAAATAACAGAAAACAGAAAATTGACAATAATTTAACTAACTAAACTAACAGATATATGTAACTGAATTTAACTAACTAAAGTAACACTGTGAAAGATATATAACTCAATTTAACCAACTTCATTGTAAAATTTATAGAGGAACGTCGCTAGTTATAGATGAACACATCATTTCTTTTCATCAAAAATTATTTTCGTATCATCTATGACTAAATTATAACTGAATTCATTCATCGATCATCACAAAATATTGGTTTTAATCTAGTTTTTTATACCACTCAGTATAACACTTGTGAACAACAGTTGTGAACAATTTGAAGCTGTATAACATAGTAGCATTCTGCCTGTCTACATGGACTTTATATGATTAAAGTATGTTCAAAGAGCTTAATAATTAGGAGTTCAAAAACAAAATAACTTCCAATACATCTTATATTCAATAGTCATAAATAAGTTTCTTAACTAATAATAGAAAGAGCAGAAAATATGAGTAGGATTCAAATACCTTACTAGAGCATTATCGTCAATGCTTCTCCAAAAAAGAAAGGTGGTTATTCCAAATCCACATGCCTTCAAAATTTTCATATTGTGATTGTAAATATGTGGAACAACTGAGCTATGCTCGTGAACAGAAGCCAAATAGAGGATTCTAAAATAAAGAATTTAATAGGAATCATATTGCATTGAAAAGAGATGAATATACAAAGATCATCCAAAGATCAGCGTATGGTACAGCAGAGCAATGATTAACTTATCATCCAGCTTCCTTTTGACTTCTTCCAAGATCTTCCTAATCATTTGTAGGCGATAAATTGAAAATTGATAATTAGGAACAAGACTGTCACAACAAGTGCATAAACCTTTACTTTCCATTAGTATTACCATCTCCAAAGCTTGTCCGACTTCCCCAGCTTCCACATAGGCGGTAATAATTTCTTCGAAAAGTGTTTTAGGATTCGGTAGTGAACCGTCTGCAATCATTTTAAAGAGCAACTGCTTGGCTGCATCTAAATCCTTAAATCTACACAATTTTGGGAAAACGTCCCCATGGCAAATTTTATTAGCATTCTCTTTCCAGTGGTCCACCCCCTCAACCATGTCAGTCAGCATCTCCAAAAGCCGGTGTAAAGTTTCTTTTTTTGAGCCAAGCTCGTAGATCATTCGACGGGGTAGCAACGTATTGAATTCCAGCGACCAATTTGGGTTTCTTTTACGCTTCTGATACGGCCAGTCTGAAATTGAATAGTCTTAAGCAAGTCCCACAGAAAATGAATGTCCTTCTCAGTTGGTCTGTGATGAGTGGGAAGAGCATATGGATGAGTAGTGATTAGGTCACGAGTTTCTTTCTTAGTCCAAGCTAGCCCAATCTATAAAGTAGATAAGACTATGAGCTGAAATCTTTGGTGTTTAGACGAATTTACTTTGCCAATAGGTCTCGAAAATTGCTCTTTAGCCCTCTCAATTTGTTCCCACGCCCTCAAACTGACGAAAATACCATTTGCATCTTAAAATACAAATTGTATTTTAGTTCGTAATATACAAAACGAAAGCATTATAATATATCTGCACCTTAAAAAAACGAAGTGCTTTTTTTTTTAAGCTACGTAAATTGGCTTCGTATTTTAACCAATTAAAGTTTAGAAAAAGGAAGAAAAAAAATGAGGAGTTTTGTTAGATTGCCACATAAGCAAATAAGAACTTCCCTTTATATATCTATAAGATAAGATTACATTCTCTAATCAACAAAAATTAACTATTTTATACACATTTCAAAAATACTTAGAGATTAATTTCTTAATATTGTGATGAAATGACACTATTATAAGTAGTGGTAGATTAGTAAAAACTCATTCGTATCATAAAATACGAAGCAGGTTGAAGTCAAATTTTAAGGGTATTTTAGAATTATTGAGGTGTGGGAGCATATTAAGGGACCTAAAAAGTAAAGAGCAATTTTCATAGGTCTCAATAACTTGAAGAGGAATGTCCTTGTCGCTCCAAGGATAAGTAAGACAATACATGTGAAGGCTCATAATGTTGATAATCATGAAACTTCAAGTTAAGATCTGAATTAGTAATTTGGTAGCAACGGCCACATGGAGCAGCATTACCAAGAACCTTATCATTCCTTCTGGAGATCATCATCTAAGACTAAGTCGTAGTTGTTATGAATATGTGAAAACGAAGATGATTGACGTAGCAGCAGCAGCAGCAAGTTATTAGAGTTAGAGAAGAAAACCTTAGCAATTGTGTGAGTAGTGAAATGTTAAGTGTGAGAAGTGTGAAAAGTGTGGGGAAATCTCACATTGGTTAAAAGTGTGTAAACTTGAGCATTTATAAGTGAGATGACCCACATGAAGTTGGACTCGTGTGGATCACAACCACACGAGTCAAGTCGATACAATTACCATCGATCCATACAATGTAGATTGTGATTTTTTTTTCTATGTATGGAATCCTTCGGGTTTCGCTTCTTGTGTTGGATCGGTCCATACAACGTAAAAGTTAGGCTTCAAATGGAATTCTTCTAGAGAAAATTTGACTAGACAATCCTATCATATTATTGCTTAATGATAGAGATTTTTAACATACATTACATTTTAATTGATGCTTGAAGTAAAAAAGAATACTACAATGAATAAGTTACAAGAAACATAACTGAATTAAATTAAAAAAAATAGTGTTGCAATGCAACAATATACATAATTAATAAGGTGAGCCTTTCTTTCTTTCATCTGATGAGGTATTAGCAGAAGCTAAACAATATCATTGATCAAACGCTTATGACGATTATAATGATTTTCCATGAAAACTCTAGAAGCACCTTTTACAGTTCTACGCCATGTCTGCAACAAAGTAGTAGCACTAGTAATTATTAACAAAACCATCAAGATATACTATTTAAAGTAATTATTTATTCAAAAAGTTAAACAGTACAATTTCGAATACGTTGACTTTATACAAATTATATAAAAACTTACTATATAAAGTGCTTAAAGCATGCACCGGGTGCACTTTTTAGCATTTGCCATAATTAAATAAGATGATGAAAAAGTGTTTATTAGAGTCTAATAACCAACCTTATGAATTGTTCCAAAGATTGATGACTTGTTTCTGTTATCTCTAACCCTCAGCTGCCGAAGCAAAACCGACTTCCGGCTAACAGTTGCCGGCAAAAGTGACCTTCTTTCCACCACAGCAGTGCCACCGCCATTTATTAAGCTCTCAGATTGATTTTCATTAATCTTGTTCTTCTTCCGGCGTTTGATAAGACGCAACTCTTTCTTCTCGTTGGTACCTACTTCAGCAAATTTTCTAAGTAGTTCATCAGAAGATTTCTTGGTTACTCTTTGAACCGTTGCATCAGTGGTAGTTGCAGCAGTAGTGGTAGTTGTAAGTGTAACAGTAGTGTTAGTAGTTTCCATTGCAAACAGAGTAAGCAGAATTGTAATGAAAATGTGAATATGATTTTGATGGTTTTATGAAGATAGATGGAACCGTTGTAAGAATTCAATAGAAATAAAAAAAGTGGTAGAAATAGTATGTGAAATGGGAAGGAAATGTAGCCGTTGGGTAGGGATCTTGTTGTAAAGTGTTTAATTTTTAGAAGATTAATTTATTTATGTATTTGTTTTGGATGTATTATAGGCATGGCATGTGAATTTTCTGAGAAGGACAATACAATAATTAAAAAAGGACAAGACTTGCAATAACGCTCTCCTTCAGTTTCAGTGTTTCTGTCTGACACACTTTTTTCTATGTTTCTCAAATAAAGGGGGTTTAAAATTAAGCAAAAAGTTAGTATTGAATTTGTTTTTTTTTTAAATTGTTAAAAAAAAATTAAATAATCGAAAATTAATTATATTGAGAATTTAATTTCAAAAATACCTAAGTAAGTATCTCAAATTTATTTTTCACACAATAAATTAACTAAAAATATCTCAAACACACTCTTAATCAGCCTACTAAGAGTTGTTATAATGTTCAATTAAATAACAACAATCTTAAGCTAAAAAGAGCTGTTAAAGTTGGGTCAGGGCATGAGACATGAGTGGTTTCTCGTTCTTAGAAAATTCCGACAGAGTCAAATATAATACCACGAGACACTGTCACATTATTTTTTGAGAACATAGCTTTCTATTTTTTTATGATGATGCTGCACATTCTATGATGATGTGATAGTATAAGATTAATGTTCCCAGGGTTTATATTGACACACTTCACACAAATCTGCATAAAATTAAAATCCAATATCAATGCACTTGTGCTAATGTTCAAAGCACTTTTTTTTCCAATTGAAACTGCAAATCAATCAAGCTATTACCTTAGCTGTTATACTCTTAGTGGGAAAATTCTTAATATTTTTGGTAAGAATGACTATGCTGAGAGAATTTAGAAGAAAAAAAAACTGATTAGTTCCAAATTGAAAGTTCCCACTATCTAAGGTAAAACGTGCAAGAGTATGTATTTAAATACTATGTTACAAGTTACAACTATGATACAAAGAAAACTAAATAGAAAAATACAAATGCAATGGTCGAAATATAAGGTTAATACAAAATAAATTACAGTAAAGAAACATGACAGCCCTTGTCAACTTCAAGATTCAATTTGCAGGTCTTCGCGTTATCTTCAAAGACACGTGGATGGGCAGCACAATGAACAAACTTCCCGTAACCTGTATTTTATAGTACAAAATAAGGGAATTATATTATTTGCTGTGTAGCTGGATGTAAATGCAAGCCAGCTTGTAAAAAAATCTACTCCTTATGACATTAGCAGTCGGAATCGCATGGTTTGAGATGAATTTTATCTACATTTATTACTGTGGCGAAGAAAGCTACTACTATTTCAATAAAATTATAAACTTTATACCACAGCTTTACGCATTTACTACACTAACATCACCATGTGTTGTTCAAATATGTTATGAAACCTATAACATATTGAAGTCAATAACATGTAACCTAAGTAACCAGATGAACCAATTAAATTGTATCTATAACTACTATAGAGAAGAAGCCAGTAAGCCACAAAATTTCTAACAACTAGTAAAATGTATTAAGGTCACAGACATTTACCACAAGAACTTCATTCTAACTGTTATGGGCTAAACTGAGTTCCAAAACTGAGAGCATGACATTCAAGATCCCTCAGATTCAACTGCAAAAAAAGAAATATTCACGTATCTTAAATTTGCAACAAGAACCACATCAGATGAAACCACCTACTAAGTCCCGGCCAAACCGTTAAGTAAAGAAAACAACCCTTCCTCAGTTGTGAATTGTATGATCCTGCACTAATATTATTCTTTTCTATATTTTCATCAAACAAGGGGATGATCCCAGAATTGCCTCATCGCATACAATTGACAAGTTCAAAATGTTACACCAGAGTCTTATTACTAGATTCATTATTAAGTATAATAAAGACCTCCAACACAACTGGAAGCCATATATATTTGCCATTATTACTTACAGCTGGGGGAGTCTCATGAATAATCTCCCTTTTCAGTTATATATTGAAAGAAAGAAAGAAAGAATGATCTAAAAATCAACTTTACTTGTCTCGTTAAGCCAATTCATAGAAATAACTGGAAATTCCCAGTTCACCAATCTTAACTCTCAACAAAAGGGCACAAGTCTTGAGATGATACTTCTCAGTTTTTCGAAAATTTCACGATTCTCAAGAGAAACCCTCTTAATTGAATTTTAAAGTTACTTCATTAGATAATAGGATGGAGAAAAACAGCAAAATTGATTACTTTCAGTTTCAGGTTACGTAGTACTGAATTGACTAGAAGGAAATGTCAAAGGTGAAAATGCACAAGAGAGTGTTTACGAAAACATTTGTTTAATATTTAGAGCTCACCATAACCGCAACTCCAGTTTCACTGAATTTAGGAACACATACGAGTCTCACTGATTGCCCTTCTGATCCTGGAATCAATTTGTAAAATGAATTAAAATGGTGGGAAGAGGGGAAGCTATATAAAATGCAAAACAAAATAAGTAATATGTTTTTATGCAATGAAGATTTAAGAAGAAAAAAATACCCTTTATCACACGACTATCATATTTTTCCTGATTGCCAACAAAGTACACATGAGGACAACTCTCGATAAAGAAAGGATCCCTATCAGTATAAGGATAGCACCCTGAAGACAACAATCAATATCAGAACAATCCTTTTTAACAACAAAAAAATATGACAATTGAATTTTTACTCTTTTGTTTAGATTTCTTTAGAAGTAATAGGGAATATACAATGAACATTGACAATTGTTCAACCATCCCAGATTTTTCTGAACTGAGTGGAAAATGACACAGATTATGGATAACCAAGCAAATATAAGTTAAGAATTGTAGCATAAATAATGTTATACCGAGGGTATTAGGTGCTGTTGGTGCCAAATGCCTCCACCGTAATGTCCTTTCCATGAAGTCAAGCTTATCTTTTGCCTCTGAATACTTCTCAAGATCATCTACATTCTGACCAGATGTCCCAAGAAACCTGAGAGGAAGCAATATGGATCATGTTTAATGTAGAACAATACGGTGCATTCAGGATCGATGAAAGTAATATTATAAACAGCCTATTTACCTGATACCATCAAGCTCGAAACAATGAGGATTTGTACAAGATCTAAAAGTGTTGTACACTGATGACCCAGGGAAAAGGCATCTATGCAACGCCTGAAAGTACAATTCTTAGTAATAAATTCAAAAAAACGCATGATATATGGCATTAATACTCTCAAAACGACAAACATAAGAACCTGCTGTGGTAATGCGAAATTGGCAGGGTCACAGGGTCCTGGCATGATATCCAATGGCAAACCAACAGCAATCTGAGTACAAGTATAAGCTAAGTCTGTTATTTAGAAAACGACTACAGTAAAGGAATCAAACAAATGAGATGAACCTGATTCAACAGAATATCTAACTCCTTTACTGGTTCTGCCATCCTCGAGAGATCTTTTGAAGCCAAATTCTGCAAATATTTGATGAAAAAGTTCATAAATCGAACCTTAAAAATGAATATAAAAAACTGATTGTAAAAGAAAAGGTTTTTCAAGAACTGTGTCATTTCACTACATAGTAAATTGAAAGGCATAAATGTCAATGGGTGCTGTGAGCATCCGGATATCAAGAGAAGACACTTAACAAATGTGTCTAAGATGCGACTCTAGTAAGTTAAAGTGTTAGACAAACTCAGTCTTCTCATTTAACTATTTGTATCAGATGGTAATGTTATATTCCTTTTTAAATGTTCCTTGCTAATTAGTGATGTTACAATATGGCAAGAATATATGATCAATTTTTGAATACTTGAAACATTGGTACTTTATTGGAAAATGAAAATTAAAAATAAATAGATAAATGAGAATTGAAATAGAAATACAAAGATCAGATGCACATACTTAGATTGCCAAAATTGTTTGAACTTGTAAGGAAAAATAAATCAAAAAATAGAAGAAAAAAATTATCATTAGAAAACTCAACAGTGTAACTATTTTAGATATTTATGTGTATTACAATAGTCATCAGTCTTTAATCATATTTTTATTCTTTATATAGTTATTAAATGTTCTACTGCACATATTTGTACTACTGATCACCCTATTATAAATAAAACCTTTCCCTTACCCCATACACTGCTAGTAAGAAGTAGTAACTAACACAGACATAGGGGTCTACTTCAACAATAACAATAATACCTGTCCATTAAGAAGTCCACGGGGTATCTCAACAGAATTTCCAGCAATGATTACACGAACAATTTTTGACGTAATACTTTGCTCCTGTTTATTTTATCAATATTGTCAAATTAAAATCTTTAAATGTTGCATAATTATCAACCCAGGGACTTTGGGAGAAAAACAGGACACACCTTCTCATCTCCTAAATGCCCAGTAATATGATCAACAAGAAGCTGAAACTGAAGCGGGTTAGACCTGCTACTCCCAACATTTAATCCTGACACAAGAACAACATATCTGTCTTCCCCTGTTGAATCCAAATAAAAAGGAAATTTTAAGTGGCAACTTTAATAAAACTAAAATTTTTAATAATGAATATTGATACTGGAGTATAAAAAATGCATAGTTAAAAGAACACAATGCACAGTTAAAAGAATAAAATGCCAAGGCTCTTGCTCATCACAGAAATGTTATCAAAAAGAAAATGGAGCATACAGCACGCAACTATTTTAAATTATGACTACAGATGACCATTCAATATTTAACAATATAAAGAGAAAAATAAGAAACTGGTATTTTAACTCAACCTTAAGAAAAGTCATATGTCATTGATAGGACGTAGTAGACTATGTTAAATGAAGCAAAGCATGGGAGAATCTATGCTTGCTGACGTATGAATCATAAATTTTTCAACAGCACAACTACTGAGGAAGTATGATAGAGTAATAGACAACTCAAACCACACTTTCCACAGGATACTAATCACAAACATGTTATACATGAGTACCACTAGGTTAGAAGCATTGTATATGTAAAAGATCGAGAAGAAATACCTGATTTAATAGGGAATTCTATCTGCGGTGGTAAGCCAGCTTCTAGAACTTCTTGAACCAAAAAATCACCTGCTCCTGTTTCCTTCCCATATATAGCAACCACAATTCCTGTCACAGATAAAGTTAGCACAAAATCATCATGTGCAAGACAGAAAACTATTTGTTTGGCAAGAAAAGTTGCATCTCTAAAAGAACTATCATAAGGAAGCCGTGTGTTTAATTTCAAGGTTGCTTAGAAAGAAATGAAACAAAACAGAAACTCAGAAAGCATAGGAAATTAGCAATCCAATATAGTTTATCCCACAACAATTCCTTGTGACCAAAAAATGTGCAGTTGTTACCATGTTACAAAATTGTAATCCTACCACCACAAAATCTATTTGCTCAATTAAGTAGTTAATGATACAAACCTGTTACATAGACAGACGGCACAGTAACATTCCCACCAAGCTTAACTCTTCCACTTTCATCTTCCAAAACAAGATAATCATCTTGGTGCACAAAGTTATGCGGCTTGACAAGCGGAACCACAGATCTCTGCTCATCATTGACAAAGAAACTCAGCATTCTCATACTTACTAAACACATTTATGTCAATCACAGAAAATAGCAGTTTGTTCAAATTCAGCTACGCAACAATGTCATAGCACCACTATTTAACAACATTTCGTACCAAATAGATCACGGAATAATGGCGCTAAGCACAAACACTCCTCAAATTGGGCGTGTCCCAATGTCGTACCTGACACAACACTGACATGGCGACACTTACAAGTACATTGAATTATATCATTTTTTCAAAAATTTATCCGTGTCGATGTGTCAATTTTGTGTCCGATGTCAGTGTCTAGGCTTCATAGGGCTATTGTTCAAATTCATAAAAACAACAACCACACGTTTCCAAAATCAACAAAAAAAATAGAAACTGAAAATCATAGTACCTCCTTAGAATACTCATCAAGTATGCAAGGTTTCAATTTCATGTCTTTAAACAATGTTCCAACAATGACACATTCCTTGCCCTCTTCCAACCCCAACACAGTGCAAACTGTCCAAATCACAGCAAACTCAAACAATTAATAAAATTTCAAGTAAAAAATCACTATTAATTTAAAGGAAAACCCTAAATTGATAAAAAAAAAAAATTAAAAAAAAATAGAAAAAAGTAAAAAACGAACCAGGAGAATTAGGTTTCCAATTGGGAACAAGAGAATACAAGAGAGTTCGCATCAAATGAAGACGAGCGAAGTAAATTTGACTGTATTGTTGTCCACGATACATCTCTTTCGCGATTTCGAACGATTCATCCTGCACGAAATTCGTGTTAGAATAGTTTCTAAGTTAACAACACGAATTAGAATGAGAGAGAGAGAGTTGAAGCACTGAACCAGTGATTCGTAAGAGGATTGAAGTCTCTCCATTATCATGGCTTGGCAATGGCGGGAAGAGTTCGAAACTCGCTCTCTTTGTTTTTTATGCTTGTTGACAGTGTTGACTGATGAGAGTATTACATATAGATATGCGTATGCTTTTCATCTAATAAGCCGTTTGGTAAAAACATTTCAGCACGGGGATGTAGCTCACGTGGTAGAGCGCTCACTTTGCATGCGAGAGGTACGGGGTTTGATACCCCGTATCTCCAGTAAACGTTTTTCTTCTTAACTTTTTACCATGTTGCATAAAAAATTCTTTTTTGTCCGTATAATATTACATGCATACAATACATATTGTAATGTTTCAAGTTTCAACGCACATGATGATGAAATCTTCATTTGATTAATTTCTTTTTTTTTAGTAATAATGAGCGTCTAAGAAGCAAAATCCACAATATAGTTGGATCTAGAACCTCTCTAATCTATCAAACATTAGTTGATTTAATGGTGATGGATGTTGAACATGGTAAGAAAGACTACGGTTCAATTTCCCGCAGTTTTATTTAGAAGGAACTAGAATCACTTTATGTTAGAACTCGCCTCGAATTCTAGACTAGTAGAGCCTCTTTCTCTTATGAACCAGAGAATAAAAAAAAAAACTCTCTAAACTATTTTCTCATCATGCCATTTATATTGTACTGAATATCATTCATCCACTTTTTTCTGTAATATTTAGTTCTTTTTTCTATTTTATTTTAACTCATTTATTATTATTTTTATTTAATTTTAACTCACTTATTTTTTTTTATAAGCATTTTAACTCACTTATTTTTTTAAAAAAATAAGCATTTTAACTCACTTATGAATTGGTCTCATTATTTTAAAATTCTCTAGTTTTGGTCAATCTCATAGATTTTTTTAACTAAAACTTATGACTTGATATATTTCAAATAATCAATATACAACTTATTTTTTATGAAAAAGATAAATTAATTCACTTAAGTTGGTACCGGTGAGAATCAAACTTGAAAATTTGAGGAGAAGCACACTCTCAAGTTCCAAACCCAACACCCAACATACAACATACAAGTTAAATCAATTAATTGTTGAGGTTAATTAACAAATACAAATAAATGAGTGTCAATGACAAATTTTAGGATTTGTCAAATAAGAAAAAAATGAGAGAAGCTATAGTTTGTTGACTTTTATTTACACGAGAATATTAGATTCTCACATCTAAACCTGAGAATAACAATTGAAGAAATCATCATTTGTCAATAATATACTTGAAAATAAAGATTATCCTTTGAATAGTTTCTTAAAATTTGAATCTAATAGAAAAATGTTGCATATGAACTCCACACTCATTAATAAAATATTATATTAATAGCCTTGTAAAACATAAAAGAGTTGTTTGTTTTTTCTGTTGCTGATGATTTTAATCTTAAACAGTGTGTAGTTTCTTATCAGCAAATCCTCTTGTAGTGACTTACATACTAGTACACTTTTAGAGGGATGGTTTACTATTTAAATGGGTTTTAAGGATCAAGTGATACATCCTACTCATTATCTTAACTTTAGTTCTATGTCAAAAAAATAATAAGTTCTTAATATTAAAAAGAAAAATAACTGCATTTCTTGCCTATGTTTCATTCTATCCAATTGATATTGGCCATCCCACGACAAGACTGGGTCGCAATACACACCGGGAGTTATGGATATTATTTTCATATCAAACATTAGACTTGACCACAGAAAGTTACAGACAAATTCATAATTCTTGGAACCAAGAACAATACTAACAACAAGCTTCTCATCAGATAGACAGATTTGTCCTACGTCGAGAAACTAGATCCACATGGACATACACTGATTTCAAATCATGGTGCAATAAATATAAATAAACTAGTACTACTTTTCAGAAATGCTATACCTTATTCTGCAATCAAGCAAACTATTCTAGTACTGATTACTACAACATATATCAGGATTCAACAAAATTATTCTCCAAGAGCAAACATCTTAAGAGAAGTTCAAATATTCCCACCTGATAGACAACAAGCTTCAGCAGCTCTAATAATCACCACTTATTGTTGTACCAGAATACACCTTTTTTCTCGGTACCATGATCCGGCTCAACATAGATACACTCTCGTGCTTCTCTCCATAATGCCTTGTAAAATGGTGTTTCATCCAATCGATAATAGTCTCCCAAAATTGGTTTGATTGCCTTGGTAGCCTCCATTGCATGATAATGTGGCATTGTGGAGAACAAGTGATGCGCCACGTGAGTGTCTGTAATATTATGGAAGACCTTGTTCAGGATTCCATAATCCCTGTCCACAGTTGCTAAAGCTCCTCTCAACCAGTCCCACTCAGAGGAGTCGTAATGTGGCAATGCAGGGTGAGTATGCTGCAAAAATGTAATCAGCACCAAGAATCCATTGACTATGAGCAGTGGAACTCCATAAACACACACAACCCAGGCAAGCCCTTTGGCCATGGCAACAAGGTAAAGTCCATAGCATACTGCAAGTATTCCTGCATCTGATACATATATTTGAAGTCGTTCACGATCAGAGTAAATGGGACCATGCGGGTTAAAGTGACAAGCAAACCCATCATAAGGCCTGCCTGAAACATTGAGAGCCAAGTAAAGGGGCCAGCCAAGAGTGAGAGTGATAGTAATTGTGACAACTCTGCCTAGTGGGTTATTGCTAAGGTATTTGGAGTACCAATAGATGCTAGACTTCTGCTTGGGCACAAAAACTTCATCTCGTTCAAGAGAACCGGTGTTGGAATGATGACGGCGATGGCTGTATTTCCATGAAAAGTAAGGGACTAGAAGAGCAGAGTGGAGGATAAGGCCAACTGTATCATCAAGCCATTGATAGTCACTGAATGCATGGTGGCCACATTCATGTGCAATGACCCAAACACCAGTAAGAATGCAACCTTGAACGGCCCAATAGGCAGGCCAGGCTAAGAAAGAGAGAGGGCGAGGAAGGTGCTGGAAGTAATGGGTGGCAACGTAATAGAGGAAGAATGCAATGGTGAGGTCATACACAACATAGGAGAATGAATGGATAACAGAGCGCTTAAAACAGTGAGGTGGAATGGCCTTCTTGATCTGGCTGAGACTAAATGGAGGTTTTTCAAATGGTACCCGCTTCACAGTGTCATTCTCTGACTTCCTGGTCGAAGGAGGAACAGAGGTTCGGCCACCAGCTCCCATCTTCAGCAACCTGCCATGATATAAAAATGCATTTTGTTACAACACTCCTCTAAGCATTGATCAAAGGTCCATATATGCAATTTATGGTACAATTCTTAGTAACAAGACTGAATAAATACAGACTTAGAATGAACAATGTGTGAGTCATAAAATTGCAATAATTAAAAAGATTTGGTTCTCAAGTGCAACACTATCTAAACCGAAACGGTATACTAAATTCTCCAGTGATATCAAATTTTCACATAACTTTTCCCATGTGTCCTGTTATAAAAGTGTCCTTGATAGGATTCCTGTTTTAACAATATAATAACTAGAAAATTCTATGATCAATCAAGGAAGAACCTGTATGATACAAAGTGTCACTCTGTTTCTAATGGAATCCTATCATATCTTGTATTCTATCATTTTAGATCCTTTAATCTGATAAAAAGAAATGTCATTTTCTACATATCGCTCCCAACCTTACAAATTCATGTATGTTAACATTGTCCTAAACACTTACATTATTATCAGCTAGTCTATAAGAAATCACATCTTACTCGCAACTACTTGCTATGGCCAGCATTAATTAATAGATAATTACAATTTACAAGCTCTACTTCTAGAATATCAAGATAAGAATGATATTTGATATAAAGTTCTTAGCTAAGACTGATGTGTTGTACCAAAATTATGGGCTTGAACTTAATAGATAATCACAAACTAATCTTTTAGAATATCAACTAGATAAGATTGATATGTTGTATAAATATTTAGCTAGCCAAGATTGATGAGTTTTAACAAACTGAACTTTGAAAGAGTAATTTGTTAAAACTTCTTATTTATGGCAAAATATGGTTACAACAAACACATAATTACAAACAGTAGAGAATGCATAATTCACGCGTAAACTAAGGAAACAAATAGTATATTATTATTACAAGACAATTCCTATCCGAGAAATTCAAGAGTCTATGTTTCTCCCTCCATGAATTGGAGAGTTTGGTCTCTCTCCTTCCCAAAACCACTAAAAAATTACCCCATAACCATTTTCTCTATTTATTTATTCCTAAAAATAAACAACATAACTAACATCTTCAAACATAATTGTCAATAACCGCCCATAATATGAAGCCTAACATGAATTCAAATCAAACAATTCAAACCTCCTAGTCTTAGGAGTTGGTTTATATCTCATATCAATTTAAAGCCACTTTGGCTCAATGATTAATCAAGCAATTGCAATTTTCTTTAAACACTTTCTAGTTTCTCAACAATATTGATGGTTTATATCTACTTTACTAAATGAAAAATAAGTTTTCTACTACATTCCTCTCCTTTATTTACAAAAGTAGACATTATTTAGTGTGTGCATATATAGTTTTTATTTTACTATTATTATTTTTAATTTATACATTACCTTCGAAAATCTTGATTGTTAGAAACTAATAATATAATAAGAACATCATGATTCATGTGTCATCGTAATAAAAAGAAAATAAGAACATCCAAACTCCACCGCAAGTAGGGTGGGTCTCTGTGCATGTGCAAGTGCCAAATAAGGCAGCTCTAAGCCTCTAATAAAAAAAACAAGCACCAACCTTTACAGTGACATTTATTTGCCAGGCTTATATAACTTTGTTTTGTTTAATGGTGGCCCAACCTACGGTTTGGCGCTTTCTTAATTTATTGTTTCTAAAGCAAACAAATACAGCTAACAAAATCAGAAATCAATAAACAAATCACCAAATACATTGTGACCCTACTCCTGTCGTGGAGATTTTATGTATGCAGAACATGGACTTCGGATGCCAAATTGCCAATTTACCATGTGATGTACACATAACATGGGCAAGTCAGCAAAATAAGGGTACTATTGAAGATATTAATCAAAAGTTAGTTATTGATTAAAAAAATGCTAATTTTGGTAATAAAAACCAAAATATTTGGTATACCATTTTTATAAAAATGTGTCATGTTTAATAAGATGTAATTTTGAATGGTTGCAAAAAAATATATTAAGATTACCAAAAAATCAATGGTCACTTATAGGACCAAAAGTAACAATAAAATATAATAATTAGTGGTCCTTGCACGTAACATCTAACTAAACTTTACGCTGATATTTTCTGTATACAATATATTCTTCACATGACATGACATGGCCCGGATCTTTCACGTGATGTTTCCTTTCGTATATTTTTATAAACTTTTTTGATAAAGAAACGCAATCATATTTTTTCATTAAACATCAGAAACAACTAAATCATTTTACCACTATTAATTAATGTAAAATTTTAAAAACAAGAATAAATAAATACTTTATTTTATTTTTAGCATTTTATACTAGAAGTAGTAAAAACAATCGAAAAAATTAATAATAGGATATAATTAAACAACTGTATAATTAATAACTAAAATTAAAACAAACCATTGTGTTATTGTGACATTCCTAAATGACTGTTAATTGTAAAATTTTCCCATCTTCATAAAATGATAGAACCGTCCAAAGATTACCAACCACGAGCTTAAACGGAAAGGCCTGGATATTTTTTCTTCCTTTTTTTGTCTAATAACGTGCCTAGAATTTTTCTTTTTCTCCGAACAAGTACATAGCATATATTTGTACTGTAGTAATACATTATTCTTTATTTTACAATACACAGTTTTTCATCTAATTATTATAAATAAACAAAAAAGTCATTAATCCATTTAAAAAATAAATAAATAGGATAAAAGTCATTCATCCATTGATTATAAAACAAAAAAGTCAGTAACCCAGTCAAAAAAAAAACATAAAAGTCATTTCATCCAATTATTATAAATAAAAGAGGCACTCATCCAGTCAAAAAAATACAAAGCCATCACTATTATTTTATATAAATAAAGCTTAATGAATATATTTTTCCCATGTAAAAAAAAAGTTTAATGAATATTATCAAGTAATTCTACTTTGTCAACAAAAAAGAAAAATTAATTCCACTGTAATAGTCCACTTTAAAAAGTAAATACTACAAAATGTTGAATAGTAGTATAAAACAAATTTACACAGAATATTGTAACCAAAAAAAATTTTACACAGAATATCCCTCAATTATGCAAATTGTTGAGCTTTCTTAAACACTCAAAATTGCCGTCTTAAAGGGAAAATTTACTGTTTTATACACTCAACTTGGATTAAAGAATTCAATTCCACTCCACTATCCAACCAGGTTGTCAAAATCTACTTATTAAAAAACTTATTATATCACAATTGAAGCTGACACAAAATATTTTTAAACACAATTATTCCTTGTCATCGGCGCACGTGCGTAACATGCTTTGAATGAAAAACAGACTCGTGCTGAACAAATGAGATCCGCAAGAGAAAAATATACATTCGCATAATATGAATTAATCCGCAATACGAAGCGAAGCATGGAAAAAGTGATATAATTCAATATAATTCTAGTGTAGGTGTCGGACACATCTAATTTAAAAAGTGTCGGAGCTTCATAGTCGGCCATATATTTGCAAAATATGAATCAATTGAAATAATAAATCAAGGAAGAACAGAACTAAGGAGTTTCTAGGGAGATTGAGCGAAAATACGAGATTTCTCTTTAGATCTGATAGAGAATCCATGAATGTTGACAGCAGAACACAAAATTAATGCAAGTACTAAATACACGTAGGAAAAAGAAGAAGAAAATAAACGCATAATAGAATCATGAAATGAATCAATTAAGGATTGTGCAATATCGATCGGAGATTATGAAAATCAAATGAATAATTTACAATGAATGAATAAATATTGATGATTATGTAATTAAAACGCAGAGATCTAAAAAATTGATTAAACAGAAATGTGTTGGATCTAATTATGATTTATTGAAATTGAAATTGAAATCAGGT
Organism: Trifolium dubium; assembly: GCA_951804385.1. NCBI lineage: Eukaryota > Viridiplantae > Streptophyta > Magnoliopsida > Fabales > Fabaceae > Trifolium > Trifolium dubium. The sequence continues at coordinate 31,797,729 of OX638072.1, read as the reverse complement.
GTGAGAGACATTGAAGGTGGAAAAAATGAGAGGAAGGAGAAGGAAATACCTGAACGTGCAAGAAGAGATTTGGTTGTTGAGGCGCCGCAGAAATGGTGTTAAGAAGAGGGAGAGAAGGAGGAAGCGTGGATTGATTTGTGTATGTGCGGAAATAGGCACTCTCGTATTTATTGAGGAACTAAATGGTTAATTTATTTATTTATTTAACATTGCCATCCCTCTCCTCTCCTGGGTCGAGGGACCCACTTGGTTATTTTAACGTGTTGCTCGCAAATTGGGATGCTCTATCTACCACTCTCACTCACATTCACATTTTTTTTTTTTCTTCTTTTTGACTAAACAAAAAATTATTTAAGTCATGTTAATTGTTTTCGTTGTGAATGATGTTATTTAAGTCATGTTAATTGTTTTCGTTGTGAATGATGTTTAAGTTAGGTGTATTTGATCTCCTAAAAAATTAAAAATTGTATAAAATAATTTTAATTTTATTGTATTTGATTTTGAAGTTGTTCTTGGTATTGGATAAATTGGTGGTAAAGGACGGGATAAAATTAGATTTTTTTGTCTCCGCTGAACTATGAGACAACTTTTTGTCCTCGACACAAATTGTCTAAAACATTGATATAACATTTTTTTCCATCAAACATCATACAATTTATTCAATACTATAAATGTTTGTCATGTGATGTTCTGTCTTGTACTGTCATGTATTATTTTGTTCAGTATTTAAATTTTCCAAATCAAAAACTATAATTATTTGGTGTCAAAACTCATTCTTAATCAAATTATTGAAGTTCCACTTTTAGGCTTTGTTTGGATAACATATAAGTAACGGAAATGAGCGGAATGGAATGGAGTGGGATGGAATGGAACGGAATGGAATAGATATTTCACTCTATTGTTTGGTTATTTTATGACGGAGCGGAGCTAATCTCTCACTCCACTGTTTAGAAAGTGGACGAAGCGCAATGAGTTATAACTTGTTTATTCCAATTTTATTTTTTTATTTTTTTTGAAGACTCAATTTTATCCTTTATTTATACTAAAACATTAATATTTATACTAAATCTATAATTGGAATAAAGAATGAATGTATATGTAAGACATATTCTTAACTTAATTCAGTATGATACCCAAAAAATAAAATAAAAAACCTTTTCCATGTAACCATGTTATTTTGTTCCATGTTCTTAATTTAGTATGATACTACTTTCATCACTGCACGCACGACTGTTATTTTGAAAAAATATGTCTTCATTGTGCTATTGTTACAATACTGCAGGTTTGTATCGTCATCAGTATTACGATATAGGTGAATGTAGAAGTTAAAACTACCTGTTTCTAATTTTATGATACTGAGTAATATAGAAGGATATTTTGGTTATTAAAATTTTAATAGGTTTCCATTCCATATCATAAACCTCAAATTGGAGGGGAAGAAAAATAAAGAAAATAATGGAATGTGATGGAATGGATTCCATTGTGTTCCACTCCATTCCATCCAATTTTAAAATATCCAAACAATAGAATCTTATTCCATATCACTCCATTCCATTTCATCCCACCATATTCCATCAATCCAAACATAGCCTTAAAGTGGAGAAGTGGGATGACCGGGGTTCGAACCCCTGCCCCTGCATATATAATGCGATGTCCAACCAATTAAGCTAAGCTCATGGACGTTCTGAATCAAATTAATTAGTTCAATAAATCATATATTAATGTGTTTGAAATGTCCATACTTTCAAAACTACAACGTTAATAATGCCAAAATTATTGATTGAATCTATACTAAATTGAATCTAATCTGATAATTTGAATCAAACAAACTTTGCATAAGACAGAAAAATCAAAATATAATATTTCGCTAAGACGACCAATAACATAATATCGCGCTATATGGCGACAAAATCACAAAAGTGAAAAAACTAAATTTATATGGAAAAATCACTTATTTTTATATTTACAATAACAACCAGAAGACGATTCATTGCCCACACATATATTCTCGTTTTCTCCTCCTCTATTTCGTCTCACTCACACCCAACACACACCGTCCAGTCATGCTAACTCATGCACCTAATTCCTACGGATATTCTCTCATAAAATATATTGCCCACATATTTCTAAAATGTTATACTTAGAAAGAGAGAAGTTTAATTTGTCTTGAGTTTAACTCAGATTGATAAAGATGTTGTATTATATACATAAGAGTTGATATTCAAATCTTGAATATCTCATTTATTTATTTTAAAGATAAAAAAAAAATTAGCTACTAGATAGTTTAACAAAAAAATAGAGGGAACATATTTGATCATTTTATACATATTAATAAATTGATAAAAGAAAATGATAATTTTACTTTTTTTTGAGTAAAACCAATTTATTTTTATTATCTATTGGTGTTTATGTCAATAAATACAAAGTGGAAAATGATAATTTTAGGGTGATTAATTAGAGGGGAAAAAACTAAAAGAAAACAATTAAAGTTAAACTAAAATCAAAAGTACATTTTGATCCGTGGTTAAAATCACAACTTATCTTTCTAATTTAAAAAGATAATCACATCAATAATAAAATTGTGTCTCAATGCTGAATTTAACTAGAAATTTAAGAAGCTACGTATCCTTGCTTCGAGTGGACGCGAGTCTACTCTAGTTTAGTTGTTTTGACATGGAACTATATACAAATGTGACAATTTTTTAAAATGAATATTTTCTGCAAAGAATATTACACATTTATGTAAGGACCGGGATTTGAACTTTAGAATTTCTAACGACAAAAAAAAGAAGAAGATAGAGATAGTATTGTACAATACAGTTTTTTTACTAAAGAGTCCCTCTATTCGTATGTATAATAAAAAATCATCTTTGTTTTTTATTTTAGATCTAAGTAAAAATTATCAGATCCCAAAAATGCCTCTCTTTTATTTAACCGTAAAAATGCCTCTTATTAATTATCTTAATTTCTTTTTTTAGTTGGTACGATTATCTTAATTTATAATTTAGATGTTTTAAATCTTCAAACATAAAACACAAACTTCCATCTGAACAGACACTAACTTTCATTTACGATCCCACTATACCCATGTAGAAACAAAAACAAAACATTTCCACCGTCCTATGCATCTATTACTTGACAAATAAAATTGCCACATACACTAAAACCACTGATACTACACTACACATGTTGCTACATGCTGCCATTTTGAAAAGAACTGACCGTGTCTGCGAGGAATTCAGAAATATGGTTAATTAAAGAGGAGTTTAAGAGGTAAATATACTTTTAGTTATTAAGTTAGTTTACCCATTCATCGTTGGGATTCATCATTTATCTCAAGTGGTTGTTTGATTTGTTGAAATTTTAATAGCCGCTCCACAACCATTCCATGGTTTTAAAACACATTCATATCTAACAAACATTAGAACATTAGTTAGTGTAGTAGTAACTTGGTAAGAACGATCACAATTCGATTATCACAACTACCCGCAATTATGAAAAGGGATAGAATTATTTGATGTTGATTTCGAAACCATATTAGACTGATGGCGGAAAAAAAAACACATTCACATTTACTATTTAATGATACAGCAAAAACTTATCGGTGGATTTTGTTTCACATAAACACTCAACATAATAGATTGATGTCGCCACACACGAAAGACATGGTGAATTCAAAAAGGAAAATTCCTTGTGAATTTTTAAGCACACTTGTGCATATGAAATTGAAGTTTGGCTTATTTGTTTTCATGTTAAATCATTCGGTTCAGCTACATTCCAAATGTAACATGATTTAATAAAAGTTTTACGAGATATAGTATTGAAGAAGGGAGGGTAAAAAATAAAAATACTAGCATTTCGTTTGTTAGAAGAAAGATAATTAATACAAAAAAAAATGCTTTTAGGTTATATTTTTATATTTCCTCTATCCTAAATTATAATTAAAAAAAAAAATTCTTCTTTCCTAATTTATATGTAAGAAAAATTATTTATTTTTGTTTTAAATTATAAGAAAAAAAAATTATATATTAATTTTATTTATATATTCTCATGAAATTAGAAGTAGATTGTATTTAACTTACTCTCTTTTCTTTATAACCAATAACTAATAAAAATTTTGGTTACATATTTTTATGAAGTTTATTTCAAAAAATACAAAGTCTAACTTTAAATTATTATATTTAATTTCTTATTCTTTTATAATTTGAGACGGAGGAAATATTTTTGTTTTACCATGATGTTGATACGATATTTTCACCACCGTTAGCGATGATAAATTTCTGTTGGGAAACTTGTAGGGCACATAAGGCAGGTTCTCTCTCCCAACCGAATTTTCTGTAATGTATGAGTCAGAAATCAAACTTCTGACAACATGTTTAAATGAATTAAAACTTTTACCACTTAGACTAATTTATTGTCGGTAGAAAGGAAGGAGGAAGTAATTTAAACAATTAATTAAGAGCATTTAGGTCAAACAGTGGCAATTAATGTAGGACAATTTAGAAAGATGTCTTACTGAGAAATGTGTTATCTATGATATGATTGATTAAAACGGTTTAACAAAACCCATAGACTTTGACACTTTGTTGATTTAGACCATGTACAGTACCGACCATCAATAGAAAAATAGACATTCACAAGACCAAAAATAAGAAAAGAAAAATAGACATTCATACTGATACAATACATATGAACCAATACCACTCTTTTTTCAATATGTACCAATGTGCCATTATTTTGCATTGAATTAAATTTATGATGAGAAATCGTTTTTCCTCATCACGGCTTCTTAACATCTACAATATTTAAAAAAATATAATCACAGTTGAAAAATCGTTTTGGCCAAGACCGATTTCTCAACACATGTTAATATTTATTTTTGTATGAATCATTAAGAAATCGGTTCCTTAGAACACGATTTCTCATCACCATAGTCAATTATATGTATATAGAAAGCATTGAGAAATCGTTTTTGCCATAACAATGTTTTTTTGTTTTTTTTTTCTATTATAATATGTATAACCATTTTTTGAATATACTTGATTAATTCATTATTAAAATCATAAATTAAATAATTAACACATATTAATTAATATATAAAAAAACATTATGAAAATAAAATTAGACAATTGAAATTTTATTTTTGATTACATTAATTTCACACTGTAGAACATTAAATATAAATAAACACCTTATTTTTCTCCTAAACGATGTTCGGTCTCACAAAGTGGTGGTCGACGAATATGACAACCACGGCGTGGAGCTTGAAAGTCTTCAACATTAAGATCGACATGAACTGCTGAAGAGCCAGGACCTTGTTGGTTGATGTTTGACGGAACGCCAATGAATACAAGTTATTCATATAATTAACAGCTGACTCAAATATACTAATAATTAACAGCTGACTCATATAACTAATAATTTAATAATTTTACAATAATTTTTTTTAATAATTATTACTTATCAAAAATGTTTTTAATTTAAAGAGAAACATAAAGTAATTTGGTTTTAATAGAAAAAAAAAATGCTTCAAGATTTGTTTTCTAGGAACACGATTTCTCAATGCATTATATGTATATAATTGATTATGGTGGTTATGAAATCGTTTTCCCAAAACACGATTTCTCTTCACAAAGATTTTTAAAAATAATGTAACAATGTTATGAAATTGTTTCCTTGAGCAGCAATTTCTAACTATAGTTCAATGTTAAACAATGGTACACAGGTACATATTGAAAAAAGAGTGGTATTTTGGAACTTAATTTTTGGAAGAATGTTACTTAAGTAAAAAAGCCACATATAAATAAATATCTAATTATTTTTATCAAGTAATTTAATATTTTAAGAATACTTAGTAAAAAATAAAGTAATTTAATATTTTAAGAATATTTTTTTAAAATAAATAAGGAAGAATTTTATGCTTGAACTTCAATCTTTATATATATAGTACGATTTTGTTCACACTTTGAGTTCTAATCTCACTTATACACATACACATCTAGTTTAACAATCTGACTTAATAATTTCAAATTTTTTTGTCAATTAAACAAAAATTGTAGATTAATTAATACTAATATGTTTTGATTCAATGTCGTATAGGTAGGAAAATTATCAACATTGAAACTTCTAATCAATTCTAAGTTTCTAACAAACTTAACACAGTAGTATAGTTGGTATAGTGCAACGTTGATTTAGACTTAGACCCTATATTTATTAACCATCAATGCGGAAATAGACCACTAACTAGTAACTACGGTTTACGTACGTAGTAGTCTGTGGTATTATGAACTTCTTTGTTGAAAAGAACAGCATGGATTGCCAAACAAAAAAAAATAGTTGAGACCAAGGTATTCACTTCTTGTTAGATTTTAGAACTCAGAGATTTAAAATTGTTGAATACCTCAAAAAAATTTATGACAAAAACAAAACTAAGTAAATTCATTAATAATAAAAAAACATAATACATATTGGAATATCATCACAATAATTTTGGAAAGTAACAATATATGCGGTTACCCTTACAAAAGCCACTACATAGGTTTCCTTCCTTAAAAATTCCACCGAAGAGTTGTGAAAATAAAAATAAAATAAAATATTCCTAAATTTTGAAACAATTGACCTATAATTTAATTTGTTCTCCTCTATAAATTCTTTTTCATCCATCATGTTTCTTGAGTCAAACTTGAATACCACTTTAATTTGTTTGAACTTACTTGTTAAGCGAATAACAGAGAAAAGATTGGGAGTTTTCACTTTAAACAATTGGAGTATATGAGAGTAACAATAAAATTTACTTTTGAAGAACTTTTACCTAATCGATTAAAAACTCGTCAAATTTTTGTGCAAGCTGCAAAAAAATCTCAACGAACTGCCAATAGTTTTCACTACATTATTTGATCAAATTAAATTTGCAAACACAAAAAAAGAAAAACTGAAATTTGCTCTATTAAACTGGATCAGACGTTTTAATATAAAAACTGCACACAGATTATTCAGGGCTTGACAGTTCCAACTGAAAAATGTTATTTCTTCCAAGAGACCTGGATCGAGGACTTACCCTTAAAAAAGAAATATCATTATTATGAGCATAATCCATTGAATCATGAATGACTTGTGGCACATGAGATGCTTTAATACCATTATGTATAATAACTTCTTAGCATAGTTTGCCTTGCCACTAAATGCTCCCGTCAAAGGCTCTTGAATGGTACGTGTCATTTTCTTCAATGCAATTTTTTGAGTGTTTATAACCGATTTCAGCAAATAATTAGCAAAAACTAATTCAGGTTTTTAAAAGGCATCAACTAGAGAAATAGAATGTCATGATTTAATGAGAATCAATGTCGTCTTTGATTGCTCTTGATTAGCTTCTGCAAGAGGAATTTTCCACATTGGAATGTCACGTGAACGCTAGTAGATTCGCCATCCTCACGTAGCCATTTAGAACTCGAGCCTCCGATTGTATTTTTTTTCTCGTAATAGCTCGTAAGTCTGAGCTCCATAAATGAACACCATCATCGTTAGGATTAGCATAGAAATTGCCGCAAACGTCTTCAATATGGCCTAACATACCACAATAGTAACAGAGTGAGCCTAGCTTTTCATATTTGAACTTGACTTCACGAAGGCTTCCTTTTGTTTTGATTTTCTTGTGGTTCATCGATGGTTGACGGACATTGATTAACACTCGTATTCTCGTGAAAGTTGAGAAGAAATTAAAATTGTGTTTGTCATCATACTCCATGAAATCACCAATGAAGTTGCTTAGTTGTTTTCCCACAGTAATTGACATATACCCGACCGAAACATCATGAACTTGCACCCACATTGGAATGTGATTGAGTGGGATGGTTGACGAGGTGTGGCCATGTTGGAGGAGACCTAGTATCAGTGTACGCCTATCAAATGACCATGGACCTTGCTTGAGAACCCTCTCGATATTACGTGGATGAAAATTTTTGAAGACGAATAGGTTGCTATCAGGGTCAACTTCTTTTATAGAGACGCGATACACCGGATGTTAAAACTCTGACATCTTAAGTTTCATCATGTGAAAATGAATCGACCTGTCTGTGAGAAAATGACCAACAAAGTAGAGTCCTTGATCACTGGATGTATCACGGTTATCATCCCGGAGGATTTCAAGTTCTTCTTCTTCATCTTCAATGGAAAGGTGCTCCATGATGGGTGGTGGAGGAGAAAGTCGAAGGAGGTGTAAGTCGAAAGAAATTTAAGAGATTTTTTTTTTGGTATAGAAAGAAATTTAAGAGATTAAAAGAGGTATAATGGAGGCAATACTTCTCACAAAAGAGAAAAACTTCTCACAAGGGGATAAAACTAGAAGAGAAATTTTTTTTTGTAAAGAATAGATCTTTTGTAAAAAAAATAACAGCTGGGAAATGGAAATCCGCCTCTAGATTTATTTTCTGTTTCATAATAAAAAAAAAGTTAAATATATTATTAATCCCCATAAAATCTGCATCTTCTAAGTTTAGTATTTTCTTATTTTTTATTATATTTTTAATCTTTATAATTTGTTTTTTGCATATAGTTTTAGTCACTAAAACTAAATTTGCTTAATGATAATTAAATTTTTGAATAATATTTTATAGATATGTTTAAAATATCATATAAAGTTTATTTATTAAAATTTAGAAATTTTTAACATGATATGAATAAAATATGAATTTTTCAAATACAAAAATTTTAAGATAGAACTAACGAAAATCATGACATGGAAATCAAATTTTGAACTTGTTTTTTTTTTTTGAGAATTTTTTTACAATGTCTAAACATACTTGTGAAAAAATCCTTCAAAAATACATGTTAATTTATCAGTTGAGATCAAAATTGAGTGCATAATAATTTTTCAGGGACTATAAATTTAACAAAAATTAAATAGTGACTAAACTTAGAAGAGTATCATTTTGTAGGGACTAAAACCATATTTAATCCATAAAAAAATGTTAATGATTGTAGTATAGACTTCTACTTTAAAAACTAGTTTTTGTGGATAATTATATGTCTTCAAAATTTTATTATGGTATCATAGCTATCTGCTTTTATTGATTCAACGTTCCATTTTATTCTATCTTAAATAATGCTAACTTCATTTTTCAAATTAGTTTTTATAGTTGAATATAACCTCTTAAACTCTAATACTCATAATTACAAACAAATTATGAAACATACAGTTAAATTATTACAATTTTTTAAAATAGGTAACAAAATTTACACCTGAATCCTTGATTCAACCATTAAACCGAACTCAAGATATAGTAATAATATTATCTACTAACAACGAACTGATTTAATCGCTAAATATTTTAAACTCTTCAATATATAACTAGAAATTCAATTTTTAACTCACGTCTATGTCGTGGCAAGTACTCCACCCACAACCACCATTATCTCCTTCCAAATTCTAATGCAACAAATCACCACTAAATAGCTCATCTCTTACACTTTCACGAAGCACATTCAACCAACACGGCATATGTTGAATTTGACACTGTGAATTTGTGGTATCAATTGATTGATTTTGTCACATAATTTTAAAGATGAGTATCATGTTGACATTGATGTATGTGCTCCTAGAAGACACCTAAAACAACAGAGTGTTCATTGGTGAGGAAGTGCACAAAAAAAGTTCTCGACTTCTCCAGTGGGTATTAGCCACATGTCTCTAACTTCATAAACTGCCACGTGTAAATCAAGTTGCCTCCCAAGCTGACACATAGCAAACACCTGTAAGATGTTTAACTCCATTACCGTCAGGATGTCGCCACGTTTCCTGCATTTGACACGTGTTCACGAAGCAGCTCTGCACCTAAATCTATATAATGGATAAGAGTGCAGCGTGCTCTTAAGACATCAAACAAAGGAAAAGAAAACTGAGTTAAAAGAAGAAGGAAAAAAAAAAAAGGAATTGATCTTTGAAGAAGTTTGAAAAATTGAAAATGCAGGGAGCAAAGAAAGCAGGAGAGACCATTAAGGAAACAGCTGCCAACATTGGTGCTTCTGCCAAATCTGGTATGGAGAAGACCAAGGCCACTGTTCAAGAGAAGGTATTCCTTTCTTTTTCTTAATATGCTAATATCTACTTTTTTTTCTTCATTAAATTGTATCAATTGAAATGGAGTATTTCTTTGTAAATTGTTAAAAGATTTTTTAAGTGATATTTTTAAAATAGTTTTTATTTGATTTAAAAATCTTTTTGAGACTTATAAATAATGTGCATGATTTTTTTTTTAGGTAATCATGGTATGCCTTATTGATTCTTTAGGTACTCATAATAATAGAAACTTATATTTTTTAAAGACATGATAAAAGACACTTATATTTTCTACACCTACAACATTGTGTTAATCACACACCCTGATTTTGACTTGTAAGTTGAACTAATAATAATTCAACTGAATATATTTACTTTTAATAAATAAGTAATAATTGAGAGCAACTATGTATATATGTCACTTTTGTATATTCTTATATATCAAATATGTTAAGTTTTAAATCATTATAATTCCAGGACAAATAGTATACTCTGAGATATTTTTATGAACCTGCTAGTTATGGCCTCATGTGTCACTTTATTTGTGCTGTTGAGCTGGTGCGGATGTTCCTAGTATGTGTTGGACTAATGAGTCTCCTTGTTTATTTATATAAACAGACAGAGAAGATGACGGCACGTGATCCTGTCCAGAAAGAGATGGCATCCCACAAAAAAGAGGCTAAGATGAACCAAGCTGAGTTAGATAAGCTGGCCGCGCGTGAACACAACGCGGCGGTCAAACAGTCAACCACTGCAGCTGCAGGACAAGTGGGTCAGCCCCACCACACCACCGGAACTGGAACCACCACATACTCAACCACCGGAAATTATGGACAGCCCACTGGGGCCCATCAGATGTCGGCACTGCCGGGTCATGGAACTGGACAGCCCATGGGCCATGTTACTGAGGGAGTGGTGGGCTCACACCCCATTGGGATTAATAGAGGCACGGATGGGACTGCTACGGCCCATAATACCCGTGCCGGTGGAAATCCAAATAACACCGGTTATTCAACTGGTGGTACTTACAATTGAATAAGAGTGTAACTAAATCATTTCATTACACACAAATAAGGTTTAGTTTATGTTGTTAAGGAGTGTGAATTGTTTAGCTCTTCAGTCATTGTATTGTTGTAACTTGTTTGTCTTATTTCTCTTTTTTGATTTTGGTATGAGATGTTCCTTATTAGTATGTTGAACATTCTATGCCATGGAGTTGTAATTTCACTTTGTTTCCATAAAAATAAAAATGTTTTGTAAAATAAATTTCTCCAGAGTTTTATAATCTGTAAATTTAGTATATATTTTTTGAGTTTCAATAAATTAGAAATCATTTTTTTTGACTAAAATAAATTAGAAATCATGAAAGAGATAAATCCTTAAAAATATCTCCTCCTTTCAAATTTTGCAAACAAATTAGGGGGACACAAGGTTACATTTCCTCACCTACCACACAAACGTGATGGTCATGTTGTATTTAAATTCATTCAATGTACAACATTCATTTCTGATTACAAATATCACAAAACAACAATCTCAAATAAATATATGGCGTCACCATGTTGTAGTGTTCCATGCCATATTTTTGAGTATTGTCTACTTTATTTTGAAATTATTTATATTGATTTTTTTTGAAGCGATTGAAATTATTGTTATTAATTAATGAAATACATTAAATTTATTGTGTTAAAAAAATATACTACACCTTATTTGTGTGTAATGAAATGATTAACTATTAAACATTATATTTTTTTTTGACAAACAAACATTATATTAAAAATGTATATAAATGTTTTTTTAAATTTATAGTCTAGTTACATCAAATATTATATAAATTTATAATTGATTGCTGTGAATTTTCTTAAAATCGCACAAGTGAAAAGTTTGATATGTGGAGTAAAATTAATGACAGTTAAAACCAACGAATAATTAATAATAATCCCAATTAAAATAAACAACAACAGTGTAAGAAGAATATGAATATATTTGTGTATATTGATGATTATAAAAATTAATATAAAATTACAGACACAAATAATTAACAGTGACCCATTAAAAAATGAGTACCGAACTCATCAATACCTAATACCTCAATGTAATGTTCTTTATAACCTACTTAACTATTGTTATTTTCAGTATTTATTATCACGACCAATTACTATCAACTCTTAATATGTAAGTTTTATTGTAATTTATTTTATAACTCCGCATAATTGTTGAAGTTTCTTGTTTTTCAAATAAATTAATTTAGCAGTGTTAAAAGTTTAATTTTATCTCCCACATGTGTCAATTTGCAAGAAGAATGTCAATTTACTAAGACGATTTTTGATTTTAGAGACGAACAAAATAATTTGAGGGGTCAAATAAATTAATAAATAATATTAAAAAAGAAATAATCAGGCCAGAACTAACATACTCCCTTCGTCTCATATTATAAGAAAAAAAACAAAAATCATATTTATTAAGAGAAATAAAATACAGGGTGCGTTTGATCTGCTAAAAAACAGAGTACTAGACAGGACAACTTTTTGTACCCTGTTTGATGTAAATACTGGTTATGGGACTGGACAAAATAGGTAGCAAGAGACAACACAAAATCAAGAATTTTTGTTCTTCACGAAACCACAGGACAACTTTTTGTCCACAGTACAACTACAAAAAATACGAAAATACCCTTTTTAATTTCAAATATGAAAAAATTATCTCCGTATATCTCTTCGATACAATTTTGTCCTGTCCTGTACCATCTTATTTTGTCTTGTACTATCTTGTTCTGTCCTGTACTGTTCTGTCCAGTACTTACTAATTTGCGAATCAAACGCACCCACAATGATTGAAAATATGTTTTTTTGTATTTTTTTAAAAAAGTTTCATAGAAAATATAAAAATAATTTTTATTGGTTATGATAAATATAAGTGAGAGAATGAACTTTTATTAAAAAGATAAATATTTGTGTTTTTTTTTTATATTTTTGAAAAAATTAATAAATTTTTTTCTCTTAAGGAATTACGCACTACTCTTTCCGTCTCATTATATAAGCACCCTTGACTTTTTTTATGCATATTAAGAAAAGTTGGTAGTGTAATTATTATGTCTTGTTTGTGTATGAATATTAGTAAATTGTCTTTTGTTGTATGTGTATTTTATTTGATTTTTCAAATTCTAATGCAAGTTAGAGTAATAATTAGGGGTATATGTAGGGAAAAAAGCAATAAATGCGCGTAATAAATTGTAAATTAACTTATATTTTGGGACTAATTTTTTTTTAAAATAGTGCTTATATAATGGGACGGAGGAGAGAGTACATTAGTTTTGGGTAGAGAGGGAGTAAATTGGTGATACTACCAGGTGATTCACTTAATCATTACTACTTTCTCCAGTCTTAATTATAATCAACTTTTCACTTTTTAAATTCATTAGATAACTAATGTATTTGATCTATAATTAAGGCTGAATACATTAGTTTTTCAATAAACTTAAAAAATATAAAATTGTTTATAATTAAAATTGGAGGGAGTATCCCATTCATTACTACTCTGTTTCTTGATTTATTTGACCGACATGTTTCATGCAAATCGATCCGCAGCGTATTCTAGTTAATGATGATGATGATGATCGACCGGCACAAATTAAATTTGCCCCTTGATTGGTTGTTTGCCACGTATCCACCTCATACGACGAAGTTAGGTTTCTACTCAACAAGACACATTGCAAACACGTGTAATAGAATGTTCACCAAGTCACCACGTGTCATATAATCAAACACGTGTACAGAAAACAAAGTGGTACCTATAACTATTTAATGGAGAATGTATCATGTTGTTTAGCATCACGGTAAAAGATAAAAATACAAAATAATTTGATATAGTTGAAGAATTAAGGTAAGATATTAAAAATGCAAGGAGGAAAGAAAACGGGAGAGAGCATTAAGGAGACAGCTGCCAACATTGGTGCTTCAGCCAAATCTGGTATGGAGAAGACCAAAGCCAACGTCCAAGAGAAGGTGGTCATGATATTCCTAAAACTATTTTAAGACACATTATATTTATTATAGTGAAGAGTTATTTAATTTCTCAAAATTTTTAAATTGTCAAATTTAATTTATGATAAAAAAATTCGTCCTCTTTAATAAGATTTTCTTTGACTGAATGCACTATTCATTTTATGTATGAACAACTTTTTTCAAATTGGAACAAGATGTAAATAGTAATTACTACAAATTATTAATGAACATGAATGTCTAATTAGTTGTAATTAAATTAATAGACGGAGAGGATGACGGCACATGATCCCCTGTCAAAGGAGATGGCAACCCAAAAGAAAGATGCAAAGGTTAACGAGGCTGAGCTGGAAAAGCAGGCGGCGCGTGAACACAATGCTGCGGCCACTGCCGGACACTTGGGGCAGGGTGGACATCACACCACCGGAACCGGTGGAAATCCAAATAATGTGACGGGGTACGGAACTGGCGGTACTTACCGTTAAGTAGTGATACTAATTTTATGTATCATCATCATATCAAATAAATTAAGATTAAGTTAATGTTGTTAGGGTGTGTATGGTCGTTGTCTTGTTTGTTTTATGTCCTTTTCTGTTTTTGCAACTAGCTTGTGGGTTGTGACTTGTGACTTCAAGTTCAAGTCACTGACTTGTGGTCTTGTGGAAGTTTCTACTTGTACGTGTAATGTTCTTTTATTTTTATTTTACAAACAGAGCCTTAAATTAACTCACTAATGGTACAAATATACCCGTTTATCCAATATAAGAAGAACATTAAAATATTAAAATTAGATAAAATGACATATTATAATCTTATTTTATCAACGTACTAATATGTTAATATTTTGAAAGCAGTGGTAATTGAGAAAACCAATCAGATATAAGAAGATAGTAACCTCATCTAAGAGGCCAATCAAGTGGCAATATTGTACATTCAGATCAAAATGATTTTGGACCTTAAACAAGATGTCTTTTGATAACATATAATTATAAATAGCACATAGGATAGGAGTTGGGAAAAAAATCTATCCACAGTGGCACAGTCTATGTAATGTGACCACAAATTTTTCCTATTTGAGTTTGAATTCGACTTTCAAGACAAATTATAATATCTTAATTTGGTACTGGTCATGACTCGAGAGTAACAACCACATGATTTGATACCAGTCACTACCACAAACTAAGACTTTGTTTGGCTCCTAACAAATATGAAAGGAAAGAAGTATAAAGTATGAGGGATAAATGTTAAAAGTGAATGGAAAGTAAGATGAAAGTTTGGTTGTTTGTTAGGAGTGAAAGTGAATAGAAAATGAAAGGAAAGAAAGATATATACATTTAAAATAACAAAACATTACAAATAATACTTGTGTGTTAAAGTTATAAATTGTTTAATTTTGTTAAATATATGTATCATTTCAACTAAAAAACATTCATTGTCCTATTTTCTGTCCAATTTTGAGGGGATAACAAGAGAACTTTCTTTCCTTCTCTTTTTTATGTCAAACCAAACAGTAAAAAATAAGATATTTTCCGCTCTTTCTCTCCTCCTTCATTCTTTCTTTTTAGTTTCTCTCAAACCAAACATAGTGTTAAATTATGTCAAAAAAAAAAAACCATAGTGTAAGGTTTCTAGTTCCTCCTTCTGACAACATAACCAAACAATAGAATAATCCTATTTTTCTACAACAAACTAAGGCTTTGTTTGGCTCTGTTTAGATGAGAAATAAAAATGAAAGGAAAAGAAAGTATAATTTATGAGGGATAAATGTTAGAGTGAATGGAAAGTAAGATGAAAGTTTGGTTGTTTGTTAAGAGTGAAAGTGAAAGAAAAGGGAAAGGAAAGAAAAATATATACATTTAAAATAACAAAAACACCCTTAATTAAAAATAATACTTGTGTGTTAAAGTTATAAATTGTTTAATTTTGTTGGATATATGTATCATTTCAACTAAAAAACATCCATTATCCCATTTTCTGTCCAATTTCGAGGGGATGATCTTTTAGATAGATCCCACAAGAAAACTTTTTTTTCTTTCTCTTTTTGATGCCAAACTAAACAATGAAAAATAGGATATTCTCCACTCTTTCTCTCCCCCTTCATTCTTTCCTTTTAGTTTCTCTCAAACCAAAAATAATGTAAAATTATGTAAAAAAAATAAAAATAGTGTAAGGTTTCTAGTTCCTCGATAACACAACCAAACAGTAAAATCTTATTTTCCAATAAACTTTTCATCCATCGTACTTTCTTTCCATCCACTTTGCTTGAAACCAATTAATGTGTAAAAGTTGAGTTCACAAATATAAAAATACTATAATATGAATATAGGAAAAATAGTTGTAATTAGGCAAATGAACTTTATCAAATACTATGTTACCAAAAAACAGACTTTATGAAATACTATTTATGTTTCATAATTATATTTATCTATGTAAAGTGACACTCAGATTGAGACATTTTTTTTTATAAATATATCACTATGCAAAAAATAAAAACAAATATTTAATTTGTACGAAAATTGTTTTTAATGTTAATTAAAAATGCTGTTTTTTGTTTATAGATTATATTCGTTAGAGGTAATTTTATTTAAGACATGTCTTATATTTGCCAAGAAATAGAATAAATTTATTTTTTGAAAATATAAAATTATATAAAATATGTTTGAGGGACGAATCCTGACTGGCTCACTGCCCCTAAATCCAAAATATATAAAATATCCATTTAAATCAACTTATATGAATATATTCATTAACATAATTTTTGTGAGATTGTATGAAAAACAACTTATAAGTTTATTTTTATAATTTCTAGATCCAAAATAATTTTATTTTATTTGATGTTATAAAAATGTTTATGCTACAAGTGACACAAACAGTTTATTCAAACAGGATCCTATTTGTTTGAAGTAGCTTGTAGTCACTTGTGTTGTGGGCCATTGAATTCAAAAGCGAGTGGGTTGTGTAACGCACAGCTCGAGGCCCATAACGTTGAAATTTCTTAACATAACTTTTTCTGTAAGTGTGAAGGTGGAGGAAGGAACATTCAATGATACTACATGGTTAAACTACAATATAGAAAGAAAATGCTAAGAAGTAATCAACCAATAAAATAAAAATGCTAAGTATGCTTAAAATTTGAAATGGAGCCAATGGAGGGACTAGGGAGTACAAAATTTTGTTGCTATATTAGTTTTTCTGTAGAATACTAGTGAATTTTATGCATACCTACTCGGTAGCCTCAACCTCTTATCTTTTACTGATAGAATATTTTACTTACTTTTTAAATGATACTGTAATAAACCTTCTCATTTTCATTGACAAAATCCACGAATATAAGTAAACATTGAACATCCCAAGAATCACAACTTTGGCATAAACGACAGTAAGTAATAGAAAGGAATGTAAAATAAAATTTAGAAAACAAAACACTACTACAACAAATACAGTCAACAATCTGAGGGGGAGAGCACGGTTTCATAGTTCATACTAAAGGGAAAATTGAAATTGGAAAGCTAATGTAGCTATTTAAAGGAAACAAAAAACAACAAAACTCTTAACATCAGAAGTCCTGTCAGTGCCCTAAAGTAGCATTGCACAGCAATAATCATAAAA
Organism: Trifolium dubium; assembly: GCA_951804385.1. Classification (NCBI taxonomy): domain Eukaryota; kingdom Viridiplantae; phylum Streptophyta; class Magnoliopsida; order Fabales; family Fabaceae; genus Trifolium; species Trifolium dubium. Next base: position 31,780,065 of record OX638072.1, on the reverse strand, counting down.
ATAGTCCTGGTTGAAGAGATATTGCACCTCTTCATTAAGGAAAATTTTTCATTTTCGCAAATCACCATTTCCATGTGCAAAATGACATCTATCCCCAAAAGTGCAAGATCCCTTGGTAAAATTTTCACACAGTTTGGTTTTAAAGTTGCTTCCATGATGACCAGGGGCGCCACCAGGGCCTCCTCCTTGTGATGTTTTGGGTGGTGCAGACATTTGCAGGGTCAACAGTAAATCCTTCACCATGTTACTTGCATCCTTGATTTGTTCAAAAGTTCCCTCAAGTTCAATATTCTTAAGATTTGGGTCGGATTCATGCTCTCGAATTGCAAGTTTGGCTCCAGTTTGGCGACAGATCTGTTTTGAGTTCACACCACCCTTACCAATGATTGCTCCAGCTAGAGTAGCTTCTACACTGATCTTGGCAGTGGCGGTAGCACCAAAGCTGGTAGTTGGACCAGGAGGAGGCTCCATTCGATGACCACTAAAACGACCAACATTGGGTGGTCCCATGGCACGGTGGTCATCAAATGATAGAGCAACAGGCTTCCCAAGTTCCCATTCACCGTGGGCAAAATGACATTTGTCACCAAATTTGCAGCCTTCTGCAGTATTAAACTTGTTGCAAATGCGGCTTTTAACAGAAGATTGTGCAGACCCATTGGGTACATGTGGTGGGGCTGCAACATGTCTGGGTGCAGGAGGTGCTGCAGGTGTTAGGTTCATCATCTGGGCAGCAGTATTATAACCACCAGGAACATGGTGCAAGAAGTGGCAGCTCTCACCAAAGGGGCAGCCAGAAGTGCTGCAAAACAAAATATGGTTTGATTAGATCATATTTAAATCATTACTATGACAGATAAATGCTGTGTCCATGCTTATCCCCTGTTCACAAGGGACACCGGAACTATCACTTCAATTTCATCTTCAGCAGAATAAGGGCATAAATAAGAAATCTGATCCATGGATCATTTGAAATGATATATATGTCTAGAGAGCAAGGGAATATTAATTAGGATAAATAACCATTCACAGATCTACTGTGTTTTATCCAGTCATAAACTCTGAACTGCTAAGATCACAAAAATCTAGAATAGTCCTTCCAGATTTAAATACGTGAAAAAGCTTAACTCAAATGCTACGCTCATGAAAGAAAATAATACAGCAAGAACACTTGGCCAAACAGCATAAAAGAGACACGGTAATATGGGATAGGTCTAGCAGGCCAACATTTCCAACACCAACACCCATGCGGCACTGGTACAAGTGTACAACACATGTCTTACCCTCCACATCATGCACCCTACCAAGCACCAGAGACTTCTAGAGCATTTTACCAACACCCAAATAAAAAGGCTTCACATTTCCAATTGCTAAACTAAAATAAATATGAGCACTTTGATTTCATTAAAACTTTCAGAAAAGCTAGATTTAATTTTTTTTAAAATTGTTGAACCTGAAATATTTCTTAAAAACAATAGGGTACACTTCTTTGGAAATGTTCCCATATTCGCCCTTGGACCCCAATCAGACATAGGCGGCGTATCAAGTGATAAGAACACAAAAGAGCTAATCTTAACTAAATAGACATAGATATTCAGCTTAACCTATCTTATACTTACAACTGAATTGCTGTGGACATGTAACAATTATATTGAATAACAAGCAACTAATTAAGAAACATTTCTCTTTCAAAGTCTAGTGAAAGAAACAGAAAAACAAAAGGAAGAAACATATACAATGGGGAAAAGTGGTGACAAACAGACCAGCTTCAAAATATTGCAAACCATTAGAGAAACAATAAGAGTGTGGATTTTGGTCATTTGCGTCTTGATGGAAGTTTAATAAAATTAGAATTTGGGATAGACCAAAAAACTGGTTCTATTTTTTCAACAAACATCTACAATACAAAACAAATACTTTATATGTACAGTTTTGACATCATACCTGACCCAACCAATCAAAGTTCAATTCATGTGACTGAGTTAATAGCTTAAAGTTAAAGCTATCAACTAATCTAATATGACATTAAAGTTTACTATGGGCAGAAAGCTTGATATTAAAACGATTAACATGGTAAGCAATTAACATAATGGTCTCTTTTTCCCAACTATTTCCCTGCAAAGTGTTGTCTTTTTAAGTAGTAGTATTATTCTGTTAATAAACTACTAATCTGTTTACTTGTTTAGACCAAATAACATTGTGTACCTGTATAAAAGCTTCATATATCCCGTTAATTATCAGAATTGCACAATTTAGTTTTAAAGCAATTAATTATTAAAAATAATTATGATGCTATTAAAAGTAGAAAAAATATGATAGATTATAACCTGAAAAACTTGGTACATGGCTTTGATTTGCTTCCTACACCAGTTGATAAGGACTGCATTTCTGTTGCAAAACATTATTACTTATTTTCAGTTAACATTCTCTCGTTTATTAATCTCTTACACCATACTCAAAATCTATTCACAATTTTTAACATGTAGTATATACTATATACTCACTCACTTTAGACTCATAAATTTTATAATTGAGTTTTACATATTCCGAATTCATTATCAAACATAACCAATTTGATTAATGTATCTGTATATTTATTAGGTTTTCCATTATCCCCAAATACTGAAAAATTGATTAACCATTATCACACCATTCATAATTAGGGTTTCAATTTTAAAAGTTTTTTAGTGAAATTAACCAAAAAAATTGGCAGAACTTAGAACAAGTTCAAACTACGCAGATACACAAACACGAATTCAAACAAGCAAAAATCATAAATTACTCTAACCCTAAAAATCATAAAAATTAAGATTGCAAACAACATAACAAAACAAATTAAAGCGAGCGAGTAAAAATAGAAGAAGAGAAAAACCTTGTCTAGATTTCTTGAATCCGCCATTGGTGTTGAATCCATGTCCATGGTCATGTCTTGTTCTCTTGCGCATCATATCCATAGATCGAGATCGGAGCGAAGAATGAGTAAAACCCTAACCCTAACCCTAACCCTAGGAGTGAAAGCAAAGAAGAGGGGTTTTGGACAAAGGAAGAGAGAAAGAGGGTGAAGGCGGTGCTATGATAAAGGAGCCAAAAAATAATGAGAGAAAGAAAATAAAAGAAAAATTTTACTGTATTTTGCAATGTTATAGCGCTATTTTGTGGTAACCGAGTATTTAAAGGTGGTGATGATTTTTAAATTAGGGCTTCGAATTTTCGCATCACGTGATACACCGCCTCACTCTCTCTCACGTGCTTATTTCCTTTGTGGCGTATCTTTTCTTTTTGGTACGTAAAGTCTCATGTCGTCTATTTCTTGTTTGATCTATTTAATTTATATATAATCAACGAATTTTAAATCTTTTTTAATTGTTTGTCAATTTTTTTTTTAATTGATTGAAGATTGATTTTTATTGTATTTTTAAATGTGATCAAATCTCAAAATATAAAATTTACAAAATATAAATTTTAAACAAATCTTAATCTAATATTTTTTTTGGAGTGAAAATATAATCTTTAATTTAGATCAATCTTTTTGGACTAAACCTGTCCACGCAAAAGATGATGTCAAATAGTGAAGATAAAATTATACGAGGGATATACAAATTTCAGATCATATACTTTTTTTTCTAAGAAAATTTACTTTTCACAACAAAGGGAGTTGTTTAAAATTTGTTCAAACGGTTAGATATTTGTTTCAATAACAATTGAACTTTGTTTGATTAAAAAAATAAGAATTAAACTTTGTAATGATAATACTTTTTTAAGGAATAAAACTGATTGTATTTCACTCATAATAAAATCCTCAATATAGATTATCATAAAAAAAAAACCTCAATATAGGAAGTAATATAAGCAAATGATTTGATAACTAGCATAAAACAAGATAATACATTTATGTCTTATTTCCAATTAAGATATTTTCATAAATGGACGACATTACACAATAAATTTGGTTCGAATATACATATGTTTGCCAAGTTTTTGTGTAGTATTTTTTTCTTCTAATTTTACCTTTTATTTAAACTATTTTATTTGTATTATTTTTTATTTTTCTTCAACAACTGAAGTATGATAATTGCATTATATAATCGTCCTGTGAGTTTAGTTCAGTTGGTAGGACATTACATTATATACAGGGAATCAAAGACTTCGATCATCCAATTTATCTACCTTAAGGGTGAAATTTCTAGCAACTATATTACTACTTGACAAAGAAAAAATCATAATAGTTTAGTAATAGTCATTCACACCAGTACACCACCAATAAATTAAATAAAACAGCCAGTAATATCATAAGTTCAATGGGATCTACTCATTAGTCATTACTCATTAGTCGAGTTCAATTGAAGTATGATACAAATGAATCTAGGCTTAAACATTATTTTTGTCGTACGCAGAATTTTAGTTTTCGTCCACATCTCCGAGAGATTGTCCGCTTTGGGATTAATCCATCATAGTTTTGTTCTTTGTAGAAAAAGCGCCTCGGTGGATTGAGGAGTGTGACATATTGTATATAAACTACCGTTAGCCTCGAGTTCTAAGCGATGGACGTGAGCCATAACACAAACCATGAATTCCTGAGGTAGTGAGGTAGCTAGCTACTTTCCTCTCATGCTTCTGTACTATGTTTTATTGTTCTTCATTTACAGTCCTTCATTTTTATTTTTCAAACAAATTTAAAATAGAATTTAGTCATCCTGAAGCTCTAAATGCTCTTCATAGTAGTTAAATTACATACGGAGTCCTTACTTAGCGTAGTAGACTAATCAAGAGGAAGCAAATCAACCAATATTGGTACTTTAGTCAATAATCATTCATTTCACCTAACTTTAACTCGCGCATAATAAACTACTAAATTTTGAGATGAGTGTATTCTAGACATATGACGAGCAAATCAAAATTTCTAAACCATAAACTCGTGCAGAATGTCTGTACATGATAAATTTGTACATTATAATAACAGTCTTCAACTATTTCATCAGTTTCTGCAGGTGCTCCACTCTAAATCTGTGATTGCCTATTCCTATGAGGCATCAACTCCTCCCCAGCAACAGAGTGAACCATCAACTGAAGAAATTAGTAGATGCGTAAATGACAAAAAAGTTAGCTTAAAGTTTCACGATTTCATTCAGCCAACGTTTACAAAATACAAAACCAAGACATAACAAATATATCACATGACAAAGGAGGACCATTTCCCTTGAATGTTTTGCTTCTAGTTGAAAATCATGTAAAAAAATTAAAAGAAGAAAAATGTATAATGAAGTTAAACAGAATTTCAAATTAACAGCTATTTTAATAGCTCGTTCCATACAAATTTTAACACTGGATAGAACCATCAAAATGATAGTAAGAAAAGGTCTAAAAAATATAAAGCATAGACAACTTCAAATTGAATGTTATGACCAATTTCGGATATGGCCAGTCTGGATCTCTCAAAAAACATCAACAGTCGCAAAAACTCACTTGACGGAAAAGGTATAACAACTCCACTTTTAAAATTCAAATAGAAGAACAATGAAATAAAGAAGTTATAACTCATAATTACACACAGATTCACCAAAAGTTAAGAGTTAATTTAAATGAAAAAAAAAATTAAATGAGATTCTTTGCAGATACCTTCCAATCAATGTAGTCAAATCGGAATACAAAGTGGCTCAAAGCAACATCCTTAGAAATAACTGATTTTGCAGCAGGAGCATTCCTTGGTGCTGACAAAGTAAAAGTTCACACGAAGAAAATATCTATAGTTAAAATCAAGGATAAAAGTATCATAAATTTAGAGAGAGGACTATAATAAGCATTTGCAAAGTGACTCACAAACTAGTTGACGCCCAGTCTTGTCCACTTTAATTTCAGCTCGCCCATCTTTGACTAAAAAAGATAAAGCAAATAAGTTCTCCACTGTTTGTGCAAAAGAGCTCCTATTCAAAATCAAGTTTTCAAGCTTCACAAGTCTATTCTTCCTTAAGATGTTAAACATAGTTAACATATTTTTATCAGTATCATTTCTCTCATCCCTTGAACCTTCAACAAGCTGCAAAAGGATTTAATGCAAAAATAAAAAAACAAGTTTATCATGATTATAACAGATACTGTATTTACACATCCGAAGACCAGTGATGAGCAAATTCTAAGCTGTACTAATTCCATTCTTGACTTAGGCCCAAATCTTTGTGACTATCTTACAATAAATAAATGGGTGATAAGCTAGACTGACTGCTAGAGATTAGTTGAAACTTGAAAACAATAGTGAAAGAGTGAATCATTTATCTCTATAACTCAAAATATCTTATGCATACCTGATACCTTTTATATTTTCTGTCTTACATTTGTTTCCTAGCAAAAACTGCATATTCAAAGAAGAAGTTTTACCTCATTTGTCTGTGTCAATTCAGTGGGCTTCACCCTCCTTTTTCGGTAAACCCTTCTCCGTTTTAGTTCAGCATCCATTGGGCCAATCCTGAAGAAGCAAAATTGGGAAAAAAATTATATTCAAATAGATATTAATTATATCAGGACAAACAAATTGCAAGACAAAGATTCTTGATGCATGAACATTACACTGTAGAACACCCATATCCCCCTAAGAAAACACTTGAAACTGCAACTCCAATGTCCTTCCAAGCTATTGAGTTTCTACTGCAATCTTCTCTGCTAGTACTTGTTCCACCTCGCTGTCCGAACTTTTCAAGAATGTGAGTGACAAAGGCTGAAGGAGTGATTCCAGCACTAGAATGAGCTTTCACAGCCACACCCAAGGATTTGGTTATGTCCAAAAGAGCCTGTGCATCCGCTACCTGTTCTCTGGGTGTTGTGACTGAAAAAAGACAGAACAGTAAACCAATCTATGTATGTGTGCGTATGTGTATATCCTTAAATGTTGGAATAACATACCATAGAGAGGGCACTCAATAATTTTAAAATTCATTTAATGTTGTTCTAGAACATTTAATTGGTCACATTAGAAAATGTAGTATATTCATGCAAGAAATAATGTTGGGTGTAGGATTCGAATCCGATGCTGTATATTGCTGAAAATAACTACACATTACATACAATTTGAGTGATACTACCTATACATTTTAAGAGTGTTTAGGTAAAGCTATTCCACAAGTTTATACATGTGTGCACGCGCCAGTGCCACTAATGGAAGAGCTGAGAAGCACAAATGGTTATGCTGGCTTTGTCATGGAACCGGCCACCATCATAACTTTTGCTCTATGAAGCCCGGACACTGACACGGACACGGGACACGACACAGACACTGATACGTCGACACGGCTAATTTTTTGAAAAAATGATATATTTCAATGTAATCGTAAGTGTCGGTGTCGGACACGACACGTGTCCGACACGGGACACGCCTATTCCGAGAAGTGTCCGAGCTTCATAGCTTTTGCTCAGTATGATCTCTTATCATATCTATAGATCTCACATTTCAAAATATTCATAATTTTTTTGATGAGATTCATTTCATTGATAAAGAGATTATCTCGCTTACCATGTTTCAGTTTAAAATTCAAATTCAAATTTAATTTAATTTCTTATCTGTTTTCGGTATTAATGACATTTTATATTTATCAATTAGTTCAACAATTAAAAAATATTTCTATTGCAACTACTTCATTTAACAATCAAAACATATGCATTTATTTCTCAATCCTTTTATGTTTCTTTTTCCTTATTTAAGCAATTTTACTCTCACAAATTGATTATCTACCCTCCAAATTAGAAAGTTTCATGAATTAGTTATAATGTAAAGTTTCATCTTCTCTATTTCACTTTAACCTCTTTTAAACGACTAAAATTGTATGCAATTCACAATTTCACTGAAATCAGAAAAATTAAACCATAATGTGAACAACTAAAATAACATTACACAATTAAAAGCAGAGAAATTAGATACCTGACTTGTGTAAGCTCTCAATTTCACCGAAAATGGAACCAAATAGTTTAGAGTCAGTCTTTGCAATATTCTCCTTTTCATCTGCAAAAAACTCACAGATTATCATTTTCGCATAACACTATAGCAGAATCAGAAAGCTAATAAGCATGTGAAACTGAATCAGCTTTGAATAAAATCGAATTACCACCGTTAATCATATTCTTGACGGCGAGGTACCGAGAACGGAGATTTCGACGGCCGTTAGTAGTTTGATAATCAACGTCGTCGGTGTTATCGGAGTCTTCGTCGTCATTGATAGGAGTATTCGATTCGCGTTTCACCATGATGGATGAAAGGGGAAAAGAGAAGAGAAGAGAGTGCAAAATGAAGTGAAGTGAGAAAAAGCGGCAAGGAGTAAAATGACTTACGAGGGAAGTTGCTTGCTTTTGTGAGCGAGCGAGGCGTACGTTCCAAGTTTTTAAATGACTATAAATAGTGTGGGCTTCTTTCTTCTTTTTTTGACGCTCATCTAATGGGCTTTTTTTTTTATAATATCGTATAGTGCGCTTTTTTGTGCACAATTTTTTTTATTTTATTTTTTGAGTGATTGTTTTCTCTCTACTTATTAGACTATGTGCATTGGTGTGTGAATGGTGTGATGAATGTCAGAAAAAACAAAAAGAAAGCCTCCAGCGGTTTATTGAAAGGGAGTTGGAGGAGAGAGGAGTTGGTTTCAATCAACATGTGTGAAACTGACAAGGGAGGACACGCGGCGCTGCCCAATTCGACCGCGTCCGGCGCGTGCACCACACGCGGAGACACAGCGCGTGTGGGACGGAGAAGACGCAGAAAGAGAAGAGAGATAGGATAGAGTGGACACGCGGCAGCATACGATTGGCTGGGCGGATTTGAATTTATCCTTATCTTTAAATTCAATTATTTCACTGCAAATTAATTTTTTATTTTTTTATTTTTCACCAAAATTCGTAAAAAAAAATTCTCTATAAATAGAGACTTGGTTCATTTCATTTGGACACAGAAAAAAAATTTGAATTTTTCACTCTCTTAATCATATTATCAGTGTTTATTAGTGTTAATTGTGAAGTTTAAGTGTTCTTTTTTAGTAAAATGAATCCTAATAATTATTACTACACCAAAAATTCCAACATTTCTCAAAATCCAAACACTTCTCAAAATCATAACCCTTCTCAAAATCCTAACACTTCTCAAAATCCAAATCAAGTTTCTAACCAACATCCTCAAAACATGCATAATTTTGTTTATCCACCAAATTTCGTTAATCCATATGATCCATACTTTTATGGATCTATGATGAGAAATTTATCTCAACCACCACCGTTTCATGGTAATGTGCCAAGGGGAAATGAAAATGTTTCTGGTGGTGGTTCAGGTGAATTTCCCGAATTTTCAACACAAATGACCGGTGCTAATGAATTCACTCCAAATTCAGAAGATTCAACTCCTAAGAGCAAGAAAATTACCCAAGTTTCATGGAACACTGAACAAAATTTGGTGCTAATTAGTGGATGGATTAAATTTGGAACAAACAGTGTTGTTGGAAGAAACCAAAGAGGTGATACATTTTGGTGTAAAATAGCTGAATATGTTAATGAGTATTGCTCATTCGATTCTCCACGTGATGCAACTGCATGCCGAAATCGTTTTAATTACATGAGCAAATTAGTGAATAAATGGATTGGTGTTTATGATAGTGCTAAGCGTTTGAAAGGAAGCGGTTGGTCGGATAATGATGTTTTGGCAAAAGCACAGGAATTATATGCATGTGATAAGAATGGGAAGAACTTTCAATTCACTTTAATGACAGAATGGGAAGCTCTCCGTGATCAACCACGTTTTAGTAGCCCAGGAGGAGGAACTATTGGCTCAGGAAGTAGTGGATCTAAGCGCTCTCACGATGATGCATGTGACTCAAACTCTATAGGATCTAGTGTTCGTCCTATAGGTAGGGATGCGACAAAGAAAAAGGGTAAGGGTAAAAAGAAAGCTGCCTTGGAGTCGGTGGACAAAACATTGGAAGAATTCAACAAACAAAGGGTGCAAGAGTTTGAACAATTGAAAATAATAGCAGAAAATCAAAAAGAGCATAACCGTAATCTAAGTGAGCAAACCCGTGCTCTAAGTGAGAAAAACCGTATAAAAAAATGAACACGTATCTGAAGTTAAGTTCTGATCAGCATCTCGATGACCGGAAGAAAGCGATGATGGAAGAGCTGGCCAAAGAATTGTTTGATAATTAAATTTCAATCAAGTATTTGTCTGTAGTCTATGCTTTAATTGTTGTGTTTGGATATGTCAGTGTAGTGTTTGCTTTAAGTATTTGGCTGTAGTGTTTGCTTTAATTATTGTGATTGAATAAGTCAGTGTAGTCTTTGCTTCAATTAGTGTGATTGAACAAGTCAGTGTAGTCTTTACTTTAAAGTGTGATTGAATATGTCAGTGTAATGTTTGCTTTAAATATTTATCCTACATGTTTGCTTTAATTATTGTGTTCAATCTTTATATGACATTTAACTCTATACAATAACTTATTTCAAGTCCGTCAAAGTTCTACCACCAAATTCGAATATGTCAGTGTCACACTTTAATTATTGCATCCACCACATGACTTGCTTTCATTATTTTGTCCACCACCCAACCTCCTTTAATTATTGTGTCCACCACTCAATCCTTATCTGATAATTAACTATATACAATAACTTATTTGAAATCCGTAAGTGGTCCAATTTAAGTCTATATATATGGACTCATACATCCATTTCCAAATCACAAATCTAAGCCAATCTAATTCCAATATCACAAAAAATGAATCCAACGAATCCATTTGATTTTGATGTCGCAGCCTACTTGCAAAATCGTCAAGTTCAAGATACTTACATACACAACCATTTGATAGAGCGCCGTAACAAAATATCGGAAGATAGTGCATCAACAAAAAGAAAATATGTCAAAAGAGATCATGCAGCTGCAAACCAAAGACTCATTGACGACTACTTTGCCAATGAGCCTACTTATGACGATACAATGTTTCGTCGTCGGTATCGCATGCAAAAGCATCTTTTCCTTTGAATTGTTGGGGACCTTTCAAGTAGTTATGACTACTTCACCCAGCGAGTTGATGCTGCCAAAAAAACAGGCATATCACCTTTAGCAAAATGTACCACAGCCATGCGAATGTTAGCATATGGAGTGGCAGCAGATGCAGTTGATGAATACATCAAAATAGGAACTTCTACATCATTGGAGTGCTTACGTAACTTCTGTGATGGAATCATAACATTGTATGGGCAACAATATTTAAGGGCACCAACCCAAAATGACCTGCAAAAAATACTACGTGTTAGCGAAATGCGGGGTTTCTCAGGGATGGTCGGGAGTATTGACTGCATGCACTAGGAGTGGAGAAATTGTCCTACGACATGGGAAGGTCAATTTACTAGAGGAGACAAGGGAACCACAACAGTCATTCTTGAAGCTGTTGCATCTCATGATTTATGGATTTGGCATGCATACTTTGGATGTCTAGGTACGTTGAATGATATTAACGTACTCGATCGCTCTCCTGTTTTTGATGATGTTGAAAAAGGGAATGCTCCCAAAGTCAATTTCTTTGTAAATGGAAACCAATACAACATGACATACTATCTTGCCGATGGTATTTACCCTACATATCCAACATTTGTCAAATCGATCAGACTTCCTCAAAGTGAGCCCGATAAGTTATTTGCAAAATATCAGGAGAGCTATCGGAAGGACATCGAGCGTGCATTTGGAGTGCTTCAAGCTCGGTTTAAAATAATCCGTGAACCTGCACGCTTGTGGGATCTTTCTGATTTGAAAACCATCATGCGAACATGCATCATATTGCACAATATGATTGTTGAGGATGAGCGAGACACATATGCTCAACGGTGGACTGATTTTGAGCATTCTGATGAAAGTGGATCTAGTGCACCACATCCGCCATATTCCACCGAGGTATTACCCGCTTTTGCAAATCATGTGCGTACTAGATCTGAAATCCGCGATGCAAGAGGTCATCACAAACTGCAAGCAGATCTAGTGAAGCACATATGGGCAAAGTTTGGAATGATTCATGACTGAAGATGATTTATATCGACTAATTATGTTGTTTGTGTGTTGTAGTGCATTTTAAGTTATTTTGCATCGTATTAATTATGTTACTTGTGTGTTGTATTTAATTTAAGTTAATTTGTACCGTACTAATTACGTTATTTGTGTGATGTATTGCATTCGATATTAAGAAAATAAAAAAATTATTTAATTTTTTTTTGTTAAGTGTTCGTTATTTTAATTTAATATTAATCGATAATTGTAATTTTATTTAATCATAAAAACAAAATTTTAAATTTAAATAAGAATGTAAAATAAAAAGTGGTGGGGTAGGGTGTTGAATGAAAAAACTATTGGAGAGAGTAAAAATTAAATGTGTGTGAATGATTAGGTGGAAGAGAGAGAAGATGATGTGGAGTGTAAAAAGTGGAAATTAAGTGTTGAATGATATGTAACCAATGTACATAGTCTTAGACCATGTGCATTGGATGATTTTGAAGGTGTTGAATCACTATTGGGTCAGAAAAAAACAGGAGAGAGAAGCAATAAAGCAGGTTCAGAGTTGAACAGAACAAACAATTGTGAATCTGACGAAGGTGCCATGCGGAAGCGTTCGGTTGGTTGATTTTTGGCGCGTGCACGACACGTGCAGACAGCGCGCGTCTGCAGCAGGCGACGCGGAGAGAGAATCTCGCGGAAAGAAAGTGGGACGCGTGGCAGTTGCTTATTGGCTTACGCGATTTTAATGGTATATTTATCTTTTAACTCAATTATTTCATTGCAAATTAATTTTTTATTTTTTCACTAAAATTCGTAATTTTTTTTTCTCTATAAATAGAGACTTGATTCATTTTATTTGGACACAGGAAAAAAAATTGAATTTTTCACTACCTTAATCATATTATTAGTGTTTATTAGTGTTAATTATGAAGTTTAAGTGTTTTTTTAGTAAAATGAATCCCAATAATCATTTAAATAAATTTTATTATGTGTTTATTATTTTAATTTAATTTTAATCGATAATTATAATTTTATTTAATTATAAAAACAAAAATTTAAATTTAAAAATGAATATGAAATAAAAAGTGATGGATAGAGAAAGTAGTGGGGTAGAGAAAGTGGTGGGGTAGAGTGTTGAATGAAAAAACTATTGGAGAAGATAAAAGTTGAATGTGTGTTGAGAGATGATGTGGAGTGTAAAAAGTGGAAAAAATGGGTGTTGAATGCTTACACCATTGTACATAGTCTTAGATTCACTAAGACAAAATACACTGTTGAAAGATATCTTACAATGAAATGGGAGGGTTGTGAGCAATAGGAAAATATGAGATGAACAATTTGATGGATAATTTTTAATATACTAATGATGCGATTTTTGTTTATATTTTATATTGCAGAATTTAGTGAAATATATTTTTATAACAAGAAGTTCTCTTGAGATTTACTGATAGATAAAAGTCGTATGGAGAATTTCTTTTTTTAAGGTCTTTGAGATTTTTCAATGAAAAATTCACTTATTATTTCTACCTACCAACCAAATAGTGAAGAAAAAAGAAGAAGGAAGAATTGTTTATTTGTTTAATCTTTTTATATATAATACGATGTCTTTACCAACTGACTATACTCACTATTTTAAAATGTACTGTATAATTGCATTTATCAATTCGTACATTTAAAAACGATTTAACCAATATCGATAACCAATTTATTTTTTCATTCAAAATTAACGAACAACTTTCTTAGTAAGCAAGTTAGAGGCCATCAAATGATGTTGATGCACAGTTCTAGTAATAAGTCAAAATTAGCCGCTAAATAAGGGATCACCGTACTATATCTTTTGATCCCAAAATATGGCTAGCAAGTGGAGCTTAGTCATCTTCATGTAAGGTTTCAACAATAAAAATATTTCAATGTGCTCATTTTCGTAGTTTACACTCGTCCCCTATCTTCTAATTAATCTCAGGAAAACAAGAAGAATCTTATGCACAAAAAGAAACAGAAAAAAACAAAACATGCCTGAGTGTAAATCTTCAGGATCAACATATAGTTTCAAAACTATATTGGTCTGACAATCCAGCTAAGATAGTTTGAGTTTTCTACTAGATTTTTAATCAGATTAACTATTTAGTACAAGTTTTCACATGTTATCTGATAAAACATGGAAGCATTAGGCGAATCCGAAGGTGGAAAGAAAGTCAATTTTTAATAATGGTGAAAGACGACAAAGTGTAAATGATTAGTCATGTTAAATAACTAAGGTCTCTCCACTATCATGCATGCATCAAGCTAAAAAGAAAGAATTTAGATTCCACAGTCTCAAATTTTCCGTATTGAAATTGGATCGTACAAATTTACTACTTCTAATCTCAACTAATGATCACTCATGTGTTGATTGCGTATGTCCAAAAAAACGTTAATGTAAGAATCATTTTTTATTATGTAGTTTAGTGGTTAAAAACTCGTAAAATATCTCAAATTCAAAACTTAAATATGTTCATAAAGAATTACAGGAACCATTTTAAATTATTATTAATTTAGTTAACGATCTTGTCACAAAACATATAAGAAAAGATATTAAACCATTATTTTTTTATTTTTTATTTTGGTAAAATATTAAACCATTATTTTGATAGACAGCAATATATATGAACATCAATGTACCAAAAATAAAATAGACCAGATTCACATTCACGTGTCCAATCACATGAATTTCTATAAAATCGGTCGATTATGTGTCACATGATCAGCATCTTCCAGGTTTCAACCTAGTAAATTAAACATTTAAACCAGTGTGAAAAAATACTATGCAATTTTCTTTCCTTCGCATTCTTGATGCTGATCAAATAGATAACTTTAGTCACACTCATGTCATTAACTGAAAACTAACACCTATGATTAATTAAATATAGCAACCCTTTTTTTCTCCTTTTAGAATATGATATTTAATATCAACACAAGTTATGGTTAACCACGTGCAGAAAGCATGCTCCATCCTTTTTTTCATTTTTCATATAAACCTCATCCAAGTATCCAAAACTCTTCAAAATCACAAGCACTCCTCTATCATTAGCATGTTTTCTGCTTAACCATAAAAAACTTTCTCAATTCATTATGAAGATCACTAGCTGCAGAGTTTTTGCTGTTGTAATCACCTTGATTCTGATTCACTTTCTTCTCTTCTCTTGTTGCTGTATCCACCAGCATGAACAAAGATTTTCAAGAAAGATGAATTTGCAAGTGTCAAGGGAGCTTCTATCTTCATCTTTTGCAACAAGTATTGGTAAAATAAATGGAAGCAAAAAACAGAACAGGAAAGTTGTTGAACAAAGTTTAAGGATAGCACCACCAAGCATTCCAAATCCTACTCAGAACAAGTGAGACTAAAGCACCTGTAGAGATCTCAGCAAGGAAGAATATAATTCTCTATGTTTTGCTCTTCTTGTCTGTTTTCTTATCTTTTTGCTTATATAATATATACTATAGTATACTATCTAGATTCTCATATTTTCTTGGTTATTATTATCTCTTGTATGGTTCATGGTTATAAATTGTGATTACAGTACGAATCTTGCAATTGCGGTCTCGACTTGATTATGGATACTCCAAAATTTGTCAAGTTGGCCGCAGTTGCAGACTGCAATTTAAAACCATTATATTTGTAATGTTGAAGGGTTTAAAGAACCTTGGATGGAAGAAATGTACATAAGAACTAGAACTCAAAATAAAATTAGTGTATTATTCAAGGATTTTGCTCAAATAAATTGGGTTATAGTATTTTACCCAATAGACCAATAACGCTCAAATGAAATGATACGAGTCTCTTTTAACTTAATCAAAGTCCTGAGTTTGATTTATGACTAATAACAACTAAACAGACAATTAACGAGCAATTTTGATCCTTGTTATTTGTTAGTTAATTTGATCACCAAATTTCTCTTATGCTAGTTAGTTTAGTCCCTGAAAACATTAGCAAATGACATACTCAAATATGCTTGTATAGTTTCAATAAACTTATAAGACTATAGCAATTCTGACCCCTCACATATTTAAGGATCGAAATGATGATTTCCTCTAATAATAGCTCTTGTTTGTATTTTCTCTAGTCGCTTGAAACATAGTTATGGGCCTTCATTATCTTCACTCGTGCAGAGCTAGCAGTCACATAGAGAACATATACTAAATTATTGCAATTTTTGGCTTACATGTTTGGTTTTAGTTTAGCTAGTGAAGATGCATGGTATTCAATGATGCTATGGTCAAAATGAGTCATAAGAACAGATGGAAAAGTAAGTAGTGCACGTTTGGCTGTTGGATAGTGAG
Source organism: Trifolium dubium (assembly GCA_951804385.1). Taxonomy (NCBI): domain Eukaryota; kingdom Viridiplantae; phylum Streptophyta; class Magnoliopsida; order Fabales; family Fabaceae; genus Trifolium; species Trifolium dubium. The sequence continues at coordinate 31,763,747 of OX638072.1, read as the reverse complement.
TTGTTTGGAACATCTAGCAATAGTAGCACACCACGTATAACTTTTAGGTATAAAGTTGGCTTTACAGCTAAAAGGATTGGAAATTCTTGGAGGTGATGTGAAACATTACTTGGATACGTAGAAACATGAGGTTGGCCTGGCCCAACATTAATCAAATCAACAGAAAGAAATGTGTGAATGGAGGTAAATTGTGCACTTAAGTTTGTTTCATTAATTAACAATAAAAACATGAATATGTTAGGGAAAATACGTCAATACTCCTTGTAAAATACACAAATTTTATAATATTTCTTGTAAAATATTTTTTTGAGAATTTCCTCCTGCAACGTTTGATTTTTTGCAATATCCCCTAAACTCAATCAACCATAATATAACCCCCATAAAATAAAATTTTAACAGGGGATTTAAACCTCCGCAAATAAAAACCGCCGTAAAATATAATTTTAGCGGAGATTTTAAACAGCCGCAAATAAAAACCACTGCAAAATATTATGATTGACCAAGTCTAGGGGATATTGCAAAAAATCAAACATTATAGGGGGAATTCTCAAAAATAAAATAAAATTATAGGAGGGTATTGCAAAATTCGTGTACTTTACAGAGATAGAAATTTGAATTTGGAATTTAAAATTTATTCATTTTAAAGGATAAAATTCTAGCTACTAATTTATTTAACAAAAAATAACAATGTTAAGCGTGTTTTTGGTTTGTGAGAGAAATTTTTATTGAAAAAAAGTGTACACTTGTTTTTATTTTTGTGGAACACTCATGTGACTCATCCAATAGTTAGCTGTTAATTAAAGAGCTCCCATCCCACATTCTCAAAAGCCCTCCAAATTACAAGCTTTAATAACTGCAAATTGAAATTTTCTCCTCCCATAACAAATCTTACCATTCAAACGATTAGTTTATACCATCAAGTTGTAAATTCTAGTGTAAAATGTTTACAAAAATTTTCATGATTATTTACACATCTAGTTTAACTGTGGCGAAAATAATCTACTGGATTCTAAATTCCAAAATATTCTTGTCCAAATTTCAACATTGAGAAGAGAGTAAAGTTGTTGGTATAAAAAATAATTTGGGGTACTTTTGAGAATATAGGGGGTGTTGAAGGATAAATTTTCATAAGTTGCAGTCAAGAAAGAAAATAATAATGGACCATGTGATGAGATGACCCACCAATGCAGGACTAAAAGTTGTTTGTTCCGTGCTCTTCATATTTCAGTGCTCATACTGCATTTCTTTTCACAAATTCTGAAGAGATCAATTCTGTGCCAATGTTATGTGGGGACACTATTGTGATCTTGGTCTCACTATTTTTCAATTTTAAATAACTCACTCAAAAACAGAGAAGAATCTATAACAAAAATTAACAGTGAATGTGAAATTTAATTTCATGCCACTGAAAAAAATTAAGCCCTTTTCATAAAAATTAAAAATTATACATTCATGATAGAAAGTAAGTTGTACTCTAAAGTACACAACCAAAGTTCACACATTCATACCAAGATATTCATTGGGCCGAAAGCCCGAAACATAATTTGAAGACGGTCGCTTTTCTCCCCCTCATGTTGTTCGAACAGGCGAAACACATTACCAAAAGATATGTTTCGGTAGATGGAAGATATCTTTCAATCAAACGAGAAGATTCTGAACAATTTAGGAGGAAAAAAACAATTGTCATTATGAAATGATTTTAATCTTTTTTTGTTGTCATGACACTATTATGAGATGAGAGACCACAAAAATAAACTACCACAATATAGACATTAGACCCAACTTGGAAGTACTAATTGGGCTGTTTTTAGGTCAGTGGTCCAAGAAGTGGCCAGTGACAAGTAAGGTACTGCAAGTAGAAGTAGTTTCATCCACATCATCAATTTTATCCTATCTTAGTCCTAAGGAATAAATTCCCAATCCATTTCACTTTTATGATTAATTAAAGTTAGTTTCTATCTGGTAACAAGGAGACCAAAGGCACCAAAATTGGGCATATTAAAGCTTCCATTTCTCTCTATAATAAAGCAGCTAAAGGTTAGTTTTGGAATAAAGGAAAACATGAGAATTGATTCCCTTAGGCCTCTTAGCTATGTTCTTTTTTCTATCCTAAGAATTTTGTACTGTATGTGCAACGATTCTTGACTAGTCTTAGTTCCTCTCTACTTCTACTTGATAAATAAACTAAAAAATGTGACAATTAAACCAAACCATTGTACCTACTTAGGTATTTGTGTGCTATTACAAAAATAATCAAAGATTAAAAGTTTGATATCGAAACAAAACGAGAAAGCACTTAAAGCGATAGGCCTCGGGGTGAGGCACCGGGCACGTAACAATGGAGCTAATCAAGGTATTGGTTTCGGTTAACAAAATCAAAAGAACTAAAATAAAGAGTGTTAGAGTGAAACGTTGCAGCGTCGATGCAAAAAATAAAGAGGCGAACAATTAGAACAATGCATTATTATGATGGCGTCGGCTTAGCAAAATAGTGTCGTGGCGGCGACAATTTGCATTTTGAGTACTAATACTACATTTTTTTTTGGTACAAAAATACTACATTTTTTTAATTCTGTTACTTATATTAAACCTATTATTATTACTATTTAAAACATTATAAAAATGACTTGATATGACGTGAAATTTGTGCTAGCTTGCTAATTAATTACTTTTTCCCCTGCAATATAGTTGAGATTCCTTGACAGCAATTTAATCATTATTGGGATGGTCCTAAAACAGTGGAAACATAACATGGCTGAATAGACAAATATTTGTATACTTGTTAGTTAATTTTCTTAATTATTTTTTAAACATTTGTTTAGTTATCACTTGCTTACAAACTTCTTCAAGATCCAACATAAATCAGACAAGGAGTCCTGTATTTATTGACTAAAAATCAACCTAGACTCCTAGTCCACCATCCTAAGATCAATTATTAACACATAGTACTATATACAAATTAAGACTAATTTTCTTAATTTTAAAACCCACTTGAGAATATAAAATAAAATAAATATTTTAGAATGCAGCTGGCTTAAAATGAAATGATTCATGAACAATGTATCAATGAATTTAAGGCATCTATATATTGCAATGATATGTCACCAATTTAACATGAGAAAGTAACCAAAACAAATTAATATCCCAATTAGTATAAAGGAATACAACTTTGGTTTGCATATGATTATATTAAGTGCATCATCACATGATATCAATGACTTGTGCTCTTGTCATTTACATGTGCTCTTCTCTTGTATGATTTCACATATTTCTCTTTTTACTTAAAATGTGGCAGAATACAATCAATAAGATTGAAAGGATAATCATAAGTGTGTACATATAAAGATTGAAAGCGTAGTTGTCAAGCTTATTGAATTAAATTATGTAAACATGATTAATTTTGAGTTTGAAAATTACTAGATGTTGGATCTATCACTATAGTTTATTTTTGTCTAGCTGTCTTGTAGTGTGAGAGTCCGTGCATCTTGATCCATGTACTATACCTACCTAATGGGGACCATATTGTTTTTTGTTTAATACTATTGCTATATGATTATATGAATGAATATTTGAGAGTTGAGATTAAGATTCTTAGTATTAGCTAGTCTACCTAAGCTTTTACCTACTCTAGTAGCATATTCTGTACCCTTCTAATAATTTCTCAAATTTCTGTTTCTTAAATGTCATCAAATATTTTCATAATATAAACTTGGAGAAAATAATGAAAAAGATAGGGGGTGGATTGGAGCAGGTGAGTTGGGAATAGACTAAGTCCACTTTTTACCACAAATAAAAACAAAAATGGTTAACAAATTGAACTAAAACATATACTACAATATGGACATGTGCTTTTATAATTGAATAGTATAAATTATATGCAATCAAGAAAAGATACGTTAGGAAATTAGAAGCTTCAAAAGGTTAAATATACGTACTCTCCAAGAAAACAAATTAAGAATACACACCATTTTTTTTAAGCATTTGTATTTGATCAAATGATCGCTAATTTGAGGGACACTAGTCCTACTGCCCACCAGCAGAGAGATATATTTAAAATTAGAGTTTTATTATGCATAAATTTATCAAACATATATAATAAGTGATATATCACGAAGATTTAAACATGCGATTTTGAAGTTTTTAAGAATATACCAAAATTGCTTTTGAGAAGTTAAAAAAGAGAATGGTACAACTAATTGTGGTTGAGTCGAATAGATATTGTGAACTACGGTTCTCAAATAGATAAATCTATATAACATTGTGAATTAAAGTTTGAATATATTGAAGAGATACTATGAGTGCGTTTGATCTGCTAAAAAACAGAGGATTTGACAGAACAACTTCTGTTGTACTGTGTTTGATTTGAAAACTGTCACTGAGACTAGACAATCTGGGGGTCGAGTGACTGGACAAAATCAGATATTTTTGTCCCCCACTGAACCATGAGACAACTTTTTGTCTTCAGCACAACTTTTATAAATTACCAAAATAACATTTTCTCATCAAACATCATACAAGACAATTTATTTAACACTGTAAATGTTTATCCTGTGTTGTTCTGCCTTGTACTATTCTGTCCGATACTTTTATTTTGCAGATAAATACACCTTATATTTAGCAACGGTAGAGTTAGAATATATTGCAGAGTTCAATTGAAATCTACTTTTAAAAAATGTGTATATATTTTTATGTACTCCGTATTTTATATTTTGAATTCTTTTTTTCCGCACCAATAGCCCAAAAAAACCTAAACTACTAATTTCACTTCACCTATTTTCTATTTTCTGAATCTCCTAAACCAAGATCCTTATTAGACCACTGACAGTTACTTACTGTTGGACGAGTCCTCAAATGAAATTATGAGTCTTAGTAGGACAATAAAATAAATTAAATTAGGTAACGAATTGAGGTACTAAACAAAAGAGTTATTTGTAACACATGAATTAGAAACCAAATACTTCTTTTTCATTCCATTTGGCAGTAACCAACACATGAACTAAGAAACAAGAGAGTAGAACCAAAAATAGTTTAATGATGGATAAGATGTTATTGTCCGCTAATATATGGCTATATTTAAATACCCGCAAGACATGGCGCCGTGTAATTTTGTATGGTTTTCAATGTGTTCTTAATTAGATATATAACCACCAAATCTTGGCATCACCTTAACACATACACACACCAATTTATCAAGCAAGAGAGTTCATTTTTACCATAATATAAAAATTGAACAAAATCATTAAAGGATATCAATTTATTCATAAATAATTTTTTAATCAAATATATATATGAGAAATATCAAATTACAAATATCGTTACTATTACTGTCAAAAACACCTAAAATTCAATCAAACATTACTTTTTAGATTTATTGAATAACTGATGTATTTAGTCTATATAAAGACTAGATACATAAGTTTTTTTAATAAATCTAAAATAATATTTTTACATATAATTAAATTGTCTGAGTGAGGATTGCATTTACAATTGCAGACCGCAATATAAACCATAGTCATAAATATATGAATTTTGCATAATGAAAATGGTGAAAGTGAGTGAGATCTATACTTCATTTAAAACTTCACTTTTCATAAAAAATAAGCCTGCAACTGCAAATATATATGATGAAGAATTGCACAATTCCCCATACCATCAAGTACACATTTTCTCAGACCCAATTTCAAATTTTAAAAAGTGTGTAGTAATAATTTGAATAAGAAAGAAAAAGGCAGATATATAGGGATATAGTACTACTATATGATATATGACCATAAATAAAATCCACCAATATCCAATATTAATACACTCCTAAGAATTAATGAGCTTAACTTCCCAAGTAATTATGCCAAATTGAATTCCAATGTGGGAAAAGCACATGTTACAACTGATCAAGTAGTGATATATTGCTAAAGAAAAACATGCATAACAAAACTAAAACATGCAACCTATGAAGCACGACCGTGTGTCTGATACTAAAACACGTCTAATCTAAGACGTGTTTGTGTTTCATAGCATGCAACTAACTAGCTAGCTCAATTGTTTACATGCTTCTAGCAAGCATTTCTTGAAGCCTTCTATCAGATTCTTGTTTTTCCAACTTAAACTTTTCATGACAATTAGCAATAAACATTTCAGCTAACATATCAATATTCTCATTAACAATCTCTTTCTCTTTTACACCCTCTTGAATCTTCTTCTTCTTCTTCTCCTCTTCAAGCCACTGTAAATACCCTGCAAGATTAGAGTCAGGATTTTGCTCTATACTACTATCAAACAACCCTTCATAAACAGGTTCAGGAACAGGCAAAACATGAGAAGATTTTGATGAACACCAATTATAATGAAGCCTAAAAGAACCCAAAATGATCTTTTTCTTAATGTTGTTTCGTTTTTTGTGAGATGAAGGGTAATAAGAGAAGTTGATAGTTGAATTGTTATTGTCTTTAAGAATCTCAACTATAAAATCTTTGACTTTAGAGAGTGCACGAATTATTCTACATAAATGTGAAACTAAGAGAGTGTTGATGATTCTTTTGATTTTGATTGAAGTTAAATTTGAAGATGATGGTGATGATGATTTTGGTGAGAAAATTTGAAGAGATGGAGTGAACATTTTTTGTGTGAATTAAGGAGCAGTTGGATAGAAATAGAATCAATGTGTGTGAAATGTGAGAGAGTGAGTGTATAGTGTTTATATGGGGGGATAATATATGTTAAAGTACTGATTTACCCTTTGTCTTTTGGTTTATTTAAAGGAATACCATACACTTTTTTTGATTTAAAAATAGTCAAAAAATACATTTGTCATTGTTTGATGATCTTTTTCTTTTGTGGATAATATGTTGGGGATAAGAAGACCCGCTTGTTTGTTTTAAATTTCTGAAAAAATAATATATGTGGGAGCATAATACACTTAATTTACTAGCTAGTGTTACTATTATTATGTTATATACTAGTACTAAAAAAAAAACTGTGTCTTTTAGTAATTAAGTAGCTCGAGAACGGAGATTAAGGCTTAAGAATCGCAAGAATTACAAACCCAATGGTTGACATAATTTTATTTATTTATTTATTTTATAATGGTTAACATAATTTTATATACTTTGTAAAAAAAAAAAACATAATTTTATATATTATAAATAATGTCTCTTATGTATTGTAAGTTATTTTAGTAAAAAAATGTCTTACAAAATGGAATCTTATCTAATCTAGTTACACATCCATAAATCCATAACATGGCGCACCAAAATTTGAATCCCTATTTAAAAAAGTATAATCTCTTTATTTTAAATTATAATATACTGTAAATTTGCAGCAGAAGTGGTTATTTTATTGCTCAGAACCTTCGTATAAATTTGCAACGCAGAAGCTACGTATCGTTGATTTCCCGGTATAAACATTACCACACCCCTTCCCTGTATAAATAATACTACTATACACCCCCAACTTATTATAATGGAGTTAATTAAAATTTTGAAACTTTATAATCAACACTCTTTTTTATATGTATGGCCTATTTAATTAGGCTCTACACAAAACACGTCTTCAAATATGGAAGAGCAGCTTGAAGTGACTAAAGTCCTAAATTAAAGACTAATTACATTATTGTTAGAAATAATATAAAATTATTGATGTGGTCTTTCCTAACAGCTTAAATTTTTGGATAATCGATCATTTGACATGGTTATAAATAATATAAAACTATTGATGTAGTCTTTTCTAACAGTTTAAGTTTTTGAGATAATAAGTTATTTGATATGATATTAGAGCCTTTATGACTAAGTGATATAGAGTTCAATTCCCGCTCCCCTTCTAATTAAAAGTGTAATTTTCTAATAGTTTAAATTTTTGGGATAATTAGTCATTTGACAATTATCGGTTAAAAACACAATTAACAATGTTTACTAACAATTTTCTCTTGAAGAAAATATATAATATATATCAATTATCTGAAATCTTGTGGAGAACGTCTATTTACATTTTTCTAACGAAAATAGTATGCATGATCTTTACGTGCACTCAAATTAAGTCAAATTATTAGCTTAAAAATGACATGAGATATTGAGACTTTTATCCTAGTGATGAAAGAGACCATCATGTCGGCCTCTAGAATAAATGTTACTAGTACATAATTTTAATATAATCATCACTTTAGATTAAAAAAATTCAAGTTAATCTTTACTTTTGACTATATCTAAGTAGATGTGGTGGTGTAAACTCTATCTAGTGTTTATATATACATTGTCCCAATTTAATATAATCAATGTTATTATCTGATTAATTCTATCTAGTGTTATTTTGTTGACAAAACTCTCTATGTACGTAGTGTTAGGAATAGGTGATGATTGATGTATACATCCTTTGTTAAATGAGTATGAGCAAGTTTGAATCCTTTGTCAAACAACTTGCAATTATTTTTTATGTACCAAAAAAATGTTACATTTAATAGTACAAAATATTTAATGTTTAAAGAACTGAATATACAATATATATTTTAAATTTGAGGGAAAGCCCTATGAATTGTCTTCATATTAAGCTATTCTTTTTTTTCTTTTTGTTCTTGAATAGTAAAAATTTTATTAATAAAACTAAATTTCTCCACAAGACGAGCAAATACCGGTAAAAAAAATCTACAAATCAAATATGTCGTATATATACGAACACATGAGAAAATACCAAAATTTAAACTACCTTTATATTAAGCTTCTATGTGAATATATCAAACCCCAAAAGGTTAACTCTCCAACAAGTTATTTAGTTAATGGGTTGTACAGAACAGTACTGCAACTCCATGTGATCTACTTCAACTAAAGAGCACATAACTCAGCTCATTTTGTCATTCTGAACATATATATAGATCTGATCATAACTTTATTGAAAGGAAAAATATCCGAAAAAAATTGTATTGTAGAAGCTTTAAGATGGAGACAGAGATATAGGTGAAATGAGATGGATTTCATCTATCCTATTTCAGCAAAGAACTAATTAAACATAATTTTGATTTTTTTTCTCTTTTCTAATTACAGGTCTAGCGACTACAGTTATGCTCTAATAAGTTCATATCACTTCATATGGTTAACATATTTCAACAAAAGAAATTTGGTAAGTGCTGACAAAATATTTCAATAATTTCATTTAAATGAAGTAAGCTTCATAAAAGGACGGATTTCGGAAGAATGGTTCTTGGGTGAAATAATTTTTTAGCCAGACTTAACTATTAGAGTCGTCTTCTCCTAAGAACCAAAAGGTGAAAACTAAAATGAAATATATATTGTTTTGAAATAGTATAGTGCAAAGTGACGCCAGAATAATACACCCAATTCAATCAAATGCTACAAGAAGATTTCAACATTGTGCAAACAAAGTGCACACAAATTGCATTATATGCTGATGCAGATTGCATGATATGATCACTATTTGTGCAGCTTTCATTTCCACAAAATGTGACAAAACAGAAAATGAAATCACAATTTAATTACAACTACTAAACGTGTGTTGAATTTTTGTTTCTATTATTATCCAACATAGGCATGAGGAAATCGACCGTGAGGTCGATCGCTAATGATTAAAATAACTTTAGCAACTTGAGCAATATGTATGTGAATGATATCATAACAACTAATTTACTTCATTATTGCTTGAAATAATAAAGTCGTGTGAACATGTAACCTCAATTGAAAGGAAAAGGCAAGCGTTACGTTAGTAAATATTGTAGCTGACTAACTAGTTGATTATATTTGGATTTGTTAGATATCTCATCATAATAACTCATAAAATTTTACACCTGCATTTAAGTATCAATTTATTACATCATCATAAAATAATAGTATACCATTGTTTTATGACTATGAGTAAACATTTTCACCGGATAGCTGTCAAAACTGGTTGTCTAGGCCCGGACGGGCGGTGGGCTTCATTGGGCAGAGCTAAAAAGTCCGGATGAAATATGGGTCTTAAAAATAGTGTTCGAGTCAGGCCCTACACGAGCTAGAGGCTTTTTCGATAAGTCCGAGCCAATGCATTTTTTTTAATTAAAAAAAAAAATTATTGAGAAAAAATTTAAACATTCTATATTAATTATATTAAAATTTAGGTAATTTAGGTATTGCATATATCTTAACAAACATGTTTTAAGCACCAAAAAAAGAGTGACACCCTTAGCTAATAATACAAGTAAGTTCAAGTTATCCAAAAACAAGTTACCGATCAACCAAAATAACATAAACTAAGTTTAAATAAATTTCCAAAACATACTAAGTTCTATTATGTGTAAAATAACAATTTTTGGAGAATTAAACTTTTAGTGAATGAGCTTAAAATAAATAAGAAATAGTGAAAGAATATTTTTTTTCTCCTCCATCATTTGTAGTGGGTTCGGAAAAAATTTACGCGGGCTAGCGGGCGACCCACGACTCATACGGGTAAACCCATATTTTATGCTGGTGTAAATGGGCCGGACTAAAAAATTTAGATGACAATTCAAGTACATATTTTAAGGTCCACGCCTTACATTTTGACGAGCTTGATGGATCGGTACAGGCTAGCCCATTTTGATGCCTCTAGATGAAACATACACTATATTTTAAAAATCGTGGATAATTTATTCAACATTTTTTTTTGAAAGCTCGGTATCCGGCCTAAAGACCGATTAATCCGAGGGGATCAATTCCACCGCCCACTTGCAGGGACCCCATTTAGGCTCTGTTTGGATATTTGAAAATGAACGGAGCGGAGCGGAATAGAACGAAATGGAATGGAGTGGAATGGAGCGGAGTGGAATAGAGATTCCATTCCATTGTTTGGTTATTTTTATGATGGAATGGAATAAATTTTTTGTCTTATTGTTTGAAAAATGAACAAAGTAGAATGAATTATACTTTTTTGTTCCATTTTTACCCTTGTTTAAAAGAAACATGATGTACACAATTTTTTGAAAAAATTATGACATACACACTGTTAGAAAATATTATGTTTTATTAAAATATTAAATTTATATATAACTTATATTATAAACAAATAACCTACTGTCAAAAAATAAAACAAATAACCAAAAATAAACAAGTAACAAAAAATTGCTTACAAGTTGTCCATAACGTGAATCTTCCATTGCTAGCTCTTGTTTCCTTCGTGTTCTGCTTCTTCGTCAAGTTCAATGAAATTTATTTTTATTCAGGTTAATTCCTTTCCTACTATAATCTGACCAAGAGAGATTAATTCCTCTTGTTTAATTGAGAACTGGTTTTTGAAAAGCTTCGTAAATTAACATGTTTGGTGCTTACAAGTATATGTAATTATTCATGAAGGTTGAAGAAGAAACGCGAGTTCCGTAGAAAATAGAATTATGTTTAACTAAAAATAGGGGTAAAAGGTAATTATATATTTAAGATGTTTTATTCCATCATGTACACCCCAAATTGGGGGGAAGAGAAATGAGGGAAAATGATGGAATAGGATGGAATGCATTCCATCATGTACCACTCCATTCCATTCATTTTTTAAATATCCAAACAATGGAATCTTATTTCATACCACTCAATTCCATTCCATTCCACCTTATTCCATCAATCCAAACATAGCCTTAAAGGCTGGGCTTTTTGCTCTGTATGGACTTAGCCCACCGAAATTGGCACCAGTGGGAATCGAACCTGAGACCTTATGAGGAGCAAACTCCAAGGACCCAAGCCAACACCACTAGACCAACTCAAATGAGTTAATTTATCCAACAAATAATAATAATAAAAAAAAACAAATCAATTTTTACGAAAAAGTTCGGAACATATTTTCTAAAATATTTTAGTTAAAATATTAATTTTCACGGAAAAAAGAATTTGGAAAGCATGTTTTGAATATTTTTTGCATGGGCAAAAATAAAATTTCCAAGGAAAATAAAAGAGTGTTTGGGGAGGGGGAGAAAGCGATTTTTTCTTGATGTTTATTGGTTACGCTTCGGCCCAAATCCATACATTTCAAAAAGATATTGGGTAGGCCGAACTTCTCTAAGAAACGGACCCAATCTTTATCTTACATTTAAGCCCTACACTTTATATCCAAAAAGAGTAGTAATTATTTATGACAAAATGTATGTGCTTTCTAATGTTTCATATATATGTACTAAAGATTAAAAGATTCATAACTTCTAGAGAAAAGAAAGGCAGGATTTATCAATCCAATTTAGGTAAAGATGAATAATTGAGGTAAAAGTTTTTTTTTTAATAGTTTTCACCTCTAGTTTTTATGGAGGAGGGGTTTTAATAGTTGAGAGCAACTTCTGATATCAAGTCGTTACAGTCTCCTCTTATAGTTAAAGTTAAACTGTCAAATTAATGGAGATATAAAAACTTCACTCCTACCTCTATCACAAATTGACTTGAATGTTGGAGTGTTCGCCGCTTACGGGTGACGTATCATCACCGAAGAATCAACATCCACTCAATGCACTGTCTCACCATCTCCGGCCGTTGATCTAGATCCAACTAAAATAAACCATATTACCCAATCTGAAGATAATGAAACAGTCTCTCAATTCTAATTTTATGGTAGTTTTAGCATTTTATTAAAAATAATAGTGTTTGGACATTTACTATATGATTGTCTTTGTTTTCCAACTTTAGTTTAAAGTATTTATGCTCTCTGATGACAGGCAATTGAGAAAATAGTATTAGTTTATCATATGAACAGTCTGGAAATACATTTTAACCTATCTTGATTGTGACCTCAACCTTAAACAATTGATGTAAGAACCCAAAAACCTTAGTTTAATTATAGTTGTGCTCCAATGACTTATTTTAACCTCTTTGAACTTTAGTTTTTATTAGGCCACCTTGCCTTTGAAATAATAAATATTAATAAAGTAAAATAAAATAAAAATTTCCTAAGACAAATGGATCTAAAGTGTCCTCATTATTTTTATCTCCAGATTCTTTTACACTTGGTTCAATTTCACATGATGACAACATTATACATTTTTTTGTTTGTTTATATGTAGCTGTACTTTGTTTATGTCAATTTGATCATTGTCCATTCTTATCTTTAATTCAAGAATAGTTAACTATTAATCATGTATATATTACCACATATAGACTATTAGATTCACATCTTATTCTTGAAGCTTATTTTATATGGGAATATAATAGATAAATTGTATCCCATTTATAGTCTCAAATTGCATTATTATTGTCACCATTTCAATCTTCTTCTTTCCTCAATAAGGATGAAATTCCAAAGAGTTCTCTTAACTACTTTATAAATTATTTATCAAATATCTATTAGTACATATATATATATATATATGTGTGTGTGTGTGTGTGTGTGTGTGTGTGTGTGTGTGTGTGTGTGTGTGTGTGTGTGTGTACAACTCAAAATCTTTGTTCAAATTTTGTTGAATTCTGAGTTTGGAAATAGTTCATGTCAATATTTTTAATATGAGAGAAGTTTGGAATATAGGAACATGCAATCAACAACAAAAACTATCCATAGTTGAAGAAGGAGAAGGAGAATCAACAAAATCATCAAACACAAAGACAATTATGAGCCGTTTCGAGTCGCCAGCTTCTGCTTTTTATGCAACAGAAAATTACATGGGGTTTGCAGAATTTGATAGCCAAGTTGATAATAATCAACCTTTGAGTTCTCAATTATGTAAGGTTAATGATTTGGAGTACCCTTACCCTTTGTATCAATCTCTAAGGGAAAATAATCATTTCTTGGCATCATCAAACCAACTTGACCCCAACTTTGAATTCTCAAACACTTTGCAAGCATTGGTGAAATCTCAAATGAATGGTAGTCAATGTCTTAGATTGCCAGAAAACTCAGATAGATTTTTGTGTGAGAATTTTCCGGGGATTAAGTCTTTTCCGATTGAACAACAAAAGTTGTTTTTCGAAGGTCTTGCCTCAGTAAACAATAGCTCATCTTTTTGTAACAAAGGAAATCATGACTATATGGTAAGTGCTTTTGCAAAATGAATCTTCTGCGGTCTCTTCTATCTCTCCAGTTGCACTCAGTCGTTGAATTAATCTAACGACTGAGATACTGTTAGAGGTGATGGAGAGACCGAAGAAGATCAAAGCTTATGTCATATATATTTTAGTATTAGTGAGAAATGAGAATTCATACAACACACAAAGAAAAAACCATCGAAAATATATATGTTGCATGTGTTCAATTATTGAGTATCGCATTAAGCATATATTCGATTGTCTTATTATTGTATGTGTTTGTAGGTTGGTCATGGATCTTATCATTTATCTGTTGAACAATTGAATTTCTCTTCTCAACATGAGAAGTTGTGTTCAACAATTTCAGCAGCAAGTTCATCAACTTCTCTTGGAAACACTACTTCTAATGGTAATGTAGTTTCAAGTAAAACAAGAATTAGATGGACAAAAGATCTTCATGAGATGTTTGTTGAGTCTGTGAATCGCCTCGGCGGCGCTGATAGTAAGTATATATAGCTTTCAAAATTTGTTAACTCAAAACAAATGTTTAATATCTAATAGCTCTTTTTATTTTCTGCTTGATTATAGAGGCAACACCAAAAGCTATATTAAAGATGATGGATTCTGATGGTTTGACAATATTTCATGTGAAAAGTCATTTGCAAAAATATAGAACTGCAAAATTCATGCCAGAATCAGTTCAAGGTAAATCTCTTTTCCCTTTGTTCTTTGTTCATTAGTTATAGATGAGACTTAATATGAACTAATGCAAATTGTACATAGTGAATAATGTCGAGTAAACCACCAAATCGGTCTCTGTAAGTCACTCTCAAATAGGTCCTTGACTCTATCAATATATCAATTTGGTCTAAGTCTTTGTCAAACTTTTTTTCAATTTGGTCCTTCTGAAGGACCAAATTGAAGGACTAAATTGGGAAACAATTGACAAAGACAAGGACTAGTTTGAATTTTGAAATATTGGTAGAGTCATGGACCTATTTAAAAGTGAGTTACAGAGACAAAGACTAATTTGGTGGTTTGCTCGAATATTGTATGTGCCTAATAATGAACAAACAATTGTGTCCTATTTCAGGTAAATCTGAAAAAAGAATCCATGTAGAGGATCTGCATCATGTTGGTGTTAAAGCGTAATACTATTTTTTTTTACCTTAGCTACTTTACATTCTTATAATTGTAATACATGCACTAAGTTTCTTGATTAATTTCACATATGTTGTGACTATACTAAAGTTAATTTACACTGCTCTTGATTAATTTGCAGTGGCATTCAAATCAAGGAAGCACTTCAACTTCAATTAGATGCACAAAGGCGTCTTCATGAACAACTAGAGGTATACATAATTACATATCATGGCCATCATTTTCTCTTGCAGCTTAAGAAAAAGTATCACTATATATAATAATACTCTATTACATTATAATTTATGATTGTTATTTAACTTAATTACTTTGTTGATCCAGATTCAAAGAACATTACAGTTGAGACTTGAGGAACAAGGCAAACAGCTGAAAAAAATGTTTGATCAGCAGCAGAAGACATGTAATAACCTCTTCAATACTCCAACTACAGTTAATGATAATGATGATACAAAAATTTGTCACAAAGATGTTGAAGTTTCTATTTCTGAAGGGATTGAAAATTCTTTATTCCCTTGTAAAACCTCTCCTAACACATAATTTGGTATTTATGTATAAAAAACTGTATAATTTCTCTAGTCTAAAGCTTACTCCTTGTAAGTAATAGATATATCACATCATGCAATTTTGTTATGGGAATAAAAGTATGATCATGTTGATCCTACAAATATGAGAACTGCAGTACACAAATTTAAGCTCAACCAACAAAAATACCGAAATTGTTAGGTTGGACATTACGACCGAGGTTGAAACACATAAATTTACTTTTACTAAGACACCCTATCTTGGTATCTATGGTGTTTGCATTAGTATACCAGATAATATTATACCAAACAAGAAACATATTGATAATATATTATGAGTTTTTTTTTATACATTTCTTCTGCACAATATAATCTTATTCAAAACAACCGATTGAGATTCTAATTTTGTTTTACTTTGTGGATGATATTAATCCTTGCAGATCCAATCCTCATTGATTAATAGACTATGAGTCTAATAAATTTAGACATCTTTATTAAACAAATTGAAATGTTTAATTTTTTAAAATAAATAGTTTTTTATATATATAATTTTTAAAGAGTCTTCTAGAGCACTCATTAATAAAACTCAACTTTAAATTTGTCTATAATTCTCAGCTCAAACAGAAAAAGTCAAAATTGCTAATTCGAACGCTTATTTTTGAGGTTCGAACTTTAGTCTCTCTACATGGTGTGTAAAAATGTCTAATATTATATATTCGTCAAAGTAAAAAACAAAATGTCCGACTTAAATAAATTTGGTCTAGGAACAAAATGAAACTTTTAGTTGATTGGTAAAAGGGATAATAAATACTAGGTTTAAACATCATTTTGATATTTGTATAAACGCAAAATTTTGGTTTTAGTAAATAAGCTCTTTAATCAATTAATTTTTTTTATTTTAATTCATAAAGCAAAAATCCGCAAGAAGTTTTGTAGGAAATTTTGCAAGAAACTTGCGAATTTTCTTGTGGATTTTAGCTTTAAGGACTAAAAACAAAAAAATTGGTTGATTCAAGAATTTATTTAGAACAAAAATCGATAAAAAGATTAAAACTAAAATACGCGCGCATATATATACAGGGACGAAAATATTAAATACTATAAATAGATGTATTAAAATATTAAATATTAATCACTATACTTGAATTGATCGGTGAAAGGTCATTGAATAGACCGGAATCTTTCTTGTTATTTTTATTCAATCATGGTATGAAGACCGTCCTTACTTGGCAATTTCTCTTTGGAGCTACATACTACAGACAACATATATTTGGGATCTACACTCTTTCTACATCCATTGGTAACCATTGCTATCAAGTAGAGCAAATGAAACATAAATAAATAGCCACTATTACAATTCTATTGTTTGTGATGTGTTGGACAAGATTCTTTCTCTATAACCTCCCTGTTATGGGGATATTCATTGGTTGAGAGGGACGATGACTTTGGGTGACACGTGGATTTTATTCATTCAATGCTTAAATTATTTATTTGAATTAAGCACGTAAAAGATTGTCAACGTATTATAACTCAAGTGGTAAGAGCTTAAAGACATGAACTAGATAGAGAGAGAGAGATGTACGAATCAGTTTTTGAAATTGAACAGTTTATCTTTCTGATGTACTACTGGAAGGGAACAATTTATTTTTTTGATGTACTAAAAAAACATTTAAAAGATCCTAAATTTGTCATGAATGACCGACTTACCAATTTCGACATTTTTTCTAATTAAACTGATGAACAAAGTGTGCGATAGTTTTATAGTCTTGTATTTTTAAGAGTTCATATGCATATATTATGGATAATTATTTTGCAAATACTCAACAAGTATGAGCTCAATTATATATCATCCATGTATGTACTCTGAACTAATAATATGAAAAACTAAGGTCTAAGAGCTCTCCTTAATTAGATCAACAATTCAAAGTGTATAATATGAAATGAGGAATGACGTGCATGCCAAAGCCATAGCCGTGTCAACTTAAAGAATGTTGCAAAGTGGGCTCTATTCTCTGTTTGATTTTATTTTTTGTAAAGTTAAGAGACAAAAATGTGCTTTTAAGTTTTTAGTATTAAAAACAAAATTTGATTCCATACATATATGTATAACAAAATATGACAAGAGTTTACCAGTACTTCTTAATTTATATAGTTTTCTTATTAATTAAATTTATAGTTTTGTTTTGTTTTTTTTTTTTGAAGCAAAATTTATAGTTTTGTTATATTTATATAAGTAAGTTTTACATTTTATGGTGTAATATTACAACTACAATCATTAACCTTTAAATTAATAATTAGTAGTAGTAGTTAAAAGCAAAAAAATACACTAAATGTATTATGTATTGTTTAATTACTATTGATCCTACCATGAATCAACCTCGATCACACCATCAAATCATTCACAAATTTATGCTTTTGATTCAATTTTAACTTTTTTGGTTAAAAGTGTCCGAGTGAGATGAGAATGGTGTATCTTAAATCTTAAATTAAGTAAATTACCAAAACTATTTATTCCGTTCCAACAAACATGAAGTAAAATTTGTTTATAGTCCATAAATTTTAACTTAACCGGCAGAAAATATCGAATATTAGGTGATTTAGGTCGAATGTTTATAGTTGAGGTTTGTCATTTAATCTATGGCAGAAAAAAAATTAGCTAATCAGTATATATATTGTAACTAGTAAAATATTTATTCTAGTAATAACTTCAAATTATTTACCAATGAATTGATCTAAGTGGTAAATGTGTTGAACTCTTTAAGTATGTCGTTATCAGTTTGATTTATGGTTCGTATGTATGGAAAAAATCGATTGAAAGGAGAAATTCACCTTGTATATTCCACAAATTCTCCGACATAGTTTAATTATGGCTAATGATTTTAGTAAAAAATTTGTATTTATATATGATAGAAAAAAACTTCAAATTATTTGATTTGCTCACTTAAGAGTTAAAACAATCTTGAATTAAATCTATCCTCAAAACCAAATCAGTACTATAATGCATCATATTGCTATGCTGACTGCTGCTGAGTCATAACAGATTTAACATTTTATGGCTGTCTTCTATTAACTAAGAAACATAAGTGACTATTAGTTTCTCTCTGAAGCTACAATGCATACTAAATATATCTTTCATGAGTAAAAATGTACTTCAACAAAAAACATGTCCTCATACATTGTTAAATTCCCTCTGTGCACAATGTCACATTTATGTCCACATACATTTCCAACCTTTTCATACTATTCATCACTCTCTCTCTTTTCTCATCAAATATTAGTAAATAACATCAACTTGAATTTTTGTATACATAAATATACCCGTTGTTAAACCCCTTTTGGTTTTTTTCCCCTTAAATATATATAGGTTTGGCTACATGTGAAGAAGTAATGAACATTTATATCACAAAAGTTTAAGGTAACATAACCAACAAGGCAACAACCATGTATCAACATTGGTCAAGGATGTATGGAACTCAATGGGAATCTTACATGGGAATTAGCAACCTAGTTAAGGTTGTTGGATCAGAACAAGTCATGAGTTTTGAGCCAATCAAATCACCTTACAATAACATTGTTACTACTAGTACAAATCTTCAAGCACCACATGAAGGTTTTGGTGCAGTGAGTGTAGCTAAAATCAAAAGTCCTAGTTTTCAAGGTGGTGAATATTATGATGAAGATCAGATTGAAGTTCCTGATTGGTGTTTTGATCAGTTTCCAAAGATAACAGATCCTCCATTGTTGAATTGTCAAGGTTCTGGAGATAATTTTACAAGCTCCTTGTACTCAGTTTCTAAAGAATCTTTGTTGTCTAATAGTGCAGATAGTCATAATTCTTCTGAAGAAGAATATAGTAATTTTCAATCTGGAAATATGTCATTTTATGATCATTTTCCACAAAAACATGATGAATTGATGAAGAATGATGCTTGCATAGATGAAAAGCCCTTTGAAATTTCATTTCAGAGAATTAAGGTAATTCTTGCTTTCTTTTATATATATAATGAAGAATGATGTGGCTTGTAATTTTTTATGATATCTCAATTATATATATGAAATTGTATGGAATTGTTCATTTGTTTGTAGTGAAAGTGTGAGTTCATGTGATTACAACATGGTCTTATTGTTGATGAAATCATATGGCTGAAATTTAATATCTGCTTTTATGCCTTATTAGCTGCATCATAACGTTGTGGTCGTGTCACAATCTTTGATATTGCAGAAAGTCACAATCTGATGTGGTCGATGCGACCTCAATCGCAATTGTGCTGCAGTTATGACAACATCTAAAATTGTTATGTCTTGGCCTAAATCGCAGTCGTAGACTTTTATTTAAAACCTGCTAAGGAGCACATGTAAATTGTAATCTAAGTATGTAATTATTCGTTTCTTTTCCTAATAAACTATCATTCATGATTCACTAGCCGGGCTCGCCTACTAAGTCACGAAAGCATAGTCCTCAACTTTATGGAATTGGGTGTGCCACTTCTAGCAACTCTGCTTCTAGAAAATTTCTAACATGTAAAAGAAGAATAAGATGGACTGAAGAACTACATGAATCGTTCATGATGATCGTTGATCAACTTGGCGGTCCAGAAAGTAAGGAATTAACTTAGTACTAGTCTTAGTTACAAAATAAAGCAAAGAAACTTGTTGTTACCTAATTCAATTAATTTATCGATACTTAATTGCAGAGGCAAAGCCTAAGGCGATACTAGATATGATGAAATCAAATTTGCTATCACTTTCTCATGTTAAAAGTCATTTACAGGTAAAATTATTTCCATTTTATTTGAACAATTTCAACGAGGTTAGTAAACATTATTGATTTTGGCCTCTAATATATATTTCTAATGTATTTTACCTTGCAGAAATGTAGATCTTCAGAACGCGTGCATAGAGCTTTGCAAGGTAAATTAAAATTTTCAATTTTCATTGCATACTTCATGAACTTTTGCAAAACAGAAATTAAGAGTATTTTTCAGACATTGTTAATTACTTCATTCTCATGGTTGGTGTACACTTAAATGTGTTAAACTATAGTTTCATTCTATATTATTGAGATTTGAGGTTATAATGTGACATAGTTATTTTTATCTTTCAGAAAGATCTGAGGAAGGATATAGAACAGATAGAGTGACAGAGCTTCAACTCAAAATGTAACATAAATTCATCTATTGGAACATAGATTCATAAATCTCATCAAGTTTTCTAAAATATAACATACTCTTTGTTTTCCTATTTCCTAGCAGCCATATGCAAATTGAGGAATCGCGACAATTGCAACTAGAGGTTCGAAAGAGTATTTCACATCAGCTAGAGGTAATACAAAATTTTGCTTTGATGGAAACATGGGTTATACAAAAATAAATGAGTTATTAATGTTGAGATCACAACTCAATCCAAAGTCTTATATGCTTACAATCTTGTGTTTATTTTGTTTTTGACTTTAGATGCAAAGAAGTTTGCAAACACTAATTGAAGAACATAGCAAGAAGCTCAAAGTAATGCAAAAAGAAAATACCAACCAAAGAAAATCTTGGACACAACGAGAAATGACAGTTTCTAAATAACATTGTTTAAAGCTATCATGTGACAAAGGCTTCTCCCAATGTATTTGATGCCAGCTAAGTTGACTGAGAATGGAGCCTATTCTTCATTTCGGGTGACAAGATCGAAAGCGCTACCTGCCAAGGATGATTGATAATATTCTTTATACAAATGTCGTTGTGATTCAAATACATTAGAGATTTCAAACAATATGCGAACCATGTACATTGCTCCAAGATGATGATGAATCGTTAGAATAATTAGTTATGTTGTGGATAATTGTGTTTATCTTTCCACAAGTAATTAAGCCTAGCTAAAGTGTATTGAATGAGTATGTATCAATAGAATTTGGATTCCATGCAGTCAAAGATCCGCATTCGTGCATCCAGGACAACGATGTCCGTTTTATTTTAATTGGACTGTCCAAAAAAATGCAAATTTTTAATTGTATAATTCAAAATACTGAGCTTGAATCTAGATCGTTCAATCATGATTGATCGACCACCAATATCCTAAACGTGTGAACGTGAGGAATGATGAAATGCTTATTAGAGTAAAAGTTATGTATGCAAATTGTTGGAAACAGAATACTAACATTAAGTTAGAAAAGCAGTGAAAACTTGATAGAAGAGGAAATTTTGATGAGCAAATTATTAAATATAGGCCTTTATATTGTGATGAGCAAATTTTTTTGATGAATAAAATTAAAAAGTAAGAATAGTCAAAACAATTGCAACACTTCCATTTTGATATTTGCAAGTCATATATAGTCAGAAATTATTAATATATAAGACAGCACAAGAAGAAAACTTGGGCCTTTATATTGTGCGATAAAACCAGAAGAAAAAACCCAATTACAACATAATAATACATTGGGTTGAGTGCTGAATTTGTACTAGAAGTGTTGCATTTTGTGAAGAGAAAATAATAACTGAAGAAGAGTAAGAAGAAAAAAATGGAAGATTTGGAGAAAAGAAAAATAGATGAGGCAGGAAGCAGTAACTTGGTTTCCAAGGAAGAACTAAGACTTCTCCTTGAACCTCTTGCCAAACCTGCACTAGTGGATCTTCTCTCTAAACTGTGTGTCTCTAATATTTCATTATCTTGTTCCTTTTAATATATTTATCACTTTCACTCATTATGTTCCAACCTTTTTCTTCCAAGAACAATCAAAGAAATTAAAAAGATAGAATCTTTTTTAAAAAAAATGAATATTTTCTATAGATGCTGTATTGCTGTGTGATTGATCATGTGCATGTGTGTGTTTGTTTGCATGTTGAGGTATAAAGAGGTTCCCAAGATCCTTCAATTGCAGAAGAAATATTAAATATTGCAAATGCTGATCTTGTCCATCGAAAGATTCATGTTCGCGACTTGTCCTTGAAGACTACTTCACAAACTCTGTGTGATGTGAGTTTAGTGTGGCTGTGGCATTGTTTCATGTTTCTCATTTTAAGATTGCTTTTTTTAACCAAAATCCTATTTTTCTTTTTCAGGTATTTAAAGAGTATGGAGAAATTGAGAAAGGGAATGTGATTTTTGATGAAGACACTCAAAAATCACGTGGATATGGATATATCATTTACAAACATATGAGACTATTCCTATGATTTATTTTATGCTATAATATACACTATATTTACTACAAAATAGTGTCAAATAGCGCACAATGTTGCTTAGTGGAATTTGAACAAATCACTATTTTCTGCGATCAACTATTGGAAACATCGTCTTACTGTCTGCAGCGATCTTTGCTCTATGGATTTTTGCTTTCAGGGAAGATGGAGTAAATGTATGTTAGCTTCTGAGAACCAAGGAAAAATAATTAGTAACACTAATTATTCAATGAGAAAGCTTTATATTGAAAATTTATCGCGACAAGTAACAAGTGAAATGCTACTCAACTATTTCGGGAAGCATGGTGATGTCGAGGAAGGTGCAGTTGTATATGACAGGGATACAGATGTATCATGGTAAAAGTAGTAACATGCTTTAATTTGGATACAAAACTTATGATTGTTTGTAAATTTTCTACCTGCTCAACTAATTTATATTTTTAACTGTAGTGGATATGGCTTTGTTACATACAAGACAGTAGAAGCTGCTAGGAAAGCCATAGATTGCCTAAATCTCACGACTATTATGGTAAGCAAATGTTTGAAATTTCATATAAAGTTTGGGTTTAGATGTGATTGTCGCGAAATAAACTCAAACTGAAAACTACATGTTAACTTTTGCATGGTATAAATTAAGTGCTTTAGAGTTTGTGGTTTCGTTTGCTGAATTTGTTATGAATCAATATTAAAGTTATTACATATTATTCTTGTGTTATTGCAGGGTAGAAGTATTACTGTAAAATATGCTGATCATTCCCACAAGGGTAGAGGTGGTCGGCCATCTGTTCCTGCAAGGCCGTCTGTTCCTGCAAGTCCGTCTGATCCTGCAAAAGTATTAACATGGTTATGGACAGGGTCCATATCTCAGCATTACAATAACAACCATTGAATGTATTTTATCAAACACTGTGATATTGATACTTCTTTCCTTTGCTTTCATGTTCAATTCTTGTTAGTCCCTAATACCTGTCCAATATTTTTAGTGCTAGCCCTTCTGTAAAAGAGTCGACATTCTTTTTGGTTGTAATTCTAGGACAGAATCTTATGTGACTAGAAAATTTTCATATAATTTTTCTGAATATAGTCAATATACAAGTCATTTACCTATATTTTAGAGTGGCTGTATTTGTTTTCAGTTAGTTCAATGCTGGTTTAATTAATTTATTTATAGTATTGTAATGTAAGCCGTTATCTAGTGACTTGTTCACAACTCACATGTTTAGTCTATTGTGTGATTTTGAAACTTTAGACAAGACAAGATATTAGAAGGCCACAATGTCTGGTTGGTGACAACTGACAAGGGCGCAATTGGGTCCATGAATATTTAATGAAAAGGAAAATGCCTTAAACTAATTGAACTTATTCTCCATTCAGATTCTTAAATGGAATCCACATGTATAACTCACTCATTTTCTGTTTTTCCCCTACTCAACACTTAAAAAAAGTTGAGTTTAAAGGACATAAGTTTACAGTTTACACTGATATTGAAGAAAACTCCACTATATTATCATGTCATCACACTCTTGTAAGTGTATTTACATTTTGAATTTAATTCAATGAAATTATAATATAGTAAAATTGATTTGTACTTTAAGGTTGCACGAGTACTATTTAGTTGCAGTTTTAACCTATTTATGGGCATTCGCGAGTATCTGCAGTATGACTTAGTGTACTAACTTCTATCAAGACAAAAAGTGCTCTCGTGGAATAACTTTTGTTTAGACTTCAATCAACACAGAATCATGTTGGAGAAATTTGAGCATGGTTACACACGAGTAAGGTATCTCGATATATACTCGATCATGTACCAATTAGAGACTGACTAAAAGAAATACTCATTTACTTTACTTACAAGTAACCATTAAAAAAATCTGCACAAGTTGAAAATCTGCACAAGAATTTGGGCCTTCATATTGTGTAAGAAGAAAAGCCCAATAACAAACCTTATAAATTGGGTTGAGTAGTGAACTTGGAGAAGAATATTGCATTTGTGAAGAGAATAATACTAGAGTGTGAGTGAAGAAGAGTAAGAAGTAAAAAATGCAGGATTTGAAAATGAAAATAATAGTTGACACAAGAAACAACAGTGAAGAAGATGATGATGCAGGAACCAGTGGTGACTTTGTTTCCAAGAAAGACATTAGACTTCTCATTGAACCACTTGCCAAACCAGAACTCGTTGATCTTCTCTCTGAACTGTGTGTCTCTATTTCATTTTCTTCTTCCTTATTAATATCTCACACTTTCACATATTCATTATTATATATTCCAACTTTGTTTTCTTCCAAGAATTTCATCAAGAACAATCAAATAAATTAAAAAGATAGAATCTTTTTCAAAAAATGAATATTCTGATGTTGTGCTGATGAATGTTTGTTTGCATGTTGAGACATAAAGAGGTTCCAAACATCCTTCAATTCGAGAAGAAATAAAAAGTTTTGCAAGTGCTGTTCGTGCCCATCGAGACTTGGCCTCAAATACCAATTCAACAACTTTCATCACTGTGAGTACATTCATCATTGTGTTTGTCTGTTTAGTGTGTCATCATGCATGTCATTGTTTCATGTGATCACTTGGAATATGGAATTGCAACTTCCATATTCTTCTATTTGCAAGATTGTTTCCTAAACATTGTAGTTTTCTATGACGTCTTTCGCTATTTTGTATGATCGGCTTTTGGAAATATCATCTTACTGTCTCGTGACTTGTAGATTGACATCTTGTATTGAGTCTATGACGCGATCTTTAATCTGTTTTGTTAGTTTATTTTATAGATTTATGCTTTCAGGAAAGATTGGCAGTATCTAATTCAGCTGACAAGGGCCTAATAGAAACATTAAGTGGTGCTACGGTCACGGATGTTCCCCAGAAAAGGCTTCTTATTGGAAACTTATCACCACAAGTAACAGGGGAAATGCTGCTCAACTATTTCGAGAAGCATGGTGATATAAAGAAAGCTTCATTTGCATATCAATATCACAAGGATTTAAATGCATCATGGTAAAAGTAGTAACATGCTTTAATTGGATACAATAGTTAATGTTTTGTTTTTTCTACCGGCTCAACTGCTTTATTTTTAACTGTAGTCGATATGGCATCGTAACATACAAGACAATAGAGGCTGCAAAGAGAGCCAAAGCTGACTTAGATCAAAAGACTTTTGAGGTAAAAATTTATCTGTGTGAAATTTTTTTGCATGTTAAATTGACTGGTTTAGAGTTTGTGACTTTGTTATCTGAATTTCCTATCATACCTTTGTGGGACTTGATTGCAGGGCAATACTATAACTGTATACTATTTTGATTCCTACAAGAGGAGAGTAGCTCCAATGCCATCTCCTTATCCAGGTCTTCTTGCAACACCATTTCATGATCTAAGTCTTCTTCAACCACCATCTCCTTATCAAACTTATGGACAAGGTCCTTATCCTCCATATAATTACTATCCCAACCCATGAATGTAATTTACTAAACACTGTGATATTGCTACTTTTTTCTTCTTTTTCTGAATGACAATATTTTGTAACTAGGAATGTTAATTAGTGGCTATATTTGTTCTCAGTTTGGACTTTACACTGATATTGAAGGGAATTCCATTATATTAATCTTATGAAATGATAATGTAGTAGTTTCTATTGGTGGTTAATGTAGTAGATTGCATGTGGTAGAGTGCTTTGGGATACTATTTCAACCTTGGCACTTGTTGTTCTATAACAATGGCGAAATTATGGACCATTTCTTATGGTCTTTGGTCAGAGATTGCTATGTTTACCAATTAATTTTACATTATAATTTAATAGGTAAAGTTTGGTTTAACTTAGTTGGAGTGTGGTAGTTCTCTTATGAACAACTCACTTGACATTGTGCGAGTCACCAAATCGATGAATATGTATAAAAAAAAATAGGTTTGAGGTGAGTAATATTTTTATCATGTCATACTATTGTTAATTTGAAAATTGAAATGAAAAAAACAATGAGTTCTTATCAGTTTTTGGATCAATATTCATTTTACATCATATTTTATGGACAAAATAACTATATTAATATTAAGAATTTAATTTTTTGTATTTATATCAAATATTTCATTATAGTATTCTAATTGAAGCGTATAATAGTGGTAAACTAAGGTACGACTCGTAAATAATTTACTTCTATCAACAAATATATTTTCATATACACCAGCGAGATGAAAACCCTAAATGATAAGAATTGTGATTAGTGATTAGATTACACACTGAAACCCAAAACCCTAAAAAATGAGATTTAGAAACAAAAAAAAATTACAACACTATGGAGAATGTGTTTGTTTGACATTGTCATCACCATTCACCACCACCCTGTAACACCACTAAAACGACACCGTATCAATACTCATTCTCATTCTACCCTCTCCCTCTTCTAAAACCCGCCATGATCGACTTTAGAAAACTCAGATTAACATTCACATTTTTCAATTTCACCCTAAATCGCACCAATCTTAAACCCTTATTAAACCCTAGATTTTATACCACAAAAAATTCACTTCAATTAGATGTAAAACCTAAATTTATCAAAAAATCAACGATCAAAGAAGCCCAAGCTGCATTGTTAGAGTATCTTCATTCCACAAGAAGCTTGCAATTCTTAGACGCAGATAACATGTGCAAAAACTCACCTTTTTTCCTTCAAAATCTCGTCGATAAAACCCTAAAAAACGAGATTTCGAACCAAATTAACACGAAACGGTTAATTTCTCGCCATTTAAGGTACCATCCCATTAACGAATTTGAACCCTTTTTCGAGAGTTTGGGTTTGAAGCCTTCTGAATACGAACCTTTGCTTCCTCGGGGTTTGATTTTTCTCAATGATGATCCTCTTTTGATGGAAAATTATCATACTTTGTGTAACTATGGGGTTCCTCGATTCAAAATGGGGAAAATTTTCAAACTAGCGCCTCAAGTTTTAAGCTTTGAAAATGGGGTTTTGAATTTGAAGCTTAAGGCTTATGAAAATTTGGGTATTTCGCCTTCTATTTTAGTGAATGCTATTGCTGTAAGTCCGTGTCTTTTGGTTGGTGATGTTAATGTTGAATTTGTTAAGGTTGTTGAGATGTTGAAGAATATTGTTGCAAAGGGTGGGGATGGTGATGTTGATAGTGGTGTGATTCAGTGGAATTTTTTGGATGAAGGTTCTTGTAGGTGGGGCTTAATGCTTGAGCTCTTGTGCTTGCTTTCTGATGTTGGTTTAAGTGAGGAACAGTTGGCGGAGATTATTCGTCGTAGTCCTTGCATTGTTTTCGAGGAATCAGGAGGTAAGACACTCTCTATGATTGGTTTTTTGACCAAATTTGGATTGTCTGTGAACCAGATTGCACCTGTGTTTCTCGAGTTTCCGGAGATTCGGATGGTGAAGTTTTTTGCTAACTTGAGGATGTGTTTTCAGCTTTTGACTGAAATTGAGATGGAAGCTGATGAGATTGGAAAGATTTTCCAGTCTCATACATTATTTGTGGGTTCCTCCACTCTCAAGACAGCAAAGAGTTTGCTTGGCTGCTTGAATGTTGGGAAGAAACGTTTATGTAGCATTATTCAGGATAATCCTCATGTAATGAAGAATTGGGTTCTGGGAAGGAGAGTTAAGCCTTTGGTTAGCATAAGGGAAGATGAAGAGAAGAAATCAAAGGCGGGGAAGATGGAGTTTTTGTTGCGTTTAGGATATGTGGAAAATTCAAAACAAATGAATTCGGCATTTAAGATGTTCAGAGGTAAGGGAGGTGAGCTTCAAGAGAGATTTGATTTTATTGTTAAAGCTGGCTTGACACATGACGAAGTTTGTAGAATGATTAGAGTTTCCCCTCAGATTCTTAATCAGAACACAGATACGGTCAAGACGAAAATTGAGTATCTTGTAAAGCAAGGATATTCTGTATCAGATTTAGTGAGTTTCCCATCTTATCTATCCTATAAATCTCAAAGAGTTAAGCTTAGGTTGTCAATGTATAACTGGCTCATAGACCATGGGGCTGCAGAGCCCGGGCTTGCTTTGAGCACCATAATTGCATGCACGGATAGACTATTCTTACAAGGTTATGTAAATCGTCATCCATCTGGTCTTCAAGTTTGGGAAGATTTGCAGAAAGAAATTCATGCTGATTAGTGAATAATCAGTTTTGGCTTGCATAATGATGGTTTAATCTGGCAAAAGTTTTTACCAATTGAGCTGGCATTGGTATTACGAGACAAATCACTTCAAGTTGACTTGTAGATATTTTGTAACATTATTCAAGGACGGCGACCACAATTTGCGTCGTGATATCAAAGTTTTTTATGTCTTTTCCCCCACAACGCGACTGCAATTCAAGCCGCATCAGATTCACTTGACCACAATTCTCTGCAACAACAAAATTTGCAAAGATATCGCAATGTAAAACCATCTAGCTAGCAACCATCATGCTGATATGAAACAAACAGGGACAACTAAATAACAGCAGCTTTCATGAGCAAGCATCATAGGTGATTGCCAGTTGCAAATGTCTCTGACATGACGTGTAGATGGGAGACTCGAGAATATTGGCTTGATGCGCCTTCCTCGATGTATGGAATGTGCTCATTTGCCCATTAACTTTGGAGATTACTGTCCCAGGGGTTTTGGTTTTGATGCTAAAATTGTTCCAGATGTATGAGAAACCATATTTTTTTAATAATTGCAAATGATATAACTAGGTTCGGGTTCTCTGCAGTCACAAATCTTACTTGCAATTTTTGCAGTTGATAAAGATAGAATGATCCATGTTTTGAGTTGTATTATAAATTCAGTTGATAAAGGTAGTATGAGATTACATTCTTTTTCAAAATGATTTAACCAAGGCATTTTCTACTATAAATTCAAAAATCAGAAATTAAGAAATTCGTAGCATTGAGCTATTACCTATTAGCCTATTAGTGGCTTATGATTCCTCCACAAGATTGGTTAGAATTGTTGCCTTTCTTGTTGAGGGCAAAAGTTGGGTATTCAAATACAAACTTTTTTATTGTTTTGGAATCATCAAATTCAAACTTTAAAGCAACGAATTTAATTGTAACTAACTACCATTCATATCCTATCTTTAAAAGTCTAGATGTAGATTAGGTGGCTCACTTCAATTGCCCATTGAATTCATAATTTCAAATCTATAAAGTTTTCTAAACAAAGATAGAGTTAATATGAATTGGCCTTTCATTAGATGATTAAATATTTGACTCTAATTGGAACTCGTTAAACTCACATCATTACAACCAAACAATGGCTTTATGGCGGGTCCAATTGTTAAGCTGTGTTTTGTGTTTATCATTTTGGATTTTATATATACTTCGTTGGTACGGACATTGTTATATGTATAAGTTGGAGTTCAAACACGGTATAATGAATATTTAATTTTATGTTAATTTATTAAGTTTATGATACTATTTTAATATCATTATCACCAATGAGTAACAAGTTTAAGTTTAGCTAAAAATTATGAGTTTAAGTTTTGATTAATTGTAGTGTAACGATTTTAAGATTATCTTACAGTGAATGTGCACTCATATCATATGACTAATGTTTCTAGATGTGAATTATTGGCTTCTCTTAGTACACTATCCTACAAGTGATTCTGAGATCCCAACTTTTATGCACATTTTTTTGGAAGATTTGTTTTGCTAGGAACAACATGGTGATTTTTAGCCACAAACCTTTTAACCCCATTGAGGTTGCAGACAACAGCATGCCTAACCTTGTGTTGTTCCTAATGTGGCCCAAGATTAAAGTTGATGCATGTTGCTTCCTTGAAAGAATTACTGGTTGGTTGGAGTATGATTAATTATGGTAGCTATGATTCAAATTTAATCATTAGTACAACTTTGCATAGAACATGTTACATTTGTTTCTGATACTAAGATTATTGTTTAGTACATTAATGATCTCATTGTTCTGCTCAATTAGAACGGGATAGTACATTAGCAGTTCAACAACATTGTAAGCTTCTCTTAAGGGAACGAAATCTCTCATGTGTGTTTTTCACTAGAGAGTGTCTAATTGTGATCATGGTCATCTAATTTTTTGGTACCCATTAAAATAATATTGAATCGTCGGCTGATATTTCATTATATTGTATACACTTTATACTGTAGATGATCTCTTCCGGTCTCTTTAGGAGTTTGTAATAACTTATATAACCTATGTTAGGGGACATTTAATTTAAATGTTGATGCTCATGTTTGGTTGTAACTTATTGTTGATGGTTCAAGAACATTTTATGCTATAATGCAAATTTACAAAATAAACTTAGGTTCCAATAAAGATTGTGTTGGAAACAAATGACATTTTTAGAGAAGCTCAATTTTCAAACTTTTCTTTTTTTGACAGACTCAAATTTCAAACTTGAGATTAAAGCAAACAGAAAATGGATGGAAGAGCTTGCTGCCTCAGGATAATAAGTCTCACATGTGGGAATATCTTGGGGTAATTGTATTTTGACTTAACATGTTATTATTGATACATAACAAGCAAGAAGCTTTTACACGAGTTTTCCCCTTTTAACATAGATTTTTTGGTATGTAAGAGTTAGAGATCAAACTCATCACTGATCATCACTTGTTTAATTTATCTAAATTTTTTACCATTTCAATTAATTTATTTTACTTAAATTTTGATACTTCACATTATTAATATTTGTTTCAAGCTGTATATTCATTAATAAAACCATTACACACATAGGTTTGTAGTTGTAGCTTGTCACATTATGATGACATCCAACTTAATAATTTTAACATTTTTTATCAGTTTAATTAAAATTTGTGGATGTCATCGAATCTATATTCTATCGGCATTAGTTTGTTTTTTAAGACAAGACACCTAATGTTAAATTTAATCTTTAACTCGTCAAAAAATATCTATTTATAGAATACAAAATTAACCAATCAACAATTTTTATTTTGATAATAAACCAGCCAACAATTAAAACAAACATTCTTAATTCTTATATCAAACTTCTAAGAGATCAAGTTTACAAATTTTGATATAATTAAACAATTTTAAAAAATTACATATTATTTAATATCTTGCCTTATTACATCTTGAGTATGTTGCTAAACAAACCTATAATATCTTCAATGTGCTTCCAATCTAGCGAGGGAATAATCACTGCGTTCGGTGGTGGATACCCCGATT
Organism: Trifolium dubium; assembly: GCA_951804385.1. Taxonomy (NCBI): domain Eukaryota; kingdom Viridiplantae; phylum Streptophyta; class Magnoliopsida; order Fabales; family Fabaceae; genus Trifolium; species Trifolium dubium. The sequence continues at coordinate 31,731,792 of OX638072.1, read as the reverse complement.
TCGACAAAAAAAAAACAAACCTATAATATTATTCAATTTTCAAATACAACAAAAATCAGATCTCATCTTTCAATCAAATAATCTAATAATTAAACTCATACACTTCAAATATATAGAAATAAAAAATCTCAAATTCTAACTCAAAACCTACAAATAATATTTACAATAACTACTAACAAAACTATATATACACTTAAATACCATATCAAATCTTTTTTTTTGGTTACATTACATAAGAGAAAAAAAAAGATTATTCTCTAATAAATCTTATGTTTATGAAATCTACATTATTTTAAAAAAAATATTATTTTAATATAGAAAATGTGAAATCTCAAATTCAAACATAGATAAGATAACTCAAATGATAAAAGCTGGAACACGAATTGGGTAAGAAGAAATTTAGAATTCAAATCTTAATGAAAACATATATTTTTCTGATATACCAAAAAAATAACTCAAATTTTACAAATAATATTTTTAATAACTATTGACTGAACTATATTGTTAAATATCATATCAAATGATTTTTTAATACATGAAAGATAAGTATATCATATCATATGTTGAAGTTTCACAACAGTTGTTGAAAGTGTATATGAGTGAGCGTGTGTATAAGAGAGAATCATAACTCACTCACAGCTATCTTCCATTTTCTATGTTTCCATCTTCCTTCCTTCCGCTCTAATGAATGCTTGAAGCTCTTTCATTTCATTACTATTCACTACTCTCTCTAACTCTAACCTAGTTCTTCTTTTTTCACCTTCTAAATCCATTCATCACTTTCTTTCTATCATCAGATCAAAATCTTCACCTCACAAAAAAAACTCCAATTTTTATCTGATTTTCTATAATGGGTTGTGTTTCAGATGCACAAAATTGATTTAACACAAAAGGGTCAGTTTCATTTCTCTTTTGCATCTCTTGTTTCATCACTTTCAGTTATTATCATAATCTTTTTATTGCTTTTTTTATTTTATGCTTATCATAATCTGTTTTGTTTCTTATAATGAAAAAGAGTTACTGATTCAAAATTTCATTTTTTTATAGTTTCTTTTTTGTTTTCATTGATGTATAGGTTCTGTGGAATTGATGAAATCTTCTGACATTGGCCTAGTACTAGATCGAACATGCACTTTTTTTATAAAACTTCAAAAATATATTTTGTTTAGGTGTTGTTTCTATGGTTTATTTGCTTTGAAAATTGAGTATTTTTGCATTTTTGGGTTTGTTTAATCTATTTCTAAAAAATAGTGAAAAGGGTTTCATTTGTTTTGTTTAGGATTAGGTGATCCGTGATAAAGTTTGGTTTTTTTGTTGATATGAAGAATGATTTGATATGTAAATTTTTACTGTGTGAAAAAATGGAGATAACTTGATCCTATCCAAACCTCTTGATTGGAGAATGATGCAGAATTTCAGCAGTAGTAAGATGCAAGTACAGTGTTTGTTTGTGCCTGTTATTTCTGATTATTGAGAACTGAAATGGTTTTTTGGTCTTTTTTTTGTTGTACATTTGAAAGATTAAACATGTGTAACAATATATTGAAGTCCTTGTTTTTGGCCTTAATCAGAATTTTAACTCATGTATTATTTATTTGATCCTAACTTAGTAGTAATGAACTGAAGAGAAATTGAATTGCATGTTTGATCTCTGTTAATATTGATTCAAGTTATAGTTATTGCATCTTAGAGGAAGTGTGGAAAAGTGGTTGGAAGGTGGTATCTCACAAAATCGATGTGCAGTTTTAACAACCATCTTTTAAACCTCGTGGTTTAAGATTGACATTTTTTCGTTGTCATTAAGTTTTTAGTCTTTGTTTTGGACTTTCAAGTATTAAGTTTAAGATTGAGATTTTCATTGTAATTGTGTTTTTTGTCTGTACAGATTTCTTGTAGATATATTTAGTACACTTTCTTTCAACTAGGTTGATCTTTGAATATGGGTAGAGGCCGAGGAAAAGGGAAGAAGCAATCTGCTAGTGTCGAGGATCTTGTAAGTGATGAAGAAGATAAAGTACTAGCTCACAGAAAAAGAGGAAGACCGTTAAAGCCGATCACAGATGAAAACGAAGAAGTTGAAGTAACTGAAAAGATAGAGAAAGATGAGAAGAATGTAAATGGTAATGTTTCCAACGACGATTTGAAAACGCAGGTTATCACTTCAGTGAATAAAAGGAAAAGGAAGAGGACTTCACATGTTAAAGAAAAGATAGAACCAATGAAAGAGGAGAACGGCGTTCGAGCAAAGTCTAGCCCTGCTGATTCAGTGAAGTCTACTGGATTTCGACAAAATGGAAGCAGGCGTAAAAGCAAGCCTCACCGTGCTGCTGAAGCTGGTGTAGATTGCAAGTGAGCAAGGTTTTGCGGTGATAGCTCTATACACTTGGAATTGATGGAACATTGCTATCACAAGTCAGGGTTTGTTTGATTATATAAGGCTTTTTATGGTTGCTTCTTCTTATTATTGTAACTTTCATATGCTTTTTCAAAAAAAATGCTTACTTTAGTTTTGAGGCTTCATAGTAGACTATGCTTCTATAGAGATACTATTGCTAAAAAAAAACTATTCAAATTTTGTAGATATTCTTTTTACCATGAGACTCATACTAATTGCATGTTGCTAAAATTAAGCCTTCATGGAGGGATTAATTTTGTTAGAACAAAAAAGTTAAATTAGTTCTTTGCTTTTTCAAATACAATCTGAATGATAGAAACCATGCACGAGGTGCTTGAATGTTCATTTATTTGGTCAAATTAGTCTGCACATTATCTGGCCAAAATTGGAGCTAATAAAAGCATGCTACCTTGGATGCACATGTATAGAGACAAATTTCTAAATCCTCTCATAATTGCAACAACTTTCCTTCATCTTCTCTCATTGTTGTCAATGAAAACCTTCAAGGCAAAGGTAGCATGCCTTTATTAGCTACAATTTAAGATTTCCAACATAGAGCCTCAATCATGGATCTAGCTATCACTCTAGAACTTGCAATTTGCAGCTTAGGAATGGGTCTCATTTTGGCCTTTTAAATTTAGATACGGCTTCAGTGGAGTATTTTTATCAACCAGGTTATGTTTAGCAACATGCATTCATAATTTCATACGTAGAGACGGAGGAAGATGAAAACAGAAGAAAGGGAGAAAAGAAGGGCATAGATGAATGGATAAGTAATTGACTAGAATAGAAGCATAGTTTAAAAGAAGGATTTTGCTTACATGTGCTCTTATGACGCGTGTTAAGGAATCAAAAAATAATTGTTGTGTTGAAAATAAGGAAACTGCTATTTGTCGTGAAAAAGTTAATCACAAGAACATCACGATAATATGTAATGGTAATTGTATTAGAGAACTCTTTCTTTTTTATCTACCTATGTTTCCAACAAACTAGAGATTTAGCGATCACAAATCATTTGACATTTCGGCCGCTCTGAAAAGAATTGTAAAACTTTTGAAGAATCGAATACACATTTTTCAATTCAATATTTCCATATGTAGTATTTGTCTTAAAGAAAACTTAACAAAACTGAGATCTTTATGTTAACAAACTGTTGCTAGTTTTTTTACCTTCTCTGCCCTGCCCTTTATCTGTCACTCAAATGCATGTTGTTGCTCTTTCTAATCTATTACATAGTGTTATTTTGTCAATAATTCAACCTATTTCTTTAGGGCCTCCATCTCTTTACACATTGGTAAATAATAGGATAGGAATGGAGAAAAAAATGAAAGCTAATAGTTTTCACTATTCACATACATATGTATTTGAAAAGAGAAATGATAAACAAACACATTTCTTGACATTAGATAACGTAAACCTTTGTTGCAGAATACAACCGGTCCCTCTTCTGTACATGTTCTACAACATCATGCATGTGTTTGATGTTCTGTGTCAAGTTATCATTGCTCCTTTGAAATATAAACATATTAATTGTGGCTCAAGTTGTACATACTTTTATCTCTATTTGGTAAAAAGTAGTGTAAAATAACAAACAAACAAAATGCATTAATGTTTAATTTTTTCCAATTAAGATGTTTAGGCTAAAAATGAGAGAAAATGTGAATCTCTGAATTATAAGCTCAAATGTTACTTGAAGTATTATCTCAAAATATACCATTTATGAAACAGAATCTGGAGTAGACCCCAATACAAGAGTGTGTGGGCTGGAATTGATCATAAGTTTGAAAATTGTAACATTAAAATTTATAGGTGTGTGTATCTCCACACATAACACACTTACCCTACAATTTCATATTTACCTTATGATGTATTTTTCTCTCTGTTAGATCACTTCAGATTGCTATCTATAGTGAACAAATGTGTGAAAAATTGTTCACCATACATTGTTATTTATGATATTTATTTTTTAAAAATAGTGAGGGATATTTTAGACATTATAAAATATAATTTATGTTAAATGAAGGGTAATTATGTTAAATCGAATCGATCATGAAAGGTAGAAGTGACATTTTAATTGAAATATTGTCGTATTAAAAAGGAGATACTATAGTACATAGCTAGGAAGAGGGGACAAAATATTTTCATTTTTACTATATATATGGCATATAGAGGGGAAGGTCATATATACTTATCATATATTTATATATGCTTCTACATGACAAATTAGTTTTTGGACATGATGAAAAGTCACAAATATGCTTAATGAAATGCATTCATTTGTGCCATACACTATGGTAATGGACAAATTTTAGATATCAAAAGAAAGACACTAGGGTGTTTGTTTCATGGTTGGGAAATTTACACTCACAAATAAATTTCACTAAAAATAACAATGAGAATATTATTTTTGGATATTTTTCACAAAATGTGATTAGTTAATACTTATCACATTCTTGAGAGTTATTTGTTGGTATTGGTGTTTCTATATAATATATTTTACACTTGTTGGGTAATAAGTAGTATTTTCAAAACATGAATCTTGGCATTTGTCTAGTTTTCCATAAACAATCAAATGTTTTGTTCTATCAATCATAGTTTTAAAATCCAAAACCAAAACTAAAAGAAAGAGATCTCAGAACTATTTTTGAGTTTTCACATGTGCTGATATATAAAGAATGGTTAGAATGAGTAATTGTTTGACACAATTACTGTGTCAAATTCAAATATGTCAGAGAGTGACCCTAACATCATAACATTACTCCTAACTAATGTTGTCTCATATTCAATTCTCTCAAGTGCCAATTTAAATGGGATAATTTAACTTCTTAAAAAAAACATTAGTCCTAATGTGATGTTCACATGAATTGTCATTTCTCATCTTTTATTCAAACATATCACATCATATATAACCAATAACTATACTTAAACAATGGAACCATTTTGATTAACTTATTACAATTTCAATAACAAAATTACAGTCATTCTTAAAGAATAAGGATGGATTTGAATGACAGTAACAGGAACAAAATTATCAAAATTTTCACTGATTGTGAAAAGCATAATATGATCTTGGCCATGGGGTGTAGGGGTCCAATGCCAAAAGTTAGCACAATGACATCACGAGTTAAACTTGCTTGGGCCTATAACAGTTAATGAATACCATCTTAGTAAACGACAAATGAAATCTTCCACATCAACAAAACAAAAAACACAAAAATTTAGTCTCTCTCTCTTTGCTTCTTCTTTATTTGCATTATTATTCTTAGTAGTGTGTTCTGTTTTGGGACACTACACACACTAGTCTCTTCTGAGATAGTGTACCATACGCTTCACTGCACCATCCTCTCTGCTAACATGGCCCATCACAGTCATGTCCCTCCTTTTTCATCCTCTTCCTAGCATTTCTTCCACTATCACTCTCTCTTTCTTTCTTCTCTTATCTCTTATCATATTTACAATGAACAGAATCTAGCTAGTAGCTACCACCAACCAAACTACACCAATGGATTCAGGTTACTCTTCTTCAGAAGAGTCTTCTCTAAATGGCTTGAAATTTGGTCAAAGAATCTATTTTGAAAACATGGGTGTTAGTGTTACAAACTCATCTGTTGCTAATGCTTCTTCTTCTTCTTCTTCTTCTTCTACTACTTCTGGTTCAAGTTCAAAGAAAGGAAGAGGTGGTTCAGTTCAACATTCTCAACCACCTAGGTGTCAAGTTGAAGGTTGTAAACTAGATCTGACTGATGCTAAAGCTTATTATTCTAGACACAAAGTTTGTTCCATGCATTCTAAATCACCTACTGTCACTGTTTCTGGTCTTCAACAAAGATTTTGTCAACAGTGTAGCAGGTCATTTTACCTTTCTAACCTATCTCTTCTTTTTTCTTTTTCATCTTTTTGTTTTTCTGTTATGTGTATGATAAGGACATTAGGGTCTTTTTTCATTTTTTTTAGTATTATTTATTTTTTTGTTTATTCTTTTGTTCTGTTGTTCTCCAGGTTTTGTAGGTGTGTATAGTATTATTGTAGGTTTGAATGAATGTTGTTCTGTTTGGTCGGTTCAGTTATAGTAGCTTTTATTTAATTTATTAATTATTAATAATTTATGATGCTCTTATTTGAGTTGTTTTAGCACTTTTAATGGTGCTTTTGCTTTTGTGAATAGTGTTTTCCTTTACAGTCAATTTGATTCTTTTGTTTTGTTTTTTGAAATTAAGAATTGATTCTTGCACTTCAAGTGTGTTAGGTAGGTATATATTTAATAATAATTTAACTAATCATAAGTATTTTGTTTTTATGCTTATTGGAAGATCCTTGAAAAAAAGGACTAATTCCAAAATTTTACCCGTTTTTGTTATGTTCTGGTTTAGGATAGTGACTGGTGAGTGAGGGCTAATGCACTATAGGAAATTGATCTGTGTGAGCTGTTGTTCTTTTTTGTTTCCTTTATTCTACCTGGTATCATGAAGCACTTATAAAAGAAACACAGAAGCTAATAAAGAAATGAAAATAACTATAAAAATGAAATTAATCTCAGGCATGTCAAACTAATAGACTATTTGTATGGCTGTATGAGAAAGTTCATGATATCTATTTACATATAATCAAGTATTTAGTTGTGCTTATTTGCAAGCTACATATTGTAGCTTCTGTTTTTTCGCATTAAAATGCCATTAATTCTATGGTGGCGGTGAATCAAACTTATATCCAAACATAGGCTTATAGTTCTAGCTTCATCTTGTGTACTTTCCTTTGTTTGACTCGGTAGTGGTACTGTGGTAGACGATGCTACCACTGAGCATTGTAAGGGAATGTATTTTGGTGGTGGAGTGAGTGACTAAAAGTTTCTGACCATAAGATTTGGAGAACATGATCTATGATTCTGTGTTTGTGGTTCCTATATGCACTTTTGTGTAGCGGCAATAGCTTTCTGGTGCTTGTTCCAAATGTAATTTGGATTTGTTTGGATTGACTTATTCGAGTTTATCTATTGATATAAACACTAGTAAGATTGTCTGGGAAAATTTATGGAAACAACTTATGACATGTTTACAAAGTTGGTTTTACTTTTTAGCTTATTTTCATAAGCTCTCTAGTATAACTTATGAAAAGTAAAAACAACTTATAGCTTATAAGAAAACAACTTGACTTTATTTTATTTTTATTAAAAATAGCTTATAGATAACCACTTATATGATAAGCACGTAATTAAGTTGTTTATTCAAACATCGCCTTTGTGTCCTTTTGGGCTTATGGCTCATACAGGAACCCTTGTATTTTTGTTTATGCATGTTGGTCATTTCTTAAATATTGTCAATGATGTATAAATCAATTTAGTTAGAACTTAGGAGTTCCACCTCATTATATTTAAAAAACACTAATATCAATTTTCATAGCCTTTGACCAGATTTCATAAGCTTGCTGAGTTTGATCAAGGAAAAAGAAGTTGCCGCAGACGACTAGCTGGTCATAATGAGCGTCGAAGAAAACCCCCATCGAGCTCTCTCTTAACCTCACGTTTTGCCGGACTCTCTTCATCTGTTTTTGGTTAGAAACTATTAGTAAAATTTCAATTTAAAATCCCTACACTTTAAATTGTTGTTCAATTGATTTTTCAACTTGTGCTATATTTTTGGCATATTAAACCATTTCAAATATTTGACCTGTTTATCAACAGATAACAGCGGGAAAAGTGGCAGCTTCCTGATGGAATTTGATTCACACCCGAAACTCGGTCTGAGAAATTCACTTCCATCACATGGAAATCAAACCACATCATTTGGTTGGTCTTGGCCGAGGAACTCAGAGTCGCCATCTGACAACCTTTTCTTGCAAGGTTCAGTGGGCGGTACAAGCTTCCCTGGTACCAGGCATCCTCCCGAGGAAAGTTACACCGGAGTCACAGATTCAAGCTGTGCTCTCTCTCTTCTGTCAAATCAAACATGGGGTTCTAGAAACATAGGACCAAGTCTTGGATTGAATAATAACATGCTGAATTTCAATGGGACACCCATGACACAACTTGCTACACCGTCTCATGGTGTAGCCATGCATCAACTTCCAAACAGTTCACGCTGTTTCAAGGAAATTGATCCTGGTAACCATTCACACGAGGCTGTCCCATCTCGTGGTCTAGGTCATATTTCGCAGCCTCTTGATAACCAACTTCATGGTGCGCTTGATCTGTCGCAGCAGGAAAGGAGACATTATATGGATGTAGAACGCTCTAGGGCCTATGAATCTTCTCAATGGTCACTGTAATGCACTTGTTTGATGTCAGGTTTGTAATAACGTATTTCACAAATATTGGAACTCGAGAAAATGTGAAGTGAACTAGGGCATGCTTGGTTATTTGCTAGATTGATACTATTGCTTGTTTTGGTTTGTTTAAACTTATAGGCAAGGTGGGTAGCCTTCCTTCATTTGTGGAACTTTCAGTCACTTTTTGTTGAGGATAACCACTTCGTGGCTTATTATCTCTCCCTAGTTATTTGAGATTGTCATGGTTTTTAATTGCAGGATATTGTTCGACTCAGATATTGTCGAATGTGTGTAGTCATTGCGAGTGAATTGCAAATGAATGTTGTGATAGCAGTTGCAGTCACTGTTATAAATGAATGTTGTTCAAATCAGAATAATATTTTCATGAGAAATTGAGTTTGAAAATGTAATATTTCTATGGATTCCAATATGTTGGGTATTAGTATTGATTTCCATCAATCTAGTTATCTGCCGGTTTTATTTGTTATATTATTCTCAAAATTCAAAATATATTAATGATAAACATTTATTTATCATTATCTGCGAAAATTCTCTCAAAATATATGAAACATTTTTCATTTTTTCTCTCTACTTTTCTCCCCAAAAGCCTCCTTCCAAAACAAAGATTTACCTTCTATAGATTAAGTGTCAAACCAATGTGCAGCAATGAAAAATATTCTATGCTTCAAATGAACACAATTGATAGTGTAAGGAATCTTTGTACTTGGAATCTTCATAGAATAATTGTACTTGTTTCCAAACTCACTCCACTCTATCTATTTGTACCCAAAAAAACTCACCCCTAAGATTTCAATTGTTATAAAGTAAAAGTAACTACCAACTTTGCACATTTTTTGTTGATGTAAATTACATGTATGTCGTGTACAAATGTAGAGACTAATATTTCAAATATTCTAAAAAAATCGCATTTCTTAAACTATGATTTTTTTTCCACTTAATTCTTTATGAGAATTTGTTTTATTGAAGAGAATTTTAAGAATTATAGCATTGATATATGGTAAACTGGTTATATTTGGTTATATTCTAGACCAATAAATATGGTTCTCCCCTTTCAAACCAAAGTAGAATAAAATAACAAATTTTAGGAGAATCCTCTTTCGGTTTTTGGGTGAAACAAATTTTTACCTGACATTATTTACATTGCAGCCGAACTTTGAATTACTAAAGTTCTTTCCCCTAAGAACCAGATGATTAACGGAAAAAATGGATCATTGTCTTAAACTTTAAAAGTTTAATAATTCATTGATGTTGATATTTTTCCATCATTAGATCATATACCATATCGTTTAAAATATTTCATGTCACCAATTTTAATTCAAAACTATGCTATGATAGAGGACCGAAAATTGCAAGATTTTAAAATAAGAAGATCAAACCCTCAAAATAGCGAAAAGAAGAAACCAAAACTGCAACTAAGCCAATTTTAAACGAAATGAATTTTGTGTAAAATACTAGTATAGGATTAGGAACATCAAAGTAACTCAATCCTTGATAAATGGGCCTCCAAAACTGATCAACAAAAAAGCCCAATCAGTTTTGGTAACAGTAATAAAGCCCAGTGTATGTTCTTTCGCGCCAAAACTAACCAAACTGTTGAGTCATCTTCCTTCTTCATAACAAACTCAGTTACGTGGACCCCACTTCACCGGAAACAAACTCTGTTCACCCTAAACCACCACTCTCACCGTCACAGTTTGTTTCATTGCTCCAATCTTGATTCTATTCCGTTCAATTCCTCTCTCCGCAAGAAACAACACATTGTAATTGCACCTTTCTTTCTCAGCTAAGAGAACCGACGAAAACTCCAAGAAAATTCACTGATGCAATTTCTGTTTTTTGCAGGAAAAGTTCGCAACAATTCTCGAGAAAATGATTCGAAACTTTCTTTACCTTGCTTTCAATCTCGTTGTCTTCTCGTCAATTTTGATTTCTCAGAGCTTGGCGCTAACTCGTCCACCCGAAGGTAACTCGTTAACTCGTTGAATCTTTATTCTTTCAGTAGTTTGATGATGTAGATTTGTATTTCATAGGTTCATGCATGTGGTTGTTGATGACGCTTGGTTATCGAAAATTTTATCCAGTTTTGTTGTTATTCTGAAATTATGATCCGTTTAACTTGATAATGTGTGTATGATTTCTTGCGATTTTTATGTATTTCTTGTGATTTTTTTGGATGAACAGTTTGGGCGCTACAGGATCTATACAGGTCCTTGAATTACTCAGAGGCGCTTCGAGGATGGAATGGTAGTGATCCTTGTGGGGAGTTATGGACAGGTGTTGCTTGTTCTGGTTCATCCGTTATACAAATGTAATGTACCAATCTTAGTGATTCTATTTTCTACTTAGACGTTGTTTGGATGAACAAGTTAATTAAGCATGCATAGCATAAGTGTTTACTATTTATATGATTAAAGTTAAAATATAGTCAAACTGTTTTCATATGTTATCCTCAAGAGAGGTTATGGAAATAAGCTGAAAACAGCTTATGAACATATCGTAATCTGTTTTCATAAGCTCTGTGAAAAAGTTTCACAAGTGCTTATTGTACAAGTAGATATGCCGAGATAAGTCATATTCCAAACAGACTCTTAGACTCTTATTGTACAAGGAGTTATGGACAGGTGTTGCTTGTTCTGGTTCATCTGTTATACAAATGTAACGTACCAATCTTAGTGATTCTATTTTCTACTTAGACGTTGTTTGGATAAACAACTTAATTAAGCATGTATAGCGTAAGTTTTTATGTATAAACTATTTATATAATTAAAGTTAAAATATAGTCAAACTGTTTTCATATGTTATCCTCGAGAGCTTATGGAAATAAGCTGAAAACAACTTATGGAAATAAGCTGAAAACAGCTTATGAACATGTCATAATCTGTTTTCATAAGCTCTGTGAAAATGTTTCAGAATTGCTTACTGTACAAGTAGATATGCTGAGATAAGTCAATATCTAAACAGACTCTTAGATCATAATGAAATTGATAATTGTTGTTCTCTATCAAAATGCAGAACAATTCAAGGGTTAAACCTAACTGGGAGTCTATGCAGGCTGTATAATCTACGAAACTTGAAGCAGCTGTGAGTGTTTGTAATTTTGTATGACTTTAGTGTTAGATTCTTATCAGGACATTTGAATTTTAAGACATGCAATTAACTAACTTGCTTCTATATTCTGGTTTTTTTGCAGTGATGTCAGTTCTAATAACATAGTGGGCGAAATACCATTTGGTTTACCCCCCAATCTCACTCATATGTAAGACAACTATTCTTCTAATCTCTGTTTCCTGCAGGCTGCAGGACTTTGCACTTGCTGATAGGCATAATTTGTATGCTCGGCACTGCATTGTTCTTGTGATTATTTGATTGTAGACAGAATGCTTGCTTTCTTTTGATCATGATATATTTATAATGATTGAGCTTTTCTAGCGGCTGTGCAAGTGCAATCATCATTTTTATCTTGTATTGCAGGAATTTAAGCCACAATTTCTTAATTGGTCCCGTTGGTGATGTATTTACTGGCTTAGATAATCTCAAAGAAATGTATGGCCTCTTCTCTTGGGTCTTTTGGTATTTTTGCATTTGATTTCAATAATATGAATAGGTGACTAAACCAGTACAAATTTTAGGTACTTGAGTCCTTGAATTTTCTGGATCTGTGAGAACAAACCATGAATGCAATCTGAACTTTTCTAACTTAAGAAAAAATAGGGATCAAATAGTATGTATAAGACTATAACTATATAAAATATAATATGTTAAAGGAAACTATTCAACTCAAAAATAAATAAAACCAAAACATAGATAGCTACTCCTCTTTGTTGCTATCTTTTATTGAAGACTTGTAAAAGTTGAGAAGTGCCAGAGAAATGTGTCGTCTATCATAAAAATAAAAATACTTTGTAAGTTTCACTGATTTAAAGGGATGTGATCAGACTGTTAACGAAAATTGGATCTGAATGGGTTTTGAGAAAATGAGATTAACAAAATGCAGATTCTTTGACTGTTTTGTTCAAATTTCATCAAGACTTCATTTCTTCAGGGACCTTTCATACAATAATTTCTCAGGAGATCTACCAAGATCATTTGGTTCCTTGACAAAACTTGCTAAATTGTAAATTTCTTCCTTCTTGTGCCTTATTTTCTCTAAGCTTGATTTATGTATCACCATATACTCAATTTTCAAGGAAAAACTTTTCTTCATAGGGGTCTATTGGTTGATATGAAAATTGGTGCATATTTGCAGGTTCTTGCATAATAACAGTTTCACTGGATCAGTCACCTACCTGGCCGAACTTCCACTTACAGATTTGTAGGATTATCTCTAACATTTTCACAATATATATTTACAGTACTACTATTTGCTCATTTGTCTGTGTTGCCAGGAACATTCAAGATAATCTGTTTAGTGGCCTACTTCCACATCATTTTCAGTACATAAAAAATTTATGGTTAGTGACAACTATTATGAGTTTGATCACCATATTGTATTGCATCACCCATAACATAGTAATCATCCCCCTCTACTCTGAAATAGGATTGGTGGGAATAAATTCCATGCAGCGGACAACTCTCCTCCGTGGACTTCTCCTGTGGATACATTATCTGTTGAGCATAACATTAGTCGCCCACCCACAACTAATACAAATGCCATAAAGAACAATCCTCCTCCCAAAGTACCTGAGCACAAACATAAGAAGAAAAAATTAGGTCCCGGAGGAATTGCTTTTATGGTTGGTGGAGCAACACTAATGGCTACAGGTATCGCACTCCTTGTTGCAATCCGTTTGAACAAATTGCATGCTCAAAGCCGGAACTTGAATTACTCAGAAAGCAATGATATCTCTTTGCATTCTCATCCAACCACTGCAAGCATAGGTAATTCATACAGAAAAGCATATGGAATGTGAGGCACTCTATAATCTTGTTTTGTCATTTTTGCTGAGAGAATCTTGAGAAACAATATGAATTTGATATTGTATTGAGAATTTACTCATTGTGTGTAATAACCAAGTTGCTCTTAGCCGCCTCTCTGGGTTAGGATGCCATTAGTATTTCTGTGAATTCATTTCTAATGCTAATCATGCTCTCTTTTTTCCCCTTTTGTGATAGTGGTCTCTTCTGCCGAACTAGACGACATGCCACTGCTCCCACCTGTTGACGTTGCATCTCTTTTGACTCCAATGAAATTTCCTTTCCTACGCCATAACAAAGTGGAGGAATCATCAAGAAGAAGTTTTGCCAAAAGAGGCAAATCCACTGGAAAGACAAAAATCTATACCATAGAGGAGCTTCAGCTGGCTACTAACTACTTCAATGAAGGCAACCTTCTGGGAGAGGGATCTCTTGGTCCTGTTTACAAAGCTAAACTACCTGATGGCAAAGTACAATCTTAAGCTATTTTTCAAACACTAAAATTTCTTTTTATCATGTTTAGGCTTCAAATTAAATAACATTTTGTTTCTTTTTGTTGAAGATTTTGGCCGTGAAGATCATAAACATGGCGGGTTTGTCTTACAAAGAAGAGGAAAAGTTCTTGGATGTCATTTGCACAGCTTCAAAACTGAAGCACCCCAACATCATACAACTCAATGGTTACTGTTTGGAGCATGGAGAGCATCTTCTTGTTTATGATTACTTTGGAAATTTAACTCTAAATGATGCTCTTCACAGTGGAGCATATGAACCACTATCATGGGTCCAACGTCTTCAGATTTCTATAGCTGTTGCTCAGGCTCTGGAGTGAGTTCCATTCCGCCACTCAAATCTCTAGGTTTGTTCATATGAAAGTAGAACTGATTCTAAAATTTCATTGAAATGTTTTCAGCTATTTGCACTCTGCGTGCTGCCCTCCTGTGGCCCATGGTAACTTGAAGGCTGCCAATGTTTTACTGGATGAAAATTTGACGCCTCGTGTTTCTGACAGTAGCTTGGCTATTTTGAGGCCACTGATGAAGAGCAGTCAAGTTAAAATTCCAGTAAGTCATTGATAAGGTTCTAGCGGCTAAAGTTATAACTGGCATTGAGCAATAGTTTTATTACCAGAAACTCATTAACAGATGATTATTATATATGCTCACCATTGCTTTTATTTTATCTTTTGAGTGGTTTTAAGTTCTTATTCATAACTTACACAAATTGAAATGTTTTGGTATAAGCTTGAAGATGAAGGTGATGTTTTCCTTGTTCTTCAGTAACTATTAACTATATTTTTCAGGAAGGGGATAACATTTTTTTAGGTACAAATAAGGATGTCGGAGTTTTTAAGCAAAAGAAAACTAATGGTTGATTGATATATTTAAAAGAATTATAGATTAAATTCAAATGAAGTTATTAGAAACTAAAGTGGTGATAGTAAAAATTATTTAAGACAACACAATTAAACCTCAATGTTACAAATCAGCTGTTGCAAACTGAACAAAAAGCTTGACAATGATCTTCTTGAATATGCTCGTTATTATTGGAGACGGGCTACTGATCAATTTGGTGACTATTGGAAACAGGCTACTGAGACTACAATTGCAGAGAGAGGCTACATTCCACCTGACCATGGCCAAACAGGATCCGGCAGAAGGAGAGATGTCTTTGCCTTTGGGGTATTGCTTCTGGAATTGTTAACAGGAAGGAAACCTTTCGACGGGTAATATTTTCATCCATGTTGTGGCTACTCTTCTCTTATACCATGTTTTTTGACCACTTATAAAGGATACAAGTGTAGTTTCATTGAATGATGGCTACTGTTTTCTTTCAATACATTACAGTGCCAGACCAAGCGAGGAGCAATATCTGGTGAAATGGGCTTCCCCCAGGCTTCGTGATGGCGCGAGTTTGGAGAAGATAGTAGATCCCTGTATGAAAACAACATTTTCATACGATGCTCTTTCTCTTTATGCTGATATCATCTCCCTTTGTATTCAGGTATTAATATTAACACCTAATGTTATAATTCAAACTCATTAAGAAATTGAACAACTCAATTCATTGATTGTCTTTTCTGCAGCCTTCGAAACAACACCGTCCCTCAATGTCTGAAGTTGTGAACTCTCTTATATCTTTTTCCCAAAAGTTCGACTTTCCAATGGGTGAAGCAGATGCTACTGAACAATTTGAGAGGTCTTTCCGTTCAGCCAACACAGGCTTTACAAATTCGCCAACAACGAGCCACCTATCAGCCTGATGTACAATATCTGTGTGCAACATAGAAGCTAACTGGTTGGCATTAACAAACTAGGAATTTGCTGTAATGTCAGTTCTGGCATTTTTCTCTGTAAATATCCATCTGTGCACTCCTACTACATGAGTTTTTTCTCCTACTACACGAGATTACTTGGGTCGCCCTGTGGAAGGAAGTTAAAAACGAATCGATGAGCATTTTGTAGAGTTTTTTTTTGGTTGAATATGGAAGATATGATTTTAGTTCCACCTCATGATTTTAGAAATTTAGAATATCAACACTATGAATAATTGGGATTTAACCGAGTGATTGAGAATATATAACAAATTTATCAGGAGAATTTAAGTTCAAATCATGATTGAAACAATCTGTAGTCAGATTTTATTTATTTTTTTGACTAATTTAGAAGTAGTAGATAGTAAGATGAATATAATCTATCTTTAACGAAATACTATGGGCTGAGTTCCTCAAATTAGAAAATTGGCAATTCAAAGTTTTTTTCTTTTTTAAATTTAGCAACACAATTTTAAACATTTTATCTTGTCTTGATGGAACAAGAGATTGTTCAAGTATAACAATAAGTCTCTTTGAATTTAGCCATTGATACAAACACTAATGAGACATTTTTGAACAAGAGATTATTTTCAACTTTTTTAGAGTTTAAATAAATTGTTTTCTAGAATATTTTAAATAATTTTTTTTTTGACCGTGAGAATATTTAAATAAATTGTTCTTAGAGTTTTTTTGCTAAAATCTTAGAGCCAATAAATATCTTTTATTCATTTCTATTAATATTTTTTAAAAAAACTATTGTGGTGGAATGAGCAAATTACTAAACTTTTTTTTTTTGAACCGAGTATTCTCTGCAAGAGCTTTTTCACAAAAGAATTTAACACTGCTGCATTTTCAAAATCGATTTCGATTTTAACTTTAAGACCTCTAATTAAATTGAAAAATATAGTATTTTATAAGTGCTCTTGGATTATTATTAAACATTTTTTAATTTAAGATGAAATTATTACTGTAATTTGCAATTTGAATGACAGAAAATAGTGATTTACTACCTCAATAAAAGGGACAAATTTTTTGTCAATTTCATACGTACAGAATTTTCCGGCAAAGCGAAACTCTGCGAAGTGTGGAAGGAAGCAGCTCATACAGAATTTGGAGCTTCTCTTCTCAATTTCTTTCTCTCAGGTATTCAATTTCTTCATCAACATCGCTATTCTCTCCCATGCCATCATTTCTCTATGCATCTTCTTAGGGTTTTCATTTCATTCCCCTTTTAACTACCACATCTTTCATCAATCTTCTTCGATCTCAATTTCTTTTTTATCATCGTTATCATTTCTATGCTCCGTTTTCTGTTACCCGTGTTTTTCCAATTCCGCACATGTTATTTTCTCGATTCACTTTCATTCGAGACTCAATCGAATTTTTTTCCCAAAATATGATCCAGTTCTGCATTTTTTATCAATGGATTTTTTCTAATTGAAAACCAAAGAAATTTTTTTGTTTTATTTTAGCTTTTTGATATTTACAAGATTAAACTATTTTATTTGGATTTTGGGATTTCAATTTGGAAACTGTTCTTGTTAGTGAAAGTTAACATTTTTTTTCCTCATTTCTTTTTGAGAGGTAAATAGTTTTGTTGTAGGATATTGTTAGGTAAAACATTGGCAAAAAATTTAACCTTTATATTCCTTCTGGGAATTTTTTGTTGGTGTGCAGAGATAATAATGGACCCGGCAGAGCGTAGGTACTTGGAGGATGAGGATTCCTCACTCATGAAAACTTTTAAGGGTGCAACGACTGGATTAGCTGCTGGTACTATCTGGGGTACTGTAGTTGCCACCTGGTATGATGTTCCTCGTGTTGAGAGAAGCGTTGCTCTTCCTGGGCTGTTAAGAACTTTCAAGATGATGGGTAGCTATGGAGCTACCTTTGCTGCCATTGGAGGAGTCTACATTGGCGTGGAACAGTTGGTGCAGAACTACAGGATGAAAAGGGATCTTGTAAACGGTGCTGTTGGTGGATTTGTTGCTGGTGCAACTATTCTGGGTTACAGAGGTATACCTTTCCTCCAATAGTTATAGGAGAATTTGCATATTTTGGTATATAGACTTTGACATATTGCTACTGTTGTTAAGCAGAGCGAATATTTTATGTGGATAAAGTGTTCAGTCAGTGCTTTGTATATTATTCCCATAGTATAGTTCAGAAATGGTAGTGGATAAGCATCATATGTGGAAGGAGTTGATCCAATTTATTTTAGAAATTAGGACAATCACGATGGGTTTTTTTGGTCCTTTTGACATGTTTATCACATTATGCTAATTGGCACCTGGTGCTATCAATGTTTATTAGAGTAACATTTGTATGATGCTTGTTGTCAGACTACTGTTGGGGGGGGTAGTATGATCTTAATCATAGGATTGTAGATCATAAGATACTACCAAACTGATAATTATATTAATTAAATACCAATACACACACGCGCTCACTAAACATGAACAAATACTATAAGTGACAACTGACAACATTAAAGCAAACTTAAAACTGAAATTTCATTATCAGAAGCTCCTTGACTCACTATTAGCACTGGCCCCTACCACCCCTGACCCACCCCTGACAACCGCAGCCCCACTTTCAGAAGCAATGAAAATGCACAAGTATAAAGCAATTTGAGAGAGTCCAAGCAGCGCGCAAGTAGAGAACAAACAAAGAAGTGAACAGCTTGTTCGGAGAGATTACTGCTATGCAAAAGCAGAGGTTGAGCGGCAGAGAAGTAGTTGATGATGGGATAGTGATTGAGAAAATTAGGGCCTTGAGTAAGAATCGGTTAAAAGACTGGTTTAAGGAATCAAGTAGCAAACCTTGCCAGGAATCAGAAGGTCATAAAATCATCCAATCCTATGATTTAACTTATGATCTTAACAACAACGTTCCCAACTATAAAATATATTTCTGCTGTACTTATTGGTCCATGACACTACAAAATATATTTCTGCTGTACTGATTGGCCCATGACAAGCCGACTTCCTATCCATGTCTAGAAGAGAAAGAAGAAATGGTATAGGGACATATATGGGAATAGGAACTCAATTAGAGAAGTGGATGGATGTAACACAGTGGATAGCTGTTTTAAAGAGATTAGTGATGGAGAGGCTGGGATAGTTTGGGGAGCAGAGGGGTAATCCATTGGGGGTGGAGGAGAGTTCGCTTGTATCATATAGTATGGAGTGAGCATTTGATTTCTCTAGTTATTAGTTCCCTATATTTCATTGCTGTAGTAGTGTAGTGTAATTGGGAGCTTGCTCCCAGAGATACACTGTATTCAGTCTGTGCAACAGAAATAGAGTTCTCTAAGATTCTCTGAATATTTTCCTTTGTTTTTTTCTCTTTGATGCAAACTGCTCAGTTTTTAATGTTTATACTCGATCTTCAGTCATTAATAAATTTTCCGGAAAAAATGAAACCCTAATAGAAATTGGTGATACTATATAAGTGTGAGTTGTATTCTTCCATCAACTCTTTCAGGTTTTCAGCAGTTTTGCTGAGCTTAAAGAGCAGGCCAGTGATTAGAAAGAGAGAGGCCTCGAGTGGGAATACCCAATTCCATAGATAGATTCATAGATAGATAGATAGATAGATAGATAGATATTGGTTCTCTCAAGCAAGAATCTCAGCTCAGAACTTGATGGTGCCGCCAACCTCTTTTCACCAAAGGGGTTTGGCTCTGGTATCTCAGTTTCTGTCTTCCTCTTCCGTCTCTTTCTCTTCTTTTTTTTTTACCTTTCCTTATATTGAATTGGGTTTTTCCTACTGTGACAGAGCTTTCATAATTTACACTTGATATGAGCCCTATACCCATCTGTTTTCTTCTAAGTTTGAAACCTATGGTTATGATTATTATGGGTACTTTTATTTCCTTCATTTTCTTTTGCTTTCTTGCGAACTGCTTAGTTTTATTGATATATGTCAGAGAAGTCGTTCTATAATTACCTTAATTGCGTATCTTTGGCTAGCAAGAAATTATTAATTTGATGTTTGTATCTGTGTTTCTATGTATACTATGGGAGGTAATCAATCTTGTCATCCATAGCCATTGTGTCAAGTCTTCTGCCATTTAAGGAAGACAGAACTTAGATAGCTTGTTGATTTATTGCAACCCGACTTTTATATTGACATTTTGTGCTCTTTTATTGTCAGTCAAGAATCCTTGTATTTCGAGGTATTTTCTCCCAAAAGAGAAGCTATGAGTTATATTTCCTGAATTGCTTTAGTTCAATTGTACTTGGTTCATCGGTTGTTAGCTTTATGCTCCTCTAGTAAAAACACAATATTATTTTTGGCAATTGAGAGTAGAGGAGGTAACCTGCATTAGTGTACAGAGAATCACTTTTAATTTTATTCGCTTATGTGACAAATTATAATTATTAATAAAAATGTTGATAACGGTGATTTCTATGATTAATTTCCTTTCTTGCTATAAATAAGCAGTATTTTACTTTAGTTCATGTATGCAAGGATGCCTGTCCCCTAATATGTTTCTTGTGTGTTGATATCTTTTTCTTTCTTTATACACTCATGCTGCAAGTTTCTTCGGTTATTTGTGTAAAGAGCACTATATGGTGCAAGGAGTTTATATATTGTGTTAGATCTAACTGCTTTTTAACAAACTTTGCACGATGTTGATTATACTGTAGGAAGGAGCATCTCAACTGCAATTTCTGCCGGATCAGCATTGGCGTTCACGTCTGCAGTCCTTGATTTTGGGGGCCAGACATTAAAACATGATGAGGGGAGGGAGTATGCTGCATTAACTACAAAGAAAAGATCCAGTAATGATGCATAATTATTAAGCAATGCACCTTTATGACTAAAGACATTTCAAGTTCATTGGAGAGAGTGGAATCACTCTTTGTTGAGCCAGTTGTTTGTTGAGTTGGAATTACATACTCAGATGTCATTCCGCATTTTCTTTTGTAAGTTGCTGAACTGGTTGAATTCCAATAAATGTACTATTCTGTGTTAGTCTTCCATAACCTTATATTGCCTAATAGTTGATAATAATTTTGTTGTACGAAAGAAACAAAACTCTAATTGATCACTAAACTCCTATACAACCAAATGTTTTACAAATTAGACCGAATTATCAATTATCTGGTTTAACTTATTGAACTGGTCAGTTCATCAATTGGTTCAACTTTATTTTAACTTAAGTTAATTGAATGAGATTGAACTGTTGTTGAGCTATGATGGTTTGACCAGGGTTTTTTCAATATATTTTCATTAGTCATTCAGTCCAATTGGGGTTGAACTAATTAAACTGACTTTGAGGTCTTGCCATCTGATATTTGATCTAATTTTTATAACAATGAATCAATGATACAAACAGATATTAACTAATAATAGCTCCAGATCACATGTATAATTGAAAATTTGTGATGTTGACTAAGTAGTGAAAAGGGAAAAAAAATATATTGAGATTAAGACATATATATATTATCGTTCATTCTTGTAGGATAGTTCAAGTGATAAGAGCTGGGGGACATGGGTTGGTTATATATTATCATTCATTCTTGTAGGATATCTTTCCGTTGTACTAGAAAAAATACTATAAATTATTAAGTAGCAATGTAATGCTTCATCCCGAATAACAATTGAATCAAAAAGAGTATGTAATGAATATACGTATGAAACTAAAACTTTCCTTAGAATAAGCTCTTCATTTTTTTTTAAACAAGATTAGAGTGCAAAGGCATCACATGATGAACATGACATCCCAACTATGTTGGCACCCCATATCCACCACCTATCATTTGCAACACTCTAATAATTAACATTAAATAAAAAGAAATACAGATACTTGGGGGGACTAGACCAAAACCCAAGAAAACTACACAATGAACAACATCTGCCTCATTAAAAACCTTACCAGAAAAACCCCAAAGGGAAAAAATCTGATGAAGGAGAAAAGAGTGCAGAGCAAAAAAACAAGAGACTACAACGCCAATGTCAAAATACACAAAGAGAACAAATATTAAGTGACAATGAATATATAAACTAAGCTTATTTATCTATCTTTGCACACATTGATTCCTCTTCTTCATATGTTTCTTGTACTTGAGTCTTTTTGCCTCACGTGCCCACTTTTTGTTCAAATCTTTCCACTTACTCTCAAAAGTATCACTAAGTCTTGCTGCAACTTTGTGAACATCTTCTGTTCGAGGATAACACATGCCATGATAGAATACAAACCTCATATCATCGGCAAATTCGTCAGGTGTTGAATATGATGATTTCAGTTTGCCCTCAATATCTTTCAAACAAGTTGGTTTCACTTTTGCCTTGTTCTTTAAACCGTTCAAAAACTTGATATCAAGAGGTGTTTTGAAAGCCCAACCATCTCTTCCTGCTATCATTCTC
This sequence comes from Trifolium dubium, assembly GCA_951804385.1. Lineage (NCBI taxonomy): Eukaryota > Viridiplantae > Streptophyta > Magnoliopsida > Fabales > Fabaceae > Trifolium > Trifolium dubium. The sequence continues at coordinate 31,709,509 of OX638072.1, read as the reverse complement.
TTTATGATCACCAAACATTGCATCTTTTTGTAATAATCCATTGGCTTCTTTTTGGTATTATCTTTCTTGATCATCATCTTAGTTCCATCACCATCCATCGGCGCTCTTGCTGCAGCGGTCAATATCTTTCTGGCAGCAGCAACTCGAAGACCATTAATTTTAGGAATAGAAGGCCGTGCGCTTATCATTGCAGGAACTCGACGACGACGACCATTAGTTGAAGGAACAGAATTTAGTGTTGTTGTCGAAGCTTTGATGTTGTTGGTTTGTTGGGTGTGAGAAAGAACAGTATCCTCTTTCTTTTGAAGGGGTTGTTTTGCATCGAGCCAATAGCATGAAATTATCGGCTTTTCCACCCTCTTCTTCTTGTTGTCTCTTTGAGAAAAATCATCATCTACTTCAAGTGATCCACGTTTTTGAGAAGCAGAACGTGGATAAGATAATTTTATTATCAGCCTTTTATGAAGTTGTTCGGAAGCCATGAATGTAAAGAAACAAAGCAGAATATGATTTATACGATGATGATGTTTTAGGTTTGTGAATAATGCATAAGGAAACAGTGGTCTTACTTATATATAAAGATCACATGAAACCTATCTTATTAGTCAAGTTTCCTTTTTTTTTCTTTTCTTATTAGATCAAATTTTTAGCTAAATCTTTGATTTTATTTATATCAAAAAATTAAATCTTTTTAAAATTAATAAAACAATTTTCAATTTAAATTCATGTTATCCTTTTTTAAAAAATATCATTCTTAATTCTTATCTAATTCTAGAAATGTCAAATGCGAATGAAGATTTTTTTTTTGTATTATCTTAATACAAAAAAACAAAATCAACTAAACCTAAAAAAAAAATCCGCAAACAAATCAAGCAATATGAAATAGATATCTTTTCCTTTTTATATTAGTATTGAATAGTTAAATAATGAAGATATGATTTTGAATTTAAATTTTTTTTAAGCATGCTATTTTTTTTGTAAAAATAATGTTAAAATTTCTACATATATCCAAATAATGTTTGTTAAAAAAAAGTAGGATTTACTCTTTTAATCAACGCCGTGGGAAAATATATCTCCAATTAATGAAAAAAAAATTGATTGTTATCTTTAATTAAACCTAGTACACTACCAAAAAATAAAATAAACCTATACACTTTTCTTTCTTTTTTTTGACTAACTTAAACCTACACAGTCCTTTTAACTAGTTCAGATAATTTAATTAATCCAACGAGACCTTTAAAATTATGAAACCTTTTATTTTAGCCATATAAAATATTGAAGGCAATGGTAGCATCCACACTCTTGCTAGCACAACTTTATCTCATGCTTCTCATAGTTTTTTTTAATTCTTTTTTATAATGCATTACTTTTGATTTTACTTCTCTATATTACTACAATAATTATGAATGAAATGTCTTGAATTTGCTTATGTAAAAAAAAAAAAAAATTTACACGATTTAGTTTTCTCCAAAGATGATTGCATCTAATTGGTAATCAAAGTTGAATATATGACATATAACCTTTATGCATCAGTTACTATTTTTCTTTTTTAACAAAATAAGTAATTTAAACAGTTCATAGTGCGCTAAAAAAAGTAGAAGTGGAAACTTTTATTGTTAATGTGACATAGATGATTTATATGATATAAAATTTTAATTCAACGGTGGATTTTTCAAACTTCATATTCGTTATAGTGTTAAGCATAACTTGTGCATCGGTACCATTTAATCAAGTGGCGCATCGTAAACATGGTCGTTTTACAATTGTTCTTAAGCAGATTTGAATCCGTCACTTCAAATTTTTGTGTACTTGTTAAAGAATCAAAAATGATTTTTGTTTTAGACATCACCTCAAATTTAAACATTGGAAATGGTGTACACATTGCTTTGCTTGATGGAAAATAAATTACTACTGCAGTGAGATAAACAATCTTGTTTTTGACCATTATAACCATACTGACATTAACCCTTCCATCACAAAGTTATGTTCCTCAATTTGAATCTCACATTTGTATGCAACATGCATTATGTGAGTGAGGGGAAAACAAAACAACTAACAACTAATTAATGGAATTTTTAGTCTTAACCTGAAGGGACCAGTTGGAAAAGCTTCTCTGCTTGATCAGGAAAGAAGGTAATGAATAAATATGCAACTGCAAATTTCATAAAACAAAGAAATTCAATTAATACAAGAAAGAATCATATTATAGTTACAAAAATATTGAAAAACTTACAAATAAGAACAGTTCCCAAAACAGCTGAAATTTTTCCTTGAATTTGCACCAGACCAGCTTTGCCAGCATTCTGCAACTCCGTGGAGCCAACGGATTCAAATGTTCCTACAAAATGTATATCTGTTAATTCTTATTGTAAAAGATAAGATGAAATTAATATATAAAATATCAATGATCAACTAATTAAACCTGGTTTCACAGTTTGAAGTCCAGATGTAATGCATGCTACATTTTGGAAACCAGCTTCCTCTAACTTATTTGCTGCTGCAGCAGACCTTCACAAAGAAGGAAAAACCGAAAAATCATATCTCCAATTCTAAGATTAGTACATACTAGTAAATTCATAGAATTTTATGCTACTTGTGTAAATTCAACTTAATATGATGAACTATAATATTCTAATATCAGTCGAATAAATTTTAATGTAACCAGCATAACATTACTAAGGTCAACCATTGTATCACTCCATTGTAGCATTTTATAACTCTTGCCGGCATCAAATAGGGTAGGAAATGATATACTAACCTCAACCCTTCCTGACATACAACCAAGAGTTTAGTTTCGGGCGATAACTGACTCTTCACGGATTGTACAAAATCAGGATTTGGCCTAGTGAATGGTATCCCAAAGAACAAACCAGAAAAATTATTGTGGACTGTCCTTAATAAGAATGTACCTACAATAAAAACAAATGTGACGATCGACTGAATCAGTATTTTAGTCCTTGAAATTGTAGGAGTCGGACACTTTCGTAACTAAAATCAACAAAATTCCAAAATGTCCACTTAGAAAATTAATCCTTCATCACATTACTGCATTTCAATCAAGCATTTAGAATGGTCATTGAAATTGTCCCAAAGGGACAAATACAATTAAATATTTACCATTTCAGAGATTATTTTAACATGATGATTGATACAAATTGATAAACAATTTTGGAAAGGAAAATTCGATATATACCGGGATCATTGTCTGTATTTTCAACAAAAAGAGGGACATGATAACATGTTTTAATGTGAGCTCGTTCAAACTGAGATTTGTCCCTCACATCAAGAACATTATATCCATCTACTGATACAAGTTGTTTAGCATCATCAGCTGTTACAAAATTCACTTCTGCTTTTATTGTAAACTTCCTTGGCATGGACATGGTCCTTGCATACTGAGTTTTTAATACCAACCTACATCTCCCTAAGTTGCTGAAAACACAACCTTAATTAATCATCTTCATTCAAACATTAACAAATAAAACATGATGGTTGTAGAAAAATGGAAAGTTAAGAATAGTTTACCAGGAAGTGTAGAAAGCAGTTGCTGCCATTTGTGAGAATGTGTGTTTAGCATTCTCATCTTTCTGTGAAATTGGCTTTCAAAGCTTAACACACTTTAGCCATTTGTTTCATTTAGTGGGCCATGAAATTTGAGATCAGCAATGGATTTCTGCCACGTAGCAACTATGATATTAGAAGGGGATATATTAGCTTTTAGTAGATAACATAACCGCTTCATGGAACTAAACATGTCATTTTGCTGGTTAAAACATAAAAGTGACAAGTATCTAGGTATACAAGTACAACATGTCATGTCAGTGAACATTAATTTCATCGAACTGGATTAAATGCACTTGCTTCATTTCAATTTTCAACGGTTCACTACAATGAGTATAATTTCAAATAAGTAGAGTGAATAAAGTTTAAATTTTAGCTCCTGCAATGAAATGTTTTTACTAACAATGTTAAGTTCTCTTGACTGCTTGAACATAATTAAACCGTCTCAATTTTAAAATTGAATTTTGGTTATTTTTTTCATTTAAAATTCAAAGTTAAAATTTGGAATCTTATCTTCCATTAAGCAAAGCAATGTCTTTCCACCTCATCATAAATGAAATATAAAGACTTTAGTATTTATGCGCATAAAATGACTATATAAATTGCTCAAGAAAATACAGAGTCCTAAAGCTATCTCCAACACATACTCACTACTCGTAAACAAGCCAGGATAATGCTACACAGTGAATTTACATAGCTAGAGGACACAGCAGAAAGTCTGGGAAGGTTTAATTGAACAGAGAGACTTGAAGTTAGAAGACATTCAATATGCTTGGCCATTAATTGAATGTGGAATATTTCACAACGGCCATTAATTGAGGCTAACAAAATATTACAGTAATTATTTTCACAAAACAAAAACAAAAAAAATACAATCAGATTAGCAACTGTATTTTCCATTCTGTGCACCGGTGATCTCACGGCATAAATAGGTGGCCATTCTAATTCACGTCATCTGATCTCGGCTATACCTAGGGAGCCAATAGCATTGGCAAGAGAAAATGAAAAGGAGATTCAAAAAGGAAATCAGAAACATTGGTCCTGTACCATCTTTAACTGTGCCAAACGCATCGTCATTCAAAAATCAATCTCCTTGTAGATAGTAAAGCTGACGAATGTTACCAGAAGCTGTCACAATAGAAAAACAAATTATTAGCATACATCTGCAAGCTTTGGAAAAAATTAATCTGCATGAAATGTAAAATATCTGAAATTTATGTTATTCTATGACTATGATATAAACATCGAGAACATATGCTTTTGATTAAGGGAACATAGAAAGGTAGCTCTCGATCAATCTGCAAAAATTGATGCAGGGGTTCCTTACACACAGAAATTTTAAATCCATTAAAAGCCGTAGGTTACTGTATAATAATGTGAAAACGACCATTGAATTTTGTTCAAAGATATGGCCAACTAAATATGTGATCTCATAAAAGACAGAAAATAAAAAAGGGTTGTCTGATTAAGACTTTAAAGAGTTCATGAATCATGAGTAATGTCATATGTTACAATTTCACCCAAACGGTGAATGCAATATCAAAAAGAAAGATATGTACCAAAATAAAAAAAAAATAAAAAAAAAAGGGATTACTCCATGGTACCCTTGTCCAATTGTTATAATATATCTGACAGTTTTTTTATTATTGAACGAAACTCCATAGAATTCAATGGTCGATCTGCACGAGGTTCCACAAAACATTTGCTAGAGAAACAGGTACTACCATGATGGTCAATATTGTAGGAGGTTCCATATAACAGGTACCAAAAAAATTGCCAAACTATTGCTATTGCGAGAAACAGTATGGTTGGTACAGAACAAGTTCGAGTTTCAAGGACATACAAAATGCTAACATGCAAAGATATAGTAGTATTCCTTGTAGATGTGAAAGTTAAACATGTTACAAGTAAAGGCAATTACGAAAGAAAGAAAATTGTTACCATATAACCAGTCCTTAAAATACACATGAAGCGCAGACGACAATTCTCGTTTACGACTTTCTTCTAAAGGTGCTTCTCGTAACAGTTGCCTTATCTCCCCTAAATTTTTTTCCTGCGGAGAAAATACAATTTCATTAAAAATAAAATATAAATCCAAAAAGTTTGGAAATCCAATTGCCAATGTATTTATCCATTGAAACTGTAGCATACATTTCTTTGCTGAGATGCCATATAAGCCTCTGGTAATGTGAATGGGTTGTCTTTTGTAGAACCAGTGGACTCTCCTCCAAGCCAGTTTGGAATCTGCACAACAATATGGCCAGACAAAGAGCATGTGACTAGACATATAAGAAAGAAATATGGACCTCAAACATTCTTCATCCCCATTGTGAACATACTGAAATCCATTAAATGTGACTTTGTCTTAAGTAAATCTTCACTTGCCCCATAAGTTAGTGTAAAAGAATGATATTCATACCACAAAATTAGTGAACTGATCAGGGTCCACCCTAGTAGCAGACTCAGCTTGAACATCAGAGACACCTGCTGGATGAGATAGCGAATCATGGGGATCAACAATGCCCAATGCTATAGGTTCATCCCAACGATTCACTGTGGGTAAAACTCCAACTTCATTCATATGTTCCTCCAACTGGGGGTAAAAGGTGTTAAAGGGAGCCACCTGTAAATATTAAGAGAGGACATTTTCCAAACAGTGAATACAATTTATTTTTTTTAAACAAAAGGTTGGAAGCTAAGAGCTAGCCAACCCAAAAAACAGTGAATACATTTGAGAAGAGTGAGACTTAACAGGAAAATATACATATATTATACGAAGCTAGTACTATAAACAAAACACTAGAAGCTCAGGCACATGTCATATGCCTACAAGTAAAATCCACAATCAAGATCAGAGCACACCAACATATAATTCAATAATATTATTTCATGTGTCACTGTCAGGCGATTTGATTGTACTAGTAAATAAGAAATCTGTAGTGAGTAACAACAGATGACATGCAAACGATAAAAAAAGATATTACGACATTGAAATCATGACATTTGACATATAATCTAAACACTACAAACTATAATCTCTATAACCAAGAAAGTTGCAGTATTAAACACTTCTGCACCGTTGAGTTAAATCAGAATGGCCACATAGATACATCACAAAGTAATCATGTCATATTTTCAATAGGGTCATCACATGAACCCTAAACATAATTCCAAAATAATGCTTACAATCTCATAACAAATGGCTAGAAATTCCATCCATCAAGCAACAGTAAATTATGAAGCTCACCTGCAACTTATGGTTATCACCGACAATAAGGGGTTGCTGGTTCACTCCCAAAAAGAAAACACATTCACGGCAGTTAGCAATACAAATTCGTTTTGCTGCTACAATCACATGAACTCGTTCACAGTGTTCTACTCTCACAGCCTGTGAAAGAAAAATTGGAGTCAACTTCTTTCCTTACAAATAAGCACCGGCTATTCTAACACTTGTGGTAGGCAGAAGATCAGTAAAATGCCTCCTAGTTACCAAATCTTACCAAATAATGTGAACACCATATGCATGGAATTCCCAAAATTGAACAAGAGATGGGAATGGAATTCCCCCAAGAGGCCCCCCATTCACCCACAATACCAAATGTGCCAAAAGCCTCTATTATATGCTTATTCTGGTTATACATTATTCCCTCTAATTCCTAACTGCTCTTAGATTATAACAGTGTCATCTTCCTTGTATATCATCTTACCATTAAATAAGAATGGCATTTTATTTTAATCATTTTATAGAAAGACATACTCCATATTGTAGTTTGTATATGTATAGACTCATTATGCTGCTTTTAAAAACAAGATACAAGGTTACTAGTTGTTACCTTTCCAACTGCTCCAATAACTATTGTCGCATCTGAACATCCATAGATGGTGGCGTATCTCAAAGGTGCTAAGATGTAAATGGAAGATTCATGGCAATTTAGAACCTGCAATGACCAAATACCATTATTATTAGCAAATCTATATTGACAAAAAATTTCTAGAAAACACATAAGAAGGTGCAAATTAAGAGATAAACAAAAATATTGGTGCCATGCTGAGGTACTCAAACAAAACTTCAAACATTATCTAGCTTGATCTCTTTTTATGGAACTTAAGTTGTTAGTAGGGATGCTCAAATACCTATTTTATCATAAATAAACAAACTACCACAATACAAACTGACAAATATAAAAAACATACCTTAACGGAGGAACCTTTAATGTCTGCTGCATGCTTTGCATATGACGATTTAGAAATCCCTTCAATGAAACTTGCGCCCCTAGCACTTGTTGAGACCTTAACTGAGACTGTGGATGCATCAGTCATCGCAACATCCTGATCAGAGGCGCTAACTGGGCCATTTTCTTTAGAAGAAGTCCGTTCAGCAATATACTCCAAAGCAGAAGCTATATTCTCCAGAAGCCAGTCATGAACTTGGGAAGCAGGTACGGGAACGGCAGGCATGTCAGGATCCGAGTTTGCAAAAAAAGGAGAAGATTGACTCAAAGAATTTCCTTCAGAGCCTTTATCACCATATTGAATAAGAAGACCAAGGTGCTCGAATCTATCCATGGTTAAAACCTATTAAATAATCAAAATAATAAGAGGACCACGAACTAAAACAAAAATAGAAAATAAAGTACTGAAACAATATTCAAGAAAACTGCACGTAACAAAATCTGTCTAAAAGTTCCCTGCATTTTCCTTACTCTGACAAACTACGTGATTTTAAGATAGAAAATTGGATTGACTAACTAAGATAGGAGAAATTTCACAATTCCAGAATACAAAGATGCAATCATACAGGAAGGGGACACAAATTGATACCCATCTACTACATAATTCATCAATTGATGCCAGAGTTCACTGTATGCACAAAACATCAAGTTTGGGCATAATAACTACCAAATTGGCAATGATCACACTGTAGGGTAATATGCTTAATCTGATTCATATTAGGCAATAAAATCTTAACAAATTATTTCACAGGAGCTAAAGCTTTGGAAGCAACAGTTGTCTTGTACCGGAAAAGAAAGAGTGTGGCAGGGAAAAAAAACCACGAACAATAAACTAATTTGCATGACATTCAAATTTCAACATCTCTTTCTAGTTTGCATGAAATGTCACCAAAACAGCATACAAATTGCAAGAGAGGACCCAAAAGATTAACGCAGTTACAGAATTACATGCAACTTTTCTTTACTTATTGATAATATGAAAACATAATAACAGTAATGCGGCCAAAATCAGCTCGTGGGAAACACACAGTAAACTAACAAACCAGAGATTCTTCACTTTCCCCCTCCACAGGCTCAGCTAGAAGAGACACAATGTTAGCCAAATGCTTTTGCAAATAAGACAACTGATGTGATTCTTCATCAGCCTGCGACGGCGTAAACCGCTTACTGTTGCTCCTCACAAGCTGCAATTCCAAACCATTCAAAATCAAAACCAAAATGAACACTTTCATAGCATCAAATCAAATCAATAAACTCACTCAAAACACAATTGTAAGCATCTCAATCCAGACAAAAAATAGCATCATTAGAGCAGCTTAATTGTGCCAATTAATCCATAATTACATGAATTAAGCAATGCATTATTCCATAATCATAAACGAAAATGTATCGAAACGATCGAAGAACAACGAAATTGAATAATCGACCTGAAGCGGCGAGAGAGCGGACAAGTAACCATCAAAAGCGGAAGTAGAAGGCCAAACATCAGCAACAGCGGCGGAATCCTTATGCGTCCGAGGCAAAAGCCTCTTATAAGATTGAATATAAAGAAACAAAACGAGATCATGAACATCGACGGTATCAGATTCAGAGTCAGAAGGTAAAATCGAAGCGAGAGTATCGAGAACAAGCCTAGCCTGTTCAACAGAGATCTGAAGCGAGTCAGAAACGGCAACAGAGTCAACTCGGTTATTGGAAGATGATTCAAGAAGCTTATGTTTGAATGAAATTAGGGTTTGTGTGGGGTCGGAGAAGATGAGTTTTGGAATTGGTAATAGACCGTGTTCGAATGGCTCCCGTCGTGGATGAATGACGGTGGTTGTTGGTGTGGGTCCCAATGGTGGTGTGCGTGGTGGTTCGGTTGGTGGTTCCGTCATCGTAACGGAAAATAAGAGAACATGTGAAAATGAAAATGAATGAAGGAGAGAAGAGAGTGTTGTGATTGATTGCAGATCTTTGGAATCAGAAAACTAATCTTGTGTTGTTTGTGGGAGAGAAGAGAATGATGCAGGGGTGTGTTCTGCTGTGGTCAAGTGCATGGGGAGTTTGGTTGCGTGGAGTTTTTTGATTCGTTGGTTTTATTTCTAATCCAACACTCATTTACAAAAAATTAATTTGACAATAAACGTTCATTTATAGTGTAAGAAAATGTCGATGATAACTTAATTAGTAGAAAATTGTCGAAATTATTAAATTAGATGCTTATAAGTAATGGTTTGAATTTTGATCTTCAATTTTGTGTACGTGAGTTTTCAATAGTTTGTTATTTCATTTATGTATTAAATAATAATAAGATAAAATAGAATAGAATTTCCAAGAGAAATGGAATTAAGTCATTCCAAATTTCATGTATGAAAATTTTGGCCGAAAATTATGTCTCTCTAAAATAAAAAGTTTGAATGTACAATTAATTATAAAATGACTGACAAATATTTATTTTTTGACAAATAGTGACAAATATTAATATAAATCATTAAAGCTTATTATGTATATATATGAATAAATAATTACACATGAATAAAAGGTAGACGGGCAACAAGCTGCGCCGCTAAACCTTACATTTATAAAAATTGTATAAAATATTTTACATTTGTTTTGCAATAGTCATCATAGTATACATGCAAGTTATAGTCATGGCACTCTTGATTTAATTCCCCTCCAATGGATTAATAATGTGTAACATTTACAGAGTAAAGAATGGAAATGGAAAAGGAGTTAGCAATGTTGAAGGAGACGGTTAGCTTAATTAACAATTTAATTCCTAAGTTTCCAACCATAGATCACCATCAATAAAACTAGTGTTGAGAAATAACAAAGCTTGTGTATCATTCAATCTTTGTACATAAGGGGCCCTCAGATTCACACTAGCCCCTGGCCCAGAACAATTGTACTCTCCATAAAATATAGTCCTGCATGCATTCACCAAATAATAGTATATATCAATATGTCACCATTATGTGCATATTACCAAACCAATTTTTGATGAATGTCTTTGAAATATTTATATTATAGCATGTTATTGTTTTAATTTTAGATTTGACTTACTGGTCTCTTGTAGGGTCATTGAAATCATTCCAACCTTCAGGGGCAATGATATCTGACATAGTTGTGAATGCAAAAATAACACGAGAATATGGTCTCCATGCCCGTCCTAACCATATTCTACCATTGCCTCCAATTGTACTGTTAACAAATACATAACCTGTATTTTCATCCATTGAAACTCTACCATGAGCTGTTACTGCACCGTTTATGTTCTTTTGTCCTGCTGGTACTGGATTTGCTATAGAAACTATTTCACAACTCTGTACATACATAGCAAAAGTAACATACAACATTTTAAGTTAACATGCAACTGGTGATTTTAGTCTAATTTAGGAATAAGAACTTTTTTTTCTCTAATAATGTGCATTGCATGACATAGTCAAGTAGCTGTTATGAAGAACAGACACACATTGACTTATGCGTGTCCCAGTGTCAGACACGCTCAGTGTCCGATACGACACTTATGATTATATTGAATTTTATCATTTTTTTTCTATTTTTTATCAGTGTCAATGTGTCATTAATGTTCGTATTGTGTCCACTTTCCATGTATGTGTCCGTACTTCGTAAAATTATTATGAACTTAGACAAAATACTGGGAAGGAAATATATATTTACCTCATAAAGGGACCTTGCATTGCCAAATATGAAATCAATGGAACCTTGAATATAGCAATCTTTGAAGTAATGACGACCTTTATCATCATGAAGTGTGTCTTGTGCTCCAAAGAATCCACAACCCCTGAATTCAGCTTGATCTCCTGATATCCTCATGGCTACTGCTTGTGCTCCTTCAGCTCCAGGAGTTGGAATTGGTGCTAAATTCTTTTTCAATAGTTTAATTAACAAAATTAGTACTTCATCCGACCCAAAATAGTATAAGCAAAAATGAGTCAATAAAAGTTGATGTATATCTAGTATAAATTTTACACTAAATACATCAGAAGTATATATTATCTTATATTGTAACATAATTTTTATCTTCTAATATATCATTGTGCAATAATATAGGCATATATAAATAATTAAAAAAACTCTTGATTATCACCATGAAGCTTATGTTCTTAGCAATGAAGTTGGAAGCAAAAACTTGTACGGAGCCACTATAAAACGTGCCGTTCGCAGATTTTGCTGTATCATTCCATGCAATTGCAGTTGAAGTATAGCTTTGTCCTTGAAATGTAATGTTGGGTTTGGTTTTAGGAACCATAACTTTCTCACTAAAAAATACAAATCAGGATATGAGTAAATATAATTGATGGTGCAAGTAAACATTCTTAACTAAAATGAAACAAACCAAAACAATACAATACAAAATGTGTTAGATCAATCTTAAGAATTTGACTTTATAATCTCAGAGAATACAGTTCAAATTTTATGAAAGATATTTGTAAAATGAACATTAGTAACAAGACAAAATTACATACAATTTTTATTCTTTTATGTTTAATTTTTTGTTAGTAATAAAACTTTTTTTTAATGATGATGACCAATTGACTTACTAGTAGATGCCACTGTTAATCCATATTATGGTTCTGTTTAAGCTGAAATCAGGAACTGCATTAACAGCTTGTTGAACAGTTGTGAAATTACAACACCCTTTTCGATCAACACAAAGATAAGAAGTGGTATTGGTGTTTGGAGGTGGAATTCCTGGTGGAAAATCATCACAAACAGAACCATCATTCCCACTATCAGGGTGTTTTTTGTGTGGTCTATGATGATGGTCTCTGCCTAAGTATATAGATGATGGTGACAAACTTGTGAAACTGAAATATGTGAGGTTGTTGAGGAATTGTGGATTTGGGTTGATGAGATATAATGATGCAAAAATTGGAACCAAAAGAGATAGGAAATTTTTGCTTTGGAGAATCATTTGATGATTTTGAGGATGTAATAGGAAGGGGTGGAATATTTGGGTAATCATAGAATAAGAATAAGAATATATATGTACTCCATAAAAATTGTTAAAGTTGGACTTGAAGGGAAAGGTTTAGTGACATGTCTTGCAAACTACCCTCTCTAAATTTAGGGGAGTTTATGACCTTCACCAAACTTCAAAGTTTGCTGGGAAATTGATGATATACACTTTTTCAAGATAACTAGCTTGGTACCTTCTTCGCGTATGTTTGATTGTGCGATGAATAAAATTGATTTTTGATAAATTGATTTTGAGAAAAAAGTTGATTTTTAGAATAATTGAATATAAATTGAATAATTTTAAGTACAAAAATCAATTTATAAAATAAAAAATTATTATTTTTAACTTTCAATATAATCAACTTTGAAAATAAAATTATGTTCAAAGAAATTCTGAAAACAAAATCATTTCTTATATATAAAAATTAATCATGTCAAAATCACTTATACATTTAGAATCAAATTTTAACTTCTTGAAAATGATTTCAAATATACATAATTTTTTTTGACGAAACTATTTAAACTCACAAAACCAACAAAAAGATTCTTAACTAAATTTTCTTCGCACGCAAAAATCAGAGATTACTTGTTTAAGATGCATAAAATTCCTTTATTATAGGTACAAACCACATGTTGATGCTAATTAAAGTTGATTTCAATTTTTTTGACTACTTTGCTGAATCTGTTACACTTTCTGCTTTGCACTATTTTTTAAACTATTAAATCAAGAACAAAACTGGAAACAATGCATTTAAATGGTGAACAAACCCTTCTCATTTCTGATTAGCTGGTATTGCATCTATTTCTATTATTAATTCAAAAAAAGTATTATTAGTGGGTCACAAGTTGCCATGTTAGCTTTATTTAGTCAATATAAAAGGTGAGAGCCCTTCCAAATTTTCCAGCAGATCAATAAATAATAGTCCAATGAAGTGTGATGCTGAAATTCCATATCTGTCCTTTCCCAAACCACTTTGTAAAATTTCATAATAGGGATCAAATCATAATTGAAGTACTATTTATATGGAGTATTCTCAATGTACCCCAAAAAAGATCCTACGTCAGACATGGACGAGACTTTACCATTCCATCTTTATCTCTTTCACTTTTTTTTGTGGTCTTATATCTCTTTTACTTTATTAATTTTTTTTTTTTTTTACGATATCTCTTTTACTTTATATTAGTATTCAGCAAATAATAGTTTTTTTTTATTAAAATAAGTAATATTTAATGAAATTTTGGTATCTCTAAGTACAACGGTATATACTAATTTCTTGTCAAATAAGATTATAATCAACTGCAAAATTATTTCTTTAAGAGTATAATTCTACTTTATTCTTATAACTGAATTCAAAATTGTTACATATTAAATTGAGTTAAAATAATATTTTTTATGTTCAGGAGTTTTAATTCAACTGACGAAAATTGATAGGCTGGACGTCCATGACTTGAGTTCGACCTCCGATCACTTCACTTATGTGTGTAAATTTATTGGCAGCTTTGTTATATCGTATATATATAAAAAAAAATATTTTTATTGAAACATTAACTATCTCATCTAAATGTTTTTAACTACTCCATGTCAACTTGATCAGGGATGGCCAGAAAATTCAAACTTACGAGGCTATCCGAACTCAAGTCAACGTATGAAAATTCAAGTTGATTGTGTTTAGATTCGTGTTCAGGTGACATCTGATATTTTTAGTTCGAGTTTGAATAATGTCAAACTTATATCCTAAATCACACTCGTTATATGTTAAATTATATAATTAATCCTACTTATATTAGCATGTTGAATACTATTTTAATGTTCTAGACTATTTTCCATCTTTGTTTTAATGTTAAAGATAATGTTAGCATGTTGTAGACCGTAATTTCATATTTTTTTTGAGATTGCCGTATTTTTTTAATGCAGTTTTCGGGCAAAAAACTGAACCCGACCAGAACCCAACAAATTCGGGTTCGGGTGATATTTTTACACTCAAATAACCTTTGGGTTCAGGTTTGAGTGCTCATTTCGGATTCATATTTAAGTAGTGTCAAACTTGCACTGGACTTTACTCGTTGTTATCCGTAATTGATAAAATAATATGGAACTGATGAATTAAAAATTTATTTGATAATAGTAAAATTTGAAGTTCAACTACATACATCATACATCTGATCTAACACTTTTAACATTTTCTTATCTATTTGACTATGATTTATAGACATCTAATTTTTTTCTAAACCTATGTATCTTTACTACTCAACTCATTTTACATACATATATTTGTCTAAACATAAATGTTTTACATTTGACTTAATTTGAATTAAAATCAATTAATTTGTACCACTTAGTTCAACTTACAATGTTCATATTATTAACTAAATTGAATACATTTAAACTCTTTTTTTAAAAAAAAAGAATTTGAATGTATTCAATTTAATAATTTTTTTGACTCATTCAATTTAATAATATGAACATTTTAGGTTGAGTATATTCAAACTGAAAATCTTACAATTGTATACAGATTTTATTTTATGTGATATATTTATAAGTTTATCTATAAACATTAAATAAAAAAACTTGATAAAACTATTACATTTATAATCGATTATTGTCCCTACAAAATTACACACTAAATAAAACAAAATACATACAATTTCATTAACTAAATTTAATTAAGTAATGATTAATACCAAACTTTACGAAAAAGACCGCAGTTTAATCTCTCTAAATCAAAACTCATCACGAACTCTGACTACTAAAATCCGGTTCCTTTACAAACCAGATTATAAAAGTAAAATTAAGAAAAATACAATCTCATTAAAGTTAAATTACCTAAAGTAAAATATATTTACCTCTTAGAAACCTTGTAACAAGGGGCAAAGGCAAAGATATGAATAGAATAGGATAATGCAAAACAGAAACACAAGGAAATCACACGTGTAAATACCGACCGATATATTTCACACGAGTAAAGTGGGGTCCACAGTCATTCCTCCTTTATCCCCCACCCTGTACAGCAACAAAGGTGCAGTACACCACTATTGCAAAAAGGCAAAGTAGGAGCTTCTCTTTTCTTTTCTTTTGTATATCCCATTTTCTACAGATTCATCAGATCCTCCTAAATCAAATACCAATATCACACTCCACACTCTTCCATCTCAATCCTTTCACAATCTCCATTGCTACTTCTTTTTCTTCATCAATTACCATTCCCATTTCACAACAAAATCATCCCCTCTAAGGTACTTAACATTTTAGTTTTTGTAACATAAAAATCCCTACTTTATTTATTTTCATTTTTCATGATTTGGGTTGTGATTAGAATTTCCTAGTTCCTACTTTTTATTTTTATTTTATTTAAAACACCCCCACATTTGCTACAATTTTTTTTAGGTATACAAAATTTCTAGAAAAATCTTTTAAAATCAGAAAAATATTAAATTTATTACTAATCAGAGTGTGATTAAGCTTTGAAGTTTTTTTTTTTTTTTTATGTGGGTGGGTTTTGTTGTATAGAAAGTGCTGAATCAAGTTTAAGAAAAGTACTAAAAAGTAAATCAAAGTTTAAGGTTTTAGAATGCAGAAGAAAGCATGAAACTTGTATGCTGCATTCTGTCGGCAACAACCCTCAAACATTCTTTTCTATGTTCAGATTATTGTTCTGTCCCTTTTATTAATGTTTTTTTATTTTTTATTTTTATGGTTTTATAGAGTGAAACTCGGATCTGAAGGCATGGAGTAAAGAAAGCTATGTTGGATTAATTTATTAATTAATTAAGGTTAGTCTTGAATATAATCTCTACATTCTCGATTTTATGAGAGATCTATGTGAATATCCACTATTTATGCATTAATTGCAACTTTTAGTTTCCTTATCTTCTTAGTTTCTGTATTTTAAAGTTTATTTTTTTCCGAATATTTAGGTGACTCGATTTGCTACAATGTAACGGCTATTTGACTGTGTTTTCCTCTTTTTTAGGTTCCTTGGAACCGTTGGTTTTTTTATTTCAAAAATCACATTTTCAAGTTTCAAGTTCCTTCCACTTGTGTGAACAAAGATTCCATATTTGATATTCTTCTGCACCAGATTCTTTGAACTGAAAAGATGCAGAGGCCTCCACCAGAAGATTTTTTGTTGAAAGAAACCAAACCCCACCTCGGTGGTGGTAAGATTTCTGGAGACAAGCTTACTAGTACCTATGATCTCGTTGAGCAAATGCAGTATCTTTATGTGAGGGTTGTCAAGGCTAAGGAATTACCTTCTAAAGATGTTACTGGAAGTTGTGACCCTTATGTTGAAGTCAAGCTTGGTAACTACAAAGGGACTACTAGGCATTTTGAGAAGAAGACTAATCCGGAGTGGAGTCAGGTTTTTGCTTTCTCGAAAGACCGGATTCAGGCTTCAGTTCTTGAGGTTACTGTGAAAGATAAGGACGTTGTTAAGGATGATTTTATTGGTCGTGTTTGGTTTGATCTCAATGAGATTCCGAAGAGGGTTCCTCCGGATAGTCCTCTTGCACCACAGTGGTATAGATTGGAGGATAGGAAGGGTGATAAGGCGAAAGGGGAGCTGATGCTTGCTGTTTGGATGGGAACACAAGCTGATGAGGCGTTTCCTGAGGCATGGCACTCGGACGCGGCGACTGTTAGTGGAACTGATGCTCTTGCAAACATTAGGTCTAAGGTGTATCTATCTCCTAAGCTTTGGTATTTGAGGGTTAATGTGATAGAGGCGCAAGACCTGCAGCCATCTGATAAGGGAAGATTCCCGGAGGTTTATGTCAAGGCTATTCTTGGAAATCAGACATTGAGAACTAGAATCTCTCAGAGCAGGAGTATCAATCCGATGTGGAATGAGGATTTGATGTTTGTGGCTGCAGAACCGTTTGAGGAGCCGCTAATTTTGAGTGTGGAAGATAGGGTTGCGCCCAACAAAGAGGAACTGCTGGGGAAGTGCGTTATTCCTTTACAGTTGATGGACCGGAGACTCGATCACAAACCTGTGAACACTAGGTGGTTCAATATTGAAAAGCATGTTGTTATTATGGAAGGGGACAAGAAGAAAGAAATCAAGTTTGCAAGCAGGATTCATATGAGGGTCTGTCTTGAAGGTGGTTATCATGTTTTGGATGAATCAACTCACTACAGCAGTGATCTTCGTCCAACTGCGAAACAGCTGTGGAAGTCTAGTATTGGAGTTCTTGAAGTTGGGATATTGAATGCTTCGGGTTTGATGCCAATGAAAACAAGTAACGGTAGGGGGACAACAGATGCTTATTGTGTTGCTAAGTATGGACAGAAGTGGGTGCGGACAAGAACCATCATTGATAGCTTTGCACCGAGGTGGAACGAGCAGTATACTTGGGAGGTTTTTGATCCGTGCACTGTCATCACTCTCGGTGTATTTGATAACTGTCATTTGCATGGTGGTGGAGATAAGCCTGGGGGACAAAGAGATTCAAAAATTGGCAAGGTAAGAATCCGTCTTTCCACTCTCGAGACAGATCGAGTCTACACTCATTCATATCCACTTCTAGTTCTTCATCCATCTGGGGTGAAGAAAATGGGAGAAATTCAATTGGCTGTAAGGTTTACCTGCTCTTCTTTACTTAACATGATGCACATGTATTCTAATCCATTGTTGCCTAAGATGCATTACATTCACCCATTAACCGTCAGCCAGCTCGACAGTCTGAGGCATCAAGCCACTCAGATTGTTTCAATGAGACTGAGCCGTGCTGAGCCGCCGTTGAGAAAGGAGGTAGTGGAATATATGCTGGATGTTGGTTCCCACATGTGGAGTATGAGAAGAAGCAAAGCCAACTTTTTCAGAATCATGGGAGTTTTGAGTGGATTAATTGCTGTTGGAAAATGGTTTGACCAAATCTGCAATTGGAAAAACCCTATCACAACAGTTCTGATTCATATCTTATTTATAATACTTGTCATGTACCCTGAACTGATCTTACCAACAATTTTCCTTTACCTCTTTTTGATTGGAGTTTGGTACTATAGATGGAGGCCGAGACACCCTCCTCACATGGACACACGTCTCTCGCATGCAGATTCCGCACACCCTGATGAACTAGACGAAGAGTTCGACACATTTCCAACCACAAGACCTTCTGATATTGTGAGGATGCGATATGATCGTCTTAGAAGTATCGCTGGGAGGATACAAACTGTTGTGGGCGATCTGGCTACTCAAGGTGAAAGGCTGCAGTCTTTGCTGAGCTGGAGAGATCCAAGAGCTACTGCACTTTTTGTGCTTTTCTGTTTAATTGCTGCTATTGTTCTTTATGTGACTCCATTTCAAGTTGTGGCTCTTCTCAGTGGAATCTATGTGTTGAGACATCCGAGGTTTCGTCACAAGCTTCCTTCAGTGCCACTCAATTTCTTCAGGAGGTTGCCTGCAAGAACTGATTGTATGCTTTGAGTAAAGAAAGACTTTTGAAAGATTTAAAGTCTTGGATTTGAATGTGCAGAAAAACACAAATGGAGCTTTTGGTTGTTTTGATTTCATTGTTCACCCACCAGATTCTGTGGATTTGTAGTTTCAATTATTATGTCATAGAATTTTATATTTTGGAACATGTTATGGTACTATGGTAGTCCTTGTTTTTAATTTTGTAGGGTGATTTGAAATTAATTTGTCCTTAATCAACTTCATGTTTAATTAGATGCAGTTAAGAACTTTCTCTAATTGAAACCTGGGTCAAAGGTAATTTTATTTTATTTTATTTTTATCATATCACTGTTCTTATTAGTTAAATACTACTAGTACCTAGTTTCGTTTGTTTTTGGTTGTTGCTTTGCTTTGTTCTTGTGTTATCTGCAAAAAATAAATATATTTCTGTACTTATCTGTAATATTTTGACAATATAATATATTGTATTCTTGTTTTCTATAGGGCCCGTTTGTTACAGATTAAAAAATAAGTGATTTTGACAATAAATAATTTAGAGATTATATTTTAGAGATTTTACAAAAAATCAGAAGTTATTTTGTGTTTGTTGACCTATAAAAAAATTACTTTTTATAAAAAAATAATATTTAACGTGTTTGGATGAAACTATATAAAAGTGATTTTGTATCATAAAATTACTCTAAAGGACAATTATTAGAATAAGTGATTTTTAAATATGTTGTTATATGAATAATACTCAAGTTATTGTTTTTCATTGTAACCATATAACTCTATATATAGAGCTACAAAGAAAACAAATTTTTAAATCTTATCTTTTTTTTCTTTTTGATAAAGAAACTAATCCTATAAATTTTATCTTCTATAATTAACAAATTAATCCTATAAATTTTAAACTAGATATTATCGGAATATTAAAATAAATTTAGGAATATTTTTGTCTAGAATTTTTTGACACTTGTTTTCTCTTTCCTCTAAAAAAAATCTACAAAAATAAGCTACTAATATCAGCTTTAGATTTTTAGCAGTTTTTAGATTATTTTTAGATTCTGATTATTTTTAGCAGTTTTTAAAAGCTATACAAACGGATGTTATTTTCTTAAAAGTGATTATTTTTTTAAAATAAGTGATTATTTTTGAAAAAAAGCTATAACAAACGGGCACATAATCTGACAGTGACTAGTTGTAAATTTAGGGATGTCCTTCCTTCTAAAAGTAAGGGTTTTGTTTGATCTGCACATGATAAGTCCTCAAGGTTGTGGATGTCCATATATTTGGATGACTCAAAATAAACCGTCTGATGTTCATAATTTCACATCTTAAAATAAATACGTAGAGTGTTCAGGATTCAAACCCTCAATTCTTACATATTGTGATGAACGTACTAGCTGAATTATGCTCATGGAAGTTTAAACTTGGATTAAGTACAATATTGAGATGATTGACCTTTGATGTATTGAAATAATCATTTAATTTACGGCATGGAAAATTTTGACCATGCCTCTTTGGTTGACATTTTAATTAAATTTGTAATGATCAAATTTTATTGTAATAACACTATAAGAAGTCAGTCATTAGTATTAAGTAATTGAATCTTATAGATAAAGTCATTAATTTAGAAACAATGGAAAAAATGTACTAGTATTAGTTTAATATTACAGTCTACAAGTAGAATGGAAGCCCTGCTCTAATTCTGTAAAAATAAAAAATTGGTACATTATCTACTACCAATTGAAAACATACACATTACATTTTCCTGATTTATATGCCGTGTAGAGACTGAGATTCGAATTTTGTTACATCTACTTATACATTTTATAAAATAGTTTACCACTTATCTGTTACAACATAGAGTGAAAAAATCTATTTCCCACAAAAGATAGGCATGAGCTCAACTATAGTGGGCCAATGTTTCATAGTATTTTAAGGTCAGCTTATAAGGGTAATAAGGCAATTGATAAGGTCTCCAAAATAAATTTATGCTAATGAGTTTTATTAACAATTCCATACATTGAACTTGATCATAATGGTAACAAGTCCCAATCGTATTGAGAGTATTATATACTCCTCTATTTCAAAATATTCAACTTAGTTGATTAATTCATGCTGCTGAATATAAAAAAAATATAAATATGTATAGAAGATAAAATAATATTTTTACTAAATTATTATTATTATACTTATACTTATTGATGTACTTTATTTTCCTTGACAAGCAAAGATCCTTAAAATTTTAATTTTCAGTTATTAAACCGTTAATTTTTTATTTAACACTGTTAATTGTTTTTCCACTAGTCATTGTTCCTATTGTTCCTATTCCAGCGAGGCATCAGCGACAATGTTTCTCTTAGGTGAGGTTGTTTTGTTGATTTTCTTGCTACATCTCTAATAATCAGATTTCTTATAAGACAAATATATAATGAAAAGAAGAATTACAAAACAAATGTACCGCATATAAACGAACAACAATGAAAAATATCAAAATTTACACTACTTAATAGAAGTTCACTTTTAAAATCATTTTTAAAAAGATACTTCTTAACTTTCAGACCACCAAAGAAAGTGTTACTTTTGTAAAATTAGTACTACCTCCGTTCCTTTTTATTTGTCGTTTTAGAAAAAAAAGACCAAAATAGGAGGGGTATATTTTTGCACCTTATTTTCCTAGTATGCCCTTTTTTTTAAATATATCATATTTTTAATCCACCAATAAATTCCTTCTTTTTCACAAACATTATCTATTTTCAAAAAAATTGTAACAAACTTTATTTAAAAACAAACAAAATTTGTATACAATAAAAAAGATTTTACTGTTTCAACAAAAACAATTATACAAAATTTAGTCAATAAAATAAAATAAGAAGGAGGATATAATAGGCAAAATATAGCCTAAATTGCTAAAACGACAAGTAAAATGGAACAAATATTTTTTTTTAAAACGACAAGTAAAAAGGAACGGAGGTAGTAATTAGTATAAAATTAGTATTTAAAACATGTAAATATAAAATGATTAGTTACCACTTATATTCCAAGAAGCAAACTAGCTAGATGATATATATCTAATATCTTTACAACATATGATTGCCAAAGTCAATGATTTCTCTTAATTAGTAAAAGTCTCAATTTTCCATAGGATTTTAACTATAAAAAAATCAAATTACTTGTCCTACTCTTTTAATATAAATATTGCCTTATAAAAAACAATCAAGAGAGAGGATGATGATATTATTAAGAGAATAAGTTATTAGTATATGTCATCTGTCAACTAGAAATGTATGCAACAAAGGTTGATTGTCTATCTTTCTTTTAGGGGTGATTTATCTTATCAAATATACTAATATAGTAATATCTACATAGTTTCTCATCAATCTTTAATTTTTTTTTTGAATCAATCTTTGAAAAGTATTAATTACCATTTTCTTTGTTTGTTGAGTTATATTGTCAATATAACTGCTGTATAAATGAGTTAATAAATTTGACTATAGCTATAGACGCCATCTTTGAGTGTGAAGAGATAGAACTTGATTCCCTAAAATATTGTGTCCCTCCAAAATTGTCTATGTTTAGGGATTTTAAAGTCACAATCTTCTTTCCTACTATATTTATTCTTTTTCTAAAGTCAAATTTATAATGTTGAGAATCACTCGAGAGATATCGTATCTATATATGATAAAAAGAAAAAGATGTATCTATATATAGTGTTGAAAGCTTGCTTGATATAAACATATAAATTCTTTAGACTTGAAAATGATTTATAAGATAAACCTTCAATAAAATCATTTTCAAATTTAAGGAATAAAATGGTCTAACTCACGTGTACTCAAACGGTTCGACTTTTAACATTTTTTTTTTGTTACATGCCTTAACAATAATTTATTAATATATATTTTGAGTCCAACCACTTGATAAGTATACACAAGTGGTTTTAGTAGACATATTATTTTTTCAAACCATAATAGCATTGTCCTATATTAATTTGAAATTTGGCTTACATAAAAAATAATTGAAAGATATAAGACAACGATGTAAATACAAAACCTTTGTTTTCAATAGAAAAGAAGAACATAATTGATATGAACAAAAATATGAAAAATATTTAATATCATTTCTTACAAACAACTTATATATTAAATATAAAATTAAAGTCCACCCCAACCCTACATTCATCTTTTCTTCTTCATCCACCAAAGAGGGGTGGTTTAGGATCAATTATTGATCCAAAATCACCCCTTCAAATTGTTTTTGTTTATCTTCTTATTAAAATAAGTGATTTTTACACATTAGTTTTTCATTTTAGTGTGATTTTGTTTTGTTTTCCCGTCTTTGTACGGCGTCTTCCCGTCTTTTGTGCGGTGTTCTTTTTTCAAGTTGAAGGATTTATTTCAATCAAGTGCAGATCCAATCAATGATTTTGGTGTCATCAACGCTACAGATTCGGAGGCTTTGGTATTCCGGACACTTCAATATAATCACATTTGTAGGCATATGCAATTAACATGGATACTGTAAGTTTGTTTGCAGTTTCATCCTTTTTGTTTTTAGTTGTTTTGAATTTGTATTGTATCGATGTATTCTATCAATTTGAATGAATGAATATCTTTATTTTGGTCCAAAAAAAAATATAAAATTAAAGTCCAAATAGTATTCAGTCTCGTAAGGTTAACTCAATTAGTAGAACATTTGCACGTAATGTACAAGCAAAGGGACCAAAGTTTTAACCTGATACGCCAACTTATTCATCTTTAAAAGTTAAATTTGAGTCATTTGATTATCTGACCAAAAAAAAGTACAAATAGTATTCAATCCAATTAATTAAGGTGTAGATTTGTTTTTGTCAAATAGTCTACTGGTTAGTTAAACTCATATATTTAAATGTGAAGAAATGTAAAATTCGGCTATAGAGCCCGATCACTTCAATAATATCTCTGGTAACAACTATTTGAGCTCTCTTATGAGACTAATTAAAGTTCTAACCACCCTAAAAATTATGAAAATTCCACTAAAATAATCATTTTATATTTACTATTTATTTTGGATATACTATTTATTCTTCACATATAGTGACATACAGATACTAGATGTTCAATATTAAGGTTAGAGATTTTATTCTCAATGACACATTTGTGCTTCTATTATGCTGCATGTCATTCCTAATATGAGTATTGCTCAACAAGATAACTTTTTGTAAGGTTAAATTTTCTAACAAATTTGTTTGAGTTTATAGTATATATGGATTTCTCAATTTTAAAGAGGCTTATAAATTTTAGCGATCTCTTGATATACATTGTTTCTTTTGACCAAAATAGTTTGGCACAAAGGCATTTTATCTTTTAAGTTTGTTGGGCTCATTCTAATAAGTTACTTATGAATGACCACTTTTGTTTAAATTTAAAGTTCATAAAACAACTATAAATGTATTCACATTTATCTTCTATCGAAAACCATCAATTAAGTTTGACTTTGTAAAGTCACACAAATTTCTTAGTTAATAGAGATATAACATTATATATATAAAGACAAAAATTCAAATTTGCGTACATTTCACTTATTCATGTTAAAGATAGATTTCCTAACCAATAAATAATTTGACCAAAAAAAGTTTGACTTTGTGAAAATAAAGAAAAACACACAGTGAATTAATCTATCTACGTGTAAGTTTGCATGAAATTAATTATCTATCCTAGGAGTTGAAATAAAGGATGGCATTTTGGTCATTCCATTAAAAAATAAAAGAAAATACTCTAAGAAAACTACAAAAGGAAGCTAATTCTATTATTAGGTGATTTTTCAATCCAACAATTCAAACTCATTTATATTTCTCATTCAATAAAATAAAAAAAAAACACAACAAAGACATGTTCTCTTGTTCTTGTTCTTCTTCTTCTATGTTTTTTCGTGACAAAGAGATTTGAAGAGGACCGCTTTATCATCAGAAAAATAAATTTTCATGTTTACATAGAAAATCTTCTAATTTTGAGTGCCATATATACATGAGAGAGAGAAAAAAAAGCAGCAAAAGAGTAATAACAGGAAAAGAAATCTTGTCTTTAGCTTAGTTGCATTGAATTCAATCTTCTCTCTCTCTCTATATATATATCTTCTCTTTGTAGATATATAACCGACTCTATATTTTCTGACTCTGTGTTTTTCCGTGGATAAAGGAAAATGGTTTTATGTAGAAGAAATAAAAGGCGGTTTCATGATTCATGAAGCTTACGAAAGAGTTAACTCAACTATTTCAAAAGAGAAAGAAAGAACAATAACTAGAGACAAAGTTTTTAGGTTCTTTCTTTGTTATATATAAATGGCTGCTTCAAGTGTTAAAAATCTCAACCAAACCACTACTCAACTAGAACCACTCCCACCACCACAACATCAACATCGTCATCATCAAATTCAACAACAACAACATCATCATCAAAATAATCAAATTTCTTTTGGAATGATGCAATCTTCTTCATCACTCTCTGTTCCAGGAAGTTACATGTGAGTGAGTTCATCAGTTCATGTGTATATATAAACTATATAACAAGATGAACCATTAATTATGTGTTTATAATGATTTTTTTTTTTTTTTTTTTGGTTTATGGCATCAGAAATAAAGATTCAGGAGCTTATGATTTGGGAGAATTGGATCAAGCACTTTTTCTCTATCTTAATGGACAAAATGACCCAACTAGTGTTCAAGACCAAAAACGTGAGCTTTTTCTTAATCACTTCAAAAAAATCTTTTTTTTTTCTCTTCCTAATCCAATCCCAAGAACGTTTTTCTTCAAATTCAAAAAGAGGGTATTTTTTTTGTTTCACTTTTAGTAGTTTGTTATGGAGTGAATCTTTTTGGGGTCACACCAAAACTATGTTCTGCAGAATCATATCTGCTGCAGAGTACTATTCCTTTGACCATATCCTTTCTTCAGAAAAAGCATAACAAACCAAAAGTGTGGAAGGAAACATCTCTCTCTCTCTCTCTCTCTCTCTCTCTCTCTCTCTCAAAGTCTCTCTCATAACATGAGCTAGAAATGCATTGTATATTTCTCACACTTTCTTTGCATCATGCACTCACACTCATCTTGTTATTCTCATTTGTATCCACTTGTAAGCATTTCGTCGCTTAAAAAATAGACTCTTTTTATTCCTTATATGATTATATCATTTCTCTTTTGATTATATATATTTACACATATTTAATGCTACTGAATTTGGTAAATGTTTGATTCTCTCTGCAGAGAATTCATCATCATCAGGAATGAGGCCACCAACTCTTAACATTTTCCCTTCTCAACCTATGCATGTAGAGCCACCATCATCATCAAATTCTAAGGTCTTTAATTAAACATAATCTTATTATTATCAATTACTATGTTACATTTTTATTTTGTTACACTCAATAAACCGGTTTTTCACATTTTTATAGGCTAGAGTAATTTCTCCGGAAACAAGCGGATCAAAGAGAGGATCAGAGGCGCCGTCAATGGAGTTAATCAACCAAAGAAAAGAAATTGCCTCTAGCTCTCAGCAACCCAAACCTGTCAAGGCACGTAACACAAAATCAATATATTAAACAAATATGTTAAGTTACAATTATGATGATAATAAAAAATGAAATGAACAATAATCAGAGTTTGGTAGCATCTTTGAAGCATATGAGGTTATAAGCTCATTTAATTAAGCTACTCAATTATTGATAGATATTAGTATTATTTTCTTAATCTAATTAATTAATTAACACTACCTATGTGTTTACTATACTATAGCAACGAGAGAGAAATCATGGTAAAGGTCCAACTTCAAGTTCTGAACATGAAGGACCTAAAACACCAGATCCTAAGGTTAATTAAACTCTTTAATCTTGTTAATTTTGTTAATGCTCTTTTAATATTTTTGTAACAATCAATGCTAATGACAATGTGTTTTTAATTTTGAAATAAAATGGTATGCACAGACACTGAGAAGACTTGCTCAGAATAGAGAAGCAGCTAGAAAGAGCAGGCTTAGAAAAAAGGTAAATTAATTCACAAGAAAATCATAAATTCCATATTTGTGTTATTTATTTTACACTTTATGTCAATGGTTTCTACTATTTATGTAAAATTCAATTTGTCCTCTTTTTCAGGCATATATTCAACAACTAGAGTCAAGCAGAATCAAACTCAATCAAATGGAACAAGAGCTTCAGCGTGCTAGAAATCAAGTAAGAAAAAAAAAAAAAATCATTTTTTGGGAACCCAAAATCACTTTTTGACATGTATTAGTTAATTTATTGCATGATTATATTTTAGGGCATGTTCCTTGGTGGAGGTGCAATGTTGGGTGGTGAACAAGGCCTTCCTATTTCAATGAATGGCATTAGCCCAGGTCTAATCTCATGTTTAATTAATCTAATTAATCTCTTAATCAATTTTCCAAATATGACTTTTAAGTGTGTGACACATTTTTTGTCAAAAAAAGTGTCACATTATCATATAAAAGATTATTAAAATTTTATATGAATATTAAAATTTCAGAGGCTGCAATGTTTGATGTGGAATATGCAAGGTGGCTAGAGGAGCACCATCGTTTAGTGTGTGAACTAAGAGCTGCAGTTCAAGAGCACATTCATGAGAATGAACTTAGAATGTTTGTGGACAAATTCTTGACACAAATTGATCAAGTCATGCATCTAAAAAGCTTAGTTGCAAAATCAGATATATTTCATCTTGTTTCTGGAATGTGGGTTACCCCAGTTGAACGTTGCTTCATGTGGATTGGTGGATTCAAACCTTCTGAACTCATTAAGGTACCATAACATATAATATAATATAACACTATATTCTAATTAACCATTGGTACGTTCAACTTCAATTTAGTCATGTCAATGTGTCATGACTTAACATTATGTTACAACTAGATGACAAAAAACTAGTTATTAAATTTCGCATATGCTTTTATTTTTGCAATAGTTGAATATAACTTTGGTGAATTTTATGATGATTTTGATGCGGAGAATGGTAAAGGAATAATTAGTGTAACGTTATACGCATTCAAATGGAGAAGTTGATGATGTTGTAAATTCATGAATTTCATATTGTCGGTGGGGCTATATAACAAAGAAATTTAAAACAAGAGTTTGCTATGAATTTAATGTCATCAATGAAATGACGAAAGGAAAACCATAATGTGTGGAAGAGTTAGGCTTCATCTTCATAAAAGATATACCTTTAACCATAATTTTCTTGCGTGGAAATGAAGAACGGTTAAGAAATTTAGTAAAGAAAAAGAAAGTGGTACAACACACAAGTCTTTTTCTCTCATTTTTTTCAAATTTAAGTTGATCTTGTTGTTAATGAGATTATGGGAATAAGTATTTATTTCCATACTTATGTCTCTTTTGTATTGTATAGTTAATCATAAGTCAAAAGCATATAATTCTATGATTTGACAACCATACTTATACAAATTAACTCTTATATATGAACCCATAATGTAGGGTGAAAATTATTTTTAGTGTAAGTGATTTTTAGAGATAATATTGATTTGATCTTTAAAATTTATTTTGACTTATTAAATTTATTTTGTGTATTATAGATTATTGTGAGTCAAATTGAGCCTGTGACTGAGCAACAAATAATGGGCATATACGGATTGCAACAATCTACACAACAAGGAGAAGATGCTCTCTCTCAAGGACTTGAAGCTCTTAATCAATCTCTTTCAGAAACTATAACATCAGAATCATTGAGTTATCCTCCCAATATGAATAACTACATGGAACAAATGTCTAGGGCCATGAACAAACTCTCCACTCTTGAAAGTTTCGTAAGAGAGGTACATTATTCCATTACTTTGACTAAATTAACATGCTTGAAATTTTTATATGATTATTATATTTTTGTGTAGACGACTTTTATTAAGTAAGATTAAAATAACGTATTAACTAATAATTTTTATTTTGTCATTTTAGAAAAATAATATAATGTGAAAACGATGTAGTATCTATATAATTAGGTGTGTGAATTTCATATTCATATATATAGATAATAATATTAAATTGTTAATCATGGACGTTGAATTTGGTTTTATATATTTTATATGATTTAATAATATTTGGGTTGGCTATCTTGGTTGATTAGTTTTGTGGTCCCAACTATATATATATAAGGGCCATGATGACTTGACAAAGTTTTCATAACGAATGTGTTGCTTAGAGAAACCTGCCACAACCCCCATGAACTACTCCTTCCATTCATCTCTTATGAGTTACTGAGTTAATTAGTTGCATGGAATCTAAACAAATACATTAAAAAATATCTGCATCTAATTTATATGTATATTTGTTGTGGGGGTCAATGTTTATATATTGAAAACGACTTTTGTTCCTTTTGGGTCTGTTTGGTACATTTACTTTGGATACATTATAAAAAAGGAAAATTACTTGCACTCTATAGAAGGTGTGTGTAGTAAAGCTTAATTAAAAGAGGTAGCAAAATTATTTCATGGTAATTGCACGTACTTGCTTGTATTCAAAACACAAAAATGTAATTAATAACTATAACTATAACTATAACTATAGCTATATTTTTAAAATATGATTGGATTGAGAGTTTAGTACACAATATAGTAATAAAAAGCATTGCAAAGGTAACCATAACAAGGCTTCTTATATGGTTTATTTGTTTAATTATGAGGATGTTCATGTTATTATACTAATTACAATGAACATTTTATTGAATTGAACAAATTCATAAGGTTTTCAACTTGCTAGTGTGTGTACTATTGATAGTATACACGTGAGACAGTTATTTTGAGTGGTCCTACACCGATACAATCCTAATTCAAAGATACTATCTTTCTAGCCCCATATCTATGTGATGTCATGGTCATAACCGTTTGACTTGAAGACACCACATATAGACCCTTTCCCATAACCTCCTTTTTGATTTTTGACTAGTAAATAGTATAAAGTACAAAAAGACGAATACTATTGCTTGTTTGAGACTAATATGGTTTTTGGTGTTGTTTACTTACATTTGAGTGAGGCTAATGCAAATTTTTTGAATGATTGATTACATGCTAATGCATGAATTTTTTAGTTGAAGTAAGTTTGTAAAATTTATGTGTTATGTATTAATAATCTTATCAAAGTTGGTTCACCAACTTTTATCAATTTGTATAGAAAAATAGACGGTTATGATTAAAAGTCATCTAATACTAATACTTGGTCTTTAGAGTTTGTTACAAGAAACCGATATGAACAATGGGAACAAAAACTAGAAGAATATTTAGGTAGCCTATACTAATCATAATGATTAATATGAATAATTAGCTCAAGTAAACATTTCCAACTAGTTTTAGTTTGACCAAATTGTAGCATTTTGTTCTATAGTTGGACTTCTTTTAGTCACACTATATATATTGAACAATAATATGTTATAAAACATAAAACATAAAACATATACATACAAGTTGAACATTAATTTATGGTCCATTTGAAAACTTTTTTTAAACTCTCCATATGTATGTTGAAGTATTTATGTTATATATAGATGGCCAAAATTTCGGTTAACGTTTCAAATTTGACTATGGAAGCCTATATTAGTGGTGGTTAGAGGTTCCCATTTTTGTTCTGTTTTCAAAGATAGAAAGAGAAAAGAATGCCTTGTTTTAGTTTCCTTTCAAACCTCCTTTTGTTTATGTCTTTTTGTTTGTGTCTGACTATTGCAATTTCATTCTTGTTGAATCTACAAGCAAGAGGTGGAATTTCCAAACACACCCATCCACACACACAAACTTATAATATATACATTGTCAAAATACTTTAATTTTTGTAAAACATTTTACACCGGCAACATATCACAACGACTTATGGATAATTTTATCACTAATTAGAATAAAAATCAAATGTTTTTTGTAATCTGACGATTATGATCGATCGATATTGTAAAAACTTTTTATATTGAATGTATATGAGTTAGATTAGATTCATAAAGTATATTATCATGTAGGATCTCCATCCAGTCAAGTCAAATTTCAGTATTTGAATTAATCTAATAGTCGAGAGTGTCAATTACCTAGAGGGATTGTGCAGCAATAGAGCATATAGCCGCAAAATTTAGAGTAGATCAATTCTATTATTTTATTTAACTCTAACTTTGACAATCATATACTACTTTCTTAGAAAAGTGTTCAAATATATAGTACATAATTAGAGGATTTAAGTTAATTTGGCTAAGCCATTGTAGTGACAGTTACAGTGAAGTGACAGTTTATAAAGACAGACATCAATTCAACATAATACTATCAATACTAATATGTTTGAGATTTGAATTGAACTTACAGGCTGATAATCTACGACACCAAACCATTCATCGTTTGAATCAGATCCTAACAACGCGTCAAGCAGCGAGGTGTTTTCTTGCCATGGCTGAGTACATCCATCGTTTGCGAACCTTGAGTTCTTTGTGGTTGGCACGCCCTCGTCAAGAATAGCTAGGATGCATGGCAAACAGACTAGCTCCTCCCCCCACCTGAAGCTAACTATAGCTATATATAAATATATGGTCCTTATATTATAATTTGTAGCTTCTTAGTTTCTCTTAACATTATAAATTAAATTTAATGTTCTCTGATCTCTACTTTGGTACCACCCTCCCTTTAATCCTAAGATCTGTACATATAGACAGATGATAACTATATAATATAATTGAAATGAAATTTTAACAATTCGATCTCTAAATTGTTTTTAGAATTGGAAGCTTGTATTGAACTCAATAGTCCATTTGGCCTTGAAAAGTTGCATGCATAGGCTGTTGAGTAACTGCAGACTGCAGTTGATGTGAACCATATACACGTTGGTTTGGTTTTTAGTACTTTTGATGATTCTAATTTTTAAATCATACATTTACACATATATCTTTCATTTCACACTATCCTTTATTTTAATTTTATCAATATGTGAATGAGTAAATTAGGTGGTCCATTCTTACAAGATTAGTTGTAATAGTCTTTTTCACATGTCAGGAGGAAAAATCAATTCCAAGGAGAGGTATTTTAATACTACGAACGGCTATTTACTGTTCCTATATATATTGACCATGAATCTATCAACTACATGTATAAAAATATTCAAAGAAGGCTCTTTTACTGGAAAAATTCGATCAGACTTATCGAAAATGTCATGTATGTATGTGACGCCTAAAATTGGCGAGTGAAGAGAGTGATCCCAAGTGTATAAGGCATGAGGCATGGACAATGAGAGGCTCCTGAAAGCTTCTAGACTGAAGAAATGAATGACACATAAAACGAATCAAATTCATATTAAATGAGATTATGAGAGGAATTTTGACGATGTGCAAATAGAAGACATGATTGACGAAAGACTTATAAAAATTGATTTGAATTATACCTATACGGCTATACCAACACGATTTAGGGGGTTATTGGATTGGGATTTTGAGGGATTATTTTGACAAAAAAGTCTTGAAGATTTTAAAAGATTTCGCGGGATTATATTGATTTTGTGAGATTTTGAGAGACTTTTTTTAAAGGCTTCGTGGGATTATAATACAAAAAAAGTCTTGATTAAAAATCATGATTGAATAACAATAGATTTTGTGACATTGCAAAAAAACAAAAAAATTCTTGATTAAATAACACAAAACTTTCAAAATCTATTAAAATCCCTCAAAATCTATTGAAATCCCTCAAAATCCCAATATAATAACAACTTTATTAGCTTCTTAACTAACATAGAGCTCTCCCACTTTGGGTGCGGCGTTCTTTCTCCCTTTTTGGGATTGAAACCGATAGCCCGATACGATACTAATTTGTTGAGTTGTTGGGCTTGGGCCCTAGCTATGTATTACACTTTGTAGCCCAAGGCCCTAACTAAATTTTGAAAAGAAAAAAAGATAGTAGCACTGATTAATTAATACTATAGTCTTTTTTTAAGGGTTAAAATTTGGTACCAATAAATAAATCAAATTTTGATTTTAGTCCCTTTAAAAAAATTTCTTCAATTTTTAGTCCTTCGACATTTTTTCATCTTCACTTTTGGCCCTTCCTTTTAAGTAAACTATAATTCATATTTTTAAATAAATTTTTGCAGAAAAAATTATAAAATTATAAGAATCTCTCCCAAAAAAATTAGAATTTTTTAACAAAACAAAAATTAAATATAAAGTTTTATATTTTTTGTAGTTACAATTTCATATATAAATCATGTTTTTGTAAATATTTCAGAGAGATTTTCATGATATCTTACACATTTTTGAACATTTTTCATTAAAAAATACAAAAGCTACCCATGAGGTTTAAAATGAGGACTAAAAATAGTGATTGAAAATTTTATAAGGACTAAAAAAAACTGAAGAAATTTTTTAAAAGAACTAAAATTAATTAAAGTTTGATTTATTTATAAGGAACAAAAAATATTTTACCTTTTTTTAATTCACAAAAAATGTAACATTTGACAATAGTCCTAAGTATAGAACAAAATATGACACTTTTTTACCAAAGTTTCCGAATCAATTATTTTAGAAACTCTAAATTTCACTAATCGATTTTTCAAAAGATGGATAACACCCATACAATAAGTTTATGACCAACTATATGTTAGACTTAGGCATTAAATTATGCACATGCAGGTTAAGTTTTAGGTCTTGTAAAATCTAATCAACTCGATTTATTCTTACTTTAATCTGCACGCAATGTAAAAACAAATCTTTCGATATAGTTTGCGTCAAAAAAATCTCTTGATATAGTAGAAATAGAAATGCTAGGAACACACTCTCTAACACATTTTTTTAACACACTCCAATTAAAATTTGTCACATCATCACTTTTCCTTATTCATTTATTTATTAATAAAAAAAGAATTAAAATAAAAGGAAAAATGGGGTAATGTGGCAAATTTTAATTAGAGTATGTTGAAAATGTGTTAGAAAGTGTGTTTTTAGCATTCCTCTAGTAGAAATTCATTTAAAAGTTTCTCAATAAATTGTTTCTATATACCACTCAAAATCAAATTGTTAAATAACTCAAATATCTATTTGTTCTGCCTCATCTATAAATCTAACATCATTTGGAATCGAGTTAAAGTTAGTTTATATATAACATATCACATTTCTCAATCCAACTGAGACGCATTTTCTACAAAGGACAAATTTGTGACGAGTTAAACCAAAACAGACAATCTCTCCAAAATGTTAAATCTGAATTATGTTCAAAACATTACCGCTCTATTAAAAATTGTTGGTTTTTCGTTTATTCTTATTTTTGCTTAAAACTATATGCAATTGCAATAACTAATCAATCAAAATAACAGAGATTCATTTCTCGTCCATCAAATTTTTCAGTACCAGATGGTCAAGAAACTTCTTTCACCATGTTGTTGCTTGTTCTTTTACCGTTTAACAATGAGGCACTAATAATATAGTTGACAGTTGTCATAACAATGACTAATGAGCTACCACTAAGAGAAGCATAATTGAATTATGGCAAAATTACATTTGGTCTTTTATCTTTTTCATTTGTAACAAATTGGTCATTTATCTTTTTTTGGTAATAAATTGATCCTTTATCTTTTTTATTTGTAACAATTTGGTCCTTTATCTTATTTTTGTAACAAATTGGTCCATTATCTTTTTCATTTGTAACAAATTGATCCTTTATCTTTACTAACATTTGCACCATAGGACCTCTTATTTGTAAAAAATAAAAAAGATAAAGAACCAATTTGTTACAAATGAAAAAGATAATGGACCAATTTGTTACAAAAAACAGATAAAAGATCAATTCGTTACAAATAAAAAAAATAAAGGATCAATTTATTACAAAAAAAAAGATAAAAGACCAATTTACTACGAATGAAAAAGATAAAAGACAATGGTGTAACTTTGCCTTGAATTATAGTAGTTCATCGCCTTCACTGGTTACCAGTTACCACCGCATATATAGTTTATACAGTTAGTCAAACTTGGATTCTCAGAGCCGACACAGATCACAGATGGCAGCTGCTACTGGAATAGAAATTAAATAGTCACCAAAACATGCACGTTTTTGCCTAAACGCCGCCGCATATACTACTATCTTTCTAAAAATAAAATTACAGATACTAGTATTATGTTCCAATCTATTCCAATAATTAATCTCGTACGTAGCTGTATCATTTTAAAATATCTTTTCCTTTGATATGACTTTTGACACACGACTAAAAGCCACCATAATTATTGAAGAGAAATTGGAAACAATTTCCTAAAACTCTAATAGTTTCTTCTTTTTTGTGAATCTATATAACTTGCAATATATTTTCATTATTATAATCTCATCTCATCTCATCTCATATCAAATCTCAATTACAAAAAATGGCAACCACAACCACTATGCTTAGCTTATCTTTGCTTCTAATATTGCTATCAAGTGCAATATCAGAGAAATGCAACCCACAAGACAAGAAAGTGTTACTCCAAATTAAGAAAGACCTTAACAACCCTTACCTTCTAGCATCATGGGATCCAAAAACCGATTGTTGCGACTGGTACACAATCGAGTGCGACCTCAAAACACACCACATCATTTCCCTCACTATTTTTGATTCTGCTACACCAACCACCAATTTCTCGGCCCAAATCCCTCCTTCCGTGGGCCTACTACCATACCTTGAAACTCTCGAGTTTCACAAACTTCCAAATCTCACGGGCCCACTCCAGCCCGCTATTGCCAAGCTGACCAATCTCAAATTCCTCCGAATCAGCAACACCAACTTGTCAGGCCCAGTTCCTTCTTTCTTAAGCCAACTCACAAATCTCACTTTTCTTGATCTCTCTTTCAACAACCTTACCGGTCCAATTCCCGGTTCACTCTCTCGGCTTTCAAATCTCGGTGCTCTCCACTTAGACCGTAACCATTTAACCGGTTCAATCCCTCCTTCGTTCGGTTCATTTCAATCCAGTCCAGATATCTTCCTCTCCCATAACAACCTCACCGGAACCATTCCACCCTCAATTGGAAACCTCAACTTCACCCAAATCGATTTGTCTAGGAACAAACTTGAGGGAGATGCATCTTCAATTTTTGGACCAAATAAAACGGTTCAAATTGTGGACTTATCACGGAATCAACTATCGTTTGATCTGACAAATGTGGAATTCTCCACGAGTTTGACATCATTGGATCTTAATCATAATAAGGTGTATGGTAAGCTTCCACAGGGGTTGACTGCACTGAATTTTC
Source organism: Trifolium dubium (assembly GCA_951804385.1). NCBI lineage: Eukaryota > Viridiplantae > Streptophyta > Magnoliopsida > Fabales > Fabaceae > Trifolium > Trifolium dubium. Next base: position 31,673,127 of record OX638072.1, on the reverse strand, counting down.
AATACTTGAATGTGAGTTACAACAATTTGTACGGTGAGATTCCGGTTGGTGGAACATTGCAAAGTTTTGACATATACGAGTATTTTCATAACAAGGGTTTGTGTGGTTCTCCTCTTCCTAAGTGTACTTGATTTTTACGTACTTCAATAGTTGCTGGCTTGCTGCTTCTCTAGTAGCTTATGCTTGCACATATGTGTGTGTGTGTGTGTATGAATTGAAATGTGTCAATAACAACGTTTCCGAAGGATACTAAATAAAGAGTTATGTTGTGTCAAAAAAAATAAAACTTAATAAAGAGTTATAAAAAATAAAGAGTTATGTGATGATTTTTCTTAGTGTTAGTACTATTTGCATTTTTCATAGTAAGTTATATGGTTTACTGCTTCTCTAGTAACTTTGTTTGTTATGCATAGTTTCTGATGATTTTTTTATATGGCTTATGATTTTAAACGAACCTATTTGACATGCACACAAAATAGTTGCAGAGTCACAGCTGAAGTTTGTGATAGAATATTATTCCCTGCGCAAATCATCAAATTGATCATATCACTTGCTAAATTTGATCCTTCTTAAGCATTAAATTGAGTACATTTTTTTTTTCACCACCAGTTTAATCCGGTTCGGGGATTAATTCTGGTATCAGGTAGTTTCAGCCCCCTCCGATCGCAGTTGCGGGGAATCGAACTGTATCAAATTCAGCGTCAATCACCAAACTAACTAACGATTGGTTAAATTGAGTACATTTTAACAAAGACATGGATCAAATATCATTTTACAAATTTCCACCCCCCCAAAAGAAATGAAGATGCATATAATTGCTCTAATGATAATAATTCAATTTCCTTTCATCATTCCACGTTTTTATTTATTTATTTATTTATTTATTTATTTTCATCCAATGAAAGTAACAAGTTATTCAACAAGTCACGTGTTTCTCAATTGCACTCCTATTAGCGTTCTAAATCTATGGTCCCGACCGACAGCCCATAATGTGTACAAAGTGAGTATAGAATTTGCTATTCTTAGACTAATCAACTAATTTAGTATAGGACAAAACTAATTGCATATATTAAGACTTAAGAGTATAGTATATCCTACCTGCAATATCATAGTCCACCTTAAAACAAAATCAGCAAAACCAAGAGCTGACGTAAATAAAGAGTATAAACTATTGGTATCAAACATCTAAACATGGGGAGATCATTGCGGATTTTGTAAAGTAATAGTGTTAAAGCGTTTAAAAACTCACTTTTATGTCAAAAAAATCTTTAGAAAAATTAAAATTAAAATTTAATATATTTATAAAGACTAAAAACATATTTAACCATTTTCTTAATTCACATACAATGTAACATTTGACCATAGTCCTAAGTATAGAACAAAATATCCAACTATTGTCACTTTTTTACCAAAGTTTCCAAATCAATTAGTATTTTAGAAACTCTAAATTTCACAAATCAAATTTTCAAAAGATGGATAACACCTATAAAATAAGTTTATGACCAACTATATGTTAGACTTAGGCATTAAATTATGCACATGCAAGTTTACTCTAATCTGCACGCAATGTAATGATTAATCTTTTGATATAGCTTGCGTCAAAAAATAACTCTCGATATAGTTGAAATTCATTTAAAAGTTTTTCAGTAAAATTTTTCTGTATATCACTCAAAATCAAATGGTTAAAAAACTCAAATATTTATTTGTACTGACTCACCTATAAATCTCACATCATTTGAAGTCGAAATTAAAGTTAGTTTATATATAACATATCACACTCTTCAATCAACCAAAACACATTTTTTACAAAAAACAAAATCGTAACGAGTTAATTCAAAGCAGACAATCTCTCAGAGTTGTAAATCTAAGTTCTGTAACACTACCCCTTCTGTTTAATATTGTTGGTTTTTCGTTTATTCTTATTTTCTTAAAACTAAAATCTCAACCATATACAATTGCAATAACTAATCAATCAAAATAACAGAGATTCATTTAAAAAAAATTCTCGTCCAACAAATATTTTCTATACACATTCAATACCAAATGGTTAAGAAACTTCTTTCACCATGTTGTTGGTTCTTCTTTTACCGTTATACAATACAATGAGCCACTAATATAGTTGTCATAGACCATAGTAATGAGCTACTAATAAGATAAGCATAATTGAATTATAGTTCATCACCTTCACTGGTTACCACCGCGAGGCAGTAAATTAAAATATCTCTTTCCTTAAAATGACTTTTGACATTTCTTTTTTTGTGAAACTATATAACTTGCAATATTTTCAGTATAATCTCATCTCATCTCATATCAAATCTCAATTACAAAATGGCAACCACAACCACTATGCTTAGCTTATCTATGCTTCTAATATTGCTATCAAGTGCAATATCAGAAAAATGCAACCCACAAGACAAGAAAGTGTTACTCCAAATTAAGAAAGACCTTAACAACCCTTACCTTCTAGCCTCATGGGATCCAAAAACCGATTGTTGCGACTGGTACACAATCGAGTGTGACCTCAAAACACACCGTATCATTTCCCTCTCTATTTTCGATTCCGGTATACCAACCACCAATTTCTCGGCCCAAATCCCTCCTTCCATCGGCCTACTACCATACCTCGAAACTCTCGTGTTTCACAAACTTCCGAATCTCACGGGCCCACTCCAGCCCGCTATTGCCAAGCTGACCAATCTCAAATTCCTCGATATCAGTAACACAAACTTATCTGGCCCGATTCCTTCCTTCTTAAGCCAACTCACAAAACTCACTTATATTAATCTCTCTTTCAACAACCTTACTGGTCCAATTCCCGGTTCACTCTCTCAGCTTCCAAATCTCAGTTATCTCCGCTTGGACCGTAACCACTTAACCGGTTCAATCCCTCCCTCATTCGGTTCATTTAAATCCAATCCAGATATCTTCCTCTCCCATAACAACCTCACCGGAACCATTCCACCCTCAATTGGAAACCTCAACTTCACCCAAATCGATTTATCTAGAAACAAACTTGTGGGAGACGCGTCTTCAATTTTTGGACCGAATAAAACGGTCCAAATTGTGGACTTATCACGGAATCAACTATGGTTTGATCTGACAAATGTGGAATTCTCCATGAGTTTGACAACATTGGATCTTAATCATAATGAGGTGTATGGTAAGCTTCCACAGGGTTTGACTGCACTGAATTTTCAACACTTGAATGTGAGTTACAACAAGCTGTGCGGTGAGATTCCGGTTGGAGGAAGATTGCAAAGTTTTGACATATATGAGTATTTTCATAACAAGTGTTTGTGTGGTTCTCCTCTTCCTAAGTGTACTTGATTTTTATGTACTTCAATAGTTGCTGGCTTGCTGCTTCTCTAGTAGCTTATGCTTGCACATATGTGTGTGTGTCTGTGTGAATTGAAATGTGTCAATAACAACGTTTCCGAAGGATACAAAATAAAGAGTTATGTGATGAATTTTTTTAGTGTTAGTACTATTTGCATTTTTCATAGTACGTTATATGGCTTACTACTTCTCTAGTAACTTTGTTTGTTATGCATAGTTTCTGATGATTTTTTCATATGGCTTATGATTTTAAACGAACCTATTTGATATGCACACAAAATAGTTGTTGAGTCACAGCTGAAGTTTGTGATAGAATATTATTCCCTGCGCAGATCATCAAATTGATCATATAACTCGCTAAATTTGGTCCTTTGTAAGAATTGAAATGAGTACATTTTAACAAAGACATGGATCAAATATCATTTTACAAAATCAAATATCATTTTAACTATGAGCGTTCTAAATATATGGTCCCTGACAGCCCATAATGTGTACAAAGTGAGTATAGAATTTGCTATTCTTGGTCTAATCAACTAATTTAGTATAGGACAATTAGTCAAAAATAATTAGTATAGGACAAAAACTAATTGCATATATTAAGACTTAAGAGTATAATTTATCCTACCAGCAGCATCATAGTCCACCTTAAAACAAACATCAACCAAGTGCCGACGTAAATAAAGAGTATAAACCATTTGGTATCAAACATCTAAATATGGGGGGACCATTGCAGATTTTGTAAAGTAATAGTGTTAAAGCATTTAAAAACTCACTTTTCTGTCCAAAAAAAGTAGTATATAATAAAAACTCACTTAATTAGGCTCCGTTTGGTCTGTCTTATTTTTCGCTTTTATTTTTTCTCCTTAAAAATAGTAAAAAAAGAAAATTTTATATTTGACTCCATTTCTCTTTATTTGTTATTTCTTTATCTTATTTCTTTAACATTTCTAAGAGGAAATATGACTAAATTCAATTTTATACTTTACTATCTAGTTTAAAAAAATAAAAAAATAAAAAAGTAAAAAATAAACCGAATTAAACGGGTAGTAATAATTATCACTTATCAAACATCTTGTAACAAAAAGTGATTACTATTACCAAACATCTTACGCTAGGTCTTAATTGCAGGAACTAACATATGAACTTAATTTATTTGAACATTATGATTTAAGTGTAAAGAAAAACATTGTGAATTAAGTTAGAGTTAGAGGCAAGTTGGATAATAAAACTTTAAAGAGTAAAATTGACAATTCATTGTACCATTTCCATAATGGCATAATCCAGACAAAAATATAGTTGAAATTCATTTAAAAATGTTGACTTTTCTCAATAAATATTTGGGAAATTCTATGGTACTCTTGTTAAAACATAATGTACCGGTATAATAGAAAATTTAACTAATAAGAAGTTGCCTTTTGTCCACATCATCCTTTTTATATTATATTTTAAAAGTTGATTTTTGCCACATATAAAATGTTATCCAACATGTCAAGTAACCATTGGTCAATATATTTTATTGTACCGGTACATGATGATTTATCAATTGTACCGTAGCATTTCCCTAAATATTTTCTATACCACTCAAAATTAAATAGTCAAAAAATTCAAATATCAATCCTTTCTATTATATATTGTTGGTTCTTCGTTTTTTTTTGCTCAAATACAATTGCGTAACTATAAGCTATCAAAATAATAGAGATTCATTTAAAAATTTATCTCATATCCAAGTATCCAACAAATATTTTCCACATTTGGTTCTTCTTTTACCGTTTTACAATGAGCCAGTAATATATTTGTCATAGTAATGAAGCTACATACTAAGATAAGCATAATTGAATAATTAAAGTTCACCACCTTCACTGGTTAGTTAGTCAACATTGCATTCTCAAGCCGACACAAATGGCAGCTCAGCTCAGCTGCTACTGGATAGAAATCAAATGGTCCCCAAATCACGTTATGGACTAAAAGCCACCATCAGTATTGAAGAGAAATTGGAAACAATTTCCAAAAACTCTGATATTTTTTTCTGTGAATCTATATATATATATATATATAACTTGCAATATTTTCAGTATAATATCTCATCTCATCTCAAATCTCAATTAAAAAATGGCAACCACCACAATTGTGCTTCACTTATCTATGCTTCTGATATTGCTAACAAGTGCAATATCAGAGAAATGCAACCCACAAGACAAGAAAGCGTTGCTCCAAATTAAGAAAGACTTTAACAACATTCATCTAGCATCATGGTTCACTACCGAGTGCGACCTCAAAACGCACCGTATCATTACCCTCATGATTTTCAATTCCGCTTCCAATATCTCGGCCCATATCCCTCCTTCCATCGGCCTACTACCATCCCTCGAAACTCTCGACTTCCACAAACTTCCAAATCTCATGGGCCCACTCCCGCCCGAGTTTGCCAAGCTGACCAATCTCAAATTCCTTCGTATTAGTAACACCAACCTTTCAGGCCCGGTTCCTTCCTTCTTAAGCCAACTCACAAAACTCACTTATATCAATCTCTCTTTCAACAACCTTAGTGGTTCAATTCCCGGTTCACTCTCTCAGCTTCCAAATCTTGGTTATCTCCGCTTGGACCGTAACCACTTAACCGGTTCAATCCCTCCCTCGTTCGGTTCGTTTAAATCCAGTCCAGATATCATCCTCTCCCATAACAACCTCACCGGAACCATTCCATCCTCAATTGGAAACCTTAACTTCACCCAAATTGATTTATCAAGAAACAAGCTCGAGGGAGACGCGTCTTCATTTTTTGGAGCGAATAAAACGGTCCAAGTTGTGGACTTATCGCGGAATCAACTATCGTTTGATCTGACAAATGTGGAATTACCCACGGGGTTGACATGGTTGACTCTTAATCATAATAAGGTGTATGGTAAGCTTCCACAGGGGTTGACTGCACTGAATTTTCAATTATTGAATGTGAGTTACAACAGGTTGTGCGGTGATATTCCGGTTGGAGGAAGATTGCAAAGTTTTGACATATATGAGTATTTCCATAACAAGTGTTTGTGTGGTTCTCCTCTTCCTAAGTGTACTTGATTTTTACGAACTTCGACTAGTTGCTGGCATGCTACTTCTCTAGTAGCTAATGCTTCACATATGTATGTGTTTAAATTGAAATATGTCAAATAAGAACGTGTCCGATCGAGGACACCAAAGAAAGAGTTATGTGATGATTTTTCTTTTCTTAGTGTTACTCTATTTGCGTAGTATCTTATATACTAGTACTTTGTCAACTTCTTTTTATTACTAGAAAAATACCCTTGCGATGTACGGGTTCGTTAATTATTAGTATTGAAAAGTAAAGTTGATATATATAATAAATTTTTGGAAAATTTATGAATATTTTAAAAAATATTATTATTAGTGTAATATTTTTATAAAATATTGTTTATTTATTTCATATGCAAAATTTGTTGAAATAGTTGCACTGCACGTAACTCGTATATGTTTATATACGTGGATATTCTTTATTATGTCTCATATATGTTTATCAGCGACAAAAATTTATTTATTTATTTATTTTTTATTTTTATTTTTTTTTGATAATCATGAGAGCCTAAGCCCAAAGAGAGAGAAATTACAAAGAGATTACTCGAGGGGTAGTGTTTCCCATTACATCAAAAAGCAACAAATTACTAATACTACTAGGACAAGTATCGAAAAAAATAATTCCGGTATCCATTGAGCAACCATAGTTGGCGAGGGCATCCGCACACTTATTTGCTTCACGGTAAGAATGATGAATAATAACTTCCCAATCCAGCGCTAGTAATTGATAAATCTTTTCAACTATAGCTCTCCCTTTCCAACTCCCATGCTCCTGAGACTTGATAATTTTAACAAGAACAAGAGAATCAATATCCAACTCAACGACATATTTATCAATGACAGGTACTTGATAATTTTATCAAGAACAAGATAATTTTAACTGACTTGATAATTTATTTTGTATGTATTAGTTTTATATATGAGTAACAGGTACTTGCCTAATTTTTTGGTCTTTATCAATGACATATTTATCAATAACTTATAATTGTCCCGTATTTTTAATTTTATTTAATATTTTTACAAATTTTAAGATTTTGTTAATGAAATTTTTAAGTGTGTCGGTTAAATATATTTATTAAATTTTATTTGACGGTCTCGTGCCCGTTGCAAATTTTATATGCTTATATCTTTGAGTCACACATTTTTTTCACTATTACACTTTACTATTACACTGCAAACTTATATAAATTCAAATTATTTGATTATACTATAATCACACACAATAATGATATATATTAGTATATTAAACAGCGATAAAATGTTACTATATAAAGATTAGATACTATATAAAGATGAAAGAGTTTACAATGGAGAAAGAAAATGTGGAATTTTAAATTATTAGAAAAGTTAAAAGAGAATTTAATTTTAAATTATGAGTAAGAGAAAGTAAAAGAAAGAAAAAAAAGAAAACATAATAAATAATTAAAATGTTAGAGATAGAATATTTAAAAAGAGAAAAACTGAAAAAGTTAAAAAAATAAGAAAGAGAAAATAATAAAAAATTAAAGTAAGAATCAAAATGATATTTTTATCCTTAAAAAAATTTGTTTTAATCATTTGAAGAGAGGACAATATTGTAATGTTAAATGTAATCAATTTTCTTATATTGATAGTAGATACGTAAAAATAAGTAAGTTTTTATCTATATGCCAATTTTTCTAACACACAAAATAGTTGCAAGTGTCACATATGAAGTCTATATTATTGAATCAAGACTTAAATATATTTTTGGTCCTTTAAATATTTTTAAGGTTTCATTTTGGTCTTTTAATTATTTTTCGTTTTGGTCTTTTAACTATTTTTTCGTTCAGTTTTGGTCCTCTAATTTTCATTATGTTAATCTATTTGGTCTTAATTATCGTTAGAAAAATGCCAAAAACGTTAATTTTGCGTACGTGACATTTAGGGACTTAGTGACTTTGGTGTGAGGTCCAATAGGAAAATATTGTCGCGTGGCCAGAGACTCTCTTCTTCATCGCGTACAGAGTTTTCTCCATCACCGTCTCCATCCACATCACCGGTTATCTTTCCAGTCACAACAGCTTACGAAACAATACCCCAAAACCTCTCGTTATTCACGTTGAATCCAAATATGATGTATGTTTTCTCAATAGAGGCTTCTACCTTTCGTTTTTGACATTTTTCTAATAATTAGGACCAAGTAAGTTAACAGAATGAAGTTAGAGGATCAAAACGGAATGAAAAATAGTTAAAAGAACCAAAGTGAAACTTGAAAATATTTAGAGGATCAAAAGTGTATTTAAGCCTTGAATCAACAAGTCTTAATTTAAAAGTGAAATTTATTGATCCAATAGTAAATATTATTACTCTCTCCGTCTCATTTTAAGTGTCACAGTTGACCAAATCACACACTTTAAGAAAAATGTGTAAATGAAAGAGAAAATGTGACTTTTACGAAAATATCCCCTATTTTTTATTGGTATTAGACATTTGAATACTAAAAAGTAGATGTTTGAGTGTACTTTTTCTCTCACATAATGATTGTTTTAAGAGGTAAAATAGAAAAAACTAATATTATAAATAGTACTCCTCTGTCCCATTTTAAGTATCACAGTTCACCAAATCACACATTTTAAGAAAAGTGTGTAAAAGAAAGAGAGAAAATATGAATTTTACTAAAATACTCTTTATTTTTATTAGGAGTAGACATTGGAATACCAAAAAGTAGATTTTTAAAGGTACATTTTCACTTACCTAATGATTGCTTTAAAAGATAAAATAGTAAAAATTAATGTTATAAACAGCATATGACACTTATTTTGGAACAAATTATTTTGATAGATAAGACACTTATTTTAAGATGGAAGAAATATATGATATTTATTTTGAAACAAATAACTTTATCAAATATAACACTTATTTTTGAAACGGAGGATGTAGTATTATTCTACGGACCTATGGGGGTCTATTTATACAATCGAACTGGGTGGCATGAATGTGTATAAGTTATGATGGTGGAAGCTACAGAGAAAAAGTGGTGGGGTTGGTTAAAGTATGTCTCTCTCCTTAATAAATGAATGGGTAAGTTGGAAAGAGCACAATAATTTGTAGAGTAAAAGTGACCATTCATATAATGGCATATTACTGTATTACACACAAAAATAATTCAAACAGAGCTCAATCATTCCATTTTATCTTTCCCTTATCTTTCTTGTCCAAAAAAATCTATCCCCTTATCTTACCTTTTTTGTTTTCATCCTATAGAAACAAATCACGTGTAGCATGTTTCCAATTAGACTCTATAAAAATATCAATACTCTCCCACTTACCAATTACAATTCAAGTTCAATATTCTAATTCCAACCAAAAATGGAAACCATGTTTGGTGGAGTTACAATAATAGCCCTCTCCCTCTTGTTACTCTCCCCAGTTGCATTCTCAGAGAAATGCAACCCACAAGATAAGAAAGTGTTGCTCCAAATCAAGAAAGACTTCAACAACCCTTACCTTCTAGCCTCATGGGACCCACACACCGATTGTTGCGAATGGTACACCATCGAGTGCGACATCAAAACGCACCGTATTATTTCACTCTCAATTATCGATAATCCTACTCCATCATACACTAACTTTTCAGGTCACATACCTCCTTCAGTCGGTGACCTCCCTTACCTCGAAACTCTCGAATTTCACAAACTACCCTATCTTACAGGCCCAATTCAGCCCACTATCGCAAAACTCAAAAACCTCAAGTATCTTTATATCGAATATACCAATGTCTCAGGCCCAATACCTCCCTTTTTGGCCCAACTCAAAAACCTTCAGAATCTCCACCTTTCCACCAACAACCTCTCAGGCCCGATACCCGCCTCACTTTCGCAATTGCCTAACCTCGAATCCATACACTTGGACCGAAACAAGCTCACAGGCCCAATTCCAGAATCATTCGGTTCTTTCAAAAAGCCCGGCCCAAATATCATCTTATCTCACAACCAACTTTCTGGGCCTATTCCAGCTTCATTAGGCCAATTAGATCCAGAAAGGATAGACTTGTCAAGGAACAAACTCGAAGGTGATGCTTCCGTGCTTTTTGGGAGCAAGAAAAGGACACAAATACTTGATGTTTCGAGGAACTTATTGTCGTTTGATTTCTCAAAAGTAGACTTTCCAAAAAAGAGTTTGATATGGTTGGATATTAATCATAATAAGATTTATGGGAAGCTTCCAGTGACATTGACCAAAGTGGAAAATTTGCAGCAGTTTAATGTGAGTTATAATAAGTTGTGTGGTGCGATACCTCAAGGTGGAACTGGGAGATTGCAGGATAGGTTTGATAAATATGCTTATCTACATAACAAGTGTTTGTGTGGCGCACCGCTTCCAAAATGCAAGTGATAATTAAAGGAAACTCGCTAAGTTGAAATTAAAATAAATGAATCTTATGTTTTAATGAGATCATAATTAAGAATAAGAATTTGTATTATGGTACAATTTGCATGCAATGTCTAATGTTCAATTGCTTATTGCTTAGTTTCGTTTAATCTAAGCTTCTTACTTTAGTTTCACAAAATCTTATTTATTTAATTTATGGTCTAAATTTGGCTCTCCCTAATTTTCTTGAGACTGAGTCCCAAATGGTCTTTTATCTTGTTATCACGAGTATATATTGTTGTTAATAGTTGCATGCAAATATGCAATTAACCTCTCTTTTTGTGAGATTGCAACACTGATTGGGTGTTTTACCATCGATCATATCTATCAAGATTCAAGAGGCTAACAATTGTGTTGATTTTCCCACATGCGCATTTGAAAAATATTTGTATTGTCACATATGTTTAATCACACACACATAACAAATTCAAGTGACCATGCAAATATTCATTAATGTCTTTTTCTTCATTTTAATGTTAAGACTTAAGAGCACAGTTCTTTTCATTTATAATTTAGCTCCTTAGTCTCGTTAGTACAAAAAAGATAACATGGACTTAACGACTTTTTTTAAGGTGAAATCAGATCTACTCTTTTTTTTTTAAGCAACAAATCTACTCTTTCTTGAATTAAGATAAATTTAAAATTATTTGAGATGTTATTAAGACATATCAAAATTAATTAATAAGTTTGTGTGATTTTTAAACGATGTTAATTTTTATGTGGAAAAAAATACTACTAGGCTGCAATAATGAAAAATTTTCCACCACCACAAAATATAATTAAGAGAAAAAATTCTATTTATTTTTACCAAAACGTAAAAGAAAAAATACAAACATTTATATTTTTAAGAAGAGTTTACTCTCTCTCTCTCTTATCTTTTTATAACAAATAACCAATAAAATTTATTTTTACATCATTACATGAAACTATTCTTTTATAGGAAACTAACAGAAAAAAATGCTTTCGGTTATTATGTTTAAATTTTTTTTTAATAAATGTAATTTTTATTTTTATTTTCTTTTATAATATACTTAACAGAGAAAGAAAGTAAACGTTTAATTACACGACTTTTTTAAAAAAATATTTTTAAATTTATACTTTTAATTAGTGCTTGGACGAAGTAGTTGCTACTCTTTCTATATCATAATATAATTTTTTGTCTCAAAATATAAGAGGAAAAACACAAACAATAATCTTTATAAGAAAACTTTACTCTCTCTATTATTTTTTTCTATAATCAATAAAAAATGTTTTTAAATAGTTTGATACAATTTTTTTTAAAGAAAAAATATATTTATTTTAATTATTATTTAACATTTTCTTTATAAATGTGATCTTTATTTGGTTTAAATATCATTTTTGTCACCACACACTAAGAGAAGGGAATCAATGTGCCGACTTTTTCGCTAAACTTGGAGCATCATCAAATGCTGACTTCCTGACTCATACATTTCCTCCAAAAGGTCTTCGTGAACTTCTTAGGAATGATGCAATGGGAACTTTCTTCCCTCGCACTTAGTTTTTCTTTTTAGTTTTTTTTTTTCTTTCTTTTATTAGCTTTCATACCAAAAAAAAAATCTTTTTTGTCTCTATACGTACACAGAATTTTGGTTTTAATTTCTATATAAATTTTTATTCTAAAAAGTCTTTGAATTCCTCAAATTTTTTGTTTTTGATATTTAAAGCAAAAATCTGAAGGAAAATTTGTAAAAAAATATGCAGAAAACTTACAAATTTTCTATAAATTTTAATTTAAAGACAAAAAATAATTTTTTTATGATTTAAAAAATTATTTAACAAATAATCAATACAGAAATTAAAATTAAAATTTGGCGTAAGACATATTTTTAAGCTTTTTTATTTTTCCTTTTACAATATCATCTCAACAAACAAAAAAGTTAACTTCTAGTTGACTGCGGTACAGCTTATAGTGATAGGAAAATGGCACTGCCAAACGCAATAAATGAAGTTGAACAAACAAACAAGCTACCTCGTGATGATCAGATCTGAAAGGAATCATTTACTCCAGCTTTTCAAACAGTCAAGGACAACAGCCATAATGATAATGTTGACAAATCAGTACTGTACATCGTCAAAATAAAACAAACAAATTGAAATGGATACTGTTTGAAAATAAATAATGTTTGTATTAAAAATAAATAAAAAATAGTTTAAAAAAGTAGAATGTATAAATTTTAGGCAAAATTATGTTATTGGTTCTTTATCTTTTTTATTTGTAATAAATTGGTCTTTTATCTTATTTTGGCAACAAATTGATCCTTTATCTTTTTCATTTGTAACAAATTAGTCTTTTATCTTTTATTTGTAATAAATTGGTCCATTATCTTTTTCATTTGTAACAAATTTGTCATTTATCTTTACTAATATTTGCACCATATGACCTCTTATTTGTCAAAAATAATATAAGATAAAGGACCAATTTGTTACCAAAAAAAGATAAAGGACCATGTGTAATTTTGCCTAAATTTTAAGAACTTATTTATCGTCCATAGTCCTTACATTGCCTAATGTTTAGGATCATTTTTCTTTTTTACTTCAACTTCACTTAAAAACAATAAATCAGTCTTTTATTTTAAACTTATTCCGTGACAGTAATATTTTTCTCTTTATTTACATTCTATAAGTATCAATGTTTCACTTCAATACTCTCAAGCACCACCTTTCATATTCCAACAAAACCATGAAAACCAAGTTTGGTGAATCTGCAATACTTCTATGTTTCCTCTCCCTCCTCCTCCTCCTCCATCTCTCCCCAGTTGCATCATCTGAGAAATGCAACCCACAAGACAAGAAAGTCCTCCTCAGATTCAAGAAGGAACTCAACAACCCTTACCTTCTAGCCTCATGGGATCCACACACTGATTGTTGTGACTGGTACTGCGTCAAGTGCGACCTCAAAACTCACCGTATCACTGCCTTAATCCTCCAATCCTCTGTTCCAGACACCAATCTCTCAGGCCCCATACCCCCTTCTGTAGGTGACCTCCCTTATCTTGAAAATCTCGAATTCCACAAACTTCCCAGGCTCACGGGCCCAATCCAGCCCACTATTGCCAAATTAACTAAACTCAAGTATCTTTTCATCGAATATACCAATGTCTCGGGCCCGATACCCTCATTCTTGAGCCAGCTTAAAAACCTCCAGCTTCTTCACCTTTCCACCAACAACCTCTCAGGCCCAATACCCGCCTCGCTTTCGCAATTGCCTAACCTCGAGTCCTTACATTTGGACCGAAACAAGCTCACGGGCCCAATTCCAGAATCATTCGGTTCTTTCAAAAAGCCCGGGCCTGATATTATTCTATCTCACAACCAGCTTTCTGGGCCTATTCCGGCTTCATTAGGCCAAATAGATCCAGAGAGGATAGACTTGTCGAGGAACAAGCTCGAAGGTGATGCTTCCGTGCTTTTCGGGAGCAAGAAAAGGACACAAATACTTGATGTTTCGAGGAACTTGTTGTCGTTTGATTTTTCAAAAGTTGATTTTCCGAAACAGAGTTTGATATGGTTGGATGTGAATCATAACAAGATTTATGGGAAGATTCCAGTGGCATTGACGAAAGTGAAAAGTTTGCAGCAGTTTAATGTGAGTTATAATAGGTTGTGTGGTGAGATACCTCAAGGTGGGAGTGCAAGATTGCAGGGGTTTGAGGTTTATGTTTACTTGCATAACAAGTGTTTATGTGGTGCACCACTTGCAAAATGCAAGTGATAAAGGGGTTTATATGTGTATGAATCTCTTGTTTAAATAAGAAACATAATTTGTATCCTGGTATCATTTGAATGTTATGTCCAATGTTCAATTGCTAAGTTGAGCTGCTATTGTAATTTCGTTTAATGAATCTAAGCTTCTTTTTCTTTTCCACAAAATATTTGATTGTTAAAACTAAGAATTACAAACCTCAGTTTTTTAAAGTTGTGTTTGTTTCAAAAATATTGTTATAATAAGACCATTTTAAGGCCAAATCAATACTCCAAATCAATCGGTCAAAACTCAGTGGCTGGATGGAACTAATGTTTTGGAAGTCTTCAAGAGACATGAAAGCGGTGCATCGTAGCAACATGTTTATTTTATTTATTAAAGAGGCCCTCGTGATTATCATGGAGGAAAAAGTGACTAAAATAATGCACATTATTCTAATTAGTCAACGTTTAGTTCGGGGTTTTTGGAGGGGAGAGGAGAGAAGGGGAGGGAATATTTTAAAAGTTTAGGTTGGTTTAAATTTTTAACGAGGGAGGGGAGGGAATGATTAATTTACTATCTTTAACTATAAAAAAAATTAAGATTAAATTATAATGGATATATATAACCAAAAAACAAATCGAGTAGAAAACTTAAATTTTTTTCGTTGTCAAAAAAATAAAACCTAAATTTTTAATATTACAACAAATATAATTTAGAATTTTAATGGTAAAGTGTGAGTAATTTTTTCAGTTTAATAAATTATATTTTCTCTCACTTTATCTCTTTAAAAATTTCTCCCCTCCCCTTCAATCGAACAAAACAGACCCTAAAAGTTTCATTTTATTCCTGGACCACATTTTTGTAAGTCGGACATTTTGCAACCCACAACACAATAGATAGTATTACTTCACTGCAATAAAAGGCATACAGTACAGCTATGAGATATAGGAAAGTGTACATGGAACGAATCATTTAGTAAGAAAAATAAAAATACTACTACTTTATTTAAAAGCACTAACTCCATTAAGAATATAATCTAAAATATTACCCGTAGTATGTAAAATAAATAGTATAAAATTGGATAGAGATCCGCTGGAAGAAGATTGAATCAAGATCTGCTTCCCGCTGCCAATATTTACTATACAGCACATACTCCCATGCTTTCCATCACTACATTCTACATAGATAAACAAATACTAACACTTACCAATCTCATTACTACATTCTATATATAAATACATATGAATACTCTTTCACAAACTTACCAAATAAGCAATTAACTTAACATTATAATCCCTTACCAAAAATAACAACCATGTTTAGTGGATCTACTACTATTGTGCTGTGCTTCCTCTCGCTATTGCTACTCTCTCCAGTTGCAATATCAGTGCAATGCAACCCACAAGACAAGAAAGTGCTGCTCCAAATCAAGAAGGAACTCAACAACTCTTCCCTTTTAGCCTCATGGGATCCACGCACAGGTTGTTGTGCGTGGCCTTGGATCACATGTGACGGCTCCAACCGTGTCATGTGGCTCGTTTTCCAATCCCCTGATGTCCCAAACACCAGGGTTTCGGGCCACATACCACCTTCAGTTGGTAACCTCCCTTTTCTTGAACGCCTCGAGTTTCAAAACTTTCCCAAAATCACAGGCCCAATCCCTCCCACTATTGCCAAACTCAAAAATTTAAAGTATCTTACAATCACCGGGACTAATGTCTTCGGCCCAATACCATCTTTCTTGCCCCAACTTAAAAACCTTGAGCTTCTCGACCTTTCCTCCAACAAACTTACAGGCCCAATACCAAGTTCACTTTCCCAGTTGCCTAACATCCGATCTTTAAGCTTAGGAAATAACAAGCTCACCGGCCCAATTCCAGACTCATTCGGATCGTTCAAGCAGCCCGGCCTAGATATCTTTCTATCTAACAACAAACTTTCTGGGCCCATTCCAGCTTCATTGGGCCAACTTGATCCAGAGAGGATAGACTTGTCGAGAAACAGATTTGTAGGTGATGCTTCCATACTTTTTGGAAGCCACAAAAGACTTGAGTACCTTGATCTTTCAAGAAACTTGTTCTCGTTTGATTTTTCAAAAGTTGATTTTCCAAAGCAGAGTTTGATATTGTTGGACTTGAATCATAATAATATTTATGGGAATATTCCAGTTTCATTGGCTAAAGTAGAAGATTTTCGGACGCTTAATGTGAGTTATAATTTGTTGTGTGGTCAGATACCTCAAGGTGGATATTTGCACACAAGGTTTGATGTGTTTGCTTATTATCACAACAAGTGTTTGTGCGGGTCTCCACTTCCAAAATGCAAGTGATAAAAATAAATCTCTTGCTTCAATAACAACTTTCATGTAATGTACAATATGCAATTGCTAAAGTTGAATTGCTGTTGTATTTTCATGTCCAATGCGTATGTATTTTGGACTGATATTAGCATGATAGTAACTATTAACTTATGTTAAGGTTTGAGCATTTCAATTTGCGAGAAAATTTTACAATGTTGTTTGTTTATTTGAAGTAATGTAGTTTGCTATTCAAGTTCACGTTCATTCTTTATTCATTATCTCTATGGTTTGCTTAGGTTATCTTTGAATTGACAAAATGTAATGGAACTGAATGGAAATTGATGGAATGAATCAGTGTTTCATTGTTTGGATTAAAAAAAAAACATTAGAATGGAATAGGATGTAATGAATTTCATCACATACTACTACTTTTCATCAATTTTCCCCCCTCCAATTTGGGTGTAAGGGATGAAATGAAAAATGTTCAAACAATAAAATGATAGATTTATTCCTTTCCACTTTGTTTCATTCTACTCTACTCTATTCCGCTGCTTCAATCCAAAAGGAGCCTCCATGATTTTCAGGTTAAATAGGCCAGCTACCCTTCGAACATGTTTATGTTCAGAGCAACAATGAGGAAATATTAGAGAGAACAATAAACACCTCAACAACTGATTAATGATAATCTATAACTACGTGATTAAGAATGAAGTTAACTATAACCTATCTATTAGATTCAAGTAGTTATAGTACCCTCTCAAGAGCTGTGCAGCGTGTGTTCAAGGCTGATGAGCTAGGAGCAGTTAGCATACATAGCGGATGATGCTCCCCAAAGAACCGAAGATAAATGGGCGAAGATGAATGAACATGGCAAATAAACAGATATCCATACCAAAACACACCTTAGCCAAATTCAAATAACACTCAACCTGATAACTCAGTTTGAAATTCTTGGTAGAATTGTTTTATAAATAGTTTACCTTCATGTGTCAAATACTTCATTTTAAAACAGTAGTGTATATGTTTACCAAGAATATCATTATCAGGAAATAAAAAGATCTTAATTTCCATTTTTCTTATACACATGCACTATTCTTGTGAATTAATTGAGACATTTTATAATGAGATAAACACTCAATTTTTGATCTATAAAGGGCTGGTAACATTGGATTGCTCGCAATATTTTGATCTATCATTAAGTTGAGAACAAAACAATTTTTGATATAATATCAAAACAAATATTCAACAGGAATCTGAAACATAACAAGCATGAAGTTTCTCAAGGTACACATCTATGTCCTGAACCGTAAAACTAAAGAAAACAAGCCGACTTTGTCCCAATACCAAAACTACAAAAATACAGGCGCCAAAATAGAAATAGTAGGCATAACAAGATAAAACTGGGATCAAAATCAAGCATCTGCAATGGTAACCTCAACCTCGACACCAGGTTCAATGGTGATAGAGGTAATCTGCTTAACAACGTCTGGGGAACTGTAAAGGTCAATGACTCTCTTGTGCACACGTAGTTCAAATCTGTCCCAGGTGTTAGTACCTGAAATAAGAAGTAATGTCGTAAACATGACACACAATAGCATTCATTGAGTAAGAAAACTCAGAATTTTAAACATCGACAACTACACTTCAAAACTATAATAAGCAGATTTTCTAACACATCACTATTACTACATGAGAAACATGTAAGCAGCATACACTTTAGGTGATAAAGGGAAATTGCAATTCAGCGACTTGAGATAAAATCAGAAGCATAACATATTCAAATATTTAGCAAGTATGGCCTACATGAATACACATAAAATCAATTGCATTAAAACAAAATGAAACGGAGAAAACCGTGCAAAATATGCGCATATAGGAGAATCAACCATTCAGGATGATTCAATTTCAAATCCAAAACGTAGAAAAACACATGATATGGAAATATGGAACAAACATTCTCATTGAACAAGGACTAAACTGACAAGACAACACAAACCAAGATGTTGAAAAAATAGAACCAGACATCTCAATTCACAGCTACTTTGTACTAAAACTACAATTCAATTTAATTTTCCAGCAGCTTATGAATAAATCATAAATAAAATGTAAAATTACTATAATTCCTGGTGCCATAAACTAATCCAAACAATATCTAAATGAAATCTCTATTAATTATAAAATTAAAAATATAAAAAATAAACAAATAAAAATCAACTAAATTAAAAACAAATTATAAAATGAAGTAAAAAAAATACCTTCTCCACAAGGGGTTTTGCGAGTAGTGATATTAAGAACTTTGGTGGGAATTCTAACTGGTCCCTTCACCCTGAGGTGTTTATCCTTAGCACCACGAATCAAATCAGCACAAACTACAAACAACAACAAAAGTGAAATTCGAAATTTTAGTGTTGTTGTAATGAGAACAACAAAAACATAAAAAAAAAAAAAAACAAAAAAAAAGTACCCTTTTCGAGATTTTTGACGTGCTTAGAGGAAAGGGTGATCCTAATCTTATGGATCTGTTCTTGTGATTCTTCCAAACCGGGCTTGGTGGGTTTCATCGCAGCGTACGCCATTTTGGTTTGGTTTGTTCAGAGAGAATACAAACTGAGTGAAGAGAGAATTAGGGCGCCGCGGGTGAAACAAAGAAGAAAATGAAATGAAGGAAGGTGTTTAACAAACAAAGGGAAATTAGGGTTGTTGGATATGGGTTGTGTTTTTAGGTCAAATAAAATAGGCCCAAAGGCCCAACCCACTCAAATTATCAATAAATATTTCTGAAATTTTATTTTAGGTTTTATTTTTTATATATATATTGGGAAGATAAATTGATTGTTCTGCCTAGAAATTGATTCTGAGTATCTTTTAACCAACCGATATGTCCATCACCTCTTACCACTTGAACTGTCATATAGAGACATTTTAGTTTTCTTTAAAAAAACCTCAAGCTTATAAACAAATCAATTTTATTTTAATTAAAATTGTTTGTCTGATTCTACTTGCATATGAGTTTAACTCTGAATGAAAGAGATCACTTCATTTGAAAGTCGGAGTTTGACATAAAAAGATACTGTAATTAATTAAGAGTTACTCATTCCGATCTTAAATTTAAACAATTTTCATTTTTTAGGTGCATTGAATAATTAATGTATCTATCCTATATTATAAACTAGATACATTAATTGTTAAATATATTTAAAAAGTGAAAGTTACTTACCATTAAAGCCAGAGGGAGAATGCTTGTATTAATGTCTATTATAAACTAGATACTTACAATTGTTTTGAAGGATTGGAATTTAATTCTTAAGTGAAATTTATTTTTGTCCAACTTTACTTCTTTTTCCGAAACGATGTTAGATTTTACTTAACCTTTTGGTTGAATTCCAAATTATAAATCTTCCTACTCTTAAAAACAGAAGGATTAACAGATTTTATTTATTTATTTCAATGTATTTGTATGAACTACAGAGTAAATAAAATTAGCATGTACAGGTTACAATATGGATGATTCAAGATAATTTTGCACATGTATTCATGTTCATTTCAATTTACAAACCCCCTGCATATATGACATCTTGTGCATTATTTCATTGCACAGCACTATAATAAAAAGGACCAATTCTATAGACATTTAAATCAAGCAAAATCTTAATTTTGTTTTAAATTCTACAAAAGAGTTGCAACACAAAAACTTAGGAGAAATCAAACAGCGTCCGAGTTTTGAGCTTTACTATCATTATGTCCGCCGGTAATAGGAGCCAATTCTTCTTTACCAGAACCTTCCACAATTCCATAGGCATCATACCCATAACTACATTAAAATTTGAAGACTAATTTGAAAAATAAAAAAGATAAGACTAAACTGTCTCAACTCTAATTTTCCTCATAAGCTAAGGTGAAAAATAAAAATAGATCAGACGAGTTTTATTCAAGATAATTGTAAGGATACTTAACACATGTATTCATACTCATTACAAAACCTTCATATATGCAATCTTGTACATCATTTCCTTGCATAGTTCTATAGAGGTTAAGGAAAAGGACTTATTATATAAATATTTAAATCAAACAACATATTAACTTTATTAAAAGAGTTGCAATACGAGGACTTCTCAAAAATCAAACAGTGTCTGAGTCCTGAGCTTCGATATCATTAGGTCCGCGGGTAAGAGGAGTAAATTCTTCTTTACCAGAACCTTCCTGAGTCTCATATTCATAACTACTGATCCATAAAACAGCATGAAGCAAAACTACAGGCACACTACTAGCCAAAGTAACAGCAAAATGAATACCTGCTTCAGTCAAAATCAGCTGAATCGCTGTTGCAATAAATAGCAAAATTATCACAATCCTTTTATCTATGATTCTATGAAGCAAAACTGAATTAGGAAATGCCCTTAATAGCAAACAATAAAGGGTTGTTACATAAGTCATGATAACCAACAGAATCAACGACACTTTACGTTGCGGTATGAGGGTTATGAAGAGTATGATCCAAATAAACAGTGTGTAGTATAATCCCAAATTTCCTAAGTTTCTTATGATGCGTGATGCTGCAGCTTCTGGTGTTAAGGGAATGTTAATTGGACAATAGAATTTGAAATCAGCATATGGTTTTTCATGTGGTCCTTTTGGTTCATGTGTGTTAGTTGTTGGAGATGAAGGTTTTGAGGAAGTTTGTATTCTTTGTGTAGTTCCAACTTCAAGATTTGCCATGAAAGCTTTGAAGTGGAAATTGGAAAATCAGAGAATGGATTAATTGAGAAAGTGCTTGTGATGAATAACTAATTATATGAGAAATTTGTTGCAAATGTTTTACACAAGTTATGTTGATATAACTTGAATCTATTTAATACACTTGATATACATAATAGTAGTGTATATAATTTAAAATGAAGTTGAAAAAGGGGACATCAAATTCATCATTGAGGTTGAAGACTTAGAAAATTACAAAGACAAAGACCAAGTCAATTATTATCTTAGAATAATTTGCGCGTGAAATTTTGTCTGTCTACTAAACAATACAGTAGCAGATTTATTTTTTTAATTAAACAGAATCACTTATTTCAATTTTTGTTTTGAATTTAAATATAGTCTTTAATTATGCTCTCAATATCTAAAAGTTAGTTGGTTGACTGACCTATACATAGTCATAGAAGACCCAGCAAGCATCAAAGAAATTTCACAAAGAAAAGTCAAGTTATGTGGAGTTTTCTTCTTTGTTTCAAATATTGCTTTCAGTAAATTTATCGACACTAGGTCACTATAATGCCTCTTTCAACAAATAAAAAGATCACTATAATGCCAAACTATTTATATAGTGATTATTTAATACTAAAAAACTTTTTCTCTTTTTACAATTCAATATATTAACAAAGGATATAAACCTAAAACTCAGCCTCTTTTCCTCTCATGGATAGTAGAAAAATCATATCCATAATAACATAAACAAGCAAAAAAAAAAAAGAGTTCAATTAATGGATATTATAAAGCTCAAAGTGAGATACAGAAGAATTCCCATCCAACTTTATCAGATTATTCAAAAACAACATTAATGTACATGTTCTTGATAATGATGTACAACACTTTCCCTCTTCATTTAGGGAAGGAGTTCAGAGAGGGATAAACTATGTATGTTACAACCAGAAAAGGACAATCAATGGTACAAAATAAATGTTTCTTCAAGTGCAATGACTCTATTGTCACAATGGAGATTCTTTCCATGGTAATCTATCAAGTCCATCAACAATGGCCCTTCGAAACTCACCATTATGGAGAAGGAACGATGAGACATGCCCACCTGTGACCCATCTTACCTCAGAACCTGGCCAAGCTTTCTGCAGTTCTAGGACCGAGTGTTTCGGAATGTATCCATCATCCTACAGAACAATGTTGACAATGTTTAGGACTTAGGAGGGGTACAATACAATAGCAAATGCAGTCATCATCTGACAAAACAAGATCATCACAGAGATCTAAAAAGACGTCGAAATGGAAAAGCTATTAGAAAAAATGGACGTCAGATGTAAATTTCTTCCAATTTTCATTGTCCTTGTGTGCACATTCATATGGTGATGATGAGATATGGAACTTACAGTAGCAGCAACAAGAATTACAGCATCAGGGTTTTTGGGAATCGGAAAGCGTGTGACATCTGTGAGTGACAGCACATTTCTCATCCGTTCTCTCACCTCCTCGAGAGTCATTGCAACTTTATCAGCTGCAAGGTCATCTCTCAGTGCTTCCCAGGCAGTGCCGTGCTTTAAAATCCCCTCACAGAATGCCACAACGGCAGAATGGGGTGAGAGAAAAGGGAGGGTAGCAACAGGTTTAGGGTGAAGTGATCCAACCATTGCAGCATGTACTCCTCCTAGAGTTCATAAAAATATTTCCAAAATTATATACAACAAAAGGCCAAGAGACACTAAAAGTTCAATTTGTTTGATTAATAACCATTAATGGATCAAACATAACTAAATGAGACTAGGTTCAAGCAATACGTTAGCATAACTAAAAGTTAAATAGGACTGAACATAAAAATAGTGCTAGCTTTAGTATGGGTTTCAGACGAGGCTTACCCATACTAAGACCGCAAACACCCATCTTGCCGAAACCTGCCTCAGAGTCCAACCAGTGTAAGAGACTGCGTGCCTCTTCGATGGTTGCTCTTCCTAATAGAAGCAAGTCACTAACACATAAAAGTTTTGCACCCCGCTGCAGCACAGGACGTCTTTGTCCATAGAATGGACTGCAATTGCATATTTCAGCAATACAGAACATATATTAAATGAGTAGTTAAAAAATGTTTGTTTAGTTTCAAAGTAAGATCATTAAGAAGTGATCCTAACCTCTCAAGCACCATGGTTGCGATGTTTTCCTTCACCAGTGGACCACCAAGACGCAGTCTTCTTTCAAATGTATGGTCCCCGGTTCCTGCATGGAGAAAAAACAAATACAACATTAAAAACAAAACAGGAAGGTCTAAAGAAAACATAATCAAAGCTCGAAAGAAGACTAATCTTCTAGGTTTTTGTGCAAAATATTTAGTCTCAATTCCAATTGTGTCTTTCATGCAAAGAATAAATTCAGTTATATAGAAGAAAAAGGTAAAATTAACATAAAATAGTTCATTCGTGGTTTTCAAAAGTATGGCCATTACTCGTTACTATTCTCTCAGTTCGATTACTAAACTCTTTCACAATGTGAAACACTGGATAGATAAAAAAGTAAAAACAATATTTTTACATGAGCATAACCTCTGACCAAATCTGACATATGTAATGTGCATTGAGAGGGATCCACTAAGCAGCTAAGTTAAATACCTTAAACAGACTAATTCATCTGCGTGTAAACAAACTATTCATCCAGAATAACAGTCAGTGTATGGCGCTGACCTTAAACAATGTCCTAAAGTTGGGCTTTGCAAGGAGTGTGATAGGATGGAACAAACATGAGAAATAAATGGCTCAACTCAATGTCAATTGGTTAGTCAAGGGAGCAGCAAACAAAAGGATTTGTGACCTGTTTGGATAAACAACTTAATTAATCGCCTATAGCAAAAATGTTTATCATATAACTATAGGCTACTTCTATAACAAAAGAAAAAATAAACTCAAATTGTCTTCATATAAGCTACAACAAGTTACTCTCATAAGCTATCCTCGAGGCCTTATGGAAATAAGCTAGAAACAAAACAACTGTTGGGCATGTCATAAGTTGTTTCCATAAACTTTTTCAAACAGTCTCACAAGTGCCTACTCAGCTATTTCATTCGATAAACTCAAATAATTCAATTCAAACAAACCCTTAAACTATAAGTGGCAAAAAACACATTTCAATAAGTTATTCTTTCAAATAACTCTATAAGTTACTTTCACATGTGCAAAAAACACATTTCACTCCAGTCAAATGTTTTTCTAATTCACAAGTGCAAAGATCACCACTTCCTTCATGCATTCCATTTTGTCTACATTATTACAAACAAACTGTATATGACCAAATCAAAATATTTCATCTATTTGCAATCAGGAGGACTACTTATGTCTGATCTAAAAATGCAATTTTCACAAAGTAACAACAGATCAAGTGCATGTTTGGTATCGGAGTGGAATGTCAGAATCACAGTGACCCACCTTGATCTTGCAAAAGCTACAAGTTAGCCTATGTTTGGTATTATGGTGGAGTGTCAGAATCACAGTGATCCGCCTTGATCTTGCAAAAGCTACAAGTTGTACAAGTTGTAGCCTCTGCAAAATGACCACGATGAATCACCGTGATTCTAACACTCCCACCGTGATACCAAACATAGGCTTAGGCATAACTTGTAGCTGTTGCAAGATCAATGTGGGTCACCGACACTCTCATCGTGATACCAAACATAGGCTACAATAAACATACATGAGAATCAAATGAACACATAATAGCTAAAAATGAATGAAATTGATATAATACATACCTGCAAGATGAACAACACAGGCCATATTTTGAGGAGGAACAGACTTAGGCATAAGAAAAGCAACCCTAGCAATGTGACTCTCAGGAGGCAATGCACCAAGAAGTTGATCCTCGCAAGGGGTTCTAAAAACCCCTTCTCTCAAACAAGCGGTTCTAGTTTCCCAAACAGTTTTCCAAACAGGTTGAATCTGAGTAGGAGGCCAATTATTATGTGTACCCAAATGAGGGAATAATTGATTGATCATTTTCTCAAGCATATCGAGTTTTGTACCACCCCATCCTCTTGAGAAAAAAGGAGTGGTGATCTTAGTTCTATGCATGAATGCTCCGTAAACATGGTCTAATACATAATGAAGCATTCCCAGATTCACACTCACCATTATTTATTATTGAGAAAAAAAGAAAAGGTGTTATGAATGGTATGTATGTATGTATGTATGTATGTATGTATGAGTTAGAGTTTGAAAAAGAAAGAGAAGCGGAAAGAGGGGCGGAGGAAGAGAGAAGAAGATTGTGACATTAGGGATTTGATTGGGAATTGGATAGGAATTAGGATTGTGGTAGGGATATCCAACGAGGATAGAGAGAAAGAGAATGAGAGAAAACCGGGGTTATTATATTTATATATATACTGTGGGCGGAGAAGAAAACACATGACACCGTGGATAGGGACACCTCTCTCACCCACCACTTAGCTTACATTTTATGCTTTTGTTTTTTCACAGCCAATCAATTTAGGTTAAGGTTAAGGTTAATTCTGATATCAAATGATTTAAGTCTTTTTTAAGTATAGTTGAGGATATCAAACTGTGGTTTTATCTATTAAGTTAAGTTTAATTATCACTAAATTAACTAACATTTTGTTTTGTATCTAATAAGTGATAAGTGATTACAAAGAGTAGTGCTAATCTTTTTTAAATTTTGGGTTCAATTTTTGACATAGATATATATTATTGTTAAAATTTGTAGAGAAAATTTGTCATCAATTTAGGTCCTCAAAAGCAGTGGCGGAGCTAGCTCCATTTCAAGGATGGGGCCGAAAAAAAAAAATTTATAAATAAAAAATGTAAATATTTTAATTTATAATATATATATAAAATTAAGTTGTTATAAGTACACAAATGTGATCATAAAAAAAAAAAAATTAAACTACCAGGTTTTTTTCATTTTCCCCACCAGTTAAACTACCTGATTTAAAATACAATAAAATATTAATGCAATATGTAAAAGAAATTACTAAAATAAATTGCATATTATATTGAGGGTGTGTCTTTTTATTTTTCCTATTTAGTTTTCATCACGATATGTAGTTATACTTTTAATATTATGTGAATCTCTCCCACAAAAATTTAGAATTTTTTAACAACACATGAATTAAAAAGAATTTATATACACTAAAATTCTATTTTAAATAAAAAAATGTAATTATTTTTCTCAAAAAAGAAAGATTTGTATAATTTGACAAAATAATTATATATTTTAAAGCATTGATAAATTACTTACCAAAGACATAATTGTTAATTACTTATAGAAATTAGAAACTAAAGTTAAACAAATTAACAATGAATATGCATTTTTATTAAAACTAAAGTTAAAAAAGAAAATGGAGGCTGCAGGATACGATCAGACACGCCTTCCCTCACCTGAGGCGGAGAGCAGCCGCTGAGATATATTGTTCATTTGAAATTATGATGCAACTAGTAGTATATATAACTAAGCTTTAAATAAAAAGTTGTATATATACTTATAAAAAATTAAAATTTTAATTTAAGGATAGGGCTATGGCCCTACATTGTCCTAGGGCAGCTCCACCCCTGCTCAAAAGGTTAGAGAGATTAATCTTTACTATTATTAAAATATATTAATATGATTTGGTTCGATTTTAAAAAAGAAATTACAAAATTTATGTGATCCAAACAACTTTTATAAAAGAACATATAAACACATCAAATAATACTTGGTCTTGAGAGTATAACAAATGCGGAGAGAGATATGACTTATTAATAACATGCCTTAAAATTTAGGTAAATATATAAGGAAGATTCTATGGTACTTTTGTTAAAACTTAATGTACCAGTACAATAGAAGATTTAACCAATAAAAACTACCTTTTGTCCACATCATCATTTTTATATTATATTTTAAAAGTAAATTATTGTCACATGTCACATATAATGCAACATGTCAAATAACTATTGGTTAATATATATTTTATTGTATCGGTACATGATGATTTATCAATTGTACCGTAGCATCTCCCAATATATAATTTCAAAATTTATTTTTGTGATTGTTTTAACACAATTTTTTAGTGTATGTTTAGTATCACGGTGGGTATGTCAAAATTACGGCGAATCACCGGATTTTACATAAACTACAAGTTGTAATATCTGCAAAATCACGGTGGTTTGCTGTGATTATGCCGTATTCACCGTAATACCAAACATAAAACATAGGCTTAATCCAACCTAACTAGACTTTCCTTCTTCATGATGGCCCAAACATCGTCTAACTATTTTGTACTGGTATCATTTAACTACTCACAACAATATTTTAATGATAAGTTGTTAACAGCACAAAGAAATTCATAATTATGAATACAACAAAGAAACAAGAGAACCAAAACTATAAATTTTCAATTTGAAGTTACATTTTTCTTTCTCTCCCAACCATAACCAGTGATCAAAATCACATGGAAGGAAAAGGATTAAGCCTAGGAACAGGAACACAAATTAAAGGATGTGCCCTTGAAAGAGTCAACCCAGGTTTCTCTTCCATATCAACACTCCCATTAACATTCCATTCAAAACATTGAATCATAGCAGCAAGGTTTGTTTGCACAACATGCAAAGCCAATGATGTTCCAGGACACCCTCTTCTTCCACTTCCAAATGGAATCAAATGAAAATGTTGTCCCCTCACATCTAAATTTCCAAATTCACTAACAAACCTCTCTGGCCTAAACTCAAGTGGATTATCCCAATAATTAGGATCCCTTCCAATAGACCATATATTAATAAACAATTGTGTCTTTGCTGGAATCTCATAGCCTTGGATTATGCATCTTTCAGATGATTCTCTAACAATTAATGGACCTGTAGGGTGGATCCTTAGTGTTTCTTTGACTATTGCTTGTAGGTAAGGAAGGTTCACAATGTCTTGTTCTTCTACTATTCTATTGTTCCCAACTACATCATTAATCTCTTGTCTTGCTTTATCCATTACTTGTGGATTGTTAATTAGTTCTGCCAAAGCCCATTCAATTGTTAGAGCTGAAGTGTCTGTTCCTGCAATAAATATGTCCTGCAAAATCATAAAGGGTATATCATTGATTTTTGTTAAGTTTAAAAAATTGTGTTGCAAGTACCTCCTTTGCATTATGGTGTGATTGTCATGAAAAGTTTAGATTATAAGACAAGCACAACACTTTAGCATGACCTATTGATTTTTTTTGGTCATGACCTTACGGCTTTTAAATATATTTGCCGTTAGATCAAGATCAGACGTTTCATATTTCAACTTGCCAATATTATTTTAAATACAAATTCAAGTTATGTGTCGTCTGATCTTGATCTGACAACCAAAATGGACCGACTACTTTGACTGCATATAATTCAAATCCGAGTCAATAATGACACTTACCAAGATGAAGGCTTTTATGTTCTCCATTTTCAATTTGATTTCAGATCTCTCATCTTCAAGAATATCCAATAAAATATCAAGTAGATCCTTAATTTGACCATCACCTCCACCAACTTCCTTTCTTTTCCTCCTAACTTCTTGATGCTCCTTGATAATCCTCTCCATCATAGAATCAAACCTGTCCCTAATTCCCTTTAACTGTTTGCTAAACCCTTGCACATCCCAGTTCTTAAAAATCCAAATAAAATCCGAAACATTAAACTTCCCGGTAAGATGAGCAGTGTCTTGCACCAACTTCCTCACCTCATCAGCCTCACCATCATTTTCACTACAACTTTGGCTCATAATCATCCTCGAAATAACGTTATTCGACAGCCTCAAAAGCTCTTTCGCAACATCAATTTCCACATTCCCCTTCCCTTTCTTGAGCAAAAATCTAACAAAATTTATAGTCTCATCTTTCCTCACAGGAAGAAGTTGAGTTAATGTGTTACCACCAAGAAGCTCAGACATACATATTTTCTTGATGAATTTCCAATAAGGTCCATAAGGAGCAAATGAAAAATCTTGTGAACCATATGTTAGATAATCAACAGCTGAACTTTGAGGTCGGTTGGAAAAATAGCTTTCGTGCGTTTTAAGAAACTCTTTGGCTGATTCTGGTGTTGAAGCTACAACACAAGTAATAGAACCAAGGAAAAGATGGATTATAGGTCCATAACGTGTTGAGAGTTTGTGAAGTCCTTGATGAGGTATTGAACCAATAAGATGAAGGTGTCCAATTATTGGTAAGGAAAATGGACTTGGAGGTAAATTAGATTTTTTGTTGTATTTTCTTGTGAGTATGATTTTTACCAAAATTGTTGATATTAGCCATACGATGAAATATAAAATGTAACCTTGGTAATCAGCCATATTTTGTAATAAGTATGTGAAATGTGTTGGTTACGTTGTTGAATTGTATTGTAGTATATAAAAAGGAAAGGACTATAGCATATATTAGTATTGTTGAAATTGTTATATAGTTTGTGTTTGATAATTGTTGTGTTATGGAAAAGGACAATTATGTGTTGCTCTAGGCCGGCACAATGTGAGTTTTAATATAGACATTGGTGACCGAATCAAAACTCCTTAGAAAATAAGTTGTCTGTGTTTGTTAAAACAGGCTTGCTTGTCGGGTTCAACAAGTCCAGTTCAATATCTATTGACATGTTATGGACATCAGTGGCAAGTGGCGTGAGGACTTAATCGGTGATAAAATAGTAAAGGATATTCATTTTGGAATAAACAATTTTTATAAGTAGAACATTTATTTTGAAACGGAGGAAGTAATATTTGAAATTTTATAAGTTTTATTAGACATAGACATTCATATTTTCATTGTCACTATATGCTTAATATTTTTTCCTCCAAAGGTGCATTCTGTTCTGTTTTGTTGAAAACAAGTGGAAAAATAAAGGGGGAAAGCTTCGTAAAAGAGTAGTATTCAATGAGATATAAGGTTGTTTTGTCATAGACGAGTTAAGAAGTAGAGTTATTTGAAAATTGTATTTTTCTTGTCTCATAAGTTTATAACATAATTTTTACTATCTTTGATCATTTTTTGAAATATTAGTTCAATCATTCATTTTATCAACCATTTTAAATTCAATATCTTAATCTAATTTTCCTTGCACTTAAACCCCAAGTTGCATCACACGAAAGTTTAATATAATTATTAACACCATCTAATATATTTATATTGACAATAATAGTTTAAAGCTTGATACATCATTATTGAGAAGTCTCTTGTTCTCTTATGTTTTGGTAGAGCATCAAAAGACCATACACAAAAACCATAACAAGTATATACAGGATAATCTTAATATAGTACTTTAATAATAATACAATAATGTAATATTTTAATTTTTATTGTCCTAACAACAACATTATCATACGGAAAATGCACTAATCATGAATATTTTCAAAAGGATTAAAACAAGTAACAGGATAACAAACTAACGGTTTTGCCAATCCTACAGAAAATGATGTCCCTTCTTCCATATTAACCTTATCACCACCTTTAATTTTCAACTCAAAACATTGAACCAATGCACCAATTGTCACATGTATAACTGTCACAGCAAGTGATGACCCAGGACAACCCCTCCTACCAAACCCAAATGGAATATACCTAAAATTAAAATCATCACCACCGTCCATTTTATTCACATCATCATGATCATCTCCACCGTTGATTCCATCACCACTTACTAAGAATCTCTCAGGTATATACTCCTCAGCTTTGACCCATGATTGTGGGTCCCGCATAATGGCATAGACATTGACCAGTGTCCTAGTTTGTGCCTTTACATCATAGCCGTTGATTTTGCAATCTTCTGATGATTGTCTAAGAGCAAACGGTGCTGGTGGATGGAGTCTTAACACTTCTTTGACACAAGCTTGTAAGTAAGGTAATTTTGGAACGTCGGATTCTCTAATTAATCTAGTAGGTCCCACTACAGATTTAATCTCAGCCCTTAATTTATTTAATATTATTGGGTTGTTCGTTATCTCTGCCATTGCCCATTGCATTGCCACTGAAGATGTGTCTGTTCCAGCTAGTAAAATGTCCTTGCATTTGCAAATACAAGCAAATATTTAAACCAAAGTTAATTTTGCATAACAAGTTTATTTAAAATCACTTTTATCAAATGTTAACACACATATTTTTCATTAGACCAAAACAAAAATGTATTCCTAGCTGAACTCGGTCGGTAAAGACATTACACGTAATATACAGAGACTAAAATTTGAATCTTGATATATTAATTTATTCATTTTTAAGTAGTGAAATTGTAACCATTAGACTACTGAAAGGCAAAATAAATAAGATGATAAGGAAAAACAACTTACTAAGAAGAAGGCCTTGATATCATTCCTTGTTAACCTCACTTCAGGATTTGGATTTCTATAAACTTCTAATAGGATATCCATCATGTCTCCTTCACAATCCTCAGTGTTTATTCTCTCTTCGTGTTCCTTCAAGAAACCTTCCAAAATCTTGTCAAATTCACCAACAATTTTCCTAAGCTTTTTTCCATAACCAAACAAGTCCAACTTTCCCAAAGGCCCAAGCACTTCACCCATACTTAATTTAGCTCCTACATGCATAAACTCTCGAACCAAACATCCAATAACATCTTTGTCAAAGATAGTGGTTCCCATTGTCATACGACACAAAATATTATTACTCAAAGTAGTCAAATTCGAACACAAATCCGTTGACTTACTTTCATTAGAACACGCCATAAGAGATTTCAAGAAATTCTCTAACTCTTGTTCTCTAATATGCATGAAACGACCAAGTTGTGAGCTAGAGAGTAATTTAGTAACACACAATTTTTTCATGAATCTCCAATAAGGACCATATGGGGCAGTAATGAAATAAGAGCCTTTGTATAAAAAATCATTAGAGGAACCAAATTGTGGTCGGTAACAAAAATTAAGGTCATGTGTTTTCATGACTTCTTTGGCAACTTGTGCATTGGAGATAATTATAGAAGCTGAGGCACCTAAATTGAGCTGAATTAGTGGACCATATTGTTGAGAAAGTTTTTGGAATGATTTTGGTATGATTGAGCCTATAAGGTGAAGGTGACCTATGATGGGTAGTGATGGTGGACTTGGTGGTGGTCTAAATTTGGAGCTACCATTTGTGGATTTTTTGTTGTTGACAATCAAAGTGAAAATTAGCAAAGCTAGAAAGGAGAAGATGTAGAAGAAAATAGCAGTGGGATCAGAAGCCATAGATATAGATTAATTTAGGGACAGATGATTTGGTTCTTCACTTGGAATTGAAAGCTTACAAGATGTAAAATAGCAATTATATGATGTCTTACTTATATTGAATCAGCTGTTCTATTTTTAATTTAAAAATTTATAAACTGCTTAATCAAAACGTAACATAATGCACGAAAATCATTTTAACAAATAATAATTTAAGCGATTAAGATGACTTTCATCATAAGAAGAAAAAATATCATAGATTTCTGTCATTGTATCATGTAGTTAACCTCATTCAAAATATATCGGATATTAAATATAAATATCTCTCAGAGTTGAAATATAAACAATGATTTTTTACGTTTGAAATTTTAGTCTTAAGAGCTTTACATTAATGGTGTCAAAGAAAAAGAGCTTTACATTAAATCATGTGACAAAGTTCAAATCTCACACCACACAGTTGTAAAATACTTATTAGTATCACTATTCTTATTAATAATAATTTTTCTTCAATAATTTAAAAGAATAAAAAAAGACTACAAACAAGTATGTCTTGTAAAATATACATCTATAACTGTCCTACAAATTTTAAATATGACTAATTTAAATATTTTTTTTATGTGGATTTGATGAGAATATGGTTTTCCTTTTTGGTTTTTTACTCTAGAATCTGCTTGTCATGCTACTTAATACATTAGAGTATAGTATTATTGCACAATGACACCAAAAATGTGAAGCTAAATGTTAAAAGTTATATATGGACATGAAAGAATCCATCTAAAAGTTTAATTTATTATCTTCATAGGTTTAGTTTAGTGGTAAAAAGATAAATTTAAAATTTGAGAGATCCTTCTCTAATTTCTTTGGAAGAAGATAAATCTAAATACTTTTGTAAAGTATTCTTTAAACTATAAGGACTTTTTCTGCTTTGGACTGGAGCACCATCCCTTCACCTTAAATGTAAAAATCATAATTATTAAATAATTTTAAAAATTAAAATTATTAACCAAAATTTTTATTTAATATGCTTCCATTAGTTGAATATTAGATATGATCACTAACTAGTATTCCTCCAAAATAAATCACAGCACTGGTAGTAAGCAAGTGGGGTTGGGCCTTGTGTGGGCCTAAGGCGGCCCGATCTAGAAATAATTTCATTTTAAAACCCTCGCGTTCCACGCATCTAATAAAAAATAGTAAAACATTGAATTTGTAATTGACAACGCACTTACTATAAAAGAAAGACATACTAATACTCAAATTTGTAGCCATTTGAGGTTGCCATTTTGTATGTTTTCACTATTCAGCTCCAAAAATGGCAACCTCAATTGGGTGCATATATTACTATCTTTTGTTCCTTCTTTGGTTTCTCTCTAGTATCACTTTCTTTGTAGAAAGTCACGTTGTGATTCTACGTTGGAAGTTATTCATTTTAAGTAACATTCAGTACTATGGTACTATGAATAGAAGACCAATGTCTACATCACTTGCACAATGTTGGGATCAACTAATTAGCCCCATAATTATAATACCTCTTGGTTTTTATACAAATTTACCTACAACTCAGATGCTTGCATTTGCTAATCATTCTTAGATATTGGTAGGTTCTGGAAAATATTACGAAGGTTGTTTCTTCTTAAATTGATCTCAGTGGTGTTTATCATGTTATGTAGCATTTATAGATAATCTCTGTTTGGATCTCTGTATTTTTTTTTTCATTTCTATAACACTATGTAATTTAGTTTAGTTTTTTTTCGGTCAAGAATTTAGTTTTAGTTTTTATTCCTAGTTGAATGGCATAACAAATGTAACAATAATATATAGTGGGATGTGTAAATGTTAATAAATCTCGAGAATAAAGAAAAACACATTCTTAAAAATGATTTTTCTTTTATATTTTGAGACAAAAAAAATACATTTTTTATCTTATATTTCGGGACAGAAGGAGTATAAAAGAAAAAATATATTATTTTCTTTTTCATTTCATAAGTATCATATTTTGCTTGGTGTGTGTTGTATGGTGCAAAAATAAAGCTGTCAACCCTTTGTTTCCAGTGAATTGATCTTGGAAATTTAGAGTTGAGTCACGAGCTAGCTAAAATTTAACAAAAAATTGTTATATTTAAAATTTGAACACAAATTCTTCTAAAAATTTCATCTTTAGTTATGTGCACTTAATCATACCAAAATATTATGATTAATAACTTACAACTTGTTTTCTAAAAACTCTTTTTTACTAAAAAATAAATTAGATGTAGAGATAATTATAAAATGTTTTTTTTATTTAAAACATATGCTCATGTTACTTTTTTCTTTGTTTTGTTGTTGTCCTAAAATATAATGTTTGTTTTGCTATCGCACAACTGTAATCTTGAATGTATCCTAGTGGCGTTGAATTTTTTTAAATTTAATATTTTTACATTTATTTATATTTAGTTTATTTTTAAGGTCAATGTTATCATTAAGACTTACCAATTTATCTGTCTTCATTTTTTCTTATAACATTTTTGCAATAAATATAAGTGAATGTAGAATTTTTAAATATAGAAAATCCAAATTCCAATTTCTTTGTTGTACAATTCTAAATCCATGTGAAACTCCAACAACAATGCTATATAAAAATAAAAAATAGTGCTTTCCAAGTGTAATCGCAAAAACGTCCTAGATCCAGCGTGAGTAACGTGTTTGAAACCTTGAACAATGAGGCCATATTTTTTATTTAATTTTACTTAAAAAAATCATCCAAAACTATTTGTTCCAAAAAAGAAAATTCAAAATTAAGTTTTTGTAACAACTAATTTTTTTTATAATATAGTTAAATCAAATCAATTTTACACCTTCAAAATATTTTTTTTATAAATAAATCAAATCAAATCAAATTTTTCTTAGAGGTGGTATAAAATGGGTCATAAGGTCCAACAATTTCTTACTCAAAACATGGTCAAACAAATAAGCATGAAAAGAGAAAGAAAACACGCCCCTCTAAATCAGACATGGAATCTTCTACACTAGCTTCTCACCTTTTATAGCTCATGCTTGATGCTACATTCATATTGGAGAACAAACTCACGATCACAACAATGTCAGAAGACCTCAATACCCTGACCTGAATATATTTTGTTAAAGGCATTGCCTGAATCGTGATTGTTTTGAAAAAACCCCATCTCTTTCTTCTAAAAGTAATGACTACAAATAGAAGAAATTCTTCTTGAGAGAAAATTCTACCCTGCAAAGATGGTTCTTATTGTAGATTTGAATAAATGATTTAAGAAAGTCTTGATGTTGAAAAGAATTGATTTTAAAGGAATTTTGATTAAAATGCTTAATGACAGCTGTTTTAAAAATGAGTATAGGTGTCCAAAAAAAAAAATGAGTATAGAAAAATATATTCTCTCTTAGTCCTTACTATAAGAAAAAAATTACTGCATTTTAGATTCATTGAATTGAATAATGATGTATCAAATTGATCTACACACATATCATTCAATGAATTTAAAAAGTACTAGTAATTTTTTTGCAAAACTTCATAACTTCCTAAGACAACTTCTTTATTTGCAAAACTTTTGAATTATAAAGTATCATACACCATCTTTATTTTTTACTACAAAACTTCATATATTCATTTGCAAAACTTTTAATATTTTGAATAACTTCATAACTTCCTAACATAACTTCATATTTATTTGCAAAACTTTTGAATAATAAAGAACCATATATCATATCAAAGAAAGCATCATCAAGAATTCGAAAAACAGTAAATTCGAAAAAGAGTAAAGAAATCAGTATAGAAATTGGATGGAACATTCTTCTCATACATTGCAATTGTAA
This sequence comes from Trifolium dubium, assembly GCA_951804385.1. Taxonomy (NCBI): domain Eukaryota; kingdom Viridiplantae; phylum Streptophyta; class Magnoliopsida; order Fabales; family Fabaceae; genus Trifolium; species Trifolium dubium. The sequence goes on along the minus strand of OX638072.1, from coordinate 31,636,624 downwards.
GAAAGAGTACAAAACCAATCTAGCAATGTACTCTAACACAAAACAAAGGAAGAACTGAAATATGTACAACGGATTGAAACAGAACTTACACCTACAATGCATCATTAAAACCATCAAAGAATGATGTAATGAGAAAATTAACATGTATTTATCTATAATCTTCAAGCTGAAGATATCAATGAAGCAAACTGAGACAGTTATTATCAAATTCTCTGCTGAATCAATTGAAGTTGAATATATCATCAGACGATGATTTCACCTTTCGAATTCGCCTCGGCTCTGCTCTAAATCACTTGCTTCTAATGTCTGTCAGTCAAATGAAAACCCTTGCTTCAAGAATATTCTAATTCAAATTTCTTCTTCACCTCATAGACATCAATGTTTTAACTCTTTTTTCTCTTTCTGCTTTCTTAGCACTTGGTGTTCTTTTCAGTTTCATTAATTCTTGAGCAAGAGCCTTCTCAACTGTATCAATTGAATTCAAAAGCTTCTTCTGTGGAGTAAGAAATTCCGATTCTGCATCTTCTTCCGGAAGATTCGAAATGTCAATGAGAATTTTTGGAACTTTACTTCCATGAGGTGTTTTCAGTTTGATGCATGACTTTGGAGAATTCTTATAGGCACGTGAACCTGAAGCAGAAAACGACGATGGATCCGAAAAAACTGTCAACTGATTCCCAAAAAATGGTGTCCCAGTTTGCTGAATTTCCTCTTCCCCCAATCTACTTCTTCTTCTCTCAATTGCCTAAACACAAGATAAACACCAAAAAATTAATTCCAATTCAAAAATTCAAAAATTAATTACAATTTAATATTAATTCCAATTCAGCATCACATAAACAACAGAATATTGTAAAAGGAAAATTAAATCTAATTCTAAATAAAACAAAAGAACATTCGAAGATATACCGCGTTTTCAATTTCAAATTCTAGATCAAAATTAACAACAAAAATTAATTCCAATTCAAACATTAATTCCAATTTAAAATTAATTCCAATTCAGCATCACATAAACAACGGAATATTGCAAAAGCAAAATTAAATCTAATTCTAAATAAAACAAAAGAACATTCGAAGATATACGGCATTTTCAATTTCAATTTCAAATTCTAGATCAAATTCTCTTATACCGCGTTTTCAATTTCAAATTCTAGATCAAATTAACTTAAACCGCGTTTTCAATTTCAAAATTCTAGAACAAATTCACTTAAAAAATAGATCTAGTTCTAGATTAAAAGATAAACCGTTCTAAAGTGAAATTCATCTCAATTGCATAAACAGAAAAAACAAACAACAAACTCAAATCAAATTCCAAATTCAGCATCATCTCATAAACAAAACAGAGTAATCAACAGAATAGTGTAAACGAATATTAAAAAGTAAAATTAAATTAAGTCAAATCAAATTCATACTAAACAACAGAATACTGTAACAGAATAGTGTAACGGAATTAGTTAACCGTTTTGAATTTGTTAGAGAGAGAAAGTAAAGAAAGAAGAGAAAGAGAGAGAGAGATTTACTCGAGCAACGGCAGTGATATCACGAAGCGGAGTCCTAGGGTACCAAGAAGGAAGAACACTACGAGAAGAAGCAGCACCACCACGAGTTCTTCCACGACGAGCTACCACAGCCGGAGTGTTCTCATTACCGAGAGCGTGAACACCACGCGCACGAGTAACTCCGCGACCGAGTTGATTTCGTTGAGCAACGAATCGATCTGAACCAGCGGTAAACGGAAAAGGAAGTAGGTCGGAAACGGAATCTTGAAAAATGGAGAAAGGACGGCGGTTAGTGAAAAGTGCGTCGACGTCGAGAGGTGTGACGCGGCGGTCTCTTGCTTCCGGCATAGTTGGTTAGAAGCGAAGAGAGAGAAAGAAGAGAGAGAAAGATTTGAAAGAGGAAATTTCAGAGAGGGTTTGAAATGAATGAGATTAGTTTGTATTTGTAGTGTGGTTGGTTTGTTAGGGTTTTGGGTTCGAGAAGCATAAGATAGAATTTGAAGAGAAGCATATGGAAATTTTTATTATTATTTGAAATTATAAAATGGCGCTTTTATATTTATTTATGAGTTTAGTCTATTTCTCCGAATAAAATGGTGCTTTGTTTGAATTTTAATTATTATTATTTTTCAACTTTTCACACGTGTGTGAGTCATTCTTATCCGTGTCGTAATTTAAACGGTACTTTTGAAATTTCAAATTCTCCTCTGGGCGGGATTTTAGCATCGTTTAGATTTAGATTTTTTTTTTTTTTTGTTTATGATGATATACTTGGGCTTTTTGGGCATTGGGGAGTTTTTTTTTTGTGACCAAAGTATATTTATTTTTTGTTCTTATTATCTTTTTGCAAGTAAATTCATAAACAGATAAACTCACTTTTTATTATCATCTTTAAACAAACTATCACATCCAACAATAATCAATCTACTTTTAACATATCTGTCATTATTCAACTTGATTCAATCTATTGCTGTAAATCTTCATTTGCTGAATGTTGTGTCACTTCTAATATTGATATCATTTTTCATGCTTTGAAGCACATTCTTCACATTTTAGCAAATTGAAAAATATTCGCTATTGGTTGATCTAAGTTTTAAATTCATTTTAAAAAATTTATTTTTTCCGCCAATTCCACAACATCCAAAAAGTAATTGTGAACACATTTGTCTAGAGAGTGGAATAATAACTAGTCAAACTACGATATAAATTAGGAAAAAAACACTATTTAATTTTACTGAAAAATAACTGATTGTATTATGAAACTCGATGTCATAGTCAATTTAAGTTATTGTTTTCTAAAATGAGTAATTAGGAAATTGATACAATGTTTGATATCATTATTATTGTTTTTTGGTTACAAAAGAGGATTGGAGATAAAAAACAAAGACAAAATAAAAATAAACAAATTAAACAGGAATTTTTTTGACGGAATTTTTTTATTCGTTTATACTTATTTTTGACATAATTTTTTATTCGTTTATAAATATTTATTTTGATGTTTAATCACATTTTTTTTTCTTTTAGATTTATGTCAAAATCATTAAAGTTTTCTAATATAATGTGTATGTAAGTCAAACTCATTATGTTTATGTAATTTTAAATTATTTTTAATTTGATATCACATTAGTATTTTTATATTTTAGATTTATGTTTAGTCAAACTCGTTATAATGTATCATTGGACTACTTGACCAAACTAAACATTTGTAAAAATGATATATTCATTGATACAAACAAAACAATATCTTCTTTCTTCTTCTTTTTTGAAATATATTATTTTATTTTTTTTAATAAGCAAAAATAGAATATATTAATAATAACTGGGATTTCACTCCAGCACAAAGTGTGCTAGAGGAAAGAAATTGTAATACTATTAACTAAACAATATCTTATACTTTTTTGTTGAGATTAGGGTATCCACCTCTAAGTACAGTGATTATTCCCCTCGTTAGATCAGAGGCACCTCAAAGGATGAGATTAGGGTATCCACCTCTAAGTACAGTGATTGCTCCATAATGTGATAATCGAACCATCGACCATTGGTTAAGCGATAATGAACTTCAACCACATCTTATATTGGAGTAGGTAATATTTCCTAAAAAATAAATATTGGCGGAATATTTATTTTATATACTAATAAAAAATATGATCAAAATAAAACATATAAATAGTATACATCATCAAACAACGATACTTACGTCTAAAAAAAAAATCAAACAACGACACTTAAAAAGAACAAAATCTATTTAACTAACTTACCACCAAGCGAGGGATAATGTTTTTTATAAACAAGTCATCTAATTAATAAACAAAAACTTTTATAAATAATGTGAATTTTTTTATACTCAATAAATAAGTAAGTAAAATATTTGAAGTTCGAATTTAGACTTATTTATCTTTATATAAATTGTTATGTCTTTCTAACTTTTGGAGATAATATGAATGTTTATTTTACACCAAGAGTGTGTGTAAAAAAAATCATGTCAACTCATCAAAATGTACAATGATGTCATTAATTTATTTAGCAAAAAAACAAAACGTGAGTAATTTGCATCTAGTATTAGGGCTATTTCTACCATGCACAGACAATTAAGTTGTTCATGGTGTACAAGTTGATTAGACGATTATGATGAATATGAATTTTATAAAAGCTATGTTTAATGTGAATTTTACAAATTTCATTGTGCATAAGTTGCCGAAAACACTATAACGAATACAAATTTTATAAAATCTACCATTTGATCGGAAATTTATGCGATATAAATCATCTATGCCAAATTTGAAAGAAATAGAAAATGAGTTGGTATGTTATTCAGACTCATTAACATTAACGGTTTATAAATTTTTATTAAATATCGTTAATCTTGATGAAATTTAATTTTCAATTTTTTTATAAATTTTTTATATAAATAATCTGTATAATATAAACTTTTAATCTAATAATAAATTTTAAAAAATCTGTATTCATTGCGAAATAATGCGAAAGAAATATTGTGGATCATACACTACTTAAGTGGATTGTGTATAGTTGAACTTGAATATGTCTCACTACTACCCGTATTCATTTATTTATCTCAATTTACCTAAATAAACGAAAATCAGCTTATAAATTGATTATGTATATGTTTGGTTCTGCGGTGGATATAATTAATTTTGACAGAATTGATTTTGACAGAATTGAGTTTGACAGAATTGATTTATGTTTAGATACAATAATGCAAAATTGATTGTTGTCAATCTATGTTGTTTGGATAATTTTAAAGAGAATTGTTTTTGAGTGTATAATTACCAAAATGGACATAGTTAAATACATATATAAGATAAAATATTAAAATAAAAACATAAAATCAAAATTAGCATAATACTTAAATATGAAGTATTCAAATAAAAATTACAAATAACCAATACGATTAAAGCGAAATATTATAGTACTAAAATATTATAACAACACTACATAAAAATTCTGCATTTTGAAGTTTATCTGGTTCACAACATTGATAAAAAAAAAATCAGAGTTTACACTAAATGGGTATACTCCTACAAATTAGAGGGCAACTAAAGGAGTAATTGATGAAGAAAAATGAAAGGGGTATTGATGATAAAGATGCAGACCAGAATAATTGATGAGAAAAATTACTGAGGGCAGCGAAGTAAATAAAGAGGAGTTTGTACCAACCAAAATATTATAAATGAAGAATTGATTGTACTCACCGCAGAAGTCAGGAAATACAGCTTCAGTCAGAATTGATTCTACCCACCCTAGAATTGATTTTGAGTGAATAGCCAAACACAAATTTATTTCCATTTTCATGGTGGGACCCGTTCAAACGCACATTTGTAAGTTGGAGAAGTGAAACCAAACACTTTCTATTTCTAGTTGAGCCAAAAATAAAATTTGATTATTTTTAGTTGAAAAATACAAGTGTACCATTATATTTTCTCAAATAAACTCAATTTTGATGGAGTAGAGTGACCTACCAACAATTATTTGGTCGATAAGAGTTTTTGGTCTTTTTAAGTATGTGATTAGAAGTTTGATTTCATGCACACATAAAAAATTCAATTGAAAGAAGAGAATCTATCTTGTATGTTCTACATATTTCTCGACATATATTAGTCATGCTAATGGAGGTAAATTCGTACAATTACCGTGGTTAAAAAAAAAAAAAAAGAAGAAAAAGAGTGACCTTGATTCAAAACAAGAAAAAAAAAACATAAAAAAAAGTGACCTAACACAGACAGACCAAATGCTGCAGAGGCTTTAGAACCAAAGGGAAAAGTTCATTTCGCCATCGTATCTCGGTCACGCACTTCGAGCTTCGAGGTATAGTTCCAAACTTCAATGAATTCGTAACGATTGTTGATCAAATTGAGATGTGGGTATCTTTGATTTACCTCTAAGTAACACAAAAATATACTTTTTTTTTTGTTGTTGATGGCAATTCCGAGGTTGAATCATTATCTATTTAGAAAAGCTTTAACTTCCCATTTTTGTGTTAACCATTTGTCATGTATTGCTTTGAATATTTGTTCTGTTTCGGGTTCTTATTCAACCACTAGTTTTGAAGCTCAAAGCAAGGGTAAATCCAACACTGAGAATTTCAATGAAGGTTTTGGGAAAGTGGGTTATGGGTTTTCTGGTGAATTAAGTGTAAATGATAATGTAGAAGAAGAAGATGAAGATGATGAAGAAAAATGTAGTGATATTGATGAGAGTCTTGAGTTTATTAGTTCATTTCATGGTAATAATAATAAGAACAAACAGAGAGAAAATATAGCAAGATTTGAAATTGATGAGAGTGAATTTAGACACCCGTTGGTTAGGGAAGTTTGTAGGTTAATTACACTTAGGTCAGCTTGGAATCCTAAATTTGAAGTAAATTTGAGGCATTTATTACGGAGTCTTAAGCCTCGACTTGTTTGTGCTGTTTTGCGGTCTCAAGATGATGAAAGGATTGCTTTGAATTTTTTTTACTGGGCGGATCAGCAATGGCGTTATAGACATGACACTATTGTATACTATACAATGCTAGATATTCTTAGCAAGACTAAGTTGTGTCAAGGTGCAAGGAGGATTCTTCGGCTTATGAGGCGCCGAGGAATTGAATGTTCGCCTGAGGCTTTTGGTTATGTGATGGTGTCTTATAGCCGTGCCGGAAAGTTTAGAAATGCCTTGCGAGTTTTGACCTTGATGCAGAAAGCTGGAGTTGAACCTGATTTGTCTATATGTAACACTGCTATCTATGTTTTGGTGAAGGGCACTAAATTGGAAAAGGCGTTGAGATTCTTGGAACAAATGCAGGTGGTTGGAATTGAACCCGATATTATCACTTATAACTGCTTGATCAAAGGTTACTGTGATTTACATCGGATTGATGATGCATTGAAGCTTATTGCAGAAATGCCGTCTAAGGGATGTCCTCCAGATAAAGTTAGTTATTATACTGTGATGGCTTTCCTCTGCAAGGATAGAAAAGTTGAAGAAGTGAAGCACTTATTGGAGAATATGGTTCGAAATAGTAATTTAATGCCGGATCAGGTTACATATAATACACTAATCCATTCACTTTCTAAGCACGGTCACACAGATGATGCTCTTGCTTTCCTAAGAGAAGCAGAAGACAAGGGCTTCCACATTGATAAGGTTGGGTATAGTGCAGTAGTTGACTCGTTCTGTAAAAAGAAGAGGATAGATGAGGCAAAGAGTTTAGTGATTGATATGTACGCGAAAGGCTGTAATCCTGATGTGGTGACATATACTGCTATTATTGATGGATTTTGTCGTGTAGGGAAAATAGATGAAGCGAAAAAGATGCTGCAGCAGATGTACAAACATGGGTGCAAACCAAATACTGTAACATATACAGCATTGTTAAATGGCCTCTGTCACAATGGAAAATCATCAGAGGCTAGGGAGATGATAAATGTAAGTGAAGAGCATTGGTGGACCCCAAATGCCATCACTTATAGCGCTGTGATGCATGGACTCCGTAGGGAGGGAAAATTGTCCGAAGCGAGTGATTTGACAAGGGAAATGATTGAAAAGGGCTTTCTCCCAAATCCAACTGAAATTAACCTGCTAATACAATCACTCTGTCGAAATCAGAATGTAGTAGAAGCTAAAAAGTACTTAGAAGAATGTCTGCATAAGGGCTGTGCTGTAAATGTTGTAAACTTTACTACTGTAATTTATGGTTTCTGTCAGATTGGTGACTTGGATGCAGCTCTATCAGTGCTAGATGACATGTATTTAAGCAATAAACATCCCGATGCCATCACATATACAACATTGTTTGACGCATTGGGGAAGAAAGGTAGGTTAGATGAGGCTGCTGAGTTAATAGTGAAGATGCTCGGCAAGGGTCTGGACCCTACTCCCGTAACTTACAGGGCAGTCATCCACCGTTTTTGTCAATGGCAAAGAGCAGACGATATGATGAAATTATTGGAAAAAATGCTTGCCAGGAAGCCATTTAAAACAGTATACAATCAAGTTATTGAGAAGCTTTGTGATATCGGAAACCTTGAAGAGGCGGAGAAACTACTTGGGAAGGTTTTAAGAACAGCATCAAAACATGATGCTAAAACATGCCATGTTCTGATGGAAAGCTATTTGACTAAAGGGATTGCTATATCAGCATATAAAGTGGCTTGTCAAATGTTTAGACGAAATTTGATGCCTGATTTAAAGTTGTGCGAGAAAGTGAGCAAGAAACTGGTGTTAGATGGTATGTCGGCGGAAGCTGATAATCTTATGTTAAGATTTGTTGAGCGTGGAATACAATAAAATGAGATGCATCTGTGAAGTTGGATGTTATTGTAAAGCTTGAATGTTATATCAATGGCTTTATTTTCAATTCCATTCATCATTATCCTTTGTTGGTATTTCATCTTGTTGTGTTCAATGTGCTGAGACATTTTTCTCTCCTTATTTTAAGAACAACTATTATATTCAGAAAACAATTTTTCTGAAACTGATATTCAGAAACAATTTGTTTAAGTGAGAAAATGTGAGAATACAAACTCGAGGTATAAATCATAATTTCATCCGTTGCTAGAACCAATAGTGAAGTGACTCAAATTTGATTTTGCATGTTTTGGTCTTGATAAACAATGAATTAAGTTTAGAAATAACATCTGTTTTTAAATCCCAATCTTTGCACTGCCTTTCCATTGACAATTTTTTTAAATCTCATGCGAATGGTTAACTTTCAGTTTTCCCAAGATTTCTTCTGATTCGAAGTTTGGATGTTTTAAGAAATTCGATAATGTCAGTGACACTTCACACCATTTCTTTGTTCATAAAATGTCCTCATTGAAGGAAGTACCATTTTAAATTTTGATACCTTTAAAGCCATGTTCTGTTTCAGTTATAATCATAATTATATGGGTTTACAATGAACCTATGTCGTTAACAGCATCCAAAGAGTGGTCTAAAAGAATCCAGAAAGAGTGGAAGATTTTGAAGAACAATTTACCAGGTGAGTTTGTTCACTATTCCTTTTATAAAAGTCAATATCATATAGCTTGCACAATTCAAAGAGAAGTAACAAATATACCTCATCCAAATTCTATGATGTTGGGGAAAATAACATAACACAATGTAAAAACTAAATGAATACATTAGAACTTTTGTATATAAAATTACAAATTAACCGTTTGATTTTATTGTTTGCGTGATTGAAACCCTGGTTAAACTAATTGAAGAACCTCAATGTTGATTGTTGAGGCTAAGAGCTAGAAGCTGGCTTTCTGTGTTACTGTTACATTAGTATTTTATATCAGCTCATTGTCTGCTCAAAAGAAACTTAAGCAATTTGATTCATTTCTGATTTTTGCATCTGCATTTAGCTCTTTTGGCACTCATAATCTGCATAGAGTAATTACAAATATATATTAGTGAAGGCACGAACTAGTCACGACTAATTGCATGGCAATGAATAAGGGAATCTAATTATCTAAACTAACTTCTCCTTTAAGTACCTTTAATTGTTTTTCAAGATCATTAATGTACTCTACAGCCAATTCCAACATGTCTGATGTGCAGGTTTGCTGGCAATAATTAAACAAATGTTTAACTTTTCTAAACACAACGCAATTATCTCAAAAGGAAAATAAAAGTTTGTAATGATGAGTCCTACCTTGTCGATGTTTGGAACAAGCTCTTGCAACTTTCTCATTCGTTCACTTATCCGAGTTCTTCTTACCCTTTCAGCGACACTTCTAGGATGTGTTGCAAAGCCTCTCTTTGCTCTGATACTACTTGGAACAGAATCTGGAAACTGAAGCAAATGTTCCACAACAAACATCTCTGATGATTTTCTTGGCAAACTCGAGTGATGTGATAGTGTATCAACTTGATTTCCTACCTCTATATTCTGAGTATAAAAGTAAAATTGTGAATCAGCAAAAATAGAGACCAAATGTGCATTTAAGCCTACTAAAAAATGAACATGTAGTATATACCTGATCATTAGAATCATAAACAAATTTATGACCATAGTATTGAGCATCATCGTTGCCATCTCCTTGTCTTCCATCATCACGGTGAGTTGTCCCAATGCCGTCGCTCCCTGTTTTCGAGTTGTGCGATAACCTTCCCAAAGAAGAGTGACTTTTTGGTGAGAAGCCAATTTGATTCTTTAATATATTCATAGATAGAGTAAGTTCACCAGCACTGTCATTCACCCCATCATAGTTTTCAACACCTTTCATAGTGTCATACCCTGCAATATACATTTATATACATAAATTGTCTATATATAAAACTATATAAATACAGAGAATGAGTTCACATATGCTTGCTTAGCATTTGTAGAATTAAGTCCTACTCACTCATTATTTAAACCAGCAAATTCTAAACAACCATAAATTTGACAGAAATGGCTCCATATATTTAATATATAGCTCATTAGGTTTGAATGGGAACACTGAACATGCATGTCATTGCAAATTTTCAATTGAATACTTGTCTAGCTCCTCCTACTTGTAATTTTCTAAATGTGAATGTTTCTCTTGCAAGAAATCAAGACTCTAAGATCATAGTTTGCTATATTGTAGAGACTAGTATTGTATCTTTCCCTAGATCTAAGTATCTTAGCGCCTATTACTATGCGCATGTTTAGATTGACACTGAGTTTAACATAATTACGATGAATCAATAAAAGTTATACTTTAAAATTTCAATAAAATAAGTATGGACATACTAGTATATGACTAAAATTTGTGTATTTCTTGAGCATAAATTATAAACTATTTGAAATGCTATTTTAAAAAAATGTAGGGACAACCAAGAGAAACATTGAAAAATGGCCTAAAAAGTTGTCTAGAAGAAACAAAAAGTCAAAAAACAGTACAAAAAACAAGTACTAGAATACCATTTCGAAAGGAGATGAAGTTGTTGGAGAAATGACCAGCAGTAGAACTAGTTTGCCTTAAAAGATGGGAATTAAAATCTTTATATTGATCCATTCTATAACTCTGCTGTGAATTCTTCATGTGTCTTGGAGATAATGAAGATTCAGTGTTGTCAAATTTACTATGATTAGAAGGATTATGATCCATGAATTCTCTAAAGCTACTTGATGAAGTTTCACCAAATCTCAAAACTTCATTAGAAGTAGTACTAACTCCACAACCTTCACCACCTTGTTTGAAATTTGTGGTTATATGATCTGAACCAGTCGCGGAGCGAAAACGAAGCAACCTTGAATTAGGTTGGTTTTGTTGAAGATGTTGTTGATAACGCGAATTCAAATCCATAAATATTCTCTGACTCCGTAAGATACTCTAATATTACATAAAAGATACGCTAATATATTCTAACTGTCGCCGTGAACTTCAAAAATAGAAATGAATGAGAGTAATGATTATTCAGCTATGTTTATCATGAGGGAGAGGAAGTAAGGAAGCAAGAGCAAGGAAAATAGATAGAGAGAGGAGTTGTGGAAGTGGAAGGTATAACCGTAGAAGAAGGACAAAGATGGAAATATTTTATTGTTTTGTTGTGACGTAAACCGGCGTCGCATGACCCAATACAATTTGTTTCTTATATTGGATTAGTTTTACTATGATTCCTAACAAGGAAACTATATTATTTAATTGTCAATTTGCCAACATGCACCTTTATTTTTTGAACTACCAACTAACCAAGTTGTATAAACATGACTTTTCTTATTAATATAAAATTAATTTATTTTATAGTCATATAGTACTACGAAATTAATTAAGCAAACAAATATGATCACTGTCGTAGTTTTGATATTAATTAGCACTATTTATCCAGTCTCATCACCACTTGATCGATCTTCCCTCTATTAGTACTAGTTCTTTTTGCTACTTTAATTAGCATTACTTGATAAGCCAAATAGCCAATAATGGGTATGGTATGATTATTAGTATTTATATCATCGTCCTTTTTCTTATTCTTATTGTGGAGTAGTAATATATAGAGATTAAAGTATACTATGCATTATGCATCAATGAAAATTGGATTTTATTGAAATGTGTTAGACTCTCACATTATGATAAACTAATGCTTGGATTTTTACTAAAAGAGATATTTATGTTTAGTGTAGCGTAGGACTCAATCTAATAACCTTCAAAAGATGAAACAAACAAAAATATTGAAAAAATAAATAAGGAGAAAGAACATGCATTAGTTATTAGATTAACTTCACTAAGTAAAATCTTATTTGATGCATTGTTAGACTCTAAGACGATCTGTTTGATAATGTCAGATGTTGAGGTTGTTTATAGTAAACATGAGACCACATAAACATGCAGGACATTTTTGTGTGACTTAAAACACACAAAATTTACTAGACAACAAGTGGTATTTTGAAGCAAAAAGTCTATCTTTTGGAATGCAAGTTGCATTAAATATTTTGTTAGTAATACTTCATCCACTAAATTTTTAATTATTATTTCTTAAAAAAAACAGGGTGAGTATTTCATTTCCTGCAAGACTTAAAGTCATTATACAACTTGCATGTATTATATTTATTGAAGTTGTCACATTTTTTTGAAACTTTCTAAAGTTGTTGTGTAGAGTACTATAATATGATTAATTGAAGTTGCTATTGCTTTGACCTGAAATCTAAAGTACTACAAAAATAGTACTTCATTAACATATTGAAATGTACAGTTTTTTTGTTATATCAAAGGTTTTTATTTAAAAAAATGTCCTTTATAAAAAAATAACACTTTTTTAGATTTATTTGGACTCGAAATATCCATCTTTCATTGAGATATGAACAGTTATTGGAATATAAATGATAATTTGATGGCAAATTTTCTGCATCATTTTAAAAATCTTCACATATAAAGCCGATTTTTTTTTTATGTGCACTATTGTTCTTGCACCTACGATTAATTATGTGCAAAGATACGATTTATTTGAATTTTGATGGGAAGATAGATCAAATGATACATGCGAAAAATTGGAACTAATGATGTTCTTTTTGCTTGAGAATACAACTTGCTTGGAGGCAAGACATCCACCAACTTCAAGTAGAAAGTGACTAAAAAATACTACTCCTCTGACCTTAAATATAAGTAAATTTCACTTTTTTATATACATTGAATAACTAATGTATCTGATCCATAATGTAGGTTAGATAAATTAATTATTCAATGTATCGAAAAAAGTGAAAGTTGCTCATATTTAAGGCCGGAGAGAGTACTCCAGTTGACATGATCACGAGGAAGTTAAAATTAATGACAACTACTTTGGTGCATAGTATACAAGAACTTTTAAAGTTGAACTCACATGTGCAATTCAATCATACCTGAAAAAAGAGAAATAGAGTTGTAGATTTGCCAGCTAACTTTAATTTTTCTCTAAATTCTTTTAAATTTTAACACTTATGTTAGAGATTCATCCTAAAAAGATATCTAGTCTCTTCTTTGAAGATATTTTCAAAACTTACATACTTAAGAATTTATATATCTATGTGGTATTTTTGTTTGTTTGTTGGATGTTAACTCTCTTTTTTACCAAAAAAGAAAAGATATTTAATTCTACAATTCCGCAATGAAATAAAATTTAACTTCTATAGTTTAGTTCAATTGGTTGGATATATTATACGAAAATATAGAGATTGTAGTTTAAATTCGGTATATCCACTTATTCATCTGTAAGAAGTGAATGTCTAGTTACTGAACTACCTGACCAAAAAACAAAAAAAACAAAATGGTAATTTATAATTCAGATGAGATAAAAATATTTAACATGCAGACGAAATGATAAACTATTGAACTCGTATACATAAAATGGAAAGATCAAGATTCGAAAATCGGTCGTGGACGTCCGACCCCATAATATCGGCACTTTCCTACCTTTGAGTTAAGATTTGTGGACATTTTTTTCTTCTTCTTTAACACTAATCATTTGATTTTTTTTAGTTATCCAACAGCTTGGTTCACCAACTCTCACCATGTCCAAAGTTCAACAACTCAGTCAATGATCGTCAACTTCATCTCTTCCAAATTTCACCTTCACCAATCAACGCTAATCTCTTCTCACTTAATCATCAATCAAAATGCCTTTCGATTTGTTCTTTTGGCTTCTCATTTGTTTCCCTTTCAATATTGCTTTTTTAGCCTCAGCTTTCTACCAGGTTTTCATTTTCACTACCCAACTTCTTTTTTTCTTATATTTCATTCTAATTATATATAAAGATAACATTTTTTGCATACCCATGTTTAGTTTCAATCTAAAAATCATTTTTTTTTGTTTTTTTTTTTTTTAAGGTTTTGATGTTATCTGATTTAGAATCTGATTTTGTAAACCCATATGATGCTTCATCAAGAATCAATTACTTTGTGGTTCCTGAGTTTATTGGTCAAGGGTTATTGTGTGTTCTATTCCTCTTCACTGGTCACTGGTTCATGTTTCTTTTGATGCTTCCTCTTGCTTGTTATCATGTTAGACTGTAAGTACAATTTTCAACACAAACTCAACAATGTGTTACTGTTTATGTTGCTCAAATTATATCGATTGATTGCATTATATAATGTTTGTTTCGGCATTGCTTCAACCCGCCTTATATGTTTGTTTCGGAGTATTTGCTAATGGGAAGTTTCATTTTGGGGGAGAGGGGAGTAAATGAGATTTGTGACTTTAGTGATTTAGTCTAGTTTGGATTAGATTCTAAAGTTGTCGGTTAAAATAAGTCGAAAAAGTAGTTATAACTTAGGCACATAGGTGTTTATGGAGAAGTTATAGGACTGCAAATATTGAGATGTAGAATCTAATTTATGTTAACCGGTTAGATGAAATTCTATAAACTTTGTTTGGCTATACTAGGGTTTATCTGTCAATTATTTGGGGTTATTAATTTGTGCTTTTGATTTGTTATATACTTATATCCTGCATATTGGTTGTGCTAACAAAAGGACTTATGATGCATGTGACATAGTGAAAAACCATACCTAGTTTATTAATTGAATATTTCTGATTTGTGTTGTGTATCTGTACTTTACTGCGGATATATTGAAAGCAAATTATAACGATGAGAAAAAGAGTTAGTTAAATGGACTACAGAGAAAATATTTGGTTTAGTACTTGCTTATATGGATTAAAGTTATGAAATTATATGTTCTATAGTCGGCTCATTATTTTTCCATTTCAACGATTCAGGTATGTTAAGCGACTGCATCTCCTTGATGTTACTGAAGTGTTTAGGGTACTCAATGCTGAGAAGAAATTTCGGATAGCCAAACTTGCTTTTTACCTAACAATGATTATTATAAATATCTTCAGGTTTGTCATACACTTATCTACTGTAGTTTAGGTTTGCATTATGACTGCTTAACTTTATGTCTATTTCTTCTTCTAATGTAGGCAAAGCATTAGGATTCATGCTGCAGGAAGCATATTATTTTATAATTCTAAGTTTGAGTAATTAGATTTA
Organism: Trifolium dubium; assembly: GCA_951804385.1. NCBI lineage: Eukaryota > Viridiplantae > Streptophyta > Magnoliopsida > Fabales > Fabaceae > Trifolium > Trifolium dubium. The sequence goes on along the minus strand of OX638072.1, from coordinate 31,621,210 downwards.
GGCCACCATTCTAGGTTACTAATTACACATAATTACTTTTGTGTGAAAGATTACTGATATGCATGGTAGTTAGAATGACATTTTTAATCGTAAAAACAAACAATTTTGCATTCCCTCAGTCATTAAAATGTAAGAGTCCACACATAATCACATTTTTAACCGAAAAAACGAACGATTTCTTTGTGCTTTTTTACTAGCTTAAGTTGTTTTGTTGGGACTTATGAAATTGAGTCTAAGTTTGTACAAGTTAGTTTATTGACTTATGCTTAAAACTTAAGTTTAATTAAATATTTGAAGTATGATTTAAAGGATTTCTTTCTCCTGTATCTTATGAGGGGTGTTACAATGACACGTTTTACGATTTTACTTCCCCCTTTTTTATTCCGCGTAAAATCTCAATTTTAACTACCTTGCTGACAGTGTAAATTGATGCATTTTATTTGGTGTGTAACTGTATATATTATTTAATAGTATTTTATAACTTAATCACGACAACTTGTAATAATTTACTGTATAAGTTATGGCTAAACTGCATTTTAGGATTTGTTTTTGACAGAACTGCATAATAGGATTAGGTACTAGATTTGTAGTTGCTAATATCTTGTAATCTATTGAGAAAATTCTATCCATGATTAAAACAATGTTGCCTGGTAATTGGTTGTGGATCTTATGATATTGCTGTTTGAAGTAATGAAATTGAGTTCGTAAAGATTCAGCACATCCTCTACCTTTACCGTATTTTATGTATATATCTTGATATCTGCTTCATAGTGATTGGGGAAGTGACTGACCTAGACCTCTTTGATTGTTTAACTATAGTTGGGTTTATGTTTAATTTATACTTAGAGTAATTTACAATATTTTGGACTATATCTTAGGATTGGTTTCCATTCATCTTTATATTTCATTAATTGTTTCTGTTTTTTTAAAAAAGAACAGTATTGAAAAGAACCGAACTGTGACGAGTGACGACTAGTTCACAAACTGAACTTGTGAACTATCCGTCACAGTTCGGTTTGACAATCCATATCACTTTTATTATTATTTTTAACAGTCATAATGTTCGGTTCAGTGTTTGGGTTATCTTACAGTCCTAATATCACTTAATAAAGTATTTTGGTACAAATTGGTTCACAAAAATTCATGTTGGTTCGAAAAGGTGCAATTCAATTCTTTGTAAAGATAGTTCCGGTTCAGCTCGGAAACATAGAACTGGTGCACTGAACCTTTTATACCAGTTCAGGACGAACCATTAATAGTACAATTCAGTTTTACCAAACTATTATATGATTCAGTGCGGTTTGGTTTTCCTTTTTGAACCGAATCATGAACCTAGTAATGTGTACCGACCATTAATGGAAAAACCCTCTAATAATACAGTACAGGGCCAAATAGTGCATACTAATTTTGCCATTATTAAGAGTTTGAAATGGGATTTGTTGTGATCTATTATGCTTCTTATGCCAAACTCCCTACACAAAACAATCGACACTTGTCATCATGAGGTAGTGTTGCTGACTTGCAGTTGATTCTTGATGGGGATGAACATGAACTAGATTTCTGGGGGAATTGCATGAACAGGTTTTAAGTGTACCAAACCACCAATGCTATGAGAAAGAGTCAAAGAGAGTACAAATTTGATTAGTATTAAGAATTTCTTCCCTTTTATCTTATGGTACTATACAAAAATAAAATAAAACCCACCAGGAGAATAAATTGGACCTTTTACTTTTGTTATATGTAAAATATTCTACTATCACTGATTTAAGTAACATTTTTCATAATTTGCTATTTATCATCCTCTCAAGGGCCTTAAGATCAATTTCTCAACCAACTTTCCATTTGCAGGCTTGTATTAATCGTCGTCTTCTATTTAGATATGGATGATGAATGACACAGAGAACCTTTGAATACCCATGTGCAGAATGACAACCTATGTGTAAGTTATTCAATTTTCCCCCCCTGCTCTATTTTGTAGGAATCTGTGATTTTATCGGTAGAAGCAGCAAATCACAGCTCACACAGGCAAAGATCTGTCATTAATTTGAATGAATATGTTGTTTGACAAGTATTTTTCGTTGAAATAGTTTGTCAATTGTCAAAGGAAATTTGAATTGAGATATTGTATGGATGTGAAAATCCAGCTTGCAGAGGTAGTATGAACTAAAGTGGATCATGTTTCTTAAAAAGATGTTATAATTTGTCGTAAAGAAGAACCATCTTGTGTACGTTTTTCGCATCAGCTGTTTTTATTGTTAAATGCTTTCACTTCCATTCAAGGTGCTTGTTTTCTTTTTTCAGTGTAAAGAACTAATCTTTCATTTCTAGCGCGACCATAAAAGCTTATCAGTTCCAAGTTAAATGGTTTGAGCTCTGCATTATGTTTTGGTTAAAAGGAGAGTTCTGGAATTTTAAGTGTCGCCGAAACAGGGATTAATCTTCATGATCATGCAGTTCCTGAAGAAACTTGTTGGCACTTGAGCTACTACATGTTTATTTGGATTTTATTTTTAATTTTTAATCCGCAATGTTAATTTGGACTTAAGTGATTAAACAATGTACTAATTCTACCTGTTTTTGGACCTTTGATAAACTTGCTACAGGTTGGAGTTGCTATTTGCACCCCCCCTTTTAATATATCCTTCCAAGTTCAATCCATGTATATTTAGTTTTCTTCCCAAAACACCTCTATTTTTTATTTTATTTTTACTTTCGTCCTCTGGTTGCTAGGGCGAAGAGACCTTAGTAGTTCAGAGTTCGAGGCAAATTCATGACATTAAGTGGTATCAGTTCTCTCCCAAACGCATTTGTGGGGATTGAACCTTGATTCTCCTTACCAAATCCAGCGCCAATCACCGGATCAATTAACGTTTGGCAAAACACCTCTATTTTTACTCTATGTATATAAGTAACTTTATCCACAATATGCAATTAAACAAATTAATTAATAATAATTAATGTTGATTCCTGTTTTAGTGCCGGTAAATTCTTTCCACTACTTGATAAATAATTAACGGGTTTGGGTTGTGTGAGGAAATGGGCTTTTAAAGCCCAAATCATTCTTCATTTTTAACCTAGCTATGTATAGTTATGAATATGAAGAGCACCTGTATACTTTGTTTGTTGTCATGGCAACAAGGTACGTATGATTGATTTTTCATCTATTCGCTGCTTAAATTCAAATACCTTATGCTTATGAATTATCATTTGATTCTGAAATCAAGAACAGTTAATTAATTATAATGTTTAGGAAGATAGAAATCATCCTTCATCTTTAATTTGCAACTTATTTCGTCCGCCGTCTCATCATGCTACCAAGGTATGAATGATTTCCCTCTGTAAGGCTTGCATAATGATTTGATTCTGAAATCAATAACAGTTAATTAATTGTGTTTAGGATGATCGAAATCAACAGCAACATGCTGTCGTCGAATGTCCATGATCTTCCATACATTGTTTTGGGCAGTCGAGGATATCTCATCGACGAATCACCCTTCAACAAGGGAATTATTAGTGTCTTACCCGATAACATTCTCTACCATATTCTTTCTTTTCTCCCTACCAAAGATGCTGTCAAAACTTCAATCTTAGCAACAAAATGGAGGTACCTGTGGACCTATTTATCAGTATTTAATTTTCACATGTTTTCAAAACTCGAAACTCTACATCATCGAGGTCACAAAATTTTATCTAGGTTACCCCGTAAGATTAATATCACTTCTTCATTGACTCAACTATCCTTAACACTTGCCAAAACTACTCTCTCTATACCTACCAATATTCCATTCCCTAATCTCAAGACTTTAACTCTTTCATATGCTACATTTCCAAATAACAATTCACTTCAACAATTTTTATCTAGGTGCCCTCTCCTACAAGACTTGACTTTGAATTATTGTTATTTGTTCTACGTAAACAAGATCACTATTGCTATTTCCACATTGAGGAATTTGACAATCCATATTGACTCTTGTTGCTTAAATTCTCATGATTTTTCCAATTATTTAGTCGAGATTGACGCTGTTAATCTTTTATCTTTAACTTGCACAAGTAGTCCTGCTATACAATTTCAAATTGTTAACCCTCCGACCTCCATACTCGATGCATCTATTGCTTTTGCCATGAACAATTCACAATATGTTAGTCAACAACATGTTTCTCCTTGTTCGCTTCCGCTATTGAGTGGACTTGCCAATGTTAAATCTCTCACGCTATCAAAACAATTTTTTCGGGTATGTATTTCTTACCTGACCTTTTTGCTCATTCATTTTTGTAATTATTGTGTATAGAATATTCACGGAAAGTGCTGCATGTAGTTGTTAATTTTCTAATTTTGTTTCATTTTCTAGTTTCCTCTCTACGAGTCTGATCATCTTCATCTCCTTCCCGAGTTTCACAACTTGACACATCTTTGTCTAAATTCGAATATTGCCTTTGTCAAAAGAAAATTAATATTGGAATTCCTCCTAAAGTGTCCTAAACTGGAAGTTCTCGTTATACCTCTGGTAAGCTTTATATCCTACTTAATCTGCCTTATTTCAATTTTAAAACAACTGTAGTATATTATTTCCATCCATTAACTTGTTAATTCATTCTTATTTAGGGCTTGACAAATTTCGGGCATGACTATGAAAATGCATTAAATGAAGTGCCTCCTTGTTTCAAATCTTCTCTCAAGATCCTTCACATTTCAAATTTTGATGAATGTAGAATCAAATTTGCTAAGTTTCTTTTAGAAAATGCAAGGCTTTTAGAGGAGATCCGGATAACTTATTCGAGACGTTTACTACCTCAGTTGAACAAAGTGGCGGATGTCAAGAACCAACTTGTAGGCATGGGAAGTTGCGCCATTAAGTTTCAATAAATCCTTGTTGTTTTTTCTTTTCTTTTTTGGGAATAAAAACTAAATTTAGTGGAGATTGCACTTCATGAACTCAGTCCATACTTTATATTATTGGAAAAACTCTCTTTTGTTTTTGTGAATAAAGGTTGTATAGTTTTGTTGAGATATGATTATGGTGTGATTTAATATGTCATTGTTGAAATTTGATTATGGTGTGATTTAATCAGTTATTTAAATTTCACTGTCAATTTTCATGTATAGTTTTGTTGAGATATGATTATGCTATTTTCTTGGAAGCTTTTTCCAAAATACTAATAAATTTCACTGTCAATTTTATTTATTTAACTAATCTTTTAATTTGGTAAGATTTTCTTTTTACGAGTTAAGAGAATAGCATACATAAAAACTTTAAGCATATCAACTAAGTTGGCACGTCATAAGACTTCGTCGTATATAACTTATTCTCATAATAGCATAGTATTAAAAAAATGGTTTTCATTCATACCAAAAAAAAAAAAAAATGGTTTTCATTTAAAAACGGTTTTTCAAGTACAAAGATATAAATAGTTTTCATGGAAAGATATATTTGGGACCCCAAAGTAAAAGAGAGGAAAGGGATGAGTGATCCATGAAAATGACTGGAGGCAGATAAGCATCTTGCCAGCCATACCCAACATCATGCTGGCAGCTTCAAAACAGTATCCCTTTCTTTCTGCTACTTTTTCCATTTATCTGTTCAATTTTCACTCATTATTAAAGTAAAGATATAACATTTTGACATCAAAATTTTAATGACAAATAATGTTTCATTTAATTTTTATGTGTATATTTTAAATAAATATAGAAGGTAGAAAATCAACAGTAGTTTCATAATTTTAACTCAGTTGATATTTGATAGAATATTGTATGTAATATGCAGTGATCAGAGTTTAAATCCCGATATATTCACATACGATGTCATGTCAAATACTACATTGTTTATATTTCGATGTTCAAATAACACAACATCAATTCAAAGACACTGTTGAAAGACACTATAAATTGATGATTGGGTCCATTTGAAAGGAACCATGAATAACCATTTTCACTATTTCCACCCCCTTTTACCCCTATGTCCTAGTTGATCCTTTTGTGATGGGAAATTTTTAACTAGTGGATGTGTCATGTGTTGACCCTACACTAAACAAATGGTCCATGATATGACGTTAAACAAAATGTTGGGTTATTGTCATGTCCTGCCTGTTTTTTTTTTGTGGGTCCAATGCCTTTAAGGTCTATTTTGGGCTGCTGCAATCTGCTAGTAGTCATATTCATGCTGGATTAGCCATTTATTATTCTTATGGCTTATTGTAAATTCACTCCACAGTGTAGCCCATCATTGAAGCTTCCATTTGGATGTTTTAAAATAAAAAAACAGTGTCTAGAGTTGAGATTCCCGAGTTCAGTGTTCGTAAGGCTCTGTTTGGATAACTTAGTAGTAACGGAATGGAGCAGAATGGAATAGAGTGGAACGAAATGGAACGGAACAGAATGGAATAGATATTCCGCTCCACTGTTTGGATATTTTATGACGGAACAGAGCAAATTTCTCACTCCATTGTTTGGAAAGTGGACGGAACGGAATGAGTTATAATTTATTTATTCCAATTGTACCCTTTATTTATAAAAGGTTACTATGTTAATTTTTTCTACTTAATCCAACTAACATATCAATAATTTTTTAATTTAATATTTACACTTAATTAAAAACACTACTTTTTTCTGTACAATAAAAACACTATTTATTTATTTCTCACTTATTTCCATAATTGATTCAATATGTATATAAATAACTATCAGGAAAATGCTCAATGGTAGGAAGCACCCTTCCCACAAAAAAACACGAACATGGAAAACACCCTTCCATTCCATCTCATACACCCCAAATTGGGTGGAATGAAAAATGGAATAAATGAGTGGTATTGGATGGAATGAGTTGCATCACACTCCATTCCATTCCATTCATTTTTTGCAAAACCAAACAATGGAATCTAGCTCCATTTCACTCCATTCCATCTCATTCCACCATTTTCCATCAATCCAAACATAGCCTAAATTTCAAGTGCTCCAAGAAGAAGGGGAAAAACATACCGTGGCTGTACAGTTTATGACCAAGATAAATATGATGAATTTTTGTCTGTGTTATAATTCATGTTTGGATTAACTCTCAATTTGAATGAATCATGTGGTGTCATTGTGATTTTGAAAATTTACATTAGAAATTTTAACAAAATCATGACGTCACTGTAATTTCGTTAAACTCACTTAGTCATATAATCTGTGCATTACGGGTCTTTTCGATTGAAATTAGATTAAACAAAATTAACACAGAAAATTGATCAAAAATTTACTGATTAAAATCAAATAGTTGAAACTCACTTACCATCATTATTTGATTTCGCGCAATCTATTTCCTACTTAAACCTATTATTTCTTATTTGTCTTAATCAAATCTCTATTTGATATAAAAAATAAAATAATTTGAAAATGACAGAATGTCCATTTACAATACAACTTGAAATCATAACCGTTTAATTTTTAAGGTATAATCCTTAATACAATTGTAGGGCATGTTAACTACATGCAATTCAGCTCTGTTAGCACTGAAAATATTTTATAACTGAGTAAAAAAAAAAATAGTTTATATATTTTACCAACCAATGAAGTTATGGAAATGTCATTTAAAGAGAAAAGGGAGGGACAAAAACAAAACACTCTTTAGGAAGGAACAAATTCCCAACTATTTTTCTTAAAAAAGGAAGGATAAATAGATGTACATGTTCCATTTGGTTTGGTATGAGATGGGTAATGCCTATTGAAGTACTATCTAGTTTATCAAAACATTCTTTACATCATGAGAGAACAAATGAATAAAACATAAAATCAACTTGCATATATAAGATAAGCAATTATTGTATTCAAATTGTCACCATATGCCAAATGAAATACCAAAACAAAATTTAGAAAATGGATTTACTGTGGAAGAAATTGAAGTGTTTTAATTTTATTTAACTAAAGACAATATATCCAAACTTATCATGATACATATTGGGCATTGTGAATAGACTAGTGAGCTTACTAGTAAAAAGTGGAAAATGAGAACACCCTTAATATCATTGCGTCGCTCTTCACACTTAAATCTATAAAAATAAATACATGTACCCTCTCATTGTCATTTCACTCACTGACAAAATTTTGGGTCTATATTCAGAAATTATAACTCAACTAACAGAAAATATATAAATTGTTATAAATTGGATATTGGATATTCATGACCGAAGTTTGATACATGTGAATTTTAGTGATATTGTCTATGCACCAAATTTTTTTTTACTACACAATAAAAACAATTAGGAGTCTTTATATTTTGTAAAGATTAAAAGTACACATAAGTTTTATTTTTTAAACAAATGTTTTATATTTAATAGTCAACCATAATATAATCGTCGCAAAATATAATATTAGTGAAAGTTTTAAACAGCCGCAAATAAAACCGCTACAAAATATAATTTTAACTAAAGTTTTAAACTGCCGCAAAACTGAATAAAAAATAATCTAATGCTATATAGGGGAATCTCAAAAAAAAAAGATTTTACAATGAGATATTACAAAATTGACTAACTTACCTTTACGAGTACAGTAACAATAGAGATGGATGAGTAAGATATTTAAGGCAATTAAAATCTAATGGGCTTATCCGGGCCCTAGCTTCGCCCTACCATAAAACAGGCCCAATTTGACTTGTCAGTACCTGTTTGGTTACTACCTAACCAAACCAGCTCATGTGTTTGATAGTTTACCAAACCTCGTTTACATTTCAATTCATGCACCCATCTAGGAATAATTTGAAGTTGCATAATATCAATTTTTTAAAGTTGCACTGTTGGAGTGAAAAGTGAATGGAATATTTTAAGATGATATATCTTTAGTGGAACATACAAAATATCATCGAGATGGTTCACTAATAAAGATGTTCTTAGTACAAACATATAACAATGAAATATTTTCTTAACATGTGTAGAAAACTGAAAAATTTTAATCTATTTAAGTTATAAAATATTGAGATTAGATTTTTTTTCTTTAAAATTATGATTCATGTGCAGTTGCATAAACAAATTTCTCCAAATAACTTATAAATGTTTATGTGCATAAATCACATTGCTACTAATTGATACTCTCTTAATAAAATTAGTCATGTTGTTCAAACTTTTAAGGCTTTGGACACATACTATAATCGATCAAACCCCTTGGGCCTTGTTATATATGAATGGTATTGAGCTACGTATACCTTATAGCGTCTAGAGCCACACAAATTTCAACATTCATTGGTTCATTATTGCTAATAGCTTAAACCAGCTGGTTACAGAGACATGGTGTTAGTATATACTACTATCAGATGAGTTGAGAAACGAAGTTAAAATTAATAAATCAGCTGATCAGACCCTCAAACTTAATTACTCATACCTCTTTATGCATTGACTCAATCTTCTTTTTTGACATTAATGGCGAAACCTATAGTATGAACTATATATACTGGCTTTACTCCTTATGAAGTACTGTACACTAGTACTGGTACAATTCCTACAGCCTGCAAGATAAGAGACTGAAAAAGATGTTTAACATATAGTATTTGAAAATTAGTTAGATACAGTATTTGACTATTCTTACAAAAGCATGAGCGGTTTCGCTGACTTGTCTTATAACAAACTCTATATGAGAGTTTATAAAATAAGTGTTAACAATATCACAATTGCTAATATACAGCTAAATTCTGTAATATTTGTTCTCAACTATAAAAGAAATTAACTACCTGTCTAGAATTTAATTCAAAATGAGCCTTATACAACGAGAGATCTTTCACCCAAGATTTAAAGTTGAAAAAAGACCCACAACTTCGCCAATATCCACATCACAAAGAGGAGTGTACCATTCAATATTTTCAAGAACAAATTATCCGTAATCATCCCTAATATATATTTCAATGCCAAGTTTATTCAAACTTGACAAAAAAGATGTATTAATATTGCATTTTTTGTCATCCCTAAATATTACGTACCAATCTAGATATATAACTAATAGTATTTAGTTTGCTTCCCGTTTTGCCTTATGATCATATCAAAATAAAAACTTAAGGCATATCTCATAATTAAACTTAACTGATAACTAACTGCATGGATGCTTATCTTTATCTTTATCTTTATATATAATAAGCCATAACTTTTTCAAGTCTCTCTCCTCACCAGAACTCTCCTCTCATGCATTCTCTCTTGTGGTGCATTTGACAATTAATACTATTACTTTTATTTTGACATTGATTACACTGATATCATTTAAAAAAAAAATCTGTGAATTATTTATTATTCCTATTATTTATACTCATGACATTGATATAATAATCATGACAAAAAAAAAAGAATCAAGAATAATAAATAATCATAAAAACATACCAAAAATAAAATGAATACCAATTCTATGAATTTCACATAGGTTTTTTTTTTCCACATATTTCACATAAAAATTCTAAATAAATCTGTAATATTTTTTTTCTTATAGGCTTATAGTTATAACTGTACAACTGTACGTGTTTATTATTTCATAAAGATATGATTCATTTACTTATATAGCACCACTTATTTTTCTATATAAACAATTTGGGAGTGAACATTACATGCATCACACAATTTCTTACGTTTTCTATTTTACTTCTTTTCTATATAATTGTTATTTGTTTTTTGTTATTTGTCATACCATATAATATAATATATAATTTCTCATTTTGATCTCTGATTGATTTTTTTCCTTCATAATATATACATATAGGTTAAACATGTCCGCCAATACATATTCTATACAAAAACTAGCTTCGTGAAAGGTACGTGCCATGAATTTGGTTTTGTATGATTGTTTTTTTTAATTGAATAAGTGTGTAACTTTGTATATGATTAAATTCTCTTCTAGGTTAGATTGAGTTATAAATCGTGCATTATTCATGTGACTCATTTGAATATTTTGATCCATGTAGATGTTTGGTGAATTACAGAAACTCATTCATATATACTAGCCCAAGACACAAAAATATGTACAAGTGAATATCTTAATATATATTCATATATAAAAAAAGGAATCAAACTCAAAAAAGTAAATATGACAGTTTTGTTACTTCGATATTCTTTATTAAATTTAATTATTTATATATTTTCATATATTTGCAGAAGTCATGGGATGCTTATTGGTTAATTAAGACAAACATGGTTGCGGTAGAAGATGATAGCTTAGTAATACATTTTTTTTTAAATTCAATTTGTACGATCTAATTGTAATAGTTTCCTCAAAAAAATTGTAATAGTTCTACAATTATTTTTTGGTAAATTATAGTTCTACATTTGTTTATGAGAGACTTTTAACTTATATATTAGGTTAAAAATTATGTCTAATAAAATATTTTTGTATTTATTATACGCAAAAAAAAAAATGGTATTGGCAAAAATATTCTACATTCTTAGTAAAAGAAATCAACATTTGTTTGAGAGATTTTTTTTTTTTGGTACATTGTTTGAGAGATTTCTAATTATGTGTAAAATAATATTTTTGTATTTATACGTAAAAAAAATAGTGTTGGTTGAAATTATATAGTAGATGTAACCAAAAAAAAATATAACAGGAAAGATATTATTTGTATACCTGTGACATTTTTTTAAGTGTCTAATTCCCTCAATTGTTTAGCATTTATTACAATAATAATAAAGAATCAAGAATAATCTTCACAAAATAAAAATAATCAAGTGTACTGACCAAGTTAAAAAATAACTAATTTGAGATATTGATAGAGTCAAAATTCTAAACTAATTTGAGATATTAATAGAATCAAAAAGCTATTTGAAATTAGGTCATAATAGTGATTTTTAGTAGTTAGCTTAGGAAAAAATTGATATTTTTTTGTTCAAAACTGAGGTTTTTGTTTAAAATTTAAATTTTGCGTAGACTTTAATATTATTATGGACCAAGATTGAGTGCAATAACTGATTAGTGATTGCATTGCATTCAGTCAAATTAAGATCGTTCATAGCACGATCGGATAGCCAAATTTAAAACTCAATTTTATATATAAAAAATAAACTAAAATTTAAACTTAAAATTATGATCGGACGATCTATATTTACCGACTACAGCATAGTATAGTATACATGCATATCATATCTATTTCTTAATATTTTCAAATATTTATAAAAAAATTTACATAATTCCCGTGCTTGGCACGAGTGTAAAAACTAATATTATATATTTTCACACTAAGATATGTGAAAGTCTAAAAATTAGATTACTCAAATGCGAACCAATATCAATGATACCACAACGAAGTAAATTATCCTTAATTGATAATTTATTTCAAAAGGTTCATCAAATAAAAAGAGACATCTTTCTCCGACCCTTATTACTTCAAAGAAGATCAAAGAGCTATCCACCTCCTCTTGAGAGAGCATATGATACACACATTTGGCAGAATATTCATCACCATCATCAATCCAATTTATCAAAAACAATTTCTTTATCATTCAACAAGTATAACTCAATCGATAACTCCTATAAAAGATATAACTCTATTTTTATAAATTTTCATGTTTAAACCATAATTAATGGTCGCAACTCACAAGTCTTGTAGAATATTTCAAGTAGTAAAAGCCGAAAGACATATACATTGAGTAAAAAATTTTTGATGATGTAATTTATCTTTTCGATGTAATAAAAAAAAATTGTCGCAAATGAGAGTGGGCCAAGACTTAGGTGGTGGTCCCGATTTTGTTTTTACTGTGTGAGAAGGAAACTGTATGGAACCGTACTCGTATAACCCAACACAGTAGTAGAGTAACCGTAGACGTAGTAACGTTGCTTTCGCACTACTTCAAATGCCTCTCTGAAGCTTTCTCATCTCATCTCATTCATATACAACAACAACAACAACAATCACACAAACACAATTTCACCGCCATTAACGAAGAAGAAACTCTTTCTCTCCCATTGGATCATCAATTTCATTTTCTTTGCTCAATGGAACAACAACCTAGTGTCAACACACTCGATTCCGTTCAATTTAACGAAGAAATTCAAGGAATTATGGTTCCGGCGCCGGCACCGGAAAACGCAAGCTCATTCACTGCACTTCTGGAGCTTCCTCCGACACAGGCTGTAGAGCTTCTTCACTTACCAGACTGCGACGGAACTGACTCCCAGAGTCTCTCTTGCTGCCACGTCAGCGTCAATCAGAAACCCTATCTTCCAAACGGTAATTTAACCTTTCCGACTAACACTGCCTTGATTGAACGCGCCGCGAAATTCTCAGTATTCGCCGGAGAGAATACGTCGGGAGAGACGCGGCTGTTTCCGGCGAATTTAGAAAGTGTGAAGAACGAGCCACAAGAGACTGATTCGAATCCTTGTTCGACGCAAGAGTGCGTTTCGGATCCAGCTGTTGAGAAGAATAAGAATCAGAGAAACGTGAAGAGAAAGAAGCGGGAGAAGAAGGTAACTAAATTTCGAGAAATTAGGGTTTATGTTTTCAAAACAGGAAATACTAATAATCAATGATTTTGTGAAATTAAGGCTAAACCGTCGTCGTCGAAGAAGAGCAAGAGCGGCGGCGCCGATGAAGCCTCCGGTGACGGTGGAAAGCTTCCCTATGTCCATGTTCGTGTTCGACGAGGTCAAGCCACAGATAGCCATAGCTTGGCAGAGCGAGTAATCTCCTGATTAATCATAAATTAATTAGTTTAATTTTGTTTTATTAAAATTAATTAATAATTAATTGATTTTGTGTTGTAGGCTAGGAGAGAGAAGATTAATGCTCGCATGAAGCTTTTACAAGAACTGGTCCCAGGCTGCGACAAGGTCAGTTTTTCTCTTCCGTACTTAATTAGAACTAATATCCTTCCTTGTAGTAATCATAAAAATTAATCCTTAATTAGAACTAGAATAATTAAGTAATTGTGCTTTATACTGCCTTAATCTATCATTTTCTGTCTAATCTGTTCCCTTAAAGCGTGAATAAATATCTTAAGTAGGGTTTAACAAGTTTTGACCCTAGCAAGTTGCTTTCACGTCAAGTAGACTACTAGTGTAGTGGGTGCCAAACTTGGCATCTGTGTAATTTCACCTTCTCTTTGGTTTCACTTTATGGGGATTTTGTTCTGGTTACAAATCTTTTTCGAGGGTTAGTTTTGTCCAAATTTTCAACCTTTTTGCTCTTCTCTGACATTGACCTTCTCTACACGGGTTTTTTTTGCTCAAAATTAGTAGTTACTTCGTCCCATTTTAAGTGTTGCAGTTGACCAAATCATACACTTTAAGAAAAGTGTGTAAAAGAGAGATAATATACCCTCTATTTTTATTGGTAGTAGACATTGAAATATTAAAAAGTAGATTTTTTAGTGTACTTTTTCTCTTATCTAATGATTGTTTTAAGAGATAAAATAATAAAAACTAATGTTATAAATAGTATATGACACTTATTTTGAAACGGAATGAGTACAAAAATTTAAAACAATACTAATACGAGTATTTTTTTATTTAAATGCACAACTTTTTTAGTTAAAGTTCTATATTTATTTCTTTAACAAGTGCTAATAGCATTACCATTTAAATTTATGCTTCGGCTTTTTTATTCATTTTATTTAATTTTTGAAGTACTATACTCCATCTTTTCTTTGACACAATTAGTTACTGTACTTAACACACAATCTACAAAACTGTTCATGATTGGATAATTCAGAAGTAGTACTAATGTTAAGATATTAAACCTCGTATAGGGTGTAACATTTGACTTGACCAAATCATTGACATTTTATATGAATCACATCACAAGGAAATTGCTTTCACCAAGTGTTCACGAGGCGTAAGTCCCACGAAGTGCTACTTCGAAGCATTTCACATGTGTTGAGGAGTACTTAAATTTTGACCATCCATTTGTGTTGCACAGTTAGGATAATCATATTTTTAATCAACACAGTACGTCAATGCGTGATCTAGTATCTTGGATCCTTTCCCTCGCTGCAACATGTGTTATTCTCTCACACAAGAACAACAAAATATGGCATTTTTTACCAGCCTAGTATTTATGTTAGATATTTATTCAAAGTAAACGTGGAAACACCATTTCAGTCTTCCTGAGGCGGAATTTTCAGCTTCCATCAGAAGTGCATTGAACCACAATAAAATCTAAAACAAATATGTTACATCGAAAGGGATCTAAAATTAAAAACTACTCCAATTTGTTAAATTGGTTCAGTGTCATCATAGCTTGGTAAAATAAACCCAATAATGGTAGCTTGGTCTGTCCCCATATCATTTTCCTCCAATGTTAGTTTTAGACGTTCTGGATTTTGCGTTGATGTCTATTGCTAGTCTTAAATGTTATTTGCAACTTTCTTTAACTAGTTTTTATTTTCATAGATTTTTTAGTTAGAATTTGGCTTTAACAATAAATAATACAGACTTGTCTCATAAATGAGCCCTTGTTTTTGCTTGATGTTGAAGCCTTAATTACACTGTCAATATGATTTTGTAGTGCTTTTGGTGGATTATGTTATGTTTTCTCAAAATTAGCTAATATCTGTCGAATTATTGCTGACGCCTAACATGATATGATTTACTACAGATATCTGGAACGGCATTGGTTCTGGATGAAATCATCAACCATGTGCAAACTCTACAACGTCAAGTGGAGGTAGGACTCTTCACACGGCAAACACTTTACGGTCTACCTATTATCCTCACCTCATATTGGGTTGTATAGTGTATATGCTCAAAAGCAATAATACTCTTGTAATATTTTGTCAAACTAACCATGTTTAGAAATGAATAGTGAGTCTAATATTTTGTCAAAAAATAAAGAAATGAATAGTGAGTCTAATCTGAAAAATATCTCGCGATTTACAAGATTGTGGGCATGTAGCATTGGAAGAAAAAACTGTTATCTTTGAGTTAACTTTCATCAAAATGGTTTTATTCTCATTGATTTACGCACTAATTGCAGATCTTATCAATGAAACTGGCAGCAGTTAACCCAAGAATTGATTTCAACTTAGACAGGTTATTGGCCTCTGATGTAAGTATTATTAGTTAATCTAACTCAATTTTGTCTTTTGTTGAAAAAACCATAATTCCTGATCTGAGGAATGATCTGAATGAGGGAAAATATATGACCTCTGCTTGCTTACAAAGCACTTCCTGTTCTTCCTTAATTTGTTCCATGAACACTTTATATGTAGTGTACTTTACTTGTGTTGTGTTTGCTTATGCCTATTTGTCCAACAACTGAAATGGTACGTGAGAGTTGCTGGCCTTGTTTATGGAATTGAAAATGAGTGTTTGAATGTATTTGGAGTTGGGGTTGTGTGATTTTGAGTTTTTGATGAATTACAGTGATTTATATTACAAGTTTGGCCTTGTCAATTAACGTTGAGACTTGAGAACCAGAAATAAAATCTCCTTGGTAATTTACAGGGGTCATCTTTAATGGACAGTAATCTACCTAGCATGGTCACGCCTCTCGTGTGGCCAGAAATCCCACTCAACAATAACGGGTCGCATTATCAACAACAGTGGCAATTCGACGCATTCCATCAACCACTTTGGCGAAGGGAAGAAGACAACCATCATTTCATGACTCCAGAAAACTCACTTTTGAGTTATGACTCAGCGAATTCAGGTAGATCATCAGTATCATTTTTTGATATGATTCCTACCGCCATTGGTCTTCATAAGTAGATAGTGATTCAAACTATTTTGTCCTTGAAGGAATAATTTGATAATGAAAATCCGGATCTTTGAAGGATCCTCGAAATTAATACATGGTGCATTCCGATCACTTTATTAATACATTTTGAAATATAAAAATACAGAAGCTTATTTAACATTTTTATTACCTGACAGAAAACTTTTGAACCTACTTAAGTTCGATTAAAATTGTGTTACAGCATCTCTGCACTCAAATCAATTGAAGATGGAGCTCTGAAAGCTTACAGACAGAAGTTATCGTGCCAGTAGCTATTAGCCTAGAGTGTATATATCAAATATATTATTCGCAGTTAGCAATGATTTGAGTGGTATTCAACATTCAGCAGGTTTTCTATGTCTTCTATTTGCAAGAGTCAGTTGGAAACCTGGATTTTCTTCGGCCAGAAAGGAAGAAGAATTTGGTATGCTTTTCTTATATAGTATTTCATCATTATGTATACTAACTATAGGAGTCATTCAATCTATAAGGTGATTGAATCAAGATTGTAAAATCATAGAACAGAATGTGACTGAACTGTCGTGAGAGTGAGTTGCTTGTTTATTGAATGTTACTTAGATGATTGACTCGTTATTAAGGTTTGCCTAAGCAAACTACTTTTTGAATGGAATGCAGTGTTTCTTTCTTTACTTTCCTCGTTGCCATCACAAAGTATAGAGTTGTTTATTGAATAATTGTTTATCCAAGCATTGTTCTGCAGTCAGCAGATCCATGTTGCTGTCTTCTACTGGATCCCTCGATATCCATCTCAGATTTTCATTGCTTATTTTTTAAAACTAAATTGACCTTTAGGTGTAAAACAGAGGGAGTTAGTGAAACACTGAAAGTGCAATGGAAATTGGAATTCCAGTTAGAAATACACATGCCATGAAGAGTACTTGCGAGTTGCGACAATGAACTTAGAAAAGACATTCAAAACTCCAAGGTTCTGTATGAATACAGTTAGAAATAAGTATTAATGTATATCCTGAAGTATCATGAGCTATTCTTATACCTATAAGAAACTGAAATGTCAGAACTTGCATCTCAAAATTTTATCACACTCGAGAATTTGGCTCTACTATATTGAAACGGCCATCTTCCAAATATTGCAATAATCTTATCTACATATATACTATATTCTAAGCCATTGAGCAACAGGAGAATAATTGATTGTACTAAAGCATGTTAACTACAGCAGATGAATGAAAGTAAATCATTTTGTTAACTACAGCAGATGAATGGAAATTATCATATTATTGTTGGCTGAATTTGACGGTACAGTTGACTTCTAAATAGAGCCGAAAGTGATAACAAGAACAGAGTGTTGCAGAAAGTTCAAAGGATAAAAAAACCAACAACTGTACTAGTTTTGGTATCATTTCAATAATAATCTTGACTAATGGTTAAATCCAAAATCTAGAAGTAGTAAAAATCTTGTGAATAAGAGATAGGGCAGGGAAAAAAATGGGTAAGTCAGTTCATGATGAGAAGGGAGGTGTGAGTGAAAGAATCACAAACTGCACCCAACTCAACCAATAAGATATGAGCAAACACCAACACACAGAAATTCTAGTAGATGGATGGGATTAAAGAATATTGATTGATCTTGCATTTTTTTTTCTACCATTGATCAATTGTGAAAACTATTAATTTGGTTGTTAGGATCAAAATTTTGATTTGTTACTTTTTCATTGGCTTAAAAAAAATGATGTGTGTGGGAAGAGATTGTCTTAGACTTTCTATTTTTAGTGTGCTTTTAGACAACAAAAAAAAAGAAGGAGGAAGTGTAAAAATGTGAATAAATTTTGGAAGAAAAAGATAAAATTAAAAGTAAAATATGTGAATAAATCTTTATAGGTTGTGTGTGAGAATAAATCAGAGATTCACAAAAGAGTGAGAGCAAAAAAACAAAAACAAAAAGTTGAAGAAAGAAGAAATCTAGGCTGAGTCTTTTTTTTTTGGTTTAAATCTCAACATTTTATACCCCTTTATTCTTGAACCCAAATATCAGGAAGATAACTTTAGATAATACTCCCTCCGTTTTAAAATGAGTGTCGTTTTTTATGTTTTCACACATATTAAGAAATACAATCATTATGTTAAAAGTAATAGTAGTACATTTACTAAATTAAGCTTATTTTTTCTTTGTTTTCTTAAAAATAGTGTATAAAGTACTCCCTCCGTCCCAAAATATAAGAGAAAAAAACACAATTTTTTTGTCCTAAAATGTAAGAGAAAAGTTCAAACATTTATCTTTTCAAAAAAAGTTTACTCTCTCTTACTTTTTCTATAACCAACAACCAATAAAAATTGTTTTTACATTTTTCCATACAACTTTTTTAAAAAAACATACTCCCAATCATTATATTTTACTTTTTCTTAGTAAGTGTGATTTTTGTTTTTTCTCTTACATTTCGGGACGGAGGGAGTAGTAATTAGAGGATATAATTAGAAAATATTGCATTGAGAATTGAAAAGTGACACTCATTTTAAAACAAATTTTTTGAACTAAAACGACACTAATTGAGCATTAATTTGTTTACTAAAACATAAATTTTCAAATGTACATGAAAATATAAAACCTAAGTGAAAAAAATCGTTCAATAACATTATTTTTTAGTGTGAGCATTTCAGAGAAAGAGTAACCACCATTTTGTTTTACTCTTGGCCCCAAAAAAAAAACAACAAAGTGACAAACAATTACACATACACGAAACAAACCCTTCTTGTCAGAGTTCAGCCGCACCCATCATTACCGGCGTCTCAACTCCGCCGCACGCAACCATACCGGAGCCTTTACTCGCCGTCAGCCTCACCGCAACCCAGCATATCAGCCTCCGTTCACAGAGGTATATTAGTTACCTCTATTCTAACTCTCTTTTGTCCTCTCATTCAATTTTACTTTTCTGTTCTATGCTTCTATGGTTGTTTACATCTTTTGAAATTTTCTTATTTTCATTTTATCTGAGTTTTTCTATCTAAAAGGGAATTAGATTGTGATTTTTTAGAGATGGGTTTGTGGTTTGTTTTAGATAATAGTATAGTACAGGGACTAGTAGTGTAATATTTGGTAAATTATTGTAGGGAATTTTAGAGAATTTTCTTATTTTCCTTTGATCTGAGTTTTACTAATTAATTAACTTATTGTAGGACTAAAGATAAAGTATTGTGAACTGTAAAGTTTTCATTGTAAATTATTAAGATTAAGATAAGAAAAAAGCATTCTAGGTTAATTTACTTGATGGTTGCATATGTTATAGTGAATATACTGAATTTTGCTCATTTTAGTACTAACTTTTTACTACTAATTGCAAACAAATGACATTGACTTTTTTCCCAAGAATTTTTGTCTATCTTCTGTTGTTACCTGTTTGACCGAGTTTTACTAAATCAACATGGACTACGAATTAAACATCGCTTTACTTTATTTTATGAAGGTCAAATGGCACCAAGATGGAAAGGAAAAGATGCAAAATCGAAAAAGGATGCGGAGGCTGAGGCACTTAAAGAACCCATGTCAAAGATTGTATCACAACTTCAGTCCTCTTTAGTTCAATCAGATGCTTGTGGAATTCTCTCTGATAACTGTGTACACTTAGCAGTGAAAGCAGAACAACTTGCCCTTCTTGATAAAGCATGCTTTGGTCAACCTGTGAGAACCATTGAAAAGGATATGTATTGGTTTCAATTAACCCTGGAGGAAGCATTTTACCTATGTTATTTCTTGAAATGCCTCAAAATTAATGGTGGTGTTGATGCTCATGCTAGTCCCTTAAATGATGAAGAGTTGTGGTGTTACTTCAAGTCCAAGAAAGAAGCTTTCCCTTGTTTCTATAAGGCTTATTCTCACCTTCGAATGAAAAATTGGGTGGTGAGGTCAGGGGCTCAGTATGGTGTAGACTTCATTGTCTATCGCCATCATCCGGTTCGGGTGCATTCCGAGTATGGTGTACTTGTTCTATCACATGACAATGATGATGATCTAAATGGAAGATTAAGAGTATGGTCTGATGTTCATTGCACAACTCGGCTTCTAGGAAGTGTTGCAAAAACCTTATTAGTTTTGTACATTAATAAAAATGGTCGTAGTGACGAGTCTCCGTTATGTTTGACAGACTATACCATTGAAGAACGTACAATCTCCAGATGGAGTCCAGAACAATGCCGTGAAAGATCCATATAGACATTTAATTACTTTTTCTTTTTGTTTTAGGATCTCTAAACACAACAGAAAATATTCAACTCACCCATAACTAAATTTGAAGGTTAGTCTTTGATATTGTACCTAGTGTTCTTTTATTATTGTTTGCTTTCAGTTTTAAACATCTGTTGAGTGGTTGGTGGTTTGTGGAATCACTTCTTCATTGTTTGTGGCTTTGATACATCATAAGTTCTTCACAATGAAGCCTAACCAAATATGTGGTTTGTGTTAGGTTGTGATATTAATAGCTAATCTGCTCAGAATATCTGTAGAATAGGTGGCTCTATAGTACATAGTTAATTTACAATTAGTATGTAACTAATCAGTTGCTAAAATGCTAAATAATTCATAGTTAATCCATTGGAATTTATGGCCAATCAATAACTAACCCTTATGCATATCAATTTTAAGTTTTTAGAATCACTTTTGGCTTGGCTCCCTCTATCAATTTTTCAGAATTGATTCATTCAAAATTAATTTTAAAGAACCAAATTTCAACGATTAAATTCACACAACATAGTCGAGCGTTGCTGTTTACCTAGATTCTCCCTTTTGTTGTTGTTGTTATTGTAGTAAAAAATCCAATAATATTTTTAACATAAAAGAAAATCCAGTCACTTATTGTGCTGAACTGAACATGAGGAAAGTTAGATGTGAAGAGATATAAGGAGCAAAGGATTATTCCTTCTTTTTCCTGTATTTTGTTTTTAAATCCTCTAAATTTTTTTTTCAAATATTTGTTCTTTAAATATTTTCAATCAACATTTTTTATCTTTATTTTTAAATCAATTAATATATATCTTTTAAAATTTGAATAATTTTGTCTAGTGAATTTAGTTCAAAATCGGTATGACATATTGCACACGTATGTGCAGAATCGGAGTTCAAACTATGGTACATCTATTTATTCATCTTTAAAGATGAAATTTTAGTCACTAAACTACTCGATCAAAAAATTTAATAACTTTTCCGATCATATTTAAGATAGACATTATAAAATATCTCTTACAATTTTTTAAAAATATTTTAGATAATAAAGTTTGAAGCTATATCCACAGCAATAGTTAGTCAAAAATAACTAGTCAACAATAGCAGCGTTTTTAATTGAGAAATTGCACTTAAAAGAAGATAAGAGGGAAACGAAGTACTACATGCTTTAAGCTGAAAACTGTAATACTGTAATCACTAATCAGCAAAGCCACTAAAGAATCCAGAAATGGAAAAACCGCCGCCACTCTTCATCTTCCAAATCATCTTTTTCCTTCTAACCCAATCACTCCTTGCCACGTTATCACACTCTTCAAACCCAACCGCCGTTACATTCTCTGTCACCGAATTCGGAGCAACCGGCGACGGCGTCCACTACGACACCTTATCAATCCAGTCCGCCATCGACTCCTGTCCCTACTCCCTCCCCTGCCGCGTTACCTTCCCGGCACCCGGTAAGTACCTAACAGCAACCATATTCCTTAGATCCGGCGTGGTGCTGAACGTGGAGACCGGCGCCACCATCCTCGGCGGCACGAAACTTGAAGATTATCCGAAGGAATCGTCGAGGTGGTACGTTGTGTTGGCGGAGAATGCGACGGATGTTGCGATTGAAGGCGGCGGTGTGGTGGATGGACAGGCGGAGAAATTTGTAGTGAGATATAATGAGAGGAAGAATGTTATGGTGAGCTGGAATGAAACTGGGAGTTGTTTGGGTGATGAATGTAGACCAAGACTTATTGGTTTTGTTGGATGCAAAAATGTTAGAATCTTCAATATCACTCTCAATCAACCTGCTTATTGGTGGTAAGTTTTTTCATTTCCTCTGTTTCATTTCATTACTTGAGAGGTTAGGGTCCATATTGATTATTTGCCCGGGACCTTTAAATTGTCGGCTACGGCTCTGCAATTACCATAATATAGCACTTGATCAAAAAATTAATATATAGTAGTAGCAGTGGATAGCTTAACTGGTAGAAAATGCCGAAATTACTAGGTCGGACATCGAGATCTTTGTTTGTGTAAGTAGTAGCAGCATCGGTAGTAGTAGTAGTATACCATATGCTATTGAGAAACTTCTCAATATTTGTTTTTTATTTTAAAATGGAGTTTATAGGTAAATAATTATTGAGTTAATAACTTACATTGCATAAATTATAGAATTTGAAAAAGAAAAAAAAAATGAACATATAAACACATCATAAATTATATTTAGTATGTTATTTAAAACTCTTGGACGGGAATTTATATGATGAGATAAGTCTAAATAAGTTTTAGGATTAAATGTGTTTTCATATGTTAAGATAAATATGTTTTTAGTCTTTGCAAGGATGTAGCATTGTAGCCGCTTTTTAGTTGCTGCGACTTACAAATTTCATGTTTTTATTCCTAGATTATTAGGGCTTCTTTCCCTCAAACCGGAGAATTAAGATAGAAAGAAAAAATAAATTAATGGCTAGGGAGATATAAGAATTTGAATTTTATTTTTTGGGGTAAAAGTGTAGGAATGTGATTGGGTTAGGATGGAATGAAAAGGATATATTTGGGCATTTTTCTATGTATATTGTGACTTCTTCTGGTGGCCACAGTTGTTGTTTTGGAACTTAGGAGGGTTTATCTGCACGCAAAGGCAACATCATCAATTTCGGATAAACATAAGCAGAGGATAGGGTCCCATGACAAATACTGCCAATCTTACAATAACAGAAAGAAAAAAGAAAAGTCTCTAATTGGCAATTATTTATTTGTATGAGTTGCATGCTGATTAACCATAAATAATGTTTTATAATAAAACTATATATCACCTACTAAGTTGTGGAATTCCTTTCATGTCAAAAAACTTTCTTTCACAGGAAAGTTTGTGTGACATTTTACATTTTAAATTTATTTTGCAAGATCTCTAATAAAATGCATTATGCACCCTAACTTGCAGCTTACATTTGGTACGAAGTGATAACATAACAATTCATGATATTGCAATTTATGGAGACTTGAATATACCAAACAATGATGGGATTGACATTGAGGACTCAAACAACACAGTAATCACTAAAAGCCACATTGATACAGGAGATGATGCAATCTGTCCAAAATCATCCACTGGCCCTGTTTACAACTTGACAGTCACTGATTGTTGGATTCGATCCAAATCTTCTGCAATCAAATTTGGCAGTGCTAGTTGGTTTGATTTTAAGCATTTTGTCTTTGACAATATCACTATTGTTGATTCTCATAGAGGGCTTGCATTCCAGATTCGTGATGGAGGTAATTTCCTAATAAAATCTCTTGCATCAATATTATTGCTTGATTCTGTAAATGCTTTTCCTAGCCTCCAATTGTTGAACACAAAATAAGTATATGAAGTACCAGTGGTTTTGAAAGAGCCTATTTATAACTTATTTATCTTATAACATAAACACTTACGTAAGTGTTTGATAGAGATCATGAATTTAGTTTATGACATGTTTATAACTTGTTTTCAGCTCATTTTATCTATCACTATATAATTGTTTTTGAAAATAATTTACTACTACTTAAATAGAAACATGTTTATAAAATAAGCATTTTAAGCTGTTTCGCAAATGCACTTATTGTAACAATAATTTTTCTTGTTTTGTGGGATTGCTATAGATGTATCTTCCAACATATTCTTAATTTGTGATTGGCATTCTTGTAGCTTAATTGAACTGTACTTCTTACGCCTCACATTTTATTGAGCCTTGATTAACATCAGTCCACCCAATATTGGGTTTGAGTTGTGTGCAGTCCCGATCAGCCACATTTGAACAATCTAGATTTCAAGTTCAGTATTTTAGATTTTAAAAAAAAATCAAAATCAAAATCTGCATTAAAATATGGACCATTTGGTGTCGATCAGATAGTCCAGATGTAGCTGACTGCATGCTTTCGCGCTGCACACAATTGAAATCCCTATATCAATATCATCCTAACTTGTGTGAATAAAGATGTAGCCTTAAACATAGGTCTGAAATGAAATGCTTTCAACTTCCTTATACAGGAAATGTAAGTGACATTGTCTTCTCAAACATAAACATAAGCACAAGATACTATGATCCGTTATGGTGGGGGAGAGCTGAACCTATCTATGTCACAACTTGTCCACGAGACTCATCCTCAAAAGAGGCTTCAATCTCAAATGTCCGTTTCATCAACATCACAGCAAATTCTGAAAATGGAATCTTCCTCTCTGGTTCAAAGAGAGGATTGTTAAGAAATTTGAGCTTCATCAACATGGATATCACTTACAGAAGGTTCACCGGTTATGCCGGTGGATTGTTTGACTATAGGCCAGGATGCCAAGAATTGGTTAAACATAAGACTTCTGGGATTGTGATGG
Organism: Trifolium dubium; assembly: GCA_951804385.1. Classification (NCBI taxonomy): domain Eukaryota; kingdom Viridiplantae; phylum Streptophyta; class Magnoliopsida; order Fabales; family Fabaceae; genus Trifolium; species Trifolium dubium. Next base: position 31,596,012 of record OX638072.1, on the reverse strand, counting down.
AGCACATTGATGGTCTTGAGCTTAGAAATGTAGAAATGAGATGGGAAAATAATGAAATAGAGCAGTGGAATAATCCTATGGAGTTCAAACCATCTACTGTGAATAACATCCATTTTTCTAATTTTAATTCTGTCCTGTATTCAAATAGCGAATCAATTTAATAACTTTTGGTCTGCATAAGGAAAAGGTTTACATTGGTCTGTTAATATTAATAATCATGGGAAATGGGGAAAGTTCAATAGAGGGGAGAAGCATTTGCTTTCTGCATCTGGGAAAAATATATTTGCGGATCTTAAACTGTTTCATTACATATGATTGCATTTCCATTAAAAAGTTTGTGATTGTTTGGGCTGCATTAGTGTATCAATAACTGTACAGTTTGTATATATTTTTCCAACAATTTCATTAATTTTGAGCATGATGATAATGATAAATACTAAAATTGGATTTGGCAAAAAAGGTCCTACCGGGAGTCGAACCCAGGTCGCTGGATTCAAAGTCCAGAGTGCTAACCACTACACCATAGAACCCTTCTTGATAACTTTATGAAGAAAACAACTAATAATTTATTATATTTATTGAAATGATCAATTGAGTTAAAAAAAACTTTAAATGATCATTCGCATAAGAAGAAATACCTCATTCTTGTTTGTAGGCAGGAAAGAGTGCTTAATATGACCCAATAAGGCCCATGAGTCCGACAAAGTGGTTGATTAGATGATTTAGATCTCTCACATGCATATTTGTGCAAAGGTAAAGATTTTTATGTATCTAGATAAACTAGTTTATATAAGATACTCACACACTTCAATTCAATGAAGTGTTTTTTTATAAAAGATAAATTCGTGAAGGCTCACACACGGTTCTAAACAGATAATATCTCATAACATGGTGTGACCTACTTGAGAGTGGAACAGAACATATATTAATTTTATAAAATTCATTGTTAGGTTAAAATTTTATATCATTTTGATTATACAAAACTAAAAATTATTTAATGCGTTATTTATTCATAATATTCGTTATAATAAATTCGCACTATGAAATATTTGGTGAAGTCTTCAATATATCAGGACAAGGTAGTATTTGATTTATCCCTTTACCCATTATACCTTTTTTTACAGGTACACTCACTCTTCCACCATATTTCTAGCTTTCATCAATGCTCAATGAGTAAAATTTCCCCTAGTAAAGAAGTGTTAGAACTCTTAAAAGAAAACAGTTGAACAGATATTTTTTCCTGAAATACATCCTTAATAATTAATACTACCTTTCTAACAAGTTTATCTATCCGAAATAAAGATTAAAGTCCTAAAACATGAAACTACCGTATCATTTAAAGTTGTCAAAAGTGAAGATTTCAGCCAACACTCTTTAAGTTTGTGATAAAATGTGACTTATAAAATGTCTAATAAAGAAGAGAAATATAAAGGCAATGACTGTTTTTTTCTTCTGATTTATCGTCGGTGCTTGGTAATGTTTGGAGTTGAAACTTACTTACACCAATGCTTTTGATTCCAAAACTGTATATAAAATCAAAATCAATAGATGAGATCTAAACGCGCGTTAGCACATGTTTTATGCCGACCCTTATCCCAACACAAAAAACATCTTTATCCTCACTCACGATTTGTGTTCTCTAATTCTTTAATGGTGTGCATGTCAGTGGAACTTACCTCCCTCCCATCCTTTTGCACCATGCGGATCTTGTCCACTGTCCTGTCCACCACACCATGCATATGCATCTAACTTAATTATGGGTTAATACTCTTTTACCCCTGTAAAATGCTCGAAAGTTGCTTTACCCTCTATAATTTTGTTTTGTTGTTTTACTCCATTGTAATATTAAGTTATGTGTTTTGCCCCCCTTGACTTAGTCAATTAAAGCTGATTGGACATCTAACTATGATGTGGCATGACATGTGGATTTTCATTTTCATTTTTAATTATTTAAAAAAAAAATCTGCCAAATTAGAAAATGGTTTTATTTAACTTAAGGGGTGTGGTTGAGCGGCATGAGGCTCATACTCCCTTAATCAAGGGTCGAGGGTTCGATCCTCACTTGTGTATGGAGTAGCTTTAAATCCTTGGGCCAGCTATCCCACCGTGCCTCCAATCTAGCGAGAGATTAGTCACTGCGTTCGGCAATGGATACCCCGGTCTCGACAAAAAAAATGGTTTTATTTATTTATTTTGTTTTTGTTTGTTTTTACTATAATGAAAAAATAAAAAATTAGGATTGGTTCTTTTCTCTGCTTCCTTCCATTCATCCTATTATTGCTTCCTTCTTCTACACCCATGGTTGAACGAAGAACGCAAAACCAAACCAAAAACGCAAACGCAAAAATCACCATCTTAGAACCCAGAAATCCATTGTTTGTTTCAAAGGATTGTGTTTCATCTTATCGCTATCAATCTCGCGAGCGTAAAAGGGTGGCGTTTCATCTTCTCGATCTCTCTCAATTTCTATTTTCGTTTTCAGTTTTTCGATTTCGTTTTCGTCGATTTCATTTTTCGATTTCCTTTTTCGTTTAGATTTATGTGTTCTTCAGATTTGGGTTTCATGAAATTTGTTATGTTCTTCAGATCTAGGTATTTTTGTGTTCTTCAGATCTGGGTATTTTCATTATAACAGTGTTTAATGATGTTCTTTTCATTATAATAAAAACAAATAAAAAAAATCAACTTCTGATTTGGCTGATTCTCAATAAGATTATCATTGGCTTGTAATTCTTCCAAAGAGAAGCAACTCCCAATAGATTCTTGAAGAGACTGTAACTTGTTACTTGAGACGTTTAAAATCAAAAGATTTCTCAAACTGCCAATAGTTGCCGGCAAGGATGTTAGCAAATTCCCTGAGATGGATAAGCGTTCAAGCCTTACTAATTGGCCCAATTCATCAGGCAATGAAGTAATTCGATTTCCATCAAGGTTCATGAGTTTAAGAGATTGCAGTTTCCCCAAATTCACTGGAAGTCTGTCAATGAGGTTGTCCGTTAATACCAGACGCTGATTCTTAAAAAAAATAAAAATCCACATGTCATGCCACATCATAAATAAAAGTACAGTCAGCTTTAGTTGACTAAGTCAAAGGGGACAAAACACATAATTTAATATTACAGGGGGGTAAAACAACAAAATAAAATTATAGGGAGTAAAACAATTTTCGAGCATTTTATAGGGGGTAAAAGGATATTAACCCCTTAATTATTATTCGTAACATTATTCATACCCTGGTAATATATATGAATTACTCAGAAAAAAATATCATTTGTTCATTGCAGTTACCTCCTAAAATCAAATTTACACTGGACTGTAATATCTTTAATGAAATATCACAAGAGACAAATCCGATCCATGATCTCTCTACCATAACAAGCAAGCACTACACTAGTATGTATTCAATACAGACATGAATGAAAGTCGTTAGAGGGCCCTAGTTGATCCCTTCAATTGTCACCTGATTGTACCAAGTACTAACTCGCCCACAAGGTCTTGGGAGTTTGGCATGTGAACTGAATTTGGATCGCAATCGTGCACTCAAGTTGATTGTCCGTTTGAAATTGAACGGTTTAAATTTAAAATAGTTTAAATATTTAAATTATTTTAAAATTAAGATGTCTGATCTTAATAGTACAATCATGACTGCATGATTGCATACAATCTGGATCCATGTGAATCCTATACTCCAACATGATCATTTCTAAAATATTGCAACTACACTTTTTTTAATTAAGGAAAATATATGATTAACTATCAAATTGGTCATCTATACTTTTATTATTATACGTATCTCAAATTAATCTATGTATTTGTCAAATGTTTTTTAATATACTTTCAATTTGGTCTCTCTAAAATCTAAATGACTAAAATGAAAAATAATTGACAAAGACTAATTTAAAATGTTAGTAGAATCATCGATTTATTTGAGAATGTCTCACAAAAACATTGACCAATTTAGTGATTTATTTGAAAATATATATTAATAGTTGTAGTAGTAGAAATGCTTATTGATATAACGATCTGAATTCAAATTAAACATCGTGAGCTTTTGGCCGAACTACTTGACTCGAGTTCGAACCCAAAATGTCATAGTTGTTTGTATGTGTGAAATTCATTGGGACTCCACACCAAATAAACAAGTAGCATGTCCGAAAGAGAATAGAAAGCAGGGTATGGGGTTAAGAATTAGGGCCCACAAGGATCACATCACACGATTCACACCCAATTAAAAGGAGAAAGTGACGAAAAGGTTGACCTGATAACATCAGCAGCATAACCGGCCATACCCGGTGCACCGACACCAATCTCCGGTTACTCTGTTCTTTTTCCGTTTTAAAATGCCACCACGTTCCCGCATTCTCTTCCTTCCCCCACACAGCACACACTACTAAGTCTAAAACAACCTTTATCTCATCATCACCACCACAATAAAACAAAACACAAATACAGAGAAACACATTACAGTGTTGTATTGTTGTTGTATGTAGCATTCCTAATCCCGAGAATTCTCTGCAACACTTTCCATCATTTCAATTTTAATTTTAACGTACAATTTACTTCACCCCGTGTTTGTTTTTTGTGGTAAGTTCCAACGTTTGTTTGTAACTGTTCCCACCTTCATTCATTATTACGACGGTTACAACAAAAAAACAACTCATTACTACCACACTTTTTATTTTGGTACACTCTCTTTCTCTTTCTCTTGTTCTGTTCTGTTCTATGCTTTGTCCTTTCTCTTCCGTTTCACGTGAGTAAGTGAGTGAGTGAGTGAGTGACTTCTCACACGAACGAACTCTCGTACTTTGCTTTCTCTTGATCTCGTTTGTCTTTTTAATCTTAATCATGATTCGTGACGGTTATTGTATCTTCCCTAATTCATTACCTATTTTTCCTTATAGGTAACTTCATTTTCCATCTATAGTATATTTTGTACTTTTCTTTTGTAATTAGTTTTGGTAGAAAGAAAGAAAGAAAGAAATTGTGAATTGTGATTATGTAGCAGTTGATTGATCGATTACATAGGAGTACTCCTAGATCTTAATTTACACTTTTCTTGTTGATTTGGTCAAACTTATTTAATGGTGAAAACAAAATTTGAGAGAATAGTTTTATTAATTAGACAGGTTAGAGACAGTTGTTAAATTGAATAAATCCAGCTAGCAAGCATATATATTACTGTATTTGATTCATGATTTGATGGTGATGTGTTGTTTGTGGGGTATGAATATGATATTCCTTCACACTCTACTTCTAGGTCTCTACTTTACTTGGTTTATCCCTACTCCACTGGAGATTTTTTTTTATTATTATTTTTATTTTGTAGTTTTGCTAACAAATTAATGAGTGCTATCACTATTTGCATATGCTGCTGGCTAATATGCACATGACTTGTTCCTACAATGAGTAAGTAAGACAAACAATTGATGATGTCTTATGTATCACCGAATTTTTAGATTGAATGTGTGTTTGGTGATTAAATTATTTTATTTTCTCAAATTAGTTACTATCAGTGTTGATGTTAGTGTCGTGTCTGGTGTCTGTTTATGTGTTCACAGATGATATGTTTGCTTAATTATAGAAACTTACTTCAATTTCACTTGTCCGGATTGGATCTTAATTGATCCAGAAATGAGTGTCAAAAGTATCCAACTACTGCTTCATATTTCTGCATTTTGTGACTATGTGTTTACATTTTGATTTCTTATGCTGCTTGCACCCACAATTCTTCTTTCTAAATAAGCTCTTGAAATTTGGTGCACTTTTTTTTATTAAAAAAAAATTGAATTGTGTGCTTTGTGAACTTTTGTAAATTGTCTTCTTTATGATTTCTCCATTTAGAGCTTGCTTCAATATGATACTCATTGCGATGAATGATTCAAATTTCCAATACTTCTTCATCCAATCTTTTGAGTTTATTGCTTTCCCTGCTTTTTTGATTTATTTTTATTTTTTTAATATTTAGAATTTAGTTGCTTATTTCATCATACTATTGCAGGCAGTAGAACATTGTTGTTTTGAGTCTCTGGAAAAACAGCTGCACAACAGATTGTGTATGCACTTTTATGGTGTTGGAAGCCGAAACACTATTCGGGGAAGTGGATATTGTTGAAAGTTACCGACTTTAGAAGCTCGCTAAGGTTAGTAAATACTATCATTTTCATCTTTCCCGAGCTTCTTCATTGGATTGGTATTTGATCAAATTTGAAAGCATGAAAAAGATTGACTGAAAAAGGAACTGAATCTAAAACGGCCTCAGAGAATTCAGAATCTTATGAAAATCTAGTTATGCATTATGTGGATGATGTCAACAGGTCCGAGGAGGTGCTTGTCGAGATGAAAGTTAATGAAGTGGTTGATAATCGTTCCACTGAATTGGAGAAAGAGCGAAAGGAAGGGATTGAAGACCTATCAGATACCGACACAACAAAGGATTCAGTATCGTCTCAAGGTGATTCTTTCACAAATGAAGATGAGAAAGTGGAGAAAGTTTCAAAAGAACCGAAAAGTAAGGTTAGAGTGAATTCTTTAGAAAACAGTCGTGGATCAAGGGAGAGATCTGATAGGAAAGCAAATAAACTGCAATCAAAGGTATCAGGTAGCAATCAAAAGAAACCTATAAACTCAAATAAAGCGCCTTCAAGAGTTACAAACAAAAATACATCAACCAATTCCAAGACTGTAAAAGTTCCTGTAAAAGTTTCGTCAGAATCTTCTGAAGGAGTTGATGAAAAACCTGCTGTAGAGGTCAAAGATATTGATATCTTAGATGGATCCTCAGATGGTGCTCAGAGTGTTGGAAGTGAAGATGAAAATCACGTTGAAATTGTTAATGCCGAAGAAAACAGTGAACGCGAGGATGCAGCAGTTTTGGAGTCAAAAATTAAAGAAATGGAATCACGAATTGAAAATCTTGAAGAGGAACTGAGAGAAGTTGCTGCTCTTGAAGTGTCGCTTTATTCTATTGTACCAGAGCATGGAAGCTCAGCACACAAAGTGCACACACCTGCTCGGCGCCTTTCTAGGCTCTATATACATGCTTGTAAGCATTGGACCACAAAAACGAAAGCAACGATAGCCAAGAATACTGTTTCTGGTCTTATTTTGGTTGCTAAATCTTGTGGTAACGATGTTTCAAGGTATGTACATGAATCTAACATGATTTTGTCATGCATAGATTTTATTTTTAGTTTAATACAAAGTACAAACGACAGATATTCTGACCTTAACTTGTGGTTCAGGTTAACTTTCTGGTTGTCAAACACCATTGTGCTGAGAGAGATAATTTCACAAGCATTTGGTAATGCAAGTCAAGTTAGTCCCATTACGAGGTTGTCTGGGTCAAATGGTTCTGCCAAGAGGAATGATGGGAAACCTGCATCGCTGAAATGGAAAGGTATCTCGAATGGTAAATCAGGAAATGGTTTTATGCAGGCCGGTGAAAATTGGCAGGAGACAGGAACCTTTATATTTGCCTTAGAGAGAGTAGAATCGTGGATCTTTTCTCGGCTAGTAGAGTCAGTTTGGTGGCAGGTATAAATCTTTCTTTTTCGGATAAGTATTTTTATAAAAAAAATAGCGGAAGGAGAGGTATTATTTTTTGAAAAGGTAAGGAAAATTATTATTAAATGAAGTGGAACTGATTACTATTTTACAACTGTCTATGAGGGGATTTGAATTCCGTTCCTTGAAGTTACATGTGTGATAAATTGATAAGCATTCTATACTTTCAGGCTTTGACTCCTTATATGCAATCTTCGGTTGGAGACTCGTGTCCAAATAAATCCACTGGGAGGCTGCTAGGACCTGCTCTTGGTGATCACAATCAAGGAAACTTTTCGATCAATCTCTGGCGAAATGCTTTCCAAGATGCTTTTCAACGACTCTGTCCTGTTCGAGCAGGAGGGCATGAGTGTGGTTGTTTGCCTGTGATGGCAAGAATGGTATATTTTTACCATTTTCCTTCCTTTCTTGAAGATGTTTCTATTTTCCCTTTCTTTTGCTCTAAGCCTCAAACGCTTGAGTATATTTAAATTCATTCACCAGGTCATGGAACAGTGCATAGATAGACTAGACGTTGCGATGTTTAATGCAATTCTTCGGGAATCAGCTCTTGAGATACCAACCGATCCTATATCAGATCCGATTGTGGATTCAAAGGTTTTGCCAATTCCAGCAGGAAACTTAAGCTTTGGATCTGGTGCACAGCTAAAAAATTCTGTATGTATTTTTATTCTTGCTGGTATTCACCCACATTGTCTAAAAGTTGAGTTTGAAGATTTGGACTTCTAATTTGGTAGTTGGGAACTTTGTTCTTTGATAGCATATCTTAGAGTGACAACAGTCAATTCCTTATTGTATCTTATGAAAAGATTTATTCGAAAGCTTAATATAACAACAAAATTGATTAGCAAAATTTGCGGTTTAGTCACAAAAATTGATCCTAGTCATGTGACTCCTGCAGGATCAAGGTTTCATCATATTCGAAAGTTAACCCTATACATGTTTGTGCTTATGAAAGAGATTTTACTTGCATTTCAGGTTGGAAATTGGTCGAGATTGCTCACTGATATGTTTGGCATTGATGCTGAAGATTGTCCGGAAGAATATCAGGAGAATGGTGAGAATGACGAAAGGCAGGTGGGAGACCGTGAACCTAAACCGTTTGTTCTCCTTAATGACTTGAGTGACCTTCTAATGCTCCCAAAAGACATGCTTATGGATAGACAAGTCAGACAAGAGGTTGATTTCATGAATTAGATACTTATGTGACATACCACTTTTGCTTTCTCTTTTTGTTATGTTGTCGTTGTGTTCATTTCATTTATTTTTATTATTATGCAGGTATGTCCTTCCATCAGTCTTTCGTTGATTATACGCGTCCTCTGTAACTTCACTCCGGATGAATTCTGTCCTGATCCTGTTCCAGGAACCGTCTTGGAGGCCTTAAACGGGGAGGTATACTCATCTCTTTTTGATTCTTAAATGGATCATGCCTTTAATGCAATTTTAATTTCAATCAATACATATTATGGTAAGTTCCATTTTCGAAGGTAAAACTAGTTTATTTACTAAAACTTATTTCATCTTTAGACTATTGTGGAGCGAAGATTGGCAGCAGATGCCATAAGAAGCTTCCCTTATGCTGCGGCTCCAGTTGTATATACACCTACCTCATCAGCCAATGTAGCAGAAAAAGTTGCAGAGGCAGGAGGAAAGTATCACCTGACGAGGAATGTATCGGCTGTTCAGAGGAAAGGATATACAAGTGACGAAGAACTTGAGGAACTTGATTCGCCGCTTACATCTATCATTGATAAGCTTCCTTCATCTCCAACAGTTACTACTAATGGAAAGCAAGGAAGTCACACTATCACAAATGCTAGATATCAGCTACTTCGCGAAGTTTGGTCCATGTGATGTGAACCTTGTGAAATGCAAATTATGCAATCCACATTATACTCTTTATCAAAGTAAAAATGAATATGACAGATTTAGTAGGAAGCAATAGTGAAAGAGAAAAAGGAAAACAGAAGAAGAATAAAGATATGCAATATATGTTGAGAATCTTCGTTAATAGGGCAATTTAAGCCTCAGTTTCCTTTTTTTGGTTTGATTTTCTTTTGGTGTATATACATATAAGTCTTTTAGAGTAGCATTGAAGAATTAATCCTATTCTGTGTTTACTACCATCTTCATGTTTGTTGAATAACTAGCATCTAAGTTCTATTTGTAATATCAATTTTTGTTTTAGTAAAATAGTATACAAACTTCTTTTGCAAGGCATAAACATTAGAATTAGAATGTGGAATATGACTTTGCATATTGAGGAGTGCTACCAAAACGTTCTCTAACACGGGCACACATTTCAACCAATAGAAGATAGTGTGTTGAGATTTGTGTTTGAGAATGTGTTCCATTGTCCCTAGTATCACCCTTAGATGTTTAACACTCTAGCTTTAACTCGATAGGTCATCGATTTATGCTTATTGCAGTGTCGTCATGGGTTTAGTAACACATAGCTCATATTTAAATTTATAATCACTTATCACTTATATTCTATCTTTGCAAGTTACAAACATTTTAAAACTACACAAATTAAAATACAACATTTGATATTGAAATTTTGATGTGCATAAATAATTTGAGGGACAAGTTTCTCGATTTGTGAGTGTCATCCTTGCGCAGAGACCATGTTAATATTGTCTGTATCGTTTCAATTTTATCGGATGTCCCAAAGAGACAATAAAGAATCAAGTTTATACGCCACATGATATGACAAATTAAAGAGTTGTGATATTATAGCACATTTATATGCATGTGTAACCAAGCGTTTTTGGCATTGTGCGCTATGGCATATGCACTATCTTGTCGGTTCAAGTAAAGTCGAAATGAATAGCTATAACTTTAAGACAAATGCTAAACATTGCACCCCTTGCACTAATTAAGTAACTAAAAATAGTAAAATTATATTGGAACTTGTGTATTAAACTTTTTCAAAGTGTAAGTTATGATTGTTTTAATGTAAAATTTACTACTTTTGGGTTCCTTAACCATTGCATAAGGTGCATTGGTTAGCAAGACCCTAACTTTAATAATGAGATCGTACCTTACTTTAATTATCATAAACCTCCAAATGAATAATAAATGAGTTGGGTAGAAAGGACTCATCTATTATTTTCGGACAGATACATTATTAAATCACATAACTGAGTAGTCCAGCCCCTTGTAAAAAAATTTGTTCCTAAAATTGAAGTTTATACACAATACCTAAGTTGAAATTTTATAAATCTCAATGTGTTCGAAACGCCAAAGTTGAAATATTCAAACACAAATTTTACCTGCAGACTTGTGTATTATATCTAGATAGATTTTAGCCATGAAGGGGTATTTCTACTTTGTTAAAAGTAAAGTCAAACATCAATGTAATGGGTATGGGATGGGATAGATAGTGTATTTGTAATGCATCTTCGTTGAACCACAAATTATATAAAAATGTCATTAACAAAGCTTATGTTTTTGCTTATACACATCCTTGGCCTTAAGCAAGGATTGGTTGAATATAAAACGCAATTTCGCTAAAAATGTCAGCATCTATAACTTTGTCATGTCCTCATTTCTAATGAAAGGCATAACTGATATTTTCATGGTGAATTAGAGAATCACTAACAAGTTCAAAAACCCATTTAAGTATCATTTCAATGTTCATATTGCCCAGTGCAACCTGACAGCTGATTTGACAAACACCGGCAAATACTGTTAAAAGCCTAGAGGTTTATCATATTACAAGCAGAAACAAAAGTGATATAGAGTTAAAGCAAAATGAACAAGACATAGACATGCACAGAATCACACCCAAAACTAATAGGATGCTATAAGCCAAGTTTATGGTAAGATCGTAGATCAGTGCCCACTTCATACAAATCCAAGATAAACATTATGAAGAGGCCTCAGTGTCTTTTACTCATCCCACACCTCTGTCAGTTCAAATAATCAATCACCACCCACTTGCCTCTTCCAAGAGTCTTCCACAATCAGTTCATCAACTCCCCAATCTTCATAACTGTGTAATTTTGCCAAAAATGGTAAGTATAACATAAAAGATGAAGGAATGGTATCAGACTAAACCCTTCTATACAAGAAATTGAAGTATCCGGCTTATTAAACGGACAGTGTTTATTTACCTTCCATCAGGCAAGTAGCGACGGATGGTAAAAGGGATTTTCCGCTCGCGTAGCTCCTTCATGGCAATCTGAAGGGTTCGGATAATAAAATATCAGACATTACATAAAATATAATACATAGCATTGTTATTACAGGACTGATACACAAACAAAATTAAAGTATGAAACCACGACAGAGCTAACACCTTGTCTTTGGAAGAAAATAAAACACTTCTAAAATATAAGAAATCAAATTTGCAAAACACAAAACCATGTAATTCCTAGTATGGAGTGCAGTGTTTATTTACAAATCTTAAGAGCTTAATAATCAGATAACATAACAAATCAATCTATACAGAAAACAAAGTACAGTATTCATCGTGGAGATTATTTAAATCCTAAAATAACATGTGGTCCAATTCAACATTGGAAGACTATTAGCAACACTGACATATCTTTGGAAAATTGGCAAACATATTATCATAACGAGTAGTCGAATACAGTAGTATGACAAAAATTAAAAAGCATGGAATTGTAAAGAGAACAAAAGGTTAACTTACCTCAAGTGGGTCAGTTTCCCCCTCCAACTCCACCATGACAGGTGCATTCATACTGCACAGCAAGAAAGACAAGTTATAGCATATTAGACCTACAGTGTGATTGTTTTTTGTTTTAAAGGCTAAAAAAATATTCAAAGGAATGAAGAAGTAACTTCTGTTAAAATCCCCTCACCCTCACTTCCAGTCCAACAACTGCCTCCAATTCTTTGGGCTAACATATCTCCACTCATGCTATGATCACTTATTGTAAAATCTCAAAATATGATGCAAGCTTTGTGCAAGGCCCTACTCTCTATTGATAAGTTGTTGTGGGCATTACAGTATTGAACCCTTACAAGGCTAAAATCTATGTAACATCCAATGAAGGAGCGCTAGGAAGATACAAAATAGGATATTCAGGTAACTTGGGTATCTAACAGGCACAATCACTCCTAGGCAAACCTAGCAACTTGAGCACAGTCTCCTTGTCTCATAATGTAATCCACCACAGCAGAACCGTGAAAATGGAACATGACAACATTTTTGTTGGGAAAAATACCCTCAAAAAGAGCTTAATAGTTAATCATATATCAAAAACCTAAGAATATGTAGACGTTCTTACAAGGACCTCTCTCCCCTTGTGTAAATTTCACAACTTAGAGAGATACTGAGGGTGTTTGGCAAATTTGGTCCTCGACATGACACCAAAGTTTGAGGAGGAAATGTTAGAATACTTATGTTGCTTTCAACACAATTTTACTTCCTACTGGGTTAATTGTGATGTATTTTGCATATTTTGCTGCACTGTTAGAATACTTTATCTAGGTTTTATTATTATTGGCAGTGTTCGTAATATAAAACAATAATCACATAATTTCATCTAAACTTAAACTTTACCATCACAAATGCAATTATCAATAAACAAAACATTAGGGCAAGAAAATGAAGAAGAAAACCTGATTTGAAGAGCACGGGTACCGAGAATCCTAGCACGCTCATACTTAGTCATATATTTCGATGTTCTTCGAGGACGCTCAACAGGTTGATCAGGTTCCTTATCCTCGGTTTCAATAGGTTCTCCTTCAGCATCCAAGTCATCATTTTGTTTATCCGGATCCTCTTCCTCTGCACCTTCCTGTACATTCATTCATTAATTAATTCAATTCCAAAATAATAATAATAATAATAATAAATTAAAAAGGATAAAAGTGGAAAATATGAACCTCAATCTCGGGCTCTGGGGGCTCCTCTTCGTACCTGCATGGTTAAATTGATGAGAAATAATGGAATATGTAAATTGAAGAGGAAGGAAAAAACCCTAATTAATTATGTGCGTGTGAGAGAGAGAGAGAGAGAGAGAGAGAACCCCATGTCGATATCCTCATAGTCATCATCGGCCATGGTCAATGGAAGAGAGAGAGTTGAAGAAGAAGAAGACTGTCGCGACCTAAAACCCCAACTCCGACGGAAACCCTTCCTTCAGACGTTGTATTGTAAATGTGGACTAACCTTGTATCCTCTTCGTTTATATACCCTAGTTAAGTTTTTTTTTGTTTGGTCGGTGACCTAGTGACTAGAAATTTACTACTACAATATATCCAACCAATTGAGCAATAAAAAATTAAAAGGACAAAAGATTGATTGGGGGAAAATACATTTTTGTTATTTTACAATTAAAAAAATAATTAAAAGGACAAACGATTAAAAAAATAAAATTTTCAAATGAAATTCATCATGTAACTATAAAAATTAAAAAATGAAACTCATTGTAATCTCTTACTAAATTATATATTTTTTTTGACAAATCTTAATAAATTATATTTATACAACAATTATAATTAAACACTTTTTAAATTAAATATTATCACTAATAATAATTTTAGTAGATTTACAGAAAGACTATCAATTATATTATCAATGACAATTTTTTTATTAAATTCACAGAGAGATATCGCATTTGGGCTAAAAAAATGTTATATTGACTCAAATACTTAAAAGTGTTATGTTGTCTTGGTAATGAAGTTGTATGCGTCTTGAAATCTTGGCTTGTATGTTTTATGAATGAGTTTGGAACCCAAGAAACTGCTTAACTCGTTAGTTAATGGGTGGTGTTTCTTGGTTTTTTGCTTGCTGCATTTGTGGACTTTCTGCTCTTGGTTTACTCATCAGTGAGCGATTGCTGCAATAACCATTGTAGGATGCTGGTTTTGGTGTTGTTGGTCTTGTTCTTTCGGCCAGTTATTATGGCGTTTTAGTTGTTATAGCAGTAGTTGGTTGTTTGGTGGTTTTGGCTAAGGCTTTTCCGTGTATTGCGGACTCTTTGTATTTGTTCTTTTTTGCGTTCTATGGTGTTTCTTACACCTAGTTCAGCATAATAATATTAGCAGTTTAAAAAAAAATCTTTATCACTAATTGTTTATATATATCACAAACAATAAAACAACATAACGACACATGAAACACGTAGAACGCGCGTCCCGTGCTTAACACTGGTATTTCGACTAATTAATTAACAATTACTCAATTATTTGGTCCATCATTTAATTCTTAGCTGGTATATATAAAAAATATTTGTTGGAAGATGTTATCTCTTAAAAAACATTTTAATCTTTAAAATTGCACGGAGACGATATCTCAATTTACAAAAAAAAAAAAAAAAAAAAACTTGTACCATCCGGCACTCCTAAACTCAATAAACCCACTCAAGGAAAGAAAAGTCTCGTTCACAATGTGATTTGCCAAACCATTCTATATATCTCTTAAATCATCAAATTAAAGAAGAAAAAGATAAGAAATATAAAACTGAAAATTTACATGCAAATACACCAAAACAAATTCAACACAATCATTGAGTTGGAATATGAAATTTCATTTTTCAAACAGGAATGGAGGGTTCATCATCATTTGGACCCTGCAAATTTGTAGCACAAGTTCTTGACTCAAGTGATTGAAGACCTCTAACAACATCTAACATTGATGGCCTTTTTTCAGGTACCACAGAAGTGCAACGTAGAGCAATATCTAAAGCACCAACCATTTCTTGGTGACAAGTATGTGATATTTTAGTGTCAAGAACTTGGTGCACCCCATTAGTAATGTTCACTTTTCTTCTCACCCATTTCACTATGTCAAGTGAGGAGTCACTTGAATCTGTTTGCTCTGCTTGTCTTCCACAAACTAGCTCTAGCAATACAACACCAAAGCTGTACACATCCAATTGTTCACTTGCTTTCTTATTGTAACCATATTCTGCAATGCAACAATACAATTACTATGTTAATGTTCATTAATACGATTAAAAAAAAAATTATTGTTTGAGTTGAGTTGAAAAATTTATACTACAGACATCAAACTAGCTTTTAGAGTAAGCCAGTGTTTGATATCACGGTGAAAATGTCAGAATCACGCTGAATCACCATGATTCTGACACCCCCACCTTGATACCAAACATGCACTAAAGTTATCCAAACATAAATCACTTTGATTCAAAATTATTTATAACCAAATCAATTTTACAAATTTAAGTCAGCTCAAATTCATGCTTGTCAAACACTCAATTAATTATCATAGGAAACTCTATGAACTAAATTAGTTTACTTTATTATTGTAATTCACATAACTTCTCATACCTGGAGCAATGTAACAAGAAGATGCAGCTTCAGAATCCAAAGTTGATTGAAATGCAGGTTCTCCAACAATCCTATCAAGAGCAAAATGTGTCAATTTTGGCTCAAAGTTAACATCCAACAGAATGTTCTTTGACTTGACATTTCTATGAACCAAGTGTGGTACATAATCCTTGTGAAGATATGCAAGTCCTTGAGCAACTCCAATAGCAATCTTTAATCTAACCCCCCAATGCAACTGAAAATTCTGACTAGAAATCAAGTCTCCTAAGCTTCCTCCATGCAAGTATTCATATATAAGAAAAACTGACTCATCAGAATGGCAGAATCCGAGAATCTTGACGATATTCTTATGCCTAATTTTAGCCAAAGTTTTGACCTCAACTTTCAAACTCTTTGAAGACTGGTTTCCAAATTTAACTAACTTCTTCACAGATACTAAATCACCACTTGGTAAACTCACAACATAAACATTACCAAAAACTCCATTTCCTACTGAGCTCTTCTCATTCATCCCTATAACAAGATCATGCTCAGTAATTCTCAGAGGATAGAAAAACACCGAACGCCACACCGCAGCTTCATCCTCTTTATAAGATTTCCTATACAATATAAATCCACCAGCAAAAAGAGCAGTTCCAACAACAAATGCTAGAGAGATCAAAGCACATGTCAAGGTTGTTAAACCAGTAGCAGAACTGTGTCTTAGCTTGTTATCAAAACATGAATTCGGCAATCCGGGACCGCAAAGAGAAGGATTTCCTTCCAAAAACGATGCAGGAAGACCAGATATCAAAGAGTATGGTACTTTACCTGATAACTGATTAAAGGACACATTGAAAAGAGCAAGTTTCAAGTTTTGAAGCCCTAATGGAATTGAACCAGTGAGATTGTTATCTGAAAGATCAAGATAAGTAAGCACAGGTAACTCATCTAGAGAAGAAGGGATTTCTCCAGTGAAACTATTATCAGCTAAAGAAAGTGAAACTAGTTTCCTGCATTTTTTCATCTGAGGGATAGAACCAGAAAGAGAATTATGAGAGAGATTCACTATACTCATAACTGGTGAGTCACAAAAATTAGGAGGAAGTTCACCATAGAAATGATTAAGAGAAGCAGAAAATCTGTATAAGCTTTTAACAAAACCAAGACCAGAAGGTATTTTACCATCAAAAAGATTATTATCAAGCTGAACTTGCTCTAACTGAACAGCTTCTGAGATTGACTCAGGTATTTGTCCTGTGAATCTATTATTTTCACCTCTAATGAGCTTAACTTTAGGAAGTGAAAATAACAGCACAGGAAAATCACCAGAGAAACCATTGTTCTGAACTTGGAATCTCTCAAGACTCATACATTCACTAGTAGAGTTAGGTATCAAACCAGTGAAACTATTTGTGTGAAGACTTAAATTTATAAGCCCTTTTTGTCCTTTACATAAACCATTTGGAAATGACCCTTTAAGCTTATTTTGTGAAACATCAAAAGAAACAAGATTCTTAAGAGAACTCACAAGACTCTTAGGAACCTCACCAGTTAGATTATTCTCAGACAAATCAAAATGAGTTAAACTAATCAAACCCTTCAAAGACTCAGGAACTTCACCTTGAAAAGAAGAACCCTGCAAAAAAAGTTGCTTAAGATTTCCAAGCTCACCAACATCCTCTGGAATCTCACTCACCAAGTAAGGATTTTCAGACAAATCAAGAACTTCTAACTTAGTCAAATTACCAAAAAACTTAGGTACATCACCAGAAAGCAAGTTACTTCCCATGTTAAGCACTTCAAGATTCTTCAATAAACCTAAACTATCTGGAACATTTCCTTCTATATGATTTCTACTCAAATCAAGCACAGATAATGAAACAAACATAGAAATCTGAGAAGGGATAGTACCCCAAATAAGATTGTTACTAAGATTCAAACTTTTCAATGAACTACATTGAGAAAGATGAAGTGGAATAGGTTGGTTGAAAACATTATTAGCAAGGTTAAGATCAAAGAGATTTGGAAGGTCACAAATGGAAGATGAGATATCACCAGAAAGATTCAAGCTTTGAAGGTTAACAGAGGTTACTGAGAGTGAAGAACAAGAAATTCCAGTCCAGTTACAGAAATGGTTTTGTGAAGTGTTTGACCAAGTTGATAAAGCTTTTTTGGTGTCTTGAATCGTGGATTTGAATGAAAGAAGTGTTTCAAGTTCTGATGAAGATGAAGTGAGGTTGAAGATTGGAAAGGTTAAGGAAAGAAGAAACAGGTATGTATAGAATGTAGACATTGGTGAAAAACAGAGTTTTATGTTTGAAAAGTGTGTTTTTGATGTGTACTATATTAAAGGGTGTTTCAGAATGTTGTTGGATCTTGATGTGGTGGAAAGAAAAAAGTGTTGCATTTACGTGAAATAGCTCATCATCATGGCTATGAATTATGATTATGAAGGATTGGAATTGTGTTGATAGAGGCTTATAAAGTTTCTTGTTTTTATAAATGCTTTGTATTGCGTTTGTCTTTTCACCTTTTGTTAGATAACACATAACATAACACACATAAATTTAATTAGTCTACTGATGATTGATGATTGACGCATGAATTGAGACGGAAATTTGTCAAGTGATTTTTTCACCTAGCAATCGAACTAGATAATAGAATTATTGGCCTTGTCTTCTATTGATTTTCCAATGGTATATATACCGTGTGGGTTTGTGTGTTTACTATACAATTATCTCTAATAATTACAAGAATATTCTAATAATAATAATAATATTCTAATAATATTCTAACACACCCCCGTAGTCGAATCGGGAGGTTGGCAAATGTTGAGACTATTACGAAAATCATCAAAGAGTTGTAGCGGAAGTCCTTTTGTGAAAATGTCAGCAATTTGGTAGCGGGAAGGAACGTGTAGGACACATACCTGGCCACGAGCCACTTTTTCACGCACAAAATGTATATCCATCTCAATGTGTTTGGTGCGCTGATGCTGAACAGGGTTGCCGGAGAGATAAACTGCACTCACATTATCACAATAAACTAGAGTAGCTGTTGCAACTGGAAAGTGTAGTTCCAATAGCAAGTTTCGAATCCAACATGATTCAGATACAACATTAGCAACTCCGCGGTACTCAGCTTCTGCACTTGACCGAGAGAGTGTGTGTTGGCGCTTGGCAGACCATGAGATTAAATTGTTACCAAGATAGACACAATAGCCAGAGGTGGAGCGTCTGGTGTCTGGACAACCAGCTCAATCTGCATCAGTATAAGACACCAATTTGCTGACAGAAGAAGGATATAAATGAAGGCCGAAATCAAGAGTTCCTTGAATATACCGAATGATACGTTTTAGAGCAGACATATGTTGTGTTTTAGGATTGTGCATGAAGAGGCATACCTGCTGAACGGCATAAGAAATATCAGGTCTTGTGAATGTTAAATATTGTAATGCACCTGCAAGACTCCGATATTCTGTTGGATCATGATATGTATTCCCAGAAGAACCACTTAGTTTTGACTTGGTGTCAACTGGTGTAGGTGATGACTTGCAAGAGGACATGCCCGCTCGTTCGATAATTTCCTCTGCATATTTCTTTTGAGATAAGAAGAGACCACCTGTATGTTTAGTGACCGATATTCCGAGAAAATAACTCAAGGGACCCAAATCCTTCATGGCAAATTCAGAGCTGAGTTTAGACATAATAGAGTCACGAAGAGCGTCAGAGGAAGTTGTAAGAATAATATCATCCACATATAGAAGAATATAAGCAGTATCATTGCCATGATGATAAATAAATAAAGAGTGATCAGATCTACAGTGAGAAAAACCCAATTTAGCAACATAGTCAGTAAATCTTTGGTACCATGCACGGGGTGCTTGTTTAAGACCATAAAGAGACTTCTTGAGGAGACAAACATAATCAGGATATTGTGGGTCACGAAAACCAGGAGGTTGATGCATATACACAGTTTCATCAAGATTTCCATGCAAAAACGCATTCTTGACATCTAGTTGATGAAGACACCATGACTTAGATAATGCAATGCTAAGTACCAGGCGAATGGTGGCTGGTTTGACAACGGGGCTGAACGTTTCACCACAATCAACACCTGTTTGTTGATTTGCACCATTACCTACAAGGCGAGCTTTGTATCGCTCAAAAGAACCGTCAGATTTCTTCTTATGCTTGAAAATCCACAAACTACGAATAACATTAGTATTAGAGGGACAAGGAACTAATTCCCACGTCTTATTTTCAATAAGAGCATCATATTCGTCTTTCATGGCCATTTTCCAATTATAATCATGTAATGCATCAATGGGATTTGTAGGTAAAGGAGAAATAGCATGGTTGGTAGATGTGTGTAGATTGAAAAGTGTACGAGGTTTGACAATACCATGTTTTGCACGGGTAGTCATTTGAGGAGAATGAAGGGCGGGCGGAGATGTATGTGTGGTAATAGGTTGGGGTGAAGAGGTAGGATTTATGCTTGTTGTAGAGTCTGTTGGTTGGGAGGAGGAATTTGTTTGGGATGTATGTGTAGGTTGAGAAGGGGAAATATGTTGAGCTGGAGGTGGTGATTGAGAAGGAGAGGTGTGTTGGACCGAGGATGGTCTTGGAGAGGTTGGAGATATTTGTTGGTCGGTAGTGATGTGTGGAATTGATGTCGTTTGAGGTGTGGTATACAATTGTGAGTGAAGGAGAGGGTGTATGCCATCATCTAGAAAGTTATAGTTTGTCGTTGTAGGAGCATTTATGGTAGAAAAGGGAAACGTATTTTCTTCAAAAATAACATGTCGAGAGAGAATGACTTTACTACTTGACAATTCATAGCACTTGTAACCTCTATGATTAGACGGATAACCCAGAAAGACACAAGGTGTAGATCGAGGCTGAAGTTTGTTCCTCGTGGTGGATGGAATTAGGGGATAACAAAGACAACCAAATACCCGGAGGTTTGAATAAGTTGGATCTTTTTGGTAGAGAATTTTTGTGGGTGATTGGAGAGAAAGTTTCTTATTTGGAAGTATGTTATGTAGGTAAGTGGCCATTTGAAGTGCATGATGCCAAAACATTGGTGGAAGTGAGGCATGAGCAAGAAGGGTGCGAATGATATTATTGATTGTACGAATTTTTCTTTCAGCTTTACCATTTTGAGGGGAGGTGTGAGGACAAGAGAATCTAAATGACATTCCATTTATTTGACAGAAGTTTTGAAAATGAGCATTATTGTATTCTGTTCCGTTGTCACACTGAAAACATTTGATTTCACGTTCAAATTGGGTTTTAATGTGAGCATGAAATTGTAAAAACATGGAATGTACTTGTGATTTGTTTGAAATTGGAAAAGTCCATAAAAAATCTGTAAAATCATCAAGGAATAATACATAATAACGATGCCCTCCAGAGCTTAATACCGGAGAGGTCCAAAGATCACTATGAACGATGTCAAAAGGCATATAAGTAAATGACAATGAATTATGAAAAGGAAGTTTTATTTGTTTCCCAAGTGGACAAGACTGACAAAAAAAATCATTTCGAAACTTATTACATGACAAAATTTTGTTTCGATGAAGAGAATTTAAAATAGAAGCTCCTGGATGTCCTAAACGACTATGCCATAACTCGGTAGATGAAGCGGCAAAGGCTGATGTTGTGAATGTGGTTGTATTTGGTCTGGTGGGAATGGGGTAGAGGTCACCAGAACTGTTACATCTCATTAAAAGTGTTCCTGTCTGAAAATCCTTCACAGAAAAACCAAAAGGGTCAAATTCAACAGAGACATCATTATCAATTGTAAACTTTCTAACAGAAACAAGATTCTTTATGAGTTTTGGTGCATGCAAAACATTTTTTAAGGTTAGAGAATTGGGTAAAGATGCATGTCCACAACCTATAACAGGAATATGATGACCATTTCCAACAGTAATATTATTACTCATATTAAAATAAGACGAGAGATTACCTCCATTGCCCGTCATATGAGAAGTTGCTCCGCTGTCCATATACCATTGTTCATCAGGAGGAGAGATGGAGAAGGTGTGCAAAGCTGCCTGAATATCCGTCGGAGCATAGTATTGTGGTGCTTGCTGACTAGTAGAATTTGGTGGAGTTGTGGTTATGTGGGCTTGCTGAGGCATAGGGCCAAGTATTCCAGACTGTTGTTGCGACACACCTGTGGGATATGGACATGGTGGAGTTGGCCATGGTTGCCATGGGTATGCCCAGGGCTGCTGCTGATAGGGAGATGAAAACCATTGTTGAGAACGACCTCCACCACGGCCATTGTGTCTTCCCCTACCACGACCACCGCGACCATTACTTCGGCCACCGCGGGTAATATTGCTACTGCCGCGAGTATTGTTGCTGCCTCCGTTGTGATTGTTATTGCGGTTTTGACCGGTCGAAGCTGAAGCATCATTGTGAGAAGATAAGAAAGTAGAGGATTCGGCAAAACTTGCTGCCTTCTTTGCCTTGGCTGTTTCCTCTAGGATGATCATGGAACGAGCTTTGTAAAATGGAGGAAGAGAATCTCGGTGACGAATTTGCGAACCAACTGAGGCATACGCATCAGTGAGGCCAGAGATGAGTTGAAGTACAAGCCTTTCATCTGACACGGGAGCACCGACATTAGAGAGTTGATCGGATAGGGATTTGAGATGTTGACAGTAGGTAGATGCATTGGAAAACTGTTCCATACGAGCATTTGAAAATTCTTGCTCAAGATAAATCGCCCTAGAGTGTTTGTTGTCATAGAAGATATTGAACAACCGGTTCCTTGCTTGTTCTGCCGTTGAATTGCGCTCGATGATGGCGTGA
The DNA here is from genome assembly GCA_951804385.1 of Trifolium dubium. Classification (NCBI taxonomy): domain Eukaryota; kingdom Viridiplantae; phylum Streptophyta; class Magnoliopsida; order Fabales; family Fabaceae; genus Trifolium; species Trifolium dubium. The sequence goes on along the minus strand of OX638072.1, from coordinate 31,573,372 downwards.
AGGAGATCATCTGATATTGTACCATAAATCCATTGAAGGACCACGACATCGAGACGCTTCCAGAGTTGAGGATTGGTGTTTTTAAGGTCAGGAGATGATGAAGGTTCAGTCGGAATGATGTGATCAATCACATCATGTGCTTGAGCATGAATGTGGAAAAGCTCAGACCATGTGTTATACACGTCTTTTTCCATGCTTAAGGTAACCTTGATGAAATTGTTGATATTGGATATGGTGAAAGCAGGGTGAATAGGAGATGATGTTGCTGCCGCTGTGGTGACAGACTTAGGCGAGGAGGTGGAAGAATCGTTGTCGTCGGCCATGGTGAGAAGATGGAGATTAAATTAGATGAGAAAACAAAGAATATTCTAATAATAATAGTGATAATTATAATAGAATGAAAGAATCAAGTTGCTGGTGTGAGAAAGGCAAAGAAACGGTGGTGGTGGGAGGGAGAGAAAAGAAAGCGGCGCTAGCTTTTTAGGTTAGGATTGTAGGATCAGTTCCATGTGCATACTGATACCATAATAGAATTATTGGCCTTGCCTTCTATTGATTTTCCAATGGTATATATACCGTGTGGGTTTGTGTGTTTACTATACAATTATCTCTAATAATTACAAGAATATTCTAATAATAATAATAATATTCTAATAATATTCTAACACTAGATTCTCTTGGAGTTTGTCATTTGGTGAGATTTTTTTTTTAAAATAACCTTCAAAGCTCCAAAAAAAATCAATCTATCCCATTTTTTCTGAATTTTTTTGATCTGCCCTACTGATTCGTTGCAAGTCAAACGCGCTACTGCAAGTAACGAGTTTGACTGCTTAAACGCGCTAGTTGAACTAGCTAGTTTGAGCACTACCTTTGGAATCTGTCTGACATGCTTAAACTCGCTTTTAATCTATTTTGCTGGGTCTAAAAAACGAAGTATGTGTGAGAGATCAGTACATAACCAAAGTTTTGCTTACATAATTTCATGGCTACTCAAATTTGGGATCAGCGAAATGTAAATACTCACCTTGCTGCAGTGTATTTCAATAATAGTAATCAAGCAATTTTGTTTAGGATCCACACTGACGATACAATTGTGTTTGATAATATTTGTTATATTTTTTACTCTAAACTTCAAAATTCAACTTATATCATTTAAAATAATAAACTACCACTTAACTTTCATTTTAAAACTTAAACTTTTCATCAACCCAAATCCGTTCACGTAGAAAAAAATCAAAAAACGAAGCTTAAACGCGCTACTGCAAGTAGCTAGTTTGAAGCTTAAACTCGCTACTCCAAGTAGCTAGTTTAGTCAGATAACTTTTTTTCAGTCAATCGTCAGTCAGTGTCAGCATGTCAGACAGGTTCCAAAGGTAGTGCTCAAACTAGCTAGTTCAACTAGCGCGTTTAAGCAGTTAAACTCGCTACTTGCAGTAGCGCGTTTGACCTGTAACGAGTCAGTAGGGCAGTTCAGAAAAATTCAGAAAAAAAAGGGTAGATTAGTTTTTTTTGGAGCTTTGAGGGTTATTTTTAAAAAAAATCATTTGTTGAAGCTAATTAATAATTTGAATTCAATATCTGGATAGATTGTCATATTTTCATATAACGGTGAAACTCACACATTTTAATTGGGGAGTGTAAAATGATGGTAGATAATTGATTTCTTTTTAAATGTGTAAAATTTCGATATCGAATTTAGATCTTTGTAAATCGTGTTGTTGGTTTAACTAGTGTAAAAGTCTAAAACATTTTTTAATCGGCCTTTCAAAAAATATAAGATTTTCTAAAAACAAATATTTTTAATGGCAATGATTCGCATGTAATATACTATTTTGTAAGAAATGAAATTCAAACTCTAATACATTTATTTATTCAGCTTAAAATGTACTAAAATTCTAAAAATTAAGCTACTAAACAAAAAATATACAAAACTTGTAAAAATAAATTAAAAATACTAAATTTTGCAAAGAACATTGGTCTATCTATGAGGTTTGTGTAAAAAAAAAAAACATTGGTCAATGAGGTATCATTTTGATTGGTTGAGCAAGGTTCTTTTAAAATTTAATTATATTGTTAACAACTACTCCATGTTAACAATATCTTAACTCTAACTCCCAAGAATATGAAGTCATTCCCATTTGTGACCCTACTCATTGTTGACATTATAAAAGTTTTAACCTCAGATGGAAAGAAATGACGTTTTTCAACGTTGTTAAATGGAATCCAAAGAAGGTTTTAGTAGGAATGGAATTGACCTTCTAACACACACACACACCCCTCCAAAATCTTGTTTAGGATTACCACTGGTATAGTATGGTATGCACTATGCACTATGCAAATCAATCAATGCGTGTACCTCATTACATTACATTACATTGATTGAATGTGTTTTTGGCTTCAAATCAATGTGTCACGTGACCATATTGTCAATTTGTGTTCCTCCGTGGGGTCTCTAATTGACCGTCAGAAATCACAAAGTCAGAGAGCGATATCTTTATTGATTAGAATATCATATTATTGAAATAGATTTAACAAAGTACGTTCAAGTTTTAAATTAGTACTACTACACTGTCTACACACTAACACACATAGATAAACGTACTTTATTGGATTAAAAAGGTACTTATAATATTAACCTCGTAGATGGTAGTAATATTATAATACTCCAAATATTAAAGAGGAGTTGTGCAATTGAGAGGGAAAAATTGAGTATAACGAGGGAAGTATATAAAGAAAGAAAATGGGGGCAAGAAACGAAGGATTCTCGTGAGGGACAGGACAGGGCTGGCTGACTATGAGACAAAAGTCCCCATCACACACTTCAGACTTTGTTAATTTTGAATTACGTACCCTACATATAACAAACTGGGAGGTCAACATCAAACTTTTGAAGTTTGGATTGCTAGTATTGTATTATCGCTAATTTGCTAATAATATATCGGATATCGGATATGATGTCCTGTAATTCTGACATATCTATTGTGATATTATATATAATTAATAATTAATATATCCGTAAATATGTAGAATGCTTTTGAATCATCGACCTTTATACTTTTGTTTATATCTCTCTTAATATATCGTATTCTCTTATCTAAATAATTCTATTTAATTACCAATTCCTCCCTCAAATAAGTGTAAAGTTACCAAAATGGAAATTGAGATTATGTATTATGAAGAAATTGCTAAACATGTAAGTTGGTTATTGTGGAATGACCAATTTTATAGAATGTGTCAAATTAGAGTTTGAGTTTTGATCATAAACATGCTCATTATTATCGGTGAATTTTATAGAATGTGTCAAATTAGAGTTAAAAATTGCTCATAAATCTGTTATCGTCATACTAAATATATAGTCCTAGTGATGTCAAAGTATTTTAGATTTCTACTAAAATAAACTGATTGCTCCTCTTGTACCCGTTTCTTGTGCAGTTGTGGTGTTGATGCTGCTCATTTATATGCAGTGGATCTACAATAATCTAGAGTGAGTGGGTCAGGATCACAAGGGCTCTTTCAAGAAGAAGAATATTACATTTCACCAATAGAAACAATTAAAGAGTGTCATCAACTGGACCACTACATTGTAGATCCTCTCATACATTTTGAAGGACCACATAATTATATCCACTCCACTGTTTTGAGCTGAAAATTTCACACATTATTTTTAATTCCTAATACGTTTCATAGTGTTAGATTTGGACTCCAATTACTGGAGATCGTTGAAACCGAATGAGAGTATGCAATATTATATATTCCTTTCTATTAGTAATAAATTTATACCATAAAATAATAAAATTGATGTACTCCATGACTTTATTTATAAATAAAAGTTGTTTTTTAGGTTCATTAAACAAGTGATGTATTTAATCTTATTTATGGATTAGATATATCATTTATTCAATGAATTAAAAAATAATTTTTAGTTATAAATAAAGTGAGTACTAAATTAAAGGTATTTTAGATATATATTTTTCAATATAAAAAAAAAGATGGTCAAATAAAAAGATCCACGTCACGATGTATACTTTGTTTTGATTTAAAAAGGGAAAGGGGGAATAATAAAAAGTCTACCTCCTCTCCTCTGACAAGAGAAAATGAAATCTAAAAAGTTTCATAAAAGTATAGACAATTGCAAAAAGATTCTTAACTTTTGCATTGTTATACATCTATCAAGTATCAACATTGTTAGAGTATCCTTTCAAAATTAAAACTTTTAGATTTTGGGAGAACTAGAATTTGTCGAATGGGACAGGGAAATATGTGAGAAATGGTATGAAGTGATAGGAAGATCTCAAAACTAATATAAAAGGAGAAAAATACGATAGAGTTTATGAAGTGAGAATGAAATAATTTAAGGGTATACATTAATAGGAAACAAAGCCTTGACCAATTGATAGTTGTAAGACGATTGATACACAAGTTTGATTGTTCGACACAAGATATTTTATCTCTTCACGTTTAAAATGTGCATGCCTAATCATTAAAATGTTAGATTTCCTGCGAAGAAGTGTGCTATCAGAACACAACTTTGTTTGAGACTGCATAAACATCGGACATCAATACAAGCTCAAATGGTGTCCACGCAAACCATAATTGAGTTAAAAATATTTAAAAAGGCTGAAAAAGTAATTGAGACCGTGTGCATCATTGTGGCGAGTGTTGCAAAATTGAGTACATAAATTATATATTTTTTTTCAATAGGTGAATTGTCGCGTTCAATAAATATCGCAGTCTTGAGTGATCGATCCATGTGATTTCAAGAAAGTCGGATCTAAATTGAATCTCGCATAAACTACACTTATTCTAGCGCGTATTCATTCAAGATCGACTTTACCTATGTACATATTTTTTATAGCTCGAGATGTTTATATATATGGCTTTCCAAAAGTTGAAGGTCAACAACCATTATCCCTGAACGCTGGTACTAAGTTGCAGTGATCTGAAACAAACATATGAGTTAAAAGGTTGAGTAGAAAATTTTCAAGCCAAAGTAAAATATAAAGTGAAAACATAGATCAGAATTCAGAATCCCATATATAGATTCTTCTCTTCTTTTTTGTAGTACACTAGTACTACTCTACTAAAGCACACTTCGCATAAACTAAAAAAGAAAGAAACATAGAATAAGGATGAAGGACAAAAAGACGAGGACAAAAAGACAAATGAAAAAATTAAACAATTCTTGGTCTAAATGAGTACATTATTACTATAAATTAATATTTTGATATAATTAGGTTGTATGTTCCATCAACTTCTTCTTTGCCTTTCCTTTGCAACGTACCAACTCTTGGCTAAGTAGCTATGATATCAATCACTTAGGACTAATCAGAATATCATATGATGAATTTAATTAATTAAGCACTGTCATAACAAAAGTAACCACCTACTATAATGTTCACTTTCAATAAGCCATAATTAGAAGTACAAAATAAATGCAAGAAAGTGAGAATCTCGTGTTGTCGTGTTTCTCTTTCATTTTGCAAACAAACATCCATCATGTTTGATTATTGTTAATAAGTCAATCATATATTAAAATATATATACTATTATTTTTTTGTGATTCTGTAAAAACAATTCATTAAAAAAGGCAGTGCCGGTTCCGACATTTTGAAGGTCCTAGACAAATCATTAAATTGGACACCTAATAAAAAAAATTGTACTAAAAAAAATTTATTTTAAAAGAACATCATCTATTTTAAATTGTATAAATAACTTCAAAATTAATCATTTATCTCTATAACTAACATAAACAAAATATGATATTCTAATCAATATAATCAAAATACATTTTATCATAATAATATGAAAATTTCTCTTTTGCCCCCCCCCATAATTCTTTATAACTCTCCTAAAACCCCAAATTACCCTTTAATTCGGAACGTAGATCCCGAACACTTCGGGTTTTAGATCCCGAACTGGTGCATGTACCCCCCAAAACCCAGACACCACTTCGGGACGTAGATTCCGAACTATAGTTCGGGATCTAGATCCCGAATTGGTACCTATACCCCCAAAACCCCCTAAGGGCAAAAACGGTAGTTAAGGGGGAAAGAGAATAATGGAGGGCGATTGAGAAATTTTCTAATGATATAAGTACTTAATAATATGAATTTTGTGACCCCTCAAATTTGGAGGCCCAAAGACATTGCCTATAATGCCTTGGTGCATCACCGGCCCTGAAATAAGGGGGGCAGAAAAGAATATTTGTTTAGATGTTAATTAATCTAGGACAGGTTTTCTCTGGTACATCAATCATGGCAGTCAAAGGCATCAAAGCTATGTGTGCCCTATGATGCAGCTATATAAATAAAGTTAATTAGTTTTTCCATTTGAGTAATCTTGGATATAAATAGAAATTAGAGTGATCTCTAGATTTTAGCTCAGTTGATTGAAATATTGCATATTATATATAAAGATTGAGGTTCGAACCATATACTCCACTCGACTATCATGCCAAAAACAATTAGAGTGTATATCCAATTTGATTGTTTACTATTTTTCTTAAGATCCAATTCAATTTCAATAATAACAAAATTTGAATTACTCTTTGACATTTTCATACCGAAGGCCAATGGGGTTGAAAATCAAGGACGCATGCGTTGATGGTAAAAACATAATTGCACACTTAAATTTTCCCTAAAACGAAAAAGATTACAATTTTGATTCAGAAATTGCAACCAACTTTTGCTGCTTCAATTAGATTGTTGGTTGTGGATGAATTTTTTTTTAATGGTGTATATACTATTAAAGCAGATTTCATTGGCTGTGCATATATTCTTGCCAAGTTAAGGCCTAATCATAAGAAATCTTATAATAGTGCATGAACAATTGTCTTATTTCTCTTCACCATTGATGCGGATGCTGCATAAGTGTATAGGGTGTTACTTCTCTTTAACGTGCATTAGACTTGGATATAAGTCTCACATGGAAGCTAAAGGTTCATGTCCATCATGATCATGCAATGCATTAAATTTTTTAGGTGAGCTTGTATGTATGGCACCAGCTAATCCATTCCAGATAGCCAGTCCCACCTAAATAAAAAATAGCTTCATTTTGTTTTTCTTTGACATTAAGCTTCATTTTGTTGGGCACAAAAAATTAAACTCATCTCAGCTCACCTAACTAAATAAAAATATTATCACTATCTCCCCTTTCATACCACCAACTAAATCCAAAGTTAAAACTAAGTCGACAATTATTATTTTTGTTTCATTAAGAATCATAAAATGCAACTTAGGTTATGTAGTGTTTTCAGAAACAACAAAGGTTGTTCTCAATTTATCTTCAGCAAATCTGTGAAATAGAAAACAAAAAAAATACAAGCAGAGGGATATAGGCAAGTCCTACCAGCAGCTTCAAGCATACTCAACATGAAAAACTATACTAAGACAATATCAAAATAACACTAGGCAAGAAAGAAAGATGTTTCAAACAATGGAGAAGAAAAATTAAATGCAGACCAAGCAGGAAATCATTACAAAATGAGCCAAAGTGTTTATCAAACAAGCACAAACAAGCCCAAAAGATATGTTTGATATCATGACAGATGATTTTGTAGACACTAAAAGGACACCTAAAAACCCAGGTAGTTCAATTTATATGAAGACTTGCTGATAAAAAGATGAAGCATTAAGCTTCATACATTAACCCTTCATTCTAGTGGTGCACGGCTATATTTTATCAAGTTTATCAGCCTTAATTATTGGGTTGGCTTCTGCTATGGCTTGCTGACCAACAGTTCTATAATCGAAAGTGCAACCATGTTTATCAGAATAGCGATGCATTGAACAAAAGAGGTTGCCACATTTGCAGCTGAAACCAGTTAATCCTACACGTTTCCGGCAAGTGGCACATCTGCTGGGACCAGTCTTGGCTTTCATCTCCACACCCTCACCAAATAATGAATTTTCAGGAACCTCGGGAGACGCTGTATTGACCTCCACAGTTCCAACTGGAACTTGTACGTCGACAGCAGCTGTAGTCACAGCCAGCTTTTCCTTGCCACTTGAATTGCCGTTCACAAGGTTTTCAACTGATGCCACTGCAAGTTTGTCCTGCTCCTGCTTCAACAACGTGTCCTTGTAACACTTGGAACACATGTTCATGGTAGCTGCCCTTCCGAAGAAACCACAGTTATTAACGCAGAGAATCGGACGATCTGGTGTCTGACATCCCATCTCATCGTGAGACTCCATTACTCAATGACCACCTGCACGCAAGGCACCTCAGCCGCATAAGAATGTATCCACCATACAAAAAAGAAAAATTGATTCCAAAAATAACTACAAACATCTCACATTCACTTGTAAAATTACAATTTGTGAATCGCACAAATGGAAGAAAGTTGACTTTTTCACTTTCAAGTACTTAAACGTCAGCAGCTAGATACCACAAGAGTTCAATCAATAACAATAGTCAATAACAACTTAAAAGCTATTTAGCCATCAGCGGTAAGATGCCACAAGAGTTTTATCAATAACAATACTAACTCATGTAGCTACCAAAGTGGCGACGCCATAAAAGTTTTTGATGCCTCCATCACTGCAAGCAACCTCAAATTGGGTTATACTCCGCTTTATCGGAGTGGTAGTGAACATAACTGTAATTTAAATCCTTGATCAAGAAATTGACAATAATGTCTAAAATACTTGAAAAGGAGAAGTGACAGCATTCCTTCCCCCTAAGATACTAATCTTCTGATAAGTGTTATCAAATTCTATGTAGCACCATTGAAGACATTTCCGGTGTCTCGCGTCACCAACACACATACACACATGTGGTTGCATCTAAATCAGAAGTGACAGTGTATGTGTTTCACGTAGTATCATATACAGGGAAAAACCTAACTTGTTCCTCGGCAACCTGACTTTATGGTGCAGTTGACTGCAGATGACCGATTTTGAAAATAAAAATTATGTTTGGACAACAAAAATTAGCTGTCAAATACATCGTCAAGTGATTCATTTTTGTGCATTCTTGTAATGTGCAGAAAGTAAAAAGTACGAGGAATATAGAGATAAACACGTACCGTGTCAATGTCAATATTTAGATGTTCAAATAACACAATTGTTTTGAAAACATCCAATAGCTCCATTAAATGAACATTAGAATTTGAACAAACACATAGGGAAACTGAATTCCAATCAACCAATGTATAAACACACAATCAACATTAACTAGTGAGTGACTTAAGCATGCAAGCAAACCCCAATAAACCCCCACAAACTAATATCAACTTTCAACACCCCCCACAAACTGAAAAGTCATAGCAATATTCAATCACAAAAGGGACACACAAAAATTACAACTTTCAACAACCCCACAAACTGATTAACATCCCTTCAACAAACCCAGAAGCCATCCCAAAATCCCACAAAGAAAAACTAAAATTGAACACCAAAACAGGCAAAAAAAAACACACTTTTGTTAATTAAAATTTAAGAACAAGGGAAGAAAATTGAAAGCAAGTTGAAACAATATAGAAATTGCTGACCTGGGTGTGGCAGGGTTCACGATCCTGACACTATAAATACTGTTCCCTGTAACAAGAAGAAGAAGAAGAAGAAGATTATTATAATTATTATAATTATATAATAAAATAAATAAACCCAGAAAAAGAATTACAGAGCGAGAGAGAGAGGGGATAATCCTAACCTAACCTCAAAACGAAGAGAGAACAGTGAAGAATGAATAATAATAACAATAATAATAAGTTAATACTTGTAACAATAATAATCGAGAAAAACGAAGACAAGTACGATGATAATAAAACGAAAGTACAGAAGAGAGGTTGATTCGGTCGTGTGAGTTTATCTCTCTCTTCTCTTTCTGTTTCTTTCTCTCACTTCCCGTTCTGTTCTGTCTATTTGAACTTCATCTTAGCCAAAGTCGGTTGTTTTCTCTTTACCAATTTGCCCTTGTCGTTACTTTTATTTTACAAGTTTATCCTTCACTTTTGCTTTTATTTTTACCATTTTTTTAGTTTTTACTATTTTTTATTATTTGGATTAAAAAAAATATCCTAAATATAATAAAAATTAAGTCTAGAAAAGTTTATATGTATCTGGTCTTAATTTTTTTTTTTGGTGAGATCATAATTTTTTTTACATCATATGTGTTAATTTTTATTGCCCATTTTGTTTTGTATTTAAAATTGGATACTCCTCCGTTTTAAAATGAGTAATATTTTAGCTAAAAAATTTATTTTAAAATAAATTTCATTTTCAAACAACATTTTTTAATTTTACTTATTAATTATTATTTTTGTACTGTTTCGTGAAAAAATTAATAAAATAGATTTAATTTTCCAATCATTAAATGGTTCAGTGATGATTGACGCTGAATTTGATAGAGATGACCACAATTTGATCCCCGTAAACTACGATCGAGAAAGGGTTATAACTATTTGATTATTTGATTTTAGAACTGACTCGAACCAGATTAAATTAGTAGTGAAAACAAAAAAAAGTAAATTTAATTTAATAAAAGTGTTTTTTTTTAACATAATAATTAGATTTGCATGTATGAAATTTAAAAGTGATATAGAATTCACATTGAAAAAAAAAAAACAATCAACTTTTCGAAGCATACAAACTTTTTACTAGTATTTTGTCTCATCATGTTGATGATAAATTTTGTAAACTTTTTGCTTTAAAGGTCGTTAAAACAAAATTAACCATTTATGTGAAGTTAGTGATGGTGATGTTTGATTTTTGTGGGTAGAAGAATAAAGAAAATATTTTGCACAATGATAAATTCATCTCATTATTTCCGTAAAATATAAAAAATTTCTAGTTTTTAATTGGAATTTTTGTACTATTTAGAGTCATTTTTTTCGTCAAATCCAATTTTTTTCAATTAATTTAGTGTTTAGAATTTCATCCCTGAATATGAATAAATGAATATATCAGAGTTTAAACTAAATCAGTGCACATAATGTGTGATGTTCTTACCAACTAAACTAAATTCACCAAGACAAACTGAACTTTTATTAATAACAAATAGATTCGAAGTATTTTTTTCAATGAACTTAGTGGCGGGATTCACTCTACATAACAAATAATAATGTGGGTTTGATCCCTTATTCAATGTATATGTTTATTATTTGAATCTTTAAACAACATAATTTATTTGAAAGTATAATTCCAAAGTATATAAAATATGACAATGTATATCTATCTATCTATCTATTAAACTCATAAAATTTATACACCTTCCAAGTCATGATGTAGGAGTAGGAGGAGTTAGAGAAAGTTTGTCCCAACTACAAAGATGGTTTGGGCCTTGGGCCTGGGGCATTATCAACCAATGACGACAATATACGGGTGGGTTTTCGTGTGGGTCACGTCCACACCAAAACATAAACGGCGGGAAAAGAATAAGAATAAATCGGAATCTGTATTTTATAGCGGGAAGGGAACAACTCCAACTTTTTTGTTTTGTTTTTAAACACACGTTAATCGATTATCAAATCCAACAAAGAAGTGTTTGAAATCACTTTTTCTAACACACAGAAACAAAACTCTCTGTCTCTATAGAAAATGGCGCGGAATAAGAAAGCTAGGGTTTCCGACGATGAAGAAATGGATGAAGATCAACCTCAAAAGACCCTCTATCAGGTAATACCTTAAAATATGTTCGGTGTCTTGCATTTTTGGTTAAGTGATTTGCGTTAGGGTTTTAACTTTTAAGTTTAGTTTCAATTGAATTGATTTTTAAGTTTTCATGTCTAAAATTTTCAGTTTTCTATTAGTGATAATTAGATTGAGGTTTGGAGTCGAATAATTTTGATTCATGTGACTAAATGTTTGGAGTTTTACTAAATTTGACATCTTCAATTGTGAATCTAAAGATATGCTAAATCAGTTGTTGACTTGATTCATTGTAGGTTCTTGGTTTGGAGAAAACGGCATCTCAACAGGAAATAAAGAAGGCTTATTACAAATTGGCGTTGCGGCTTCATCCGGATAAGAACCCTGATGATGAGGTGATTCTTTAAAGCTGTCATGTTCTGGAGTGTGTTTTTATATATTTAGTTGTTATAGCTTTTAATATTGGTAGCTGTAATTTTCTTGTGTTTGTACAGGAGGCTAAGGAGAAATTCCAGCAACTGCAAAAAGTTATTTCCATTCTTGGAGATCAAGAGAAACGAGCTCTCTATGATCAGACTGGTTGTATCGTTGACGATGTGAGTGTTGTAAGCCCTAATGGTGTGTTAAATTTTATTTGAGGGAATTATCTAATACTATTCAATCAGAATATACGAATAAAATGGTGTTAATGAACTAAAAAATTGTCTCTGGGTCAGTATCACAGTAATACAATATTAGAATAGATAATTAAGATAAGAAAATAGATAGAACAAATCAGTTTAGACTGGATACATAAGTACACAACACTTATTCTTATAACAACTTTTAAGTCTTGCTAATGAGTTCTTTAAGAACACTAGTTGACAATCATTTGATTTTCTGTGGTACTTAAAATGCAAACACATCATATTTTTTTGTGTTACTAGTAGACTAAATGCACAACAATTAGATTTTGGGATACTTTAGAAGTTTAGCTATGTTGCAGACCAGGCATCCATGACTCATTCATCTTTTGTGAAAATCAGGATCTTGCAGGAGATGTTCAGAATCTTCACAAGTTTTTCCGAACAATGTACAAGAAGGTATATCTTTAATAGACGATATCCCATTTCCTGATGTATTGTGGTATACTTGTTTTTTACACGCGTCTTTTTTTTAATGAACCACAGGTCACTGAAGCTGAAATTGAGGAATTTGAAGCAAACTACAGGGGATCTGACTCAGAGAAAAATGATTTGATTGAGCTGTACAAGAAGTGCAAGGGGAATATGAACAGGTAAGAAAGCATTGCTATTTTGTTCATTTTGTTGTGCTGTGCATTTGAGTGTTATTGTGAGTTGAGGAACTTCTCTTTGCAGGCTTTTTTGTTCAATGCTTTGTTCAGATGCGAAACTTGACTCACACCGATTTAAAGATATTCTTGATGAGACTATAGCTGCTGGTAAGGGACATTAACTAAACTTTACTTACTGAGGTTTTGGTCAGACCAGACATTTGCTCTAGGTCTTAGTTTCTATGGCTAAGCATCTTCCTTGATGATTGTTTGTTTTCTTTTCTCGGTATTCTGCAGGAGAACTAAAGGCAACAAAAGCCTACCAGAAATGGGCTAAGAAAGTATCAGAAATCGAACCACCCACAAGTCCTTTAAGGAGGAGAGAAAAGTAAGTCGATCAACCAGGGTTTTGCTTGTTCTTCTTCATTGATGTACACTGTATTTGAAGACTGATCATCTGTTTTCTATAGGTCAAATAAGCAGCCTGAAACAGATCTATATGCAGTCATATCACAACGCCGAACTGACAGGAAAGGCCAGTTTGATTCAATGTTCTCCTCTCTAGTGTCAAAGTATGGTGGAGGCGATATGCCAGAACCCTCTGAAGAGGAATTTGAAGCTGCACAGAAAAAGTTGGAGAAAGGAAGATCCTCAAAAAAATCAAAGCAATCAAAGGGAAAGTAAAAAGAAAGCATACTATTATGTGTATAGCTAGTTTATTTGTGTGAGGTGTGTGAACTGTGAACATGACATTGGATCTTGATAGGATCCAAACAGATCAATAATATATAATTGCAATGAACAGTAAAAACTGATGGAAATGGATGATATTATTTAAGTAGAATCACTTTAGAGTTCATATGGGATCTAAAGGAAAATGGATTACAATAGATTATAGATGATAATAAGCAGAAAAAGTAAAGTGAAGCTATTCGAGATGCTTCAATCTCCTAGATGCTTAACAGCCAAATTCATGCCTCTTGATCATTCCATGAGTGCTTCTTATATAGCACTCTCAGCCCAATCATGAGATGACACATGTCCTACTACAATCTTGCCCTCCAAGTTTGTTAGAGTTGCCAACTCATTATTACTAATGACCCCACTCTTCTCATTCTTTCCTCCAAGTAAAGTAGAGTTGCCAGCTCATGATTACTATTACTAATGACCCCACTCTTCTTACCTCTCCTTTTGTAAACTAACTTGTGTCTATCAATACCCCCTCCTTCAAATCTCTCCTTGACCTCAAGGAGAAATTCTGGAAACTCTTTCCTCAACTTCTCAGCCAATTCCTAAGAGTTTTCAAACTCTGGCAAACCCTTCCACTTTACCAGCACCTCCGCCTCACCTTGTTCATTTTTTCTGCATTCTAGCCCTTCTTCCGGACTCACCTCCATCTGCCAATCATCAGATAAACATGCAGGTAGAGGTTGTGGGATAACATTAGGTGATATTGCTTTCTTTAATAGGGAAACATGAAACACAGGGTGCACTCTGCTATCATCTGGTAGCTTAAGCTTATAAGCCACTGCACCTATCCTTTGTTCCACCTCATAGGGACCATAAAATCTAGGACTTAACTTTTGATTCATTCTCTTAGCTAAACTCTTTAGCTTATAAGGTTGTATTTTTAAATACACCATATCTCCAACTTGAAACTCTATGTCCCTTCTATGTTTGTTAGCTTGGGCTCTCATCACATCTTGAGCCCTCAACAACTGTTCTTGCATCTCTTTTATCATATCATTCCTTTCAGAGGTTAATTTATTCACCTCCTCCACTGCTGAACCATTAACATCACCTCTAACCAAAATTGGTGGCTTCCTTCCATACAGAGTTTCAAATGGAGTACTCTTCAAGGATGAGTGATAATTGGTGTTGTACCAATACTCAGCCCATGGTAGCCATTTAGACCATTGTTTAGGTTTGTGGCCAGTCAAACATCTCAGATAGGTTTCCACACACCTATTCACAACTTCAGTTTGCCCATCAGTTTGGGGGTGATAAGCACTACTATACTTCAACTTGGTCCCAGCTTGTTTGAATAATTCTGACCAAAATGTGCTCAAAAAGACCTTGTCCCTATCAGACACAATGGAACTAGGAAAACCATGTAGTCTTACTACCTCTTTGATGAATAACTCTGCTACTCCTTTGGCATTATAAGGGTGAGCTAAGGGTAGAAAGTGAGCATACTTAGTGAGTCTGTCTACCACCACCAGTATAGTGTCCCACCCTTGTGCTTTAGGTAATCCACCAATGAAATCCATAGAGATATCTGTCCATATCTGCTGTGGCACCGGTAATGGTTGCAATAAACCCCCTGGGCTCAGGGCCTGATACTTATCCCTTTGACATACTTCACAGGCTTCCACATAAGCCTTAATAGTTTTCCTCATTCCTTCCCAATACACTATTCCTGCTAGCTTCTTATAAGTTCTTAAATACCCTGAGTGGCCACCAGCTGCTGTATCATGGAATTCATGTAATAACCATTGAATTCTGGGTGAATTTAATGGTACAACTAACCTGCCATCATGGAATAATCTTCCTCCCTTCAATTGGAATTTTCCATGGCTCAAAGGATTGATAGTCAATTCCTGCACTATCTTTTTCAATTTCTCATCATGTTGTACTTCTTCTTCTAAACCTTTCCACATTTCACATTGATAAGTAATGAGAGTTGAGTATTGCATTTTTCTGGATAATGCATCAGCTACTGAGTTCTCCCTTCCAGGCTTGTATTTAACCTCAAAATCATAACCAATCAATTTGGCTACCCACTTTTGTTGTTCTTCACCCATAATTCTTTGTCCAGTCAGAAATTTGAGAGATTTCTGATCAGTGTGCACTATGAACTTCCTCCCTAATAAGTATGGTCTCCATTTCTGCACTGCCAACACAATTGCCATTAGCTCCCTCTCATAAACAGACTTCTGTTGGGATCTATCAGAGAGAGTTTGACTCATAAAAGCTATTGGTTTCCTTTCCTGCATAAGAACAGCTCCAATACCCTTACCTGATGCATCCGTTTCCAAAATGAAAGGCTTACTAAAGTCTGGTAAAGCTAGTACTGGTACAGTGGTCATGGCTATCTTCAACTTGTCAAAAGCCATTTGAGCTTCCTCTCCCCACTTAAAATTATCTTTTTTCAACAATTGAGTGAGAGCTCAAGCTATCTTACCATAGTCTTTCACAAACCTTCTATAATATCCAGTAATTCCCTGAAATCCTCTCAATCCCTTCAAATCTTTAGGAATTGACCATTGAACCATATCCTCAATCTTTTTGGGGTTAGCACTTACTCCTGCTCCTGATATTAAATGACCCAAATACTCAATTTGAGGTTGCCCAAATGAGCATTTCTTTTGATTTGCATATAGTTGATTATGCTTCAAAACTTGCAAAATCTCTCTAACATGTATACAATGCTCCTCCATAGACTTACTATAAATCAATATATCATCAAAAAACACCAGGGCTATTTTTCTGAGATATGGTCTAAGTACTTCATTCATTAGGGCCTGAAATGTTGAAGGTGCATTAGTCAAGCCAAAAGGCATGACTAGGTACTCATAATGTCCTTCATGAGTCCTAAAAGCAGTTTTGGGCACATCTGCTTCATTCACTCTAATCTGATGGTAACCAGATTTCAAATCCAATTTAGTGAATATCATTGCACCTCCTAATTCATCTAACAATTCTTCTATAATAGGTATAGGAAATTTATCTGGTACTGTTACCTTGTTCAATGCCCTATAGTCAGTGCAAAACCTCCACCCTCCATCCTTCTTTTTGACTAACAAAACAGGACTTGAGAAGGGACTTGTGCTATGTCTTACTATTCCAGCCTGCATCATCTCAGAGACTATCTTTTCAATCTCATTCTTTTGATAATATGGGTACCTGTAGGGCCTAATGTTTGGGATTTCAGCCCCAGGTTTTAAAATGATGGCATGATCCTGTCCTCTCTTAGGTGGCAAACCATTAGGCATATGAAACACTTCATCAAATTCCTCAACTATTGCTGCTAGAGTAGTTGCTACACCCACATCTTGCTTCTCATTACTATTCACTGTCAGATATTGCAGCAAGTACCCTACACCACTGTCAGTTATAGCTTTAACCATAGTTTTGAGTGAAACTTGTCTGGTGCATAAAGCTGGATCCCCTCGAATTAGGTAACTCCTCCCTTCATGTTTCCATTTCAGACACAAATCATGGAAATTTGCTTCAATATTACCAAGTCCAGCTAGCCAATCCATTCCTAACACCATCTCAGCCCCTCCTAGTTGCATTAGATAGAAATGTTGTTGGAACTGAACTCCTTGAATGTGAAAACTTAGATTGTTGCACACACCTTGATTTCTCACTTGTTCGCCATTGCCTACTTCAACTACATAAGTAGGAGTATCCACCAATGGTAACTTCAATTCCTTGACCAACTCAATGGCTATGAAATTACTTGTAGCCCCAGAGTCAATCAATGATAAAACTGGCCTGTCCCCTATCATCACCCAAACCTTGAAAGATTTGTTAGAAGTGAATCCTTCACTACTCTGCAAAGACAATTGCAAAGTCTTCAATTCCTCCACTACCTCAGCTTCCTCTATCTTCTTTTCCTTATCACTCACTTCTTCCTCACTGCTGCTTCCTTCACACAACATCAACCTCATATGTTTGAACTTGCAGGTGTGTTCTCTTCCCCATTTTTCACCACACTTAAAGCATAAGCCCTTCTTCTGTCTCTCATCAAGTTCTGCAGGACTTAGTCTTCTTCCTTGAAACTTATCCTTCCCTTCTCCTCCCACCTTGTCAACTTCTCTTCTTCTCCCACCAAAATCTCCAGGATCCTTGAATTTAGTGGTTCCACCCTTATCTCTCCACTCTCCCCTGCCACCAATTCCTCTTCTTATTAGAGCATTGTTTTTCTCCTCTAGTAACAATGCTTTATCCATCAGAGAAGATAGATCCAAGTCTTCATAAAGCTTCAGCTCAGCTTGAATTTCCTCCTTCAAACCATTTAGAAAGATGGCTTCTAACATATTTCGCTCATCTCTTCTAACTGGTGCTACTAGTATCACAAACTTTTCTCTATATTCCATGACAGTTCCATTCTGTTTGAGATTTAACAATGGCCCCAAGGGATTCTGCAGAATTCCAGGTTGGAATCTACGAATCAAGGCTACCTTGAACTCATCCCAGACTCGTAATGGTGTTTGTTCTTCCCACCATTGGAACCAGTTCAAGGCCTTGTCCTCTAATGCAATTACAGCTGCGTCTAGCTTCTCATGGGTGCGAACTCCACTCAAACGGAAGTATCTCTCGATACGTACCAACCAACTGTACGCATCATCACCCTTGAAGATCGGCATCTCTAGCTTACGTCGATGATGGTGATTTTTGTTTGCGTGATCTGCGTGTCTCTCCGGTGACGCACGTGAAAGCGTACTACTATCGCTTCCGTCGTCATCGCGATCACGTGGGTATCGTCGTCCCACCGGTCTACCATGGCGACGTCGTGGACGTTGTTGATCTAACAACAACTGTCGAATTTGTTCGACGGCAGCTTCCACGTTACCCAATCGTTGTTCCGTTGGATCCATCGATTTTAGTCAAGCTTAACGTGAAACCGAGGCTCTGATACCAATTGATAGGATCCAAACAGATCAATAATATATAATTGCAATGAAAAGTAAAAACTGATGGAAATGGATGATATTATTTAAGTAGAATCACTTTAGAGTTCATGTGGGATCTAAAGGAAAATGGATTACAATGGATTATAGATGATAATAAGCAGAAAAAGTAAAGTGAAGCTATTCGAGATGCTTCAATCTCCTAGATGCTTAACAGCCAAATTCATGCCTCTTGATCATTCCATGAGTGCTTCTTATATAGCACTCTCAGCCCAATCATGAGATGACACATGTCCTACTACAATCTTGCCCTCCAAGTTTGTTAGAGTTGCCAACTCATTATTACTAATGACCCCACTCTTCTCATTCTTTTCCTCCAAGTAAAGTAGAGTTGCCAGCTCATGATTACTATTACTAATGACCCCACTCTTCTTACCTCTTCTTTTGTAAACTAACTTGTGTCTATCAGATCTTTTCATGTTGTAATCAAATTTCAGTGTAACGGTTGTTCCTTTCTGCAGATGCACTTTGGTGTTCTTTCTAATGTTCAATGTTTTGTGACTGGTTTGAAACAACCATTTTACTTATGAGTTGTGACAGTAAGTGATTGTTGGTATCCTTTCATCAATTTCTTATGAATGTTTAATTGTTTAGGGTGGTTTATAAGATTTAGTAACAATCTATCTGTGCCAATTATTAGATTTATAAAAGTATGAAAGTTTTGTGACAGCCGCCTTTAAATCTTGATTTATGGCCATAACAACTAAAATTTTGTGAAGGCACAAGTAGCTGCTTTATATTTATAGAAAATGAGTAGCTTTTCTAATCTTTAATGTGGGAAAATAAAGGGGTAATCCCTTTTAAGCTATAAGTATCTTGTTCTTGATTATTTAGAAAATAAGTAGTATCATATAATCACTATGTTTTTCATATTAAGTTGGATGCATGTGATATATATGCTCCAACTTGAGGGGGAGTGTTGATTATTGATAGAGTTAGTTTCCTATTTATTTATCAGGATAGTTAGTTTCCTTATTTTATGATTCTCTCTTGTATATTATATAAGTTCGAACCTCATTGTGAAATACAAGTTAATCATTATGTTACCTTAATAGTTAGCAGCCGGAATGAGTCGAAGCAATGTAGTCAAGTTCGTTTTCATCGCGTTGGGCTGTTTTGCGTTTATGGGCTGTTGAAACCGGGTCAGATTGCAGGAAAAACCCAATTTGAAACCTCAAATTGTATCTGATATAACCGCTGGAAACCCTAATTGCCTCAATAGAAAATCTCGATGACAACAATGATAACCCTAATAGCTTCTCTTTGCTTTTTCGGCGGCGGCGACAATGACCACACACTCGCTTGATTCCGACGACCACATAAACTACCTTGATTCCGACGCATTGTTTCATTCTCTTCGCTTTTTTTCGTTATAACTTTTATGTGTGTGTTTATATATATAAATGTTAACAAACTCATCATCCCAGTTCTTAAGCTCTTTACAAAATTCAATAACCATGGCTGGATCTTGCCAGAAACATTAGGAAGAGGAATTTCGTCAACACAATTAATTGTCTTCAATCAAATGCTTGATGGTTTGTGATTCCATTCCACTCACTTCACTTCACTAAATCGTCTTCTCAAATTCCGAAGAAACAAATTTAGGGTTTAAGTTTTTCACCTTTATCTAATCAAATTCATGACATCCACATCCGCAAAAGGAATCACTCATAAGAGTTACGGCGGTGAAACTTTCGAGATTGATATTGCTACAACTTCATCAATCTCGAAAATTTCACCGTGGCAACTCTTATGAGTGATTCCTTTTGTGGATGTGGATGTCATGAATTTGATTAGATAAAGGTGAAAAACTTAAACCCTAAATTTGTTTCTTCGGAATTTGAGAAGACGATTTAGTGAAGTGAATGAAATCACAAACCACAAGCATTTGATCGAAGACAAATGTGCTAACGGAATTCCTCTTCCCAATGTTTCCGGCAAGATCGCGGTGATGGTTATTGAATTTTGTAAGATTCCCATTGACGCTGCGAATTCTGAGAATAAGCCTTCTGATGAAGAGCTTAAGTACTAGGATGCTGAGTTTGTTAATGTTGATTGAGGTACTCTCTTTGATCTTATTACAGCTGCTAACTATTTTGATATCAAGAAGTTACTGGATCTTACTTGCCAGACCGTAGCTGACACGATGAAGGGTAAGACGCCCGATGAGATTCGGAAGACTTTCAACATTGTACATGAAATGCAAGGGGAATATGAACAAGTAAGAAATCACCGCTATTTTATTCATTTTCTTGTACTGTGCATTCGAGTTTGTTATTATGAGTTGAAGAACTTCTCTTTGCAGGTTTTTTTGTTCAATGCTTTGTTCGGATGCTAAACTTGACTCACACTGATTCAAAGATATTCATGATGAGGCTATAGCTTCTGGTAACGGACACTAACTAAACTTTACTGACTGAGGTTTTGGTCAGACCAGACATTTGCTCTAGGCCTTAGTTTCTATGGCTAAGCATCTTCGTTGATGATTGTTTGTTTTCTTTTCTCGGTATTCTGCAGGAGAACTAAAGGCAATAAAAGCCTACCAAGGAAGTATCATAAATCAAACCGCCCACAAGTCCTTCAAAGAGGAGGGCAAAGTAAGTCGAACAACCATGATTTTGCTTGTTCTTGACTGATTTACACTGTAATTGAAGACTGATCCTTTGTTTTTTATAGGTCAAATAAGCAGTTTGAAACAGATCTTTATGCAGTCATATCACAATGCCGAAATGACAGGAAAAGTCAGTTTGATTCAATGTTCTCCTCTCTAGTATCGAAGTATGGTGGATGTGATACGCCAGAACCTTCTGAAGAGGAATTTGAAGTTGCACAGAAAAAGTTGGAGAAGGGAAGATCCTCAAAAAAATCAAAGCAATCAAAGGGAAAGTTAAATAGAAAGCATACTATTATGTGTATAGCTAATTTATTTGTGTGAGGTGTGTGAACTGTGAACATGACATTGGATCCTTTCATGTTGTAATCAAATTTCAATGTAATGGTTATTCCTTTCTGCAGATGTACTTTGGTGTTCTTTCTAATGTTCAATGTAATGTGACTGGTTTGAAACGACCAATTTTACTTATAAGTTGTGCGTTGTGACAGTACGTGATCGTTGGTATCCTTTCATCAATTTCTTACGAATGTTTAATTATTTATAGTTGTTTATAAGATTCAGTAGCAATCTATCTGTGCCAATTATTAGACTTATAAAAGTATGAAAGTTCTGTGACATTTGCCAAGTCTCCAATAAACTCAGCAAATTCAGGCTTGCAAACAGCTGCCGCTAAATCCTGATTTATAGCCTTAACAACACAAATTTTGCGAAGGCATAAGTGGCTGCTTCATGTTTATAGAAATTGAGTAGATTTTCTAATCTTTAATGTGTGAAACTAAAGGGGTATTCACTTTTGAGCTATAAGTCTCTTGATCTTAATTATTTAGAAAAGAAGTATTATATAATCACTATGTTTTTAATATTAAGTTACATGAACATTCTCTTCTAGTTACTTATTCAGAGTTTTGAAAATCTTTCCTCATTTTCTCACTTTTTCTTGCATTAGTGACCTATAAATTGATTGGTGAAGTTCTTTGAAGGAATTTTCTTTTTGTCGCTATCAACTCATTACTAATCACAAATTTTCATTCGAGTAATGATATACAATTCAAATGAACCAAACAACCATTAACTGTTTGAATCCTTTAGAAATCATTTGAAAAAACCCACGTACTGACTGTTTAATACGCGAGTCATCAACCACGGTGTTTGTATAGTATTTCCTGGTGTTTGTATAGTATTTCCTAGCTTTTTTACTGGCAATGGCAACCTTGTGTTGAGATCTTCTCTATTGCAAAAGCAACAGAAAACTTTGTTTATAAGAGAGACTGATACATAATTAAATATAATTTTAGAATTGAGTTCTCTCATATGTAACTATCATTCATAAATGGAGCCTTTGGCAGAGACTGTACATGGTTGCTTTTGCAGTTGGTATTCATATAAATGCTTCAGAAGAAGTCACTGATCTCATCAATAGCTGAAGTCTCCCCCCCTCACCAACTTTATTACTATCTTTACTGTCTCTCAGGTAACTCAAATAAGTACTATAGTATTAACTTCTTACTCATAACAATGTCATGCTTGTATGTGAGGAAAAGTAATATGCTAGCTTGCAAGGAAGAAAAAGGCACTTATTTGATAATTTGAAGTATAGGAGGGTAACCCTTTTATTCTTTTTACTTATTTTTTCTTGATTTTCTGAAAAGCCATTTGCATGTGAAGGTCAACAGTAAATAACTTGTCCATGAATTTATGGATATACTTGATTTGAGCAACAAAATTGTTATCATTTTGGATCTTATTGTATGGTGTTTCTTATGATCATGTATTGTGAAACTTCAATATTATAAGGTTTACTACACTGACATTGCACCTAAATCATTCATGGTTTGGTTAAGCAAATTCATTAGGTTATTGATTTGACACCATGATCACCAAATTAAGAGGTAATTAACAGGGAATTTCATTTATTGAACATATGCTTTGAAATGATTATTACATTTCTAAGAGCTAAATAAATTAACACCTAAAGTGTGTAATGTGTAATATAATCACAACAACCTGGTTGTTGACCCACATCAGATTAGCATAAACTAGCATCTTTATCTTTATCAATTAACATTCACAATACTCAAACCTAATCCTATCATCATATCAATACCTCAAAAATATAAAAAGAATTCCTTCACCTCTAAGAATGTTGTACCCTTGTAGGTGCTAAATGAATAAAGAAATCATGCCCCTGGACCAGTAAGGTTGTTGGCCAGCTCATCACACGAACACAAACCCATACAACTTTTATTTTGTACTATTTATATTTTGATATATACTAGTTGTATAGCACGACACTTCATATTGAAAATGTGTCTGACACCCCACATAAATGCAGGTGTAAAAATGTCTGACACTAACATAACACCGACGTATATAATCACGTTCAATTGCATATATTTTCTCGAATTGTTACATGCCTTAGTTTGTGTCTGTGTCAGTATTTCATACGTAAAAATTATATATCCTATTGGCTATTGCAATTGGCGCATGTGTAAATTTGGATGGATATAGTTTATTAAGGTACACGGAGTGTGACATGACAACATGGTGTTAGGAACATTCCTGATTGTGAATGTAAAACACAAGCAACCAAATAAGACTTTTCCTTTATTTTTCCCTATCTGTCCTCTTTAAGTTCCCTCTATCTCAAATCTCAATCCCATTTTTCTTCATCATAAAATACACTCACCACTACAACATTTATATAATATAAAGTATTTATAAATGTGACACTACTATTCTTCCTTTTCTATTTAGCTTTTACTACTTGACTTTCTTTTGTTTTGTTTTGTTCTCATTCCATTCTACTAGCTCTCTCTCTCTCTGCACTTTCTTTTGGGTAAGTCATCAACCTTTCAATTTTCTCGGTATGATATGATATATTCTGTCTAGTAGTTATTGTCATTTTTTTTTTTGCCCCTTGTATCTGGTGCACTGAACCGACTAATTCGGTTTAGAGTGAGTTTTGACATAAGTAATTACAGTTATTTTCCAAACACATTGAACTGTAGTATTTTAGCGCCAATTACCATTGGACCGACTAAACGTTAGGCAGTTATTATTGTCATAACTTTAATCATCTTTCTTGTGAAAAACATTCAATTCAATGTTACTATTGAAAACTCTTCACACTTCATTCATACGTTTATATTTTCCAATTAATGCTCTTTAAGTCTTAAGGGTTGTCTTTATTTACACCATTTAGATGAAAAATTTGGGTAGAAAGGGTTGGTAATGAAATTCACACTCAACACATACTTTACCATAAAAAAACGTTTTTTATTTTTTCCCTTTTGATTTCCTGAATTGGGTTTGTAGCTAATTAGGATCTGTTGCTTCAGTGCTTCACTGTTTTGTCTTCTAGCTTCTGGAGTTTTCAATGGAGATAGAGAACATTGAGATGAAGTCAAAGAAGATGGAAGAGTATGAAGTTATAGAACAAATTGGTAGAGGAGCATTTGGTGCTGCTTTTCTTGTTCTTCATAAGTCTGAGAAAAAGAGGTAAGTTAATTACAATTTTAGCTTTTTTACTTAATTGCTTAAACCATGCAACATTAACAATTAATCTTTTATTTTATTTTATTTTTGTGTTTAGTTAGAAGAGATTGATTTTTTTGGCTATAAAATGGACAACCCAACAAAGAAAGTTTCAATTTTTAAATTGTCTTTTCTAGTTTGATATTTTCATTTTTAATTGTTGGAATTGAAGATCATACAGTTAAGTTATCAACTTCAATTATTAATATTCATTTTGATGATTTAATCCATATGGTAGGTATGTGTTGAAAAAGATTCGCTTGGCCAAGCAGACAGAGAAGTTCAAAAGAACAGCACACCAAGAGGTTGGTGTAACATATACTTCCACTTAAGGATATACTACTATACACAGTCTCCACCATACAATTATTTAATATATTTAATAGATAGATGTGCAATTGAGCCATGTTTGGATAACCAACTTAATTAAGCACTTATAGCGGAAGTGATTATAATATTAGTGTTTATGCATAAGCTATTTCTATAACAAGAGATACAAGAAAGTCGACTTTTTCATATAAGCTATGAACAGTTTTTACATTTTATAAGTTATTCTTCCATAAGCTATTCATGTCAATAAGTTGTTTCTATAAGCTCTCTCAAACTGTCTCACAAATGCTTAAGCTTTCTCAAATATTTCTTTCTACACTTTTTTTCTTCTATTGGCTTAGAAGAATAAGTTGTACCAGTCTGTTTCCTCATAGATGGTGCTTGCATGAACGAACCCAACTTAAGTACTTAACTATCTGTCTGTACTTCTCTGTATACTTTTTCACGGCAATGGATATTTGATCATATTGGCTTTGGCTATGCGTCTTTCTTACTACAAACAAATCAGTCATTTGAATACGTAATTAATTCAAGAAGCAGCTTTGCCTGCGACAACATGCTTTTCGTAAACTGACATTGAATTAGCTTCATTAATTAAAAACTAGTCGGTGCTATGCTGTTCATTATTGCATATTATATTGTTCACGAAATGCTGTGAAATGTAATATAGCTTTACTGTAAATATACAATGATATTCTTCGTTACGATTTCACAGACCTCAGTCCTAAGAGGTTGCATTAAGCTAATTTTAAACGATTACTTTCTGCCTACTTGTATTAAAATGACACAGTTCCTCACTGTTTACAGATGAATCTGATTGCAAAACTGAATAACCCATATATTGTGGATTACAAAGATGCTTGGGTGGAGAAGGTAGGAACATAGCCTTTATTTTTTTTTTAAATTTTCAG
Source organism: Trifolium dubium (assembly GCA_951804385.1). Taxonomy (NCBI): domain Eukaryota; kingdom Viridiplantae; phylum Streptophyta; class Magnoliopsida; order Fabales; family Fabaceae; genus Trifolium; species Trifolium dubium. The sequence continues at coordinate 31,547,420 of OX638072.1, read as the reverse complement.
TTATACATTCATATAGAGATGAAAAATTAGGTTTGATGAGTTATGGATATATCAAGATTTTTTGATGTTTATCACTCTTCATAGGTATGTTTCTGATATCTCGTGTTTTGTAGGAGAACCATGTATGCATTATAACTGGCTATTGTGAAGGAGGTGACATGTAAGTAAAGTAAATAACACTACACTTAGAAGCTCGACAGACAAATATTATATGCACATTTCATAACACTAGTAATCTTAATCATGTTATAATTTTGGGGCGAACTACACTTAGATACAAGAGTTTGGGCTTTCATGAGTTTCATGTGTTTCGTAAAAGAAAAAAGATGAAATACAAAAGAGATATATTAACATTGACATGAAGTCTTAATGATGGAACCTTGTGTTCTTTGTGGAGCAGGGCTGAGAGTATTAAGAAAGCTCGAGGATCATTTTTTTCTGAGGAGGTAATTAATAATTTAATTTTAATTTTCCATTCATTAAATATTTCATCATGAATATTCCTTACTCACTCTGGATTGCCAATTTCAAGTGCAGAAGGTCTGCAAATGGTTAACTCAGTTGTTGATAGCTGTAGATTACTTGCACTCTAACCGTGTAATCCACAGGGATCTAAAGGTATTATTACTCATATCCTCGAAAAAGTAAAATAAAATAAAAATTCATCATTTATGTGATGTTTACTTAATGCAATGTAATGTAAATTCTCAGTGTTCCAACATATTCCTCACCAAAGACAACAATGTTCGGCTAGGTATGTATTGTTATCCTTTGAAAGCTCAGAACTTTCGGCTTTCATGTGCTATCTTATCTAAAGAAATGCATTTTTTTGTGGATCATACAGGTGATTTTGGTCTTGCAAAGCGACTTAATGGAGAAGACCTCACTTCCTCGGTATTGCTGATATATTTAATATGTTAGCGTTTTTCAAATGCCTCCTTCTTTAAACTCCATACTTTTGTCCATTGCAATGTCATTGATGCCTTTTAGCTTACGGTAGTTAAGCTGTTATTTTTGCTTATCATCCCATATTTTTCATAAACCTCTAATTTCTAATGTAACGATACTTTGAGATTCACATTGTGATATCTGTTTCTAATTTCAATCTTCTTATACCTTATCTAGGTAGTTGGAACTCCAAATTACATGTGTCCTGAGCTCCTCGCGGACATACCATATGGTTATAAATCTGATATATGGTCTCTTGGTAAGGATCGTGAATCTTTCATTTTGATTGACAAAGCCTTATGATATATGAGATGAACCTGTGTAAGAATGGTATCTTTTTGTATGTAAAGGTTGCTGCATGTTTGAGATTGCTGCACATCAATCAGCATTTCGTGCTCCGGTAAGATTTTGAACCATCTGCACGAGTTAAGTTTTATTAATGGAAACTTAGTCCCTATTCTTCAATACAATTTAAACTAGAAAATAATTTAACAAACGTGTGAATGAATGCAACAGGACATGGCCGGTCTTATCAATAAAATAAACAGATCCTCCATTTCTCCACTGCCAATTGTTTATTCTCCCACACTGTAAGTAACTATCCGGACCATTTTCTTTCACATTGCCGTTGTGATTTTGTTTTTTACATATGATCTCGGTCAATGCAAAATATCCAGAAAAATAATTTCATGATTTATTTTCCCCTTTCTTTTTTTATATTTAGTTATAAACTTATAATGATAGATCTGAAAGATGCATTTGTAACAGGAAACAAATTATCAAGAGCATGCTGAGGAAAAACCCAGAACATAGGCCAACAGTGAGTTCAACTGATCCTGTCTTGCGTGATTAATTTCGATGGAACTATTGATTAATTCTAATGCTGCTTTTTTTTGTTGTCAGGCTGCTGAATTGTTACGACACCCACATTTACAACCTTATGTTCTTCGCTGTCAGAATGCATCATCTAATGTCCTTCCAGTATATCCCATAGTTAACTCAAAGGATAAAACGAAAAGATCTCCCAAATCTAGTGGCAGAGAAATGGGATTTGTAAATCGTTTGGAACGGGTTCATCCGATTGAGGGAAATGGGCATGTACAGACAAGAAATCTTCATAACAATGGCAACATAACAAACTCAACAAGCACCCATTACAACCTTGACACCAAGATGGTTGATCTTACGAGCTACACAGTCGAATGTTCTACTAGTATTAGCGACTCGAAAGATGGTTCAACAACATCTGAATCAACTACTTGCAGTGTGTGCAGGGAGGACTATAAAATTAGACCACCAAGGGAAATAGCTAACAATGGAATTGGAATCACCTCGAAGAGCATACATGATTCTCTGCATGAAGAAGAACAAAGATTTACTGTAGCAACCACCAAAGTTGAAGATACCTTCTTGAGCAAAGGCTTTGGTAATGCCGAAGCACAGAAGGAAGATGCCAAACTTGATGATCTTAGGAAGTCAACTACTTCCACTGCGGGTAATAGCAGCATGGACAAAAACAATTCCACTAACGAGGAAAGTTCATCGCTAATTATGCATCATCTCAGGGTTAAACACGCCAGCACTGAATCTGAAGACTACTCGAAGAAAAATGAAAACCCTGATTCCCATACAGAAAAAGGCTCACATATGAACGACTTGTCGTCCGAGAGTAATGATAATCATAATACTGATACACTTGCATCTAAGGATAATGACATAGCGAAACAAAACATAATTTGCTCCACACAGAAAGATGATAATTTAACACTAAACGGCGTTTCATTGAGCGTAGTTAATGCAACAGACGGTAACGGTGACCAAGTAATTGAGGATGAGTTGTTGGATAGTCCATGTCAGCAAAGAGCTGATGCATTGGAATCTCTGCTTGAGTTATGTGCTCAGTTACTTAAACAAGATAAGCTTGAAGAGCTTGCTGGTGTGCTAAGACCATTTGGAAAAGAAGCTGTATCATCAAGAGAAACAGCAATATGGCTAACAAAGAGCCTCATATCTGCTCAAAAGTTTAACCCTGAAAACTAGTTTAATTATGAGAGTTTTCTTCTCATTAATTTATTTACATTGTTGTATGAAATGTGTATTTCAAATGTCATATAAGTTTGTTCATTTGAGTTTGTTCCTTGGTTGATGATAATTGAAGAATGGGAAAATAGCATGTCACATATTGTTTATTGCTAAATGGTTATACTGACTTACTTTTATTAGGTTGGATATTCTTTGATTTTCTCACCAAACATTTAATCTATGCTTGGATTACAGTGAGTATGACAAAATCACGGTGCCACCATGATTTAGTTGAAGCTATAAAATGTAGGTTTTGTCGAAATCATGATGTGATTTTGCCAATCTCCTCACTAATCCAAACATTCATCTGAGGTTTTTTTCTTTTTAATTAAAACGAGGTTTGATTGGAAACAATAAATTCTAACACTATTGAGAATTCTAACACATAAAGCATTGATAATGATAATTTATAGAAACATGATACAATAATGTTACACTTTCAATTTAAATATCTCCCAAGTCATCATAGAAATTTTATCACATCAAACTTTTTATCAGTTAAAGATGACCCGTCTCTATATACTAATTCTCAAAGTTGGCATATGTTGCTGTATAAATTTGTTAATCAAATTAACTTTATTTTTTTGACTAGTTAATCAAATTAACTTTATATCTTTAGATTACTTACTTTTTGATTATTTTTCTATAATAATCCTACTCTAAATACTTTTTGTTAGCCTGATGTTAAATACTTTATTATCCTTATCTCTTTGTATTGAGGATTCTTTTTTACAATTGAGATTTAAGATATTGCATATATTTAAGGTCTGATTGAAACAATTTTGGTTTTTTAGTTTTTAAAATGTGTTTGAGAAAAATGTTTTTAAAATGAGAAAAGCAAAACTCCTTGAACTTGTTTTACTTTTTTAGTTTTAAAAATTGATGAACAGAAAACAATTTTTAAAAACATTTTTGTAAAATTGAATCATCAAACAAGTATTTTAGTTTTTAATTTTTAAAAACTAAAATACTAGTTTTGAGAAGAGAATCAAACAGGCTTTTACACTGCATATTTATTCCACACGTCTCTTTCTATTGAAGACAATCTTGTTCTAGAAGGTGTCAGACACTTAACACAAATTCAAATCGCAGTTCGTCACATATGAGAAACTAACGATAAACATATTTAAATGTAACATGTAATTAAATTGAAAACACTTGCACATATATATTAAAGAAATTGATACTTCATTCAACAGAAATATTACAGTTATACATATCTAATCAATTTGCATCATAAATTTTATATATATAATATAATTTTTTTTTATTTAATTACATAATTTTTTTCTTCATCCTTCCCTTTAGCCAAGTCACATATTTGCATATAGCTTAGTGGAACAAGGCAATGAAAGACACAAGAGAGGCACCAACCAAGGATCCAACAATGGGAATGGCAGCTGAGGCACCACTGCTTGGTCCAGGGGCAGGAGCAGGAACCTCTGTGGAAGCCAAGGCTGCACTCATTGAGGCAGCAGCAATAAGAACAGCACAAGTCACCTTCTTCATGTTCATCTTGATTTGATTTGTCTTGTTTTTAAGGTGTTTTGATTGTGTTTTTCTTATATTGTTGTTGTGTTTTCTTGTTTGGCACATTGAAGAACTTTGCAATGTGCTCTTTTAAAGATGAGGCTTTGTCTTATTTTGGGAAAAGCACACTTATTTTTGGTAGTGTTAAATTATGGAATTAACTAATTAAGTGTATGGTTTTGCAAGATTTAAGGACTTAATTATAGTAGATTTTGTGTGTTTTATATTTGTTATGTGTTGTTAATCTAATATATTTGTGGCACAAAAAAAGATTGCTAACCTCTTGGTACCTATGTTTAAACAAGTTGTAATTAAACTAACTATAACCATTCAAATACATACCTACATAAATTAGGATTTTAATTATATTGCTGGTTTAAAATATTCTCACTTTTTTTAATATTAATTTTCTTCTCATCACTTAAACAATTTTTAGTTATTAGGGGGTTTGTTGAACATACCAAATTTAATTTTAACAATTTGTATGATAATTCTAATAGACAAATTAAACCCACAATTTCTTGACCAAAAAAAACCCAAAATTTGTAGTGTTTGAATAAAATAGTGAAAAAAAAATACTAAGATTAACATTTGCAAATAAAGTATTGGACCAGTTTTGGGAAGAAAATTTATTTGAATTAATCTATCTCATTTTTTTCCCATACATAATATTACTATTTCTTATCGTTAAAAAATTTATCATCTATTTTCATGCTTATTGATAATGAAAAAGATGAAAATACACATTATATATTTAGGATAGACATTATAAATTTATAACTTCAACACTTCAAAGTCAAAATGATGTATGTGATTGCTTTATTTGGTTGTGCAATATGCAAAATGAATTGCCTTCAATAAGTAGTTAAATTCACTTGTCACCAGCCTAGATACATTCAACAGTGGTTAGTACTATGTACATTGATCATGATTTTGACTAATGTAAGTATAGTAGTGATTAATAAGTAAAGGGTCCTGTTAACATGTGCTCTAAGGGCGCATTTTATGGATACTCGAAATAGTAATTTTGTCTTAAAATTAACATTGTTTGAGTTTTAAAAGTATAAAATACACAAGTACCAATGCAAAATTTCTTTTATTAGTACACTAACAAGTGCCTCAAGGGCACATGTTAACATTTCCCATAAGTAAATAGTACATTCTTTCAAAAAAAAAAGAAAGTAAATAGTACATATTATATTTATTGTTACATCCCTAAAATAGGTACTCTAGGGAGAGTATTCAAGGTCAACAAAAAAAAATACATTTTAAAATGCTAGTTGATTCAGTAATGATTGATGTTGTATTTGGTAAAAAAGAGGATCACGGTTCGATCCCCATTCGATGTGAGAATTCGTTCAAAACTCTAAACTATAGAGTCATTACATAGTGAAAACCGGAAAAAGAATAGCCCACTTAATAATGATATTTTATACTATAGTACATTACATTACATCATATCATTCAATTCTATCTTAATCAATTGCGAATTGAAGGTAGAATTTTGAATTCTTCTCCTCAAGAAGCAACAGAGACATCATATTTGTACCATACATACTATATAGACTTAGCTTCTCTGAACCGTTGATATGTCAAGGGTGCTTCAGCTGGCCTGAAAGAGATTACTCACCAGCTGCAATGAATTGAAAAATAGCTTACCAAGTTGTACCTTTTTCTTTTCTACTACCTCCGGTAACCGACAAGTGACTACTGACTACTATTTTTTTTATCTGTAAAAATAATAATAATAATAAGCCATTAGAAACTCACACGCAAAAGGGAGGAACTGAGGTTCGGATTTCGGTCACGGACAGACAAATTGTATTTGAATTAACGTTTGTGAAACACTCGTGTAAATGCACATACACTCATAAAGTGTAACGTACCAGTCAAAGAAATATAAAGCGTAACGTAAGAAGCTCTATGAGGACAAAATGCCACCTTTCACCTACTACCTTTGAATTGATTGCTCTTGTGGAGTATGAAAAGCTAGCCTTAATCTAAAAGCCATACAAACATTAAGAATGATTAGTGTTCAATTAATCTACCACTTACAACTTCAAAAGTATATATATTGCTCAACTCTTGACTAGTCTCTCATATATATTGCACAATTCATTTTCCCAACCAACAAAATATCTTTTAGTCCCATTAACCATTATCATAGTGACATAACATATTTTTGTGGAAATAATGGCAACATTCGGTGCCTTTGCATTTCAAAATTTGATGGTGGTAATGGTTATAGGCTTATTTTGTGTGACAAACATTGTGGCACAAGATTCAGAGATTGCACCCACATCACAATTGGAGGCTGGAAATGGATTTGCTTTACCTGTTTCTGGGGTCATCATGTTTTCTTCTCTGTTTGTGGCATTCATCATGCATTGAATTGGAAGGGTTGGTTGATCATGTTTTATCTTATGGGTTAAAATTTATATATACGTATATAGACTATAGTATTATATGGTTATGATGAATTAAAAGGTTGTTTTTTTATTTCTTTACTGTACTTTTGATTGGTGTGAGTTTTTATGTAATTATTATTATTAATATTGAAATCATTGTCTATCTAAAGATTAATATATTGTTAGATTCTTTTTTATTTTATTAGGTTTTTCAATGGATGGTGACTTATTTCAGACTGAAAGATAGCCAAATTACTAGCTTTTTTGTTGTTGAACATAAGCCAAATATTACCAGCTTAAAGTGTCTCATCAAATCAAATAAGAATATAAAGAAAAGAGCTACACACAAAAAAAGGCCAAGTCATCCTCTTCAAAACTCATCATCCTTATTCCAAAGGCCCAAAGAGTATCAACATCATGTTGGGCCAATCCCATTAGGGCTTTCATGTTGCCCAAAATTGCACAAAGAGCAAAATTGTAAAAATACCACAATGTGATGATTAAAAATGAGTAAAATTTTATAAGGACAAAACTCAAAAAATAAATATTTTGCTTGGTTAAGTTGATAGGTGCATAACATTTTATATGTAGGTCGGTAGGTCGGGATCGAATTTCTAATAACTAAATTACTTGATAAAAAAGAGAAATATATTTAACCCTTTTTTTTTTGACAAAATATATTTAACCCTTTTAACATTATTTATTTTGTGTTAAGAATAAGTTAATCTTAAGTTTTTTTTTATCTTTGTTGGATTTTTTTAAATCATGAACCTAATTTCGTTTAACTTTTTGCTTGCATTATTGGGCAAGCCAAAAATACCCACATTTTGGATCATTTTACAAAAATCATGTAGTAGATGACATTAGTAAGAGAGTGATTGATAATTTATAGACTAGACTAAATTGATAGTTGATTTTACTTATTTTAAACATTTAGATCCAACAACCAAGTGAATTACCCCACATTCACTCATGAATACTACATATTTTCATCATTTACTTTTTGAAAAAAAGATAATCCTAATGACTTTACACTCCAAATAATCATATCATGCACGTGGCATACGGGGCTCACATGCAAGCTCATAGTCCATCATGTGCTATCTTGTGTTGTGTACAACTGAAATCTATGAACGAAACGGATATAGTATATGGTTTTGATCTGACCAATAGCAATGAAGGTTATGGCCAATGCTAAGCCATTTCAGGCAAGAAGTCCTCCATTTCCCAAATTTGAATTTATGATTTTCATCAAAAGTGTCACATAAATTCCCTAGACATCCCACTCAAAATCAGTTAATGTCAGGGATGGCGATTGATACCACATTACTACTACAATCCATGCATGATTTCCAAAGAGAATGTCACATTAAATGTGTTTGGGATTAATTTAAAGAGTCTTGTTAACATGTGCCTGAAATTTTGTATTGGAAAAAACATGTTGATTTGTGAAAAATTGAATGCAAAACTGTTAAGATAAATGTTTTATTAAGTTTCTTAACAGTGTCTTCTCCAAATTGAAATTGAAAAAGACACAATATATAGGTCCAATGTCAATTAAAAATATTAATAATGCCGATATTGTTAGACCTGACACATTTACGGAGGTAGTTATGATTGGTGCTCAAAGATCTCTCGATAAGGTATGGAAAAGGGGAAAGAGTTAGAAGAGATAAAAAGACAGCTTCATTTACGGAGTATGTGAAAGCAAAAGAGAGGGGGAAAAGGGGTACATCCACTCATGAACCCAGAGCAGTGGACAAAGAGGCAAAGAATGGAAATTGAAAGCAAAGTTTGTTGTACCTTTGTTATGTTATCTACAAATGCAATATCTTGTCAACAAAAAAAATAATGGATCCTCCTATAAAGCACATGTTGTAATTCTATATACAACATAGGCACAGTGGTTACATATTTTTGGGTGTACCGCGGTGTTTCATTTGAAAATAACTATTTTTTATAATGATCTAGTTTATTTTTTTTATATACATTGTTGGTCATTGAAAAATAAAATCCCTACACCATTGAATAAAAAATAATGTGACGTATTTCACTTGTGTTTCTAAAGTATTGATTTGTTGTTACAAACTCTTTAATAAATGGTATTTTCATATTAATTTATATTTAATTTTTTTACATTTTAAATGTATTTTGCCTATGAGAATCCAACAATGCATTTTGTTTTGGGTATCAAAAACTACTACTATTGCTGTAAATGGGACAAGCAAGTGAGTAGAGGAATGAGTGGGTGAAAATACTAGAAATAGAAATTTCTCATTGATGATTATAAATATAGATTGCTGAAAAATGTGCAACGACATTAATTTGGTCCGGTGAAGGATATGACTTATGCGATATTGTCCTTTTTGCCAACTAAGTGATGGATATATAAGTGTATATAACTTATTACTTATAGAGTTATAGTTTTATACTTGGTTTAACTTTTTTTTTGGTAGAAATACTTGTTCAACTTTAACCAGAAAGGAGAGTAGCAATAGCACCAATTGACACACCACTTTGATGTTGCTCCTCTAATTTTATTCATTTCGAGCATAGGAGCAACATATATGCGGTGTTCCGTAAAATTGTACTTGTAGACATGTATGTGTTTCTTTCCGTTTAGATCACGTGTGGGATGAATTTGAATTTTGAGCTCAGACACCTAAATTAGTCCGCCCCCGCGCCAAAGAAACCTAAGTTCACCATTAAAAAATTAAGCTTATAATTAGCTAATATGTACCATTGATGAAATGTTATTCTAACAATTGAATGAAATGGGACTTTTAGCCATATGAAGTATAGTCATGTCAAGATATAGACAAATAATAATGTAATAGCATTCTCAATTGGATTTTATGTATATAGATAGCCAAAGAATCAATAAAAGTACTGTTTTTGGAGTTTGGTTAGGTTTTTCGTTTTGTATGTTCTGGCGATTGTTCCTGTTTGATTATTAATGATTATATATGCTGACAAGCCAGCCAAGGTAAAAGAACAGTGTTGCAAAGATAATTAAGGATGTGTGTATATATATATAAGGATGTGTATGATCCATACAATGCTTAATTTTCAACTTTGGAAATAAGCACTTTTCAAAGGTTGTTCGTGTGGGTTTGAGTGCTCCTCAGTGCGCTTTGCCTACGGCTTTATATAAGATATAAAGTGGTCTTAACAAAAAAAAAAAGTTGAGATTTAAGTTGCTCTTTAACATATCACACTCATTGATATATAATCTGTGTATTAAGTTCTTATGTGAGTCATATTTAAATACAGTATTGATTTTTTGTTGTTGAACTTTTTGTCCATTTGTGCATGTATAATGTCGTGTGATGGAATTAAGAGTCATTTTTATTTAAGAATGAAAGAGTTTCATTAAAACTAATTTTTTGAAGTGATGGTTTATCTGAAGTTAACCTCTCTAATTATCTATCTCAAATAGAATCTTCGTAAAACATGTCCAATTGGTCAACAAAAAATAATATATCATACTTCATAGTTCATACATATCTTATTCAATGAATATTGAGAAAGAAAAAAAAAACTGAAGACTCAAAAAAAAATTATGGTCAAAATTTAATTAATTTCAAATCGAAATAAGATAAGACAATAAATTAATTTTATAAAGATGACTTATACGGTATTAAATTTAACTAAAATGTAGCATGACATAATTAACATTTTTATCTTTCATATTCATCACGCATCAAATATGTTGGACATGATGAGGAGTGCATTGGTAAAAATCAAAATCTCTAATTAAAAGAATTAATAAAGAAAAATATCAATTTTCCATATAAATTACTAGATACTACCAGCTCCGTCCTTTTTTATAATAAAACTCCGTTTGACAAAATTGTATTATTTATTTATCATGTTTTGACTGAATGTAAATATTATCATGTAAAATCTTGTTTGATTTGTTTCGATGAGTACTTTTAAAATATGAAGTTTTTATAATCTTTACTACTTGATAATTAAATATACTAGTGATCAAATTAAAATTGTACATTGACGTACGTGCAGTTGTCAAACAGGACCTTATAATCAGGAACGGAGGTAGTAATATATCAGGGACGGAGGTAGTAATAAGAATGTGTTAGACCAATCTAAAATGAAAGAATAGGCATGAGTGTCAAACATAACTTTTAAAACTCTTTAATTTCTTCTTTTTTGACCTAAACCCGTTAAAAATCTTCCTCACACACACATGGTGATTGCTGTTAATGGATGTCTTTTGTCAAAGCATGGCCTCTTACTTCTCCTTGAAGTGTTTCTCTATATTCCCCAAACCAAAAACACCCAATATACCCACAACATGGAGAATCTCTAAACACCAAAGTGAAATAAAAATGATCAAAGCAGCCAAACCATGTGTCATATAGATGATGATAATTGAGTTGAGAGGGAAAAAACTTTAATAATAAAAGATACATAGTTTTCTTGGTAAAATCCAAAAGAAGGATTTTTTGTGAATGTATTCTTTTTTTGCTTTGTGGGAGTGTCTATATAAATAAAAATGCATTTTTATATATATAATATAGTAGATACTTATTTTTCTCTTAAAAGTTATTGTGATTATGGGTCAAAATTATTTTTTGCCTTTTCCCCTTTTCCTTTTATGATTGGGGCCTTGCTAACAAAGTTGTCTCATCTACTTTAAGGAGGATAAAAAATACCTAAAATTAACCTTCTTTGAGTGGTCCATTTGTTTTTAAACGGATTGCATTTCTTTTTCCTATATACGAAGGCATGTTAATCATTTAATTTCATTTAAAAATATATACAACTCATCACAAAACATGAAGATGTATTTTTGTGGCCTACCTTTGAATCTTGTTTTGATTTGCCTTCAATATTTTATTAAGAAGCAATTTTTTTTGGTAAAAAACACTAATCCATATCATACGTAATAATGTTATTTATTACAAAAAAAAAGAGTAAAATATGTTATGAGTTTGTAAAATAAAATAATCCATGATTAGCTAGGCATTAAATCAAACATCACATTATGTAGAGTTGAGGCCATTTGGTTTTAAATTGGGTAGCTAAGGTGATTAGGTGTGATTAGGCATGATCTTTGGGTGGACAATTCTCTCTTGCAAGGGCACTTTCCCAATTTTCACAATGATTTCCGAGCATATGGACTCCACGGTAGGGAATGTGAGTTATAGTGAGATAGAGGGAGTGGGTTTTCAACTATATAGAGAAATTCTTATATATTTTTTTGGCATATAATCTAGTTGATAGAATTCAACTCCTTAAAGATAAATAAATTAGTGTATCACAGTTGAAACTCCAATCTTTTTATTTGTTTATTTTAATCACCAATTTAATATGATTCAAGAAGGATCAATTATATGAGTTCTATATATCTTCTCTATCATCTTACTCTCTTGTTCGTGAGCCCTCAAAATTAGGGCCCAACAACACTTTAATTTCTTCTTAATAGGAAATTGTATTTTTAAAATTAGAACATGATCTCTACATTTATTTGAAATGAATTTAGGAATTAGGTATCGTGGCTCAAAAAGTCTTGCTTTGCCTATATATAGATAGATAATTTCCTTCATATTGGCTTCTATATTTAGGTATGGTTAAATACTTAAATGGCAAAATATTTTATGTAAATGATTATTAATCGAGGATGTGTGTAGTTTTTTTTTAACATTAAATATTTTATTAATAAATCAAATCTCTATACAAGATGAACATAAACTAGTAAAAGAGAAGTTATAAATCAAAGTATTGTTGTCGTGTTTTCTTTTTTGTAGTGATTCTCCTAGATTCGACTTCGCATTCATTTGTTTCTTGTGAATTTTCTCATTATTTTGTATTGAGTTCTTAAGTGGTTCAACTGGGAAACAATAGATCTATCCCTCTTGAAAAGTGGTTCTTCGGGAAGTAGTTGGGTTACAAGAAAACTCATTTTTTCCAAAAGGAACTAAAAACATGTGATTTTATTTTATTAGTCATTTATTAATCAATTTTTATAGATATCTATGGGCCCGTTTGTTACAGATTAAAAAATAAGTGATTTTGACATTAAATAATTTAGAGATTATTTTTTATAGATTTTACAAAAAATCAGAAGCTATTTTGCGTTTGTTTACCATTAAAAAAATTACTTTTTATAAAAAAATAATCTTTAACTTGTTTGGATGCAATCATAGAAAAGTGATTTTGCATCACAAAATTACCATAAAGTACAATTTTTCAAATATAATATATCACATAAAATAAATATATGAAAAATACTCAAGTTCTTTTTTTTCATTATGATCATATGATTTTATATATATAGTTAAAAATAAAACAAATTTCTAAATCTTATCTTCTAAAAATAACAAACTAATCCTATAAATTATAAACAGAATATTATTGGAATATTAGAATAAATTTAAGGATATTTTTGTCCGAAAGATTTTGACACAAGTTTTCTCTCTCCTCTAAAAAAAATCTATAAAAATAAGCTACTAATATCAGCTTCAGATTTTTAGCAGTTTTTAGATTATTTTTAGATTCTGATTATTTTGAAAAGCTATAACAAATAAATGTTATTTTCTTAAAAGTGATTATTTTTTAAAAATAAGTGATTATTTTCTAAAAAAACTATAACAAACGGGCACTATATCTATATCTATACCTATATAAAGAGAATACACTATTTTGGTATGGCCTATTTTTATTCCTATTTTACCCTTAATTTTAAATTTCAAATTATTCTCATAACAACCAAATTTGAAGAAATCATCAACAAAAAATATCAAATTTAAATATAAAATAATAAAAAATATGTATCACACAAACAGGTACGTTCGTATTACACAAACGAGCACGGAACGTGCCCGTTTGGCCCGCTAGTAATAATAATGATAATTAAAATTTTTTTTGAACTGCAAATTTATTATATAAAACTGGATTATATAGTACAAGATGTACCAACAATCCTTAAAGTTAAATAATTTACACTCCCTAACTTAGTTGTTGCCAATTTATCAAAAGAAAAACTTATTTTTGCTCCTTAAATAATGCTTAGAGTGTCCTAGATATGCCATTATATAAACCCACACATAAAAAAATCATGAAAGAATTCGAGCCATGGGGAGACAAAGCTGTCCCTACAGTATTGGAATATGAGTGCTACCACATAACATATTCTTGCGTGTTGGGCTGTTTGGTCTCTTTTACATGGCCATGGCACACGTACATCATGGACCTGCAAAATTAGATACTACAAACTTTGTTCGTCTAAACACATTTTTAAATTATTTAATTTCAGTTTTTTTAAAACAGCAAATAATATAATAAGATATGCACCAATAGCACATGACATTTTCATTACTTTATTGATAGAAGAGATGTACAGTACCTAAAAATAAGTAGAAGAATTGCAACCAACAAAGTTATGTAGAAGAATTTTGGGATTACAAATCAACAAATAGAAATAGTATATGTTTGGATAAACAGCTTAATCGCAATTTATTGGTACAAATTATTTATTATTTATGATAAGTGCTTATATATAACCCTATACATAAGCTACTTTTATTAGCAAAAAATAAAGATAAATTGATTTCTGTTGTTTTCATACGTTATATTAGAGAATTTTATATATGAAAGTTGTCATAAAGCTATTTTAGTTCTCTTAAATAGTCACACAAAACTTATATCAGTAGATATAAATTTAAATAGACAATTCAAACACACACTCTTAGGAGTCTTATAATGTATGATACTTCTCTCCTATTTATTGAATTAGTCTTTTAGATTGGACTATTCTTTTGTATTTAAGTCCTAACAATTGGTGCTTTCATGAGAGCTATTTCAATTAAGGTGCTCCACACAGATAGGTGACTGAAGCCGCCGAAAAGAAATTAATGGACAACAATCCTGTCAGTGTTAGTACGTAGAGTAAAAATGTCTGTGAATGTCGGCTCTTAAAGAACATGACTATAAAGTCTCATATTGAGTATATCAAAATGCTCAATATATAGTATTTAAACTATAAGACTCTCCCACCTATTGAACTAATCTTTTAGCTAGGTTGAACTCTCCTCATGTACTTAAGCCCTAACATACACATAATTAATTTCATTATTCAACTATTATAAGTTCACGAGTTCTTTTAAATTTCTTAAAATGAAGCGTACATATGCATGGATTTATAATTACTATAGACTTATGTTACGTACGTACTTAACTTTTTTAGCCCTTTTTAGCGTACATTACACTTTAAAACGCTCGTTGTTTTAATAAATTAAGGATGTGGATTGTATTGTATGTGAGTTAAATTTGATTGTAGGGCATGCAATGCAATGCATATTGGGGGAATGGGTGGTTTTGGGATAAAGACGTTCCATAAAAGCTAGCACAAATGCGAAACAGAAAAAAGATGATGGTGAGAGACACATCAAATTAAGTATATGATGGAGCTAGGACGACCATCGAGTCCTAAAGGGGTGAATATTATAGTGTAGTGGTAGGGTTGGTCTCTACACAACAAAGGGAGGGGAGGGGTACGTGAGATATTGATTGTCATTAAATGCTTTACTTACTCATTGCTGTTTCATCTTATTTATTGCTATACCATTCCTCAGTGTCACAAAGGAATTACTAATCCACCCACGTGCACCAGGCCCAACAACACACATAAAAGAATTCCATACCAATCGTTAGTTAATTTAGTGGTGATTGACGCTGAACTTAGTAGGGAGAATCACGGTTCGATCTTCTACAACTGCGATCAAGAGAGGTTGGAACCACTTGATGTCAAAACTGACCCTCCGAATTAGTTTAAACTGGTGGTTAAAAAAAATAAAAATAGCATCGCCTATTTTTAACAGACATTTTTATAATTATGTTAAAATTAATAAATGAGTCTTTTTAGAAAAATTAAAAAATATTATAGTAATTTTACATCTACTTTTTACAGTAAGATGTCTGAATTCGAACTTCAATCTTTATATGATGCGGTGTCTCTATCTACCTAAGCTAAATCGACGAGGACGTCGCCCTTCATCTTTAATTATAAACCTTTCTAATTTTTTTTTCTTTCACATGTATTAATAAAAGTGAGTACTCCATATCTTAATGTGTACACTATCTAACATGATGTATATTATAAATGCTTTTGTCATTCATGATATGAAATGAATGAAGTAATAAATATCCCTAATAATTTGTATAAGTAATTATTTTTAAGGACAATTTTCTTTTTAAAAGGTGAACACTTAAAGTACCAAACTTATATTATTGGATATGGTATCTCAAAGACAAAATTTAATATCATATAATATATTTATATTTAAAAAATTTATATTTGAAATCAATTTTGCCTCTAAGGTATCATAGATGTTGCTCTTGGGTACCAAATAATTCACCTTTTAAAAAGGGTCAAAGAGGAGAAGGTAAGTACTTCTCCGGTATTATAAGTAAATTTAACTTTTTTTGTATATTTAACTACTAATGTATCTAGTTTATATTTATATCTGGCCATAATATGGACCAGATACATTAGTTGTCAAATATATCAAAATAAATAAATTTTACTTATAATAGTGGTCAGAGAAAGCAATTGCTTTAGTTCTTAATATAAGAATTTTTAAATTTATAATTTATTGAATAATTGATGTACCTAATCTATAACATATAGATCATTAAGTGAATTTAAAGAATAAACTTTTTATTATTAATTATATATGTACTAGAGGGAGTAATAAATAATTGTGTGAAGAAAGAAGCTAATTATATGCTCCTATGATGAGCATAAATTAAAGACGTAGCTAGGCAGGAAAGATGTTTGATTTTTCTGGTGGACATAGTTTATCCTCATACATATATAGCATACGGATCAAAAGCTACACTTGACATAAAAATGATACTAGTAGCTAGTAAGTAGTAATTGACCTAGCTAGCTAGCAGAGAGTAGTCACGTACATTGAAATTGTTGTAAGGTCATTTCTGATGATAGATAGATTACAGTTTATCAAATCAGAAGAAAGACTGGAAGAGGGACTATATATGCTGTTTATGTATACACTGCAGGAAGCATTATATATGTTGTTGCCAATCAGCTCAACCAATACAACTTAACTGGCTCCACACCTAACATGTACATTTTTTTTTAAGAGCAAAATATATTATTAATAATAATCAAATCTCCGCACAAGATGAATATAGATCGTTATAAGAAAAACTACAAGATAAATGTGTTGTAATTATGCGAAACATCGATGTAAAATATCAAAACGGACACTACTTAATTAAAGAGGTCCAACTCTAATCAGACTAATCCATTCTTAGATTTCCTCTAAGTACATGTACACTTTTAATTTCCTCTACTCTACGTATATGTATTTGATTATTTCATTCACCTTTTGCCCATATCCTCTTTCACTTTCTACCTTATTAATATTATATATATAAAGCTGCAAACGAGATCCATGATCCACTACTTCTCATCTCATCATCTCATATAGTACTACTAATATCTAATATATATACCTTTGTAAATTTCATGACTGACTGGACTGGACTGACTCATGGGGACCATTATGATTATATGATATCATCCTTCCTACCTATATATCTTTTCATGCATATCCTCTCCTCTCTTCCCATCCTTTTAAATAACCTAATCATTTGCTTTCAATTTTTCAATATAGATATACTAGCCTAGCTCAATCTTAAAGGGCATCATATATTGCATTGTGCGTATTTATACATGCACTTAGAGTTTCTTGTTGGTATAAATTGAATATAGATTGAGTAGCAGATTATTCCTAAAAATTTTAACATTATTTCTTAGGTATTGCATTGTTGGTACTTATTGGTTGTTTAATCATATAAATTTATCAAAGAAAGTTGATGTATTTGGTTAAAACTTTAGACTAGATGCATTAACTTTAATTGATCAATTTTCTCTTATATTTTGAGATAAAAAAAGTACTTAAGTGTTTAACGTTTGAAGCAGAAGTTAATCTTAGTCTTGCAATCTCAACACGTCGAGTTCAAATCCCTATTATCAAGAAGAATTGTAAAATAACAAATTACTGTTACTTGATTAATAAAAAATTTCCCTTCTCAATTTAATTGGTGAGAAATGCATGACTTGACTAGAAATTAGGATCAATCTGAATTATTATAGACAAAGTATAGTAGCTTAAACCCTTACTCACCCTTTAATCCATTATATTAAATTATTAATCATAATGTTCTCTTTATAATATCTCAATTATAATTGTGAGTTGAGACAAGTTGTAGATTGTGGATCAATTAGTGAACAAATAATACGTAAAAAGATGAGTTTGAGAGAAGAAAGTAAAGTTATCAAAGTCAAAAATAATATCATAGATGATCATTAGCCCTCAGAGTTTGAAGAGGCCTAAAGTTCTGGACTTGACTGCTTTTCATCATCTTGGACAAAAAGCTCAATTTATAAAATTGAAGATAATACATAAACTTGTAATTGAGTTCAAATCTTCTAAAAACAATCGTAACAAAATAAGTTCAAGTGGTTAATAAATTTTTCAAATTTTTTTCATAAACGAATTGAATTTATATATTTGAATTTGATATATACTAAAAACATAGACGTTACAAGAGTGGATGTTGGCGCTGTTTGACAATGCTAAATTTGATCAATGTATAATTTATAGCTTATAATTTTGTTTTAAATAAAATACAAGTTTGTTAAAAAAAAGTTCTCACAAGCTTATAGGTAATTTTGATAAGCTAATTCAATTATCTTATGATTTATCATTTTTTCTTCCAATTTTAATTACCCCTATCTTCTTACTAGAAAAAAGCTAAATACTAATTAAACATATCATTTTTATGTAATTTCATTTCTATAAGACAATTCAACTGCTAATTTTACCGAATATGAGCATAAGTGCATAACATAGAAATATAAAGCATGCAAGTGTTATCTTTTAGATCGGCAAAATGAACCCACAGTACTGTATATTCTATGAAACAATTGGGAATAAATTAATTTTCTTCATAGCAGTACATCATGAGTAATTGAGTACCATGCCCTTACCAAACTTATATAATCATCTACTTTTCTTAATAAGCAGATTATCCAGCTTAATTAATAGATTATAGAAATTAAGTGAATAGGTTATATACATGAAAAACAAAGTCAAAGAAGTTGG
Organism: Trifolium dubium; assembly: GCA_951804385.1. Taxonomy (NCBI): domain Eukaryota; kingdom Viridiplantae; phylum Streptophyta; class Magnoliopsida; order Fabales; family Fabaceae; genus Trifolium; species Trifolium dubium. The sequence continues at coordinate 31,528,294 of OX638072.1, read as the reverse complement.
ATATATATATCTGTCTTTAACAGCTATATATGTTTTGTATCCAGTCATTCATGTCTCTCCTACTCCTAGCTAATGTTCCAACATAAAAAGAAAAAACAAAGAAAATGTTTCCTTTCCATTAAAACTAATTGATTGTTGCTTATATATTAATCATTTCACAAAATAATTAATATTAGGGTTAATAAGTATTTACTCTCTGCAATGTGAGCGAGTTTCACTTTATCCACTGTAATATTGTAAAGATTTTGTCGTTTACTCCTTCAGTGGACTTTTTACCAGTCACGTCAACAAAAAAGTTTACTGAGAGGAACAAATGATTGAATCTTCACATTATGAAGATAATATAAAAAAATTACAAGAAATAAACCAAAATTTGCTCACATTCAAGGATGTAAACACCAATTAACCCTTAATATTAAGATAATAATTAACATATATAAATGATTAATTATTCATTATCTTGCTCTACTTCAGAAGCAGGATCATCTTCTTCTTCAAATCCATCAACTCCATAAGCAGCATGACCATTTCCAAAAGCTTTGATATGATCTTTAAGAGATCTCTTATGTTTGAAATCAGAACCACAAATACAATACCATAACTTCCCACAATTCTTTTCATGAGTTCTCCAATCCCCTCTAACAGCAAAAGCCTTACTACATTTTCTACACATGAAGGGTTTAATTCCATGTTTCCTCTTGTAATGTGTTTGAAGTGTTCTAAAATCTTTCAATGGTTTTGCTCTTGGATGATCAATGTTGTTTCTGCATCCTGGTGAACAACAGTAACAAGGTAGTCTTAGCATTCCTGTTGGTTGTGTACCTCTTAGAGATTCAGGCCCTTTTCTATACTGTGATCCATGCCCCCACATATGCATCTATAGAAACAAAACAATAAAACAAAAAATCTCAAAAAGATTTTAGTGTAAAGTAAACAAAGCAAGATCATGAAAAGCTACAAAATCAATGTAGTGGATGTTTATACATACAAAATAAAGATTTTTTTAGACGAATCAAAACAACAAAGATATCTCAATAGATCATGACACTGAGAGTGTAAGACCACTCTGCAACTTACAATAGTCCGTGTTTTTTTTTTGACGCTAATAGTCCGTGTTTGAAAAATAAAGCAAAATATTTATTAATGTATAGTGATGGAAAGATGTAATTTGGACTAGTGTAGCTAGTAGCATCTAGCTCGAGATTTGACAAAATTTTACTATCACGAAAAGTTTGGAAAAACGACAAAAATTAAAGATAGGGAAAATAAAATTTATCACTAAATTAGAGATGAAATTAAAGATAGATTTATTTCATTTTTATCATTATTTTTATTCCGATGATGAAATTTTTAACCCATTAGTCAATATTTGTAAGATCAATCCTATTAGCCATAGATTTTTAAAAAAGATAAACAAAATTAATTTAATTCAACAATACTTTGGATAAAAGAAGGTAAATTTGGAAAGATTGGTTGGATTTAGACAATAAAGCTACATAGAGAAACAATTTTTAATTTATTTATATAATTATGTAAGTTTTCTGGAAGAAACACTGAAAAAATTTCTGTTCTAAACAGGTGCCAAAATACAGAAAGAAATAGCACAGACTTCAATGTTATAGTAAAAGGCATAAGGAACATTGATTGAGTTGTTTAATCAATCAAAGAAAAGGAAAGGTCTAGTATGGCACTGATCCCAGCCTCCTCAGTCTAAATCAGAAAAAGTTACAATGTTGAAAAAATTATTTAACCAAATTGATACTAAAATTAAACACCATGCAAAACAAAAAACAAAATTAAGCAGAAGAAGTGAAAGACCTTCTTAAAATAATCATAACTTCTTGAAAAAGAAAGAAATGAAAGACACCATAGATTAACAAACAATCTTTTCCTCTTTCTATCCAAGCAACAGAGAACCGTTAACGGTTCAAATCAGGGAACAAAGTTATACACAGAAAAAGGAATAGAAGAAGCAGAAGCAAAATAAAATAAAATTTATTTCTATATTTTTAAATAAATAAATAAAACTTTGATTTCTTTAGGAAGTGTGAGAGAACATTAATAAGTCAGTCAATCTGAACTCCAAGCAACATATATAATTCAAATCTTATATTTATTTTGTTAAATTAAAGAAGAATTTTTTATTAATTCAAGTAGTACTAATGATTATTTTACAATAGTCTGACAAGATTTAAACTATCAAATTTGAAGTTAGAAGATTAAATTTTTATCAATGAATTAAATTAACACCTTATATATAATTCGAATCTGTATAAATAGTCGTAAAATGATCATTAGTAATAGTATAATAGTATCTTCGATCTCTATAAAAAAGTTATAAAAAAAAAGTGAGAAAAGAAACAAAATAGAAGGAGTTTAAAACAAGGTGTATGTTTGTTGATGATGATGATATACCTGCATGTTGTTATATCTGTTGAAAGTTTTGGAGCAAACAGGGCAAGAAAACTGAGTTGGACCAATGAGAATCTGAGAAGGAGTAGGGATCCAATACTGTCCTTTGTTAAGTCTATTATGAACCATGAAACCTGAACAAGAATCTTCACTACCATGCTCTTTATTATTATCACCAGTGATTTCTGATGAGTTAGAGGAAGAAAGTATAGAAGCCATTTCAGCAGCACTAGGGTTTGGTAAACCTATGTGAAGTGCAACAGTGACAGTAGTAGAAGAAGAACTAGTACCATTACCATTATTATTACCATCTTCTTCTCTTTCTTCTAAATCCATGGCTGTGCAAGGAAGTTCTTGTTGAATATTATCATCTTCATCATGTTCTTGTTGATCTTCATATTCTTCTTGTTTTGCTGGAATTAGGTTTAAGAGGGGTAATTCTTCTCTGAGAGGAGGAGAAGGTGGTGAAGAAGAAGAAGAAGAGATATGGTGGTAGTGAAAAAAGGAGTGGTGGTTGTTGATGAAGTTGTGGTGGTGAAGAAAAGGGTTGTGATGATGATGTGGAGAAGGGTTTGGAGATGGTAAAATATGGTTGAATTTGAAGAAAGTTGATGTTGATGAAGAAGAGAAAAAATTAGTGTAAGGGTTATCAGCCATGGATATAATTGTTTGTTTGATGAGAGAGATCAAGTGGGAACAGTTTATGGCTAACTAGTTCTGTTGTTTGCTTTTATAGAGAGAGAATGAGTACAAGATGGCTGAAGGAAGTAGTGAACGGTGGAGAGAGAGAGAGAGAGAGAGAGAGAGAGAGATATTAGAGATTGGAGTATCATCAAACATGGGGAAAGTTAAAGGTAAGTAGTGGAAGAGAAAAATAATGATAATACTATTGCTATACAATGAAAGAAAATAAAAAACCACTTTTTTAAAATTCCTCTTCTGTTTTAAAATAAGTATCATGATTTAATGTTGACAAAAATATATCATTAATCATTTATCTTATTTATTTATAATATTTTAGTTCTTTATCTTTTGTTTGTAATAAATTGGTTCATTATCTTTTATATTTGTAACATTTTGGTTCTTTATCTTTTGTTTGTAACAAATTGATGCATTATCTTTTATATTTATAACATTTTGGTCCATTATCAAAAATTAAAGTATCACCTTTTTTAATAAAAAAATGAGAAAATGAATTTATATGAATATATTATAAAAGATAAAGGACTAATACTTTATTACAAATAAAAGATAAAATACCAAAATGTTACAAATATAAAAAATAATGGACTAATATAAAGGACCAAAGTATTACGTTACAAAATAAATAAGATAAAAGATCAAATAGTGCATTTTTATCTTTAATGTTTATATACGTATAATTTTGATGATTAATATTTAAAGTGTGTAAGGTAGATTTTTTTTTTTAAAAGTCTGTATATAAAACACAGTTAGCGGCCGTTTATGGTTAAGAACTGCAATCCAATTAATTTTGTCAATCATTTCAATTCCAAAAAAGTCAGCTAACATCCCTCACTCATGTACTGCATTTTCAAACCTATGACAATTGCATTGCACATTCACATGATCATTTTTATATTTTGGAATATAGAGCAAAATTATGTAACTTATCCGTTAATTTAACCGACTAATCTGGTTCTAGAGTCGGTTTAAACATTAAATAGTTACTACTCTCTTTAAAACGTAGTCGTAGAAATTGAATTATGGTTCTCTCTATTAAGTCCTACAAGACAATCATTACTGATCAATTAGTATTTGATTTATTTTTGGTCAAGTAATTTAGAGGCTAAAAAATTCATACTTAATGTAAATAAGTGAGGTCTCCGAGATTCGAACTTAGACTTCTGCATTTAATTAATTGTGATATCTATGCTAACTAAGCTAAGGTCACGGAACAACTAATGTTAATGTTTGATTTAGTATGAACTTTTTGATGTTATGTAAAATCTTTAACATTTTTTTCTAAAATATTTATTTCAATTTGAGTTTATATTAAAACAATTTATGACTAGGCCAACATCATTTATATTAAAATCTATATACATTTAATCTGGCAATCCTTAGGATTTGATTTCACATGAAAAAACTGTTACATGGTATTATAGCAGTCATGATATTTTGTCTTTTGTCTTTGATAATAATGCATTTATAAATTGAAAGATATATAGCAGTAACTAATAATGTAATATCTATATCCCTGGCCCCATTCCCAACCCTTCCTTTGCCTCTGTTGTAATATACGTCCTACTTGTTTAAACATGTTAATGCTCATATTGCCCCACTCCTAAATGCACTCGTTAGAGATCCAAAAACATACTCTAATATGCAAGCATCACTTGGTGCCTTATTTGAACTCAAAATATAATTAAGTGAGTTAAAATTTTATATTGAACATAAATTCTATGTTTTAATATTTTAGTAAAATAATCAAACGTTAGTTGGTTCAGTGATGATGGACGCTGAACTTTTGAAAAGAAGATCATAACTCGATCTCTTAAAACTGTGAGGGTTGAAACGAATTAATGTGAACTGACCTCCTAATAGTGTGATGGGTACTAGTGGTAAAAAAAAAATCAATAAATATGAAGTGTCTAACCCAAAAAGACTCTCCTTCATAGTCCAACATAATTCAATGTCATGCGTTGATGAGTACTCTAGATGATCATCAAAAACTAAAATTGACAAATACTCTAGAATCACAAGAGAGATATGGTATTATGTATCTAATATTTTATCTATTCATGTATATAGACGTCGTTGTGAGACTTATATTACTCTCAATTGAATTGCAATACAATGTAAGAGTTTTATTTCCTTTTGATTTCACATGTGTATCACTGCCACAATGTACCATAATGTCTTTTTGTCCTCAGAATTGTCACACAAATTTGAGTCATCATGGTCATAAAAACATTCTGTACGTTTTGAACAGTGCTCAATTAACTTCACCAATCCGGCCACCACAACCATTTTCAACCAAACGTAGCATTATATTGTACTAAAATGATAGCACAAACGTTAGATAAATTGAATTTTAATTTTGAACAAATTAAATACACATGCATGGTAGTTTGGTGATTATTAAATACTACTACTATAATTTAAATTTAGAACATGAAATATAATTAGCAGTCCCAATAAGAGGCCAACATTTCCATTGGTGTGCGCATACCAGTCGGCTAAGCAACCTATGAATGAGCTAACTCACACAGGTTGTCTTTCCCCTGCCTCATTTTATGCAACTTTTTAATTAGATTATCCTTTTTGTATACTACTACTAGAAAACAATAGAAAACAATTCAATGTTGTGTTAGTGTTCCATTTCCCCACACTTTTAGATACACACAAATTGCACATCTAAGATGGACACACATTCATGTCTTCGGTAAGTAAATCATTATTAGATTTCAGCCATTGATTCTTGTACTATTGGGGTTTATTGAGAAATTTAGGGTTTTAGAGTTTTAAGGTTTTAGAGTTTTAGGGTTTATTGAGAATTCGGGGTTTTTATTTTTGTGTTTACAAGAATATTGAGGTAAATATAACATATAGATTTATGGTATTTTAAAGTATATTTGAGTAGTTTTTTTTTTATTCAATGAAGATGATAAAAATACAAAGGAAAAAATGAAGTTAGATTGGGAGGTCTCTCTATTTCACACTTTGAGAGAAAGGAATTCATGTATTGATTTTCTTGCCAAATTAGGCTCGACTAGTAATGAGAAGCTTTCGATTTGGAAACTCCACCTAATGAGTTGAAGCTAATTTCGGGTTATTGGGTTACGCTTCAAGGGTGGCCTACCCTAGAGCTTACTTTGTTACTTTTGTTTCTTTTCTCTTTTGTTTTAGCTTATGTACCAAAAAAAAGGAAGAAATGAAGGTTATGAAGATCTTCATAAATTTTTGGACTACTTTATCATTAATAAAAATATCTTTTAAAAAATAAAATTATATGGTTTGGCTTGTAACATCAATATGTTTTAATAAAATAAATAACCACATGTATTTTGCCTATAATATAAGAAAAATGTGATTATGGGATCAGTTACACAATATGTGTGTGTCCTCATATTATCATAGTTTAATAGTGTAACAAGTGTTTGTTGTTAGTCATTGTGGAAGAGTAAAAGCATACCAAACCTACAGTGTGTAAACTTGAAGTTTAGGATAAATGTTGAGTAGCATAAGGAACAAAAGAATTTGTGTTCGCCACTAAAAACAGAGGTCAAAGAATAAATAACATGCAAAAAGATAAGAGGGAAAGGAACCATAAATAGGAGAAAGTTAGAATCAGTTACATATATATGTACCATGTTACAAAAGCATATTGCATAACGGTTTATATTATTTGTAACCTATGTAAAAACATATAAAAAAAAATTGTGCAATATAATTAAATTAATCAAGATAATGTGGTCAATAGCCAGTAGATACTGTAATTCCCTGTAAGAACATAAAGAGCACTAAAATTCTTGCTCATTAATCATGTTGCAGATGTGCTAATCATTAACACCACCGGTCTACCATTAATAACTATATGTGCTCTGTAGCATATAAACAGTGCCTCTACTTCCACCGGTTTTAATTTACTCATGTATCTTGATACCTTCAACTTCAAGTGCATGTTTGTGGGAATTGTGTTTTTAGGATCTACTCTCTATAGGATTTTGCAAAAATATTTTTATATGTAAATGTTAATAAGTTAATAGTATGTAGTATATTATTTTTTGTGTTGGGAAGTGATCTCCGATGCACATGTATGAATATAATGAACGGTGAATAAAAAGATATACGACTGAATCAAATTCACATTGAAATGAGAGAGATCATGATGTTGTGCAGTATAATTGTATAAGATTGTATGGTAGGAGAAACACTAATAAGAGTTTATTCTATACTATATTATATCAACAAATAGTACATTTTTTTGATAATTCATAGCGTAACACAAGAACTTCATAGTTAAAGGAATTTGACTTAAGAGTCTTCTTTGAATATGTAACCTTAACCTTTTGAGAAATTTTTAAAAATTGTGTAAATGAGAACAAAATATACCATGTTAATTTGTAGAGACGACAGTCAACAACAGACAATACTTAAAAAAAACAGTCTGAAATATTACATTCCTACTTAAATCTTTACTAAATGGCTCACTTTGATTTTAACAAAATTACCTCTCATAACATACATATATATTATTTTTTTTACTAAACGTATAAATCTATTTGAAATGCTAAAACATCATGTAAGCACAATTTGGTACAAGGAGTTAGTGGGTGAAGCACTAGGTTTGTCTTTACCTGAAATAACAATGAAAATATTGTAGACAATTATTTGAATATTATGTAAAAACAATATTATTTTGAATATGTTTGAAGAGATTTAATGATGGGTTGGAAACATTTAGTAAAAAGATATATTTAGATGTAAAATTTGTGTAGGTAAAAGGGGACACAATCAAACAATTGAAGCTAAAAAAGAGTTTTGTGTTGACAAGAGATCCCATTTGATTATTTCATCCTTTTGTAATTCCAAGACAACTCGAGTGGGTTTACATATAGTAAGAGATTAAAATAACCATTAGTACAAACATATACTATTATTCTTTTTTTTTTTTTTGGTTACAATATACTATTATATATTCTTTACTCACATACCATTGTCTTCTAAATTTATATTAATAATGTTCCCTGCAATTGGCAATCCCCATAATCACAATGAAGAATAAATAAGACACCCTACTTAAAAAAATCTTACGATCTCCTATTATTTGGTCATTACCTCAAATGAAAATTATTTGAGCACAAAGTTGTAATAATACGTTATGTAATTATTTCAAAAATATATAGTTAATTCTTCTTTAATTTCACCTATTTTTCACTTATATGTGTCCAAATCATTTTATTTAGAGTTGTAACTAAGCAATTATTACTCACTAAGTGTCTCCAAAAGTCATGTAGAAATTGATAGATTGTTTCAAAAAAAATGTAGAAATTGATAGATAAAACATAAAAGTTAAGAAGAGAAATTATATGTCTCTTTATTTTCTATCAATTCTTTAAAGAATTTTTTATTTTTATTTTCATTACTAGTATTCAACCCACTAAATCTTACACAAGATGTAAAAGATATAAATTGAAATAGATAGAAGAATAAACAGAATACTACTGTAAAAGGTTTAATGCTGGTGGATCTAGTACATTGAGACAGTTGGTGACACTTAATCTATGTAGGAAAAAAGGTGGCAATTAATTGAATGAAACTTTTATACTATGACTATGATGATAAGAGTTATATATACTATTTGGTACAATATTGTGACATCATTTTTCTCACTCTCAACATCAAGGTTTTAATTGAATCCACTGCTCATAATAATATACATAAAGCAAAAGAGGCTTATACCTATCAGGTTTATGCTATGAAAGAAATAAACTTGATAAAAGTACTTAATAAACAGTGACAAATATAATTGCTGTTCAAGATAAAACACATTGGACTGGTTAAGATTGAATATCAAGCTTTTGCTACACACTCACTCTAACATTATTATTACTTTTTGTCAATTCATAAATACATGCATAAAAGGAATTAACACTGACTTGATGTTTATTTTTGTAATGTTCACACTAAATCACTAACAGCCAAATTAGTAGTCTTTATATATATAATGGTTTGTTATTATACACCATGATCAAATTAATTTAACTTTTTATCTTAAAAGAATTAAATCAAAATTTTACAATTATAACTAAATATTAATTTCGTCAAAAAAAACTAAATATTAATATTTTCAATAAATAAATTATATCACTTTCATTTCTATTCAAGAAATAAGTATCATTTAATCACATATTATGTTTTGTAGTTCGATCTTTTTGGCTTAGATGAAGTGATAATCTAGTGAAATTAAAACACACTTATAATTGTAAGGTCCCGGGTTTAAACTCAGATGACGATAACTGACCTAACAATTTTGACATTTTACCAGTTGAATTAAGACTTTTAAACTCAAACAATTTAGTTCTAAAAATTTATATAAATTTAAAATCATTCTTAATATTGAAAATTCTTGATCGCATTCAATCAAAAAGAAAACATTTATGAAGTAAGATTATCCTTTAGAAACCATATAATTAAGGATAAATGGGTTGTTAGTTACCCCTGCAAAGTACGAAAATTTTGCTTTTTCTTTTTATAAAATTATTTTTGGATTATTCCTCTGTAAAATTGTTTTATTGGATTTACGCCTTCTCTGTTGACTTTTTTGATGACGCAGCAGACAAAAAATCATCATTTATTAATGTGGCAATGCACAATGCAATTTTTGTTGACGTGGTAGTTGACTTATGCCTTCCACGTAAGCCAAAAGTCAAACATAGGTCTAAATAAATAAAAATTGGGTTAATCCTAAAAAATAATTTTATAGGGGGAAAAACAAAACTCTCCTGCTTTGCAAGGTTTAAAATCTTATAAACCCTATAATATAATTAAAGTTTTTTTAAAATAATTTTAAATATTCTTATTTGTAACAAAAATATATATTTTTAGTAAAAAGAACACAACAAATAAAAAAATAAACATAGAGGAGGGGCTGGGGGGGATAAAATGGAGCTCGATTTGTGTCATCATTGACCAGGAAAGTCCAAAAATGAAGTCGTTTTCATTCAGTAACTTTGAGCTTGACACTTAAATACTTTGGCTTTTTTTTGTTTTTGAACATAAATACTTTGGCTATGACAGCTATAACATCAACATGTACATAAAGCCCCCGTATATATAATAATGAACTCATTCCTATGAATATGATCGATAAGAATGTATTTGATAAGGACCAAGTCAGAGAGATTTCGTTTAGATACCCTAAATTTCCTCTTTTTTAGAATTAGAAATAGATTATGTAACCAAAAAAAATATACCCTATTTTCGAAAGAAAAAAAAAAAATATACCCTAGGTCTAATCCTCAAGAATTTTCCATACCTCAATAGTTTCATCTAATGATACATTGATACTCAATCCTTCTGGCATGCTTCGTATGCGGGACCTACCTCAAAAACAAATGCTCAACAAATGTTAGTATGAGAAAAATTGATTTTGACAAAATCTATATAATATATTTAAGATGTCTTTTTCCTGATTTTTTTCCTACGTGACATTCTCTCAATTAACATAATCCTACGTGTCATCTCCTCCTTATTTTATATTACATAGATTTAGTTAGGAGCTTTAGCAGGAGGAACATGATTCAAATCCCACCAACAACAAAAAATCTATTTTCTTTTTACTTAGATTTAGTTAAAAACTTTAGCAAGAGTAACATGGTTCAAATCCCACCAACAACAAAAAAATCTATTTTTTTACTTAGATTTAGTTAAAAGCTTTAGCAAGAGTAACATGATTCAATTCCCACCAACAACAAAAAATCTATTTTTATGATATATATTTTTTTTACTTATACTACATATATTTAATTATGAGTTTTAGCAAGAGGAACATGAAAATAATTATTTTTATGATGTATTTTTTTGCTTAATTGTTACTAACCATAATTTTTAAAAAGTTACTAATCTTTATAGTATATATTTATTAATGTCTCTCTCATGAACAAAATTGCACGTGACAATCTCCAATGAATTAAAGTTTATATGTATCATCTATGTCTCTATCACGAATAAAATTTAGTATGAAGTACACGGTTTGATTTCCACTAACAACTAAAACTATATTTTTATAATATTTTTTATGCAATTTTATGATATTTTATTTTATTTTTTATGAAAAATATTAATACTTATATTAATATATATGACTGTATTTTTTATTTTAATTTACACGGGATCAATATTTATATATATTAATACAAGTGGCTATATATACATGAGATTTATATTTATATATATTCATATTACACGGGAATTAAAGACATTTTTTTTGTAATTTTAAGAGAACATATATTTCTATGAGAGTCTATATTTTTACCCATATATTAATATGGGGATAATTTTTTTTTTAATTTCTACAGGAGATATATTTATACTCATGTACGATTTTTTTTGTAATTTTTACGGAACTATATTTCTACGAATATTTTAATTCGAAATTTATTAATACAAGACGAAAGACTTTTTTATATAGGAATTTAAATATTTATAGATATATTAATACGGGAACGCTATTTTTTTACTATGACTTATATTTACAGTCATATTAATACGAGTGCCTTTTAATTTTATAATTTACGCGAGGACCAATATTTATACTCATATATTAATACACGGTCCTATCTTTTTTGTAATTTCACGGGGACTAGAAACGAAATACCATATTGTTCGAAACGGGGGAGCGGGAGATCACTATGCACCCTATATTATTTCTTTAAAATTGCTAAATATATATATTATTTTTCATATTTAAATAATAAAAATATAAAATCAATTTTCCAAGTAATTGAAAAAATAAATATTACTTGACAAAAAATTCATTATTGATTAATATTAAATTAAAAAAACTAATATCTCAACTAATTTACTTTAACGTTAACAACATATATTATAGTTTTGATTATTATCCCGTGCATTGCACGGGTCAGTTATACTAGTGTAAGTTAAATGTAAAGTGGTTTATTTTTTAATATATTCATGTAAAATTTAATTGATCATTAAATTTGAATGTAAAAATAAATTGTAGAATTATAAAATCTATCCCTCTGGAATTTTTGTCCGTACATAAAAAAATTCAAAACATATTTTAACTAAAAGATCGAAAAATAAGTTCGAAACATTTTTCTCATAAACGAAATTGTAATTTTCAAGAGGATATAAGAGTGTTGAGGGAAAGAGAATTTTTAAAAGATTCTGATAGATTTGGGCCTCCAAAGCTAACAGCCCAGGTGACCCTTGTGAATGGGCTAATTTCAGATTTTGTCCATGATCAGCTAATCCACGTGAACCGTGCATTTGTTTTTTTTTGGTACATAGGAATGATATGAAACATGCATTTGATTATTTACAACATTATTTTTCACAACGTATACATTAGCTTTTAAGACTTAATTAACATATAAGCTTTTTCGTTTAACAGGTTTTTGTTTTTAATTGATTATCTTCAAGTCGTAATATCATGCATGTTTTCAAAACTAAAGCTGATATAATATAGCCGCATTTCCCAGTAATATCAAGAACCACTACAGAAGATTTACAGCTAAGAACTTTAACTTCTGAATAAACACATCTGGAGCTAAGTAGAATTTGATTAAACACTATTTGATTATGACAATAGCCACAAGCAAGTGCATGTATGTCATAAAACTCTGAAATCTACTACTGTTTTTTTTTTTTTTTTGAAGTTAAACTAGTCCACCTAAATTGGCACTGGAGAGAATTGAACTTGAGACCTCAAGGAAGAGCACAGATCTCAAACCAATACCACCAGCTCAACCCAAGTGAGTTTACAAATCTACAACTGTTAAAGAACAAAATTATCTAAATAAAAACAAAAGATGAATTAAAATGTTTCTAAGTCAATCAACTAGTTTGAGCTAAGGGTTAAAAAGATGGAGGTCTCGGATTCAACCTCGGATGAAAGAAAAAGTAATAATCTAACAACTAACATTGGTCGTTTGAAAATAAAGAAAAAGAGATGAAGTAGAATTTTTCTAAGCCAACCAAGAATATTATCAATACAAAGTAATTATCCTAATTATGTTGAAAACTAAGCATACACAAATACATACCACATATAAGAATTGAAGTCATACCACAGGGAAGATTTAAAAAAGGTAAAATAATGAGTAGGATTGAGTGAGTCACTGAACACACATAAATGCCAACTTTAAGTTCAGCAGAATCCTATCTATGCCAGATTTGGGCTTGAACAAACACATCTGTAATCTATGTCATCTATTGATGTTTATCATTTGTAGCCTCAGGTTGTTCCTCCTTGTTCTTTGGTTTTGCAGGGGCTACCTTGGCTGGGTTTGAGCGCTCGGCCTGTGAGAATAAAATCAAGATGTGCATGAGGCCAGTAACAACCACCAAACCAAAAGTCGAAAATGCAACACCCTTCCATGATGATAGCAGCGAAGACCATTGTAGGAACTTCACACTGCCAGCAACAACCACAAAAGCCCAAGATAGAGCTACCTGCTCTCCACATGAAATTGATGGATCATTAGGAAAACATTTATATAAAAAAGGGTGCAAAGAAAAAGAATTACTAATAAATAAGAATGCTAAAAGAGTTAGTGTCTAACCACAAGAGACTTTATTGGTCGACGAGCGTCCTGCAACTCTTGATCAGTGAAAGTATCTACAGCTACATGTTTGTCTAACAATGCATCCTGAAGCACCAGAGGTAAAAAAAAATGTGTGATGTTATCAAATAATCAAAGCACGAGAATATATAATTTAGTTTATCATGCGGATATGGTGAACAATTTTTAAAAATCTACTACTGATCAAGTTAAATACAATACTGAAATGTTTAAGAATTTTATACAGACCTTGGCCACAAATATATCTCTACACCACTGAGCAACAGCTTCATCTGTTTCTGGCAATTCGTTCATTGAATGTCGCTTGATATGAACTTGCACCTGTGATGGTAAATTGAGTTAAAAGTTTTTCAATTAACAAGAAATTATCTGACTAAAAATATCAAAGGCATGAAAGATAAACTCGAAATCATATTGATGAAGTCTTCAAATGTAGTTATTTCAAAATATGAAGTCAGTACATAATAAAATATGGGAAGAGAAAGACTTAAGTATGAAAAATGAATTATTTTTTAAAACTTGATTTTAACTAGCTTACCACAGAAGGTTTCCCCTGTAAGAGTCTTAGCATCGTAGGAGCAGGTGAACTCTTAGGGATAGCCACTGTTACATCATAAATGGCAGGAACAAAAGAGCGCATATGACTTACAGCTGAAACAAACCCCTGAAAGCAAAAAAAAAAACAAGAGTGGATAGTTAAGAGCAAGTTATGCAAAAAACAATTGGACCCAATATAATGGGTAGTGGACAGACTATTATGAATATGGTCCAATAAATAACATTGAATGTGAAACAATAAGATATCTTTCATTACAGGCAATACCAAATACACCGGAAAGAGAAAACAATAAAAAGCAGTGTCAATCCTGCCTATTATGATGGCAGCATCTTCATATGATGCAAACAATTCCAAGTTGAAACACTGTGTTCATTCTTCAATCCCGCCCAAAACTATTTTACTTCGAAGCAAGTAATAATAATTTAACCCATTAAAGCCCAATGTTCCATCCAAAACTCTCCATCAAAGCCGTCACATATGAGATTCCATCTCCACAGGTCCATATGAGAAACCTTGTGTTGTTCACAGCACAGATGGTTGTGTAATTTTGCTTAGTCAAAATCTTAAAAAGATATGGTCCAGTAACCAATTATACAAAATGTACACAAAATAATTCAAAGGCACAATAACTACTCTGAAGAAACACAAGGGGGCATATTTATTTACAATTTAATAAATCAAATTAAACATGTACCTGAAAAACCAAATTCAATTGAAATTAAATAACTTGTATACGCTATTTTCTCCATGTTGGTGTCTTTTTAGTCCTCAAAACAATTCATTTACCGAATAATAAATGTGCTATCCACAAGATAAGCAATCTGAGTTTACCCTATTGCTACCCTTACCAGCTAGAACAATACTAACCTAATTACATTGGCACAACGGTAACATAAATTCATCAATAATCCTACTAAGTTTTACAAGAATATGCAACATCAAATAGCCCATGAAACGTAGCTTCCAATCTATCAAAGTTAAAATTAAGGGAAGAAGGTAAAAATGAAGAATACAGATATTATACTTCACCTTGGTTCTAGGAATCAAAACATTTCTAGGAACAGGCAATCCAGAGGAGGTTGCATATTCCTGAGCAGCTAATAATTTGACCTGTGTAAAACGTGTTCCTTCGACAAAGAGAGCCAACCAAAAAGGAAGAGGGAAATCACTCAACCGCTTTATACCTGACTGCAAATAAGATGATGAAACATTCAATTGAGATTCCAAATTTAATCAAACCGACTGTGCAATAAGAGAGAAAACTATATGCACAAGTAAGAAAAAAACATTATCACAACCACAAGCATGATATCTCTTATGAGTATGACACATCAAATATAACTCCAGGAAAAGTTTAGTAACTCATACTTTTAACGTGTTTTCATCCTTGGCCCAACTTCTCTCCAAGAAAAGATACTCAGAAAACCACATTGACCAGCCAATTACCTGCACATGTAGAACTTAGCAAATATCCAAATATTCTTGAAAATAACTGAATACAACAAGCATAAAATCTTGCTTTATAGTTCTAATGTTCTAGTGGTGATAAATATGACTGATTATGAGCCAAAACAATAACTATTTAATAAGAAAAAAACAGGGGTATTTGTAGCTTCCAAGCAGGTAAGTTTCAACCAAAATTTCACTAGATTCAAAACCATATAAAGGGAAAACCATGGGCACGGCATTAATTACTAGAAAAGCTTGTGATTAGTATTTTAGAACTGAGAAATTGGGACGATATGGTCGAGAAATATGTATTACTGTTTCTAACAACTAAGAACCCCTAAACTGCAGAGTCTGTATTAAGTTATTTCATCTGATTCACTGAATAAAGAATCATTTTATCTTTTAATTTCTAAAGTAAAAGCTAAGGCGAAGCATATACCGGTAGAAACTTTGATGATTTCTTCATCACTGCTAGAGTACTGCCAAGGCAACCTGAACGCTGTTTGATAATGTTGAAGAACAGTTCAGTAGTTGAAGCACAAATAAATAACATTGTCAGACAGACATAGAATATAGCAAGTCAATGAATAGCAAAACTTATTATACAATAGCCGACACATAAGAGTAAATAAGCGTCCTTTTGTCCTGTCATATGATATCGAATTTTGGTACTATATAAGCTACTTGTACCCAAAAAAATTATATAAGTTACTGGAGCATACACGGTGAATTTGTGTAAATTTCTTGCATTGAAGATGTGAAAAAGGTCATACCAAATAAAACAATCACCTGAGCTAAAACCCATCCAACAAGCCAATCAATATCACTTCTGTGATTGCATATGACAAGTGCATGTTCTTTACCTGAAAAATTCAAAATAAAATTTGATGATTAATATACACGAAAAAGTTGTCCACAAAAAGTCCAGTTTTCCTTTCTGGAAGACTGACACACACGGTGCAAAAAGACAAAATACTCACCCATTAAACTATAAGTTTCGCGATCCGTGAATATTTGGACCTGGAGCAAGAAAGTTCCAAATGAAAGATATGATTAATCCAAATGGAACAAAATGAACAAATAAACTGCTAAATTACAGTTCATAGGTCTTTCCATTCATATAACTAGATTTCCATTTTGAAAACACTAAATGATAGTCAAGGAAAGTAGCAAAATAATATATTTTCTAAAGGTTCCATGTGTGATATAGATAGCTAGTGGCTAGATCACAATCAACAAACCAAGTGAATGCAATGTCTTTTAAACTAGACTAATCATTGAACCGTGAAGGCACGTATTCTAGAGTCACTAGTTACACCGGAATTGAACAAATATGACACTACAGATCCTAGAGCTCGAGTGCACAAAACTAATAAATCAAGTTAAAGTCTAATCCAAGTACAAACAATTGAGAACAGATTTAGAGAAAAATTAAAAGTTGTTTAAGCAAGCACCTTAACTCCAGCCCACCAATCAATAAGCCAAACAAGTTCAAGCCACAACAGTTCTGCCACCACCCTGTTGATCCTTCTGTACAAATTCTTTGACAGCGGTCTTATAAGGACATAGCATATTGCCTGATAGAAAGGAAAAAAAAATATCAAGTTAACTTGTTGAAGCAATTCAAACACACAGCAAAAATACTAATTAGACCATGTTTGGATAAACAGCTTAATAATATATACACTTATAGCATAAGTACTTATATCAATATATCAACAACTTAAGATATCCTTATATAAGGTGAAATAAGTCAAAATTAAATTATCCCTTAAGTGGAATAAGATCTAGTATATAAAAAACCCTAGTGATGTGAGATTTGAATAATAGTGATAATAAAATGGATGGAAGTGGATGAAAGGAAAGAGTAGAGAGAAAAGGGAAGAACGAACCTGAATGAGATTAACGATGAGACCGGAAGCGAAGAAGAGCAGGCCAACTGGAACAACGACAGCAGCCGCTGCAATAGCCATGGCCGCTCTCCGACACAAACAGCGGATATTTCAATAAGAAAAAGGATAGAGAGAGAAAATGAATGAATTATATGAATCGATAAGATATATAAATGTGATAGATTAAGAGAGAGAGAGAAAGAGAGTGTGTTGAAATGAAATGAGTCTGGTCTTCTTCTTCTTCGTCTTCAACTTCAAAATCATCAATGAATGATATGAAACGTTCTTTTGTGAGTTTGGTTTGTTTGGGATTGATTTATTGATTTTTCCAATGGAAAGAAACCAAACCAAACCAAACCACACAGTCTTTATGTGAGTGAGAGAGTTGTTTTCACTTTTCACCCACTTGCCACTCATTTATTTATCACTCACTCACTCACTACTCTCTTTACTACTAAACTTCTTCACTAATTACTAATTACTTTACATCTATTACTATTACTTCTAGTTTAGTTTACCTAATGGAAAATCAAACATTTTTTTATATTAAATAAAATATTTTTTTGTTCTCTATTGGTTACACCTTCGTTTCTAAATAACTGTCACAATTGATCATTGCAAATATGTCAATTCATATTTTTAAAGACTAATATCTTTAATTATTTTTTTAAATTTTTTTTTGAAAAATATATATTTAAAAAAATATTCATTGAGAAAAATAGAATAACATCTTATATACTAATATTTGCTAATATTATGTAATGATAGAAATATATGGTTAAATTACTCAAACAATAGTTATTTAGGAACGGAGGGACTAGAGAGTATAAGATGAAGTTAAACATATTTGAAATGTGATGTTAGATATAGTTAATCTTTTATAAAAATAATATGAAAGTATTGATTTGATACGTTGTGAAGTCTAACCCCTTTGATATGAGTCTAACATTGTTAGGGGTTAATCTATCCAACAAATATTGGCACACTGCACACTTACCATTTTCATTTTACCAGATCACGTGACGTTAAATTTCACTTCCACTTATACAATTTGTAATGTTGTTGATGATTTATTTTAGATGATTCATAGACCGCGAGTGATGAGGATGCATGTGTTTGACGGACAACTTGATAGATAAAATATCATATACATCATCACATTTACTGATAAAAATGCAGAAATCGCAATTAACTCTCGTTTGTCATTATTATCAAACATGCACTTAGTATAGTCCTTCTAAGATATTATCAAACATGCACTTAGCACATAGTAATATTTGATGATCTATTCGGAAACGATAAATTAATCACGTCACTTTATGTATAGTCCTTCTAAGATATTGGAGATATATCGTAGGCTTATACTAGTAGTATCGAAGAGGAAAACAAATTTTAGTTCATTTTTTTTTTGGTACATAAATTTTAGTTCATTTTATTCACGGAAATAAGACTTAGATTTGAAATTGTGTTGGTTTTACTTGAATTCTACATAGATTTAATTTAATGAAGTATTTCAGAAAAAACTAGTGTTTTTTTTTTTACTAAGAAAAAACTAGTGTTCCAAATTATTATAGTGGCCGGTGGAAAATTATTTCATCAATCTTATTGGTAAATGCATGGTTGTATGAAATTATTTCTACATAAAAAATGTGTGACGCATTCCTTGATATATCTTCTACATTTTTTTAATTTCAGTTGCTATGAATTTTGACTTGTTCTCATTATTTAGTTCAATTCTAATGCTTCTTTCTTCCAATTCATTTTGAAGAATCTAATAATTCAAATATTAGGTAATTGGTTACAACGAAATTACTCTACTAGTTTTATTATTTGAGATGTGGTTGGCCTACTTATTAGTAGTAGTACTTTTTTTTCGAAAAAACTTCAATTGCTGACAGAGCAACAATAAATGCCAACTTCCACCTATCCTTTCATGTAGTATTCATTCATTGTTGGATGGCATGAAGTTTGGAACCTCCCTCCCTATACCAACAATTCCTCTTTTCATTTAGGTCAAATTGATCAAACACAAGAAACAATAGTACACATTGTTTTGTATCTAGAGATCATATTCATATTCCACAATAATAAAATTATCTATAAATTATCATAATCGTCAATTTTAGATCGGACAATTTAGGTAAGTAACTACATAAGATAGTTACAGATTCAAATATAAATTCTTTATTTTAACATTCACGGGGTATATGTAGTATGTGCATATGTATAGTAGTATAAAATAAGAAGCGTCATGTTAACATGTGCTCTAAAGGCACATGTTAAGATTTTAAAAGAATAAATTTCATATTAAAAAAAAAAATGTATTAATTCTCAAAAAGTTGAATGCACAGGTTTCAAGAACAATATTTCTATATAAAAGTTCCTTAACATGTGCCCTTAGGGCACATTTTTAATATTTTCCAAAATAAGAATAATGTTTGTTTGCACGATAAATTCATTTGTGCAATAGTGACGACATGATGTGACATGCTTTATTAAATTCTCTCTTCTCTACAATTCCATGCTCATTGAAAACCTTCCTTCGAACATGCTGTCATGTTTTTTTTTGAAGCAAATCGTGCTGTCGTGTTATCGTGCTATATAGCACTACTCATAAAATAAACATTTAAAAAATTTATGCATTATGAAATTCATTTTAAAATTTTCATTATAGCAAAACACAAATCATGTTTTATAATAAAAAAAATGTTTTACTGTTCACTAAACATGAGTTATCATTGTTTATTAGCCTTCAAATTTTGGGTGAGAGATGAGTTATCATTGTTTATCAAACTCAACTAATGTAGTACTATTATTAAAAAGTTGACCAAGAAATTAAAGTGTTTAAGCAAAGGGTCCCAACGGTCGAAATTGTTTGAAACATCTTATGTGTGAATACTATGACGATGCTTCAAACGTTACAGAATCGCATGTTACAATATACAAACCACACAATTCACCTTCATCTCTTCATTCTAACTTTTTCTTCACACAAATTTCTCTCCATCTTCCAACAACACCTCCTTCAACCATTACATCCACAGATTTATCATTACTCTCTTTTCCTTTCAATTTCACATTTCTAATTATCTTTTTCATTTTTTAACTTTTCAGATTCTCAACTGAAGATGGAACCAGAAAACATTGATTGGAACAACATCGATTCCACCTTCATTCAAGACGACACTTATGAGAATTTCGACGCGCCTAAATGGTTTGATCTTTCTGCTTCCAATGAGCCTCTTGTAGATGATGATCATGAAATCTGGTTCTGCACTAATGGTGAGCTATTCTTCAAAAAAAAATCTAGATTAATTTTCTATATGAATTTTCTCTGTTGCTTAATTTTCTTTCACTTGCAGATTGCAAACATCCCAAAATTGCTCAAGATTCTCTCAAATCCACAAACACAACCAACTCCAAGGTAATTTAGCTCAAATTTTGTTATTATTAATCTATTGAACCTAAGAAAAATTTAGGTAATTTATTAACTAAAGAAATTCTCTTCATTTTTTCTTGCAGGCAAAGCTATTAAGATTTGCAAGTTTTTCTGAAATTCTTCCATTTAGGGACAGAAAACAAAGGTATCAAATCTTTACTAAAGAAATACTAAGAACGATGCATCATTATGATTGATTTTAATATAGTGTTTATGTTGTTTAGGGAAAATTCTTCGGCTGTTAAGAATTGTGAGAAGTCAAGAAGACCCAGTTGTTCAAGAAACATGGATGAAGATATTGAGAATCAAAATCCAAACTTTTCTGCTAAAAATTTGGATGGTGGGAGGAACAAGCTGAAGAAGCCATTGTTGATGCAAGAAGCTAAAAGGGACAATTTGAAAGAGATGAATGGTTCAAAAGAGTGTCCTGTGAGAAGTAATGGAAGATCGAGACTAAAGAGTACTTTTTCAGCTCAAAATTTGTTGGGTGGAAGAGATATTCTGAGTCAAATCACAGGGTTTTGCTCTGAATTGAAGAGGCTAGCAACAAGGAAGGGTTCTGCTAAGAAAGGAGGGGAAAATGAGAAGGGTTCAAATTCAAATAGGGTGTTAGAAGAATTGAAGGAAAAAACTAAGGGACACAAGGAAAGGGTACCCTTGCTTGCTGTCAAGGAAGGGGCAGTACCTTGAGTATTGGAATATTATTTTTGTTATCAAATACTAATAGTGATTCAGTTATAGTAGTGGATTTTGTCGACAGAAAACAATGATATAATGTGGATAAGTTGCTCTAAATCATCCATGACTTTTCCTGTAGTTTTCATTGTTTTTGCACTTTGTCTTCAAATTCTTTGTGATGTTTTTGCTTTGCTAAAAAGTATAAACTTTCTTTTACCATGTAATTACTCCTAAAAACTAACTAAAATCCTACAGCTCCTATAAAACTTAGAGTAATAAAATCCTAATATGATGGATGTCATCCCTTTTATATTAATTTTTGTACTTTAGAAATTTATTTCTCTATTCTCATTGAGACCATTGGGATGATCGGAATATATGA
Source organism: Trifolium dubium (assembly GCA_951804385.1). Taxonomy (NCBI): domain Eukaryota; kingdom Viridiplantae; phylum Streptophyta; class Magnoliopsida; order Fabales; family Fabaceae; genus Trifolium; species Trifolium dubium. The sequence continues at coordinate 31,506,189 of OX638072.1, read as the reverse complement.
CATCTAGTAGATAATACCTCCCATATTAGGGCCTTATGGGTTGTATTTGACATGTATTGTACAATGAATGCTTCCCCTTCTAAAATGTTAAAAAATATCTTACACATGCTAACATTGATGTCATTGTTTGAACTCTAAGTCTCTAAGTAAAAAAAGAAGTCAAATTCACAGTTCATAAGACATAACGGCTTCAAACACAATCAATAGAACCTAACATATTTTAATATTCTCGACAAAATTGGTCTTCATACACCACTAAACTTTTGAGTTCATTCCAAGTGTATACCATCAATATAACATAACATACCTGAAAACTCACATACCTCTCTTATTTGAATTTTTTGACAAGAGCCTCCCTTATTTGATAGAATAAGTAATTAGCTTTTTTAAAGTATTAATTAATTACGTATATTTTAGGTAATTAATTTTTTGATAGAATAGGTAATTTTATTGGTCAATTCAATAAAATTAATACTTTCTCTGGCATTATTTATAAGCAAAAGTTATTTTTTAGGTTCATTAAACAAGTGATGTATCTAGTCTTATTTATGAGTTAGATACATAACTTGTTCAATAAATTTAAAAAACATTTTCTACTTATAAATAAAGCAGAAGAAAATACTTAAAAAAAACATTAATACTCCCTCTGATCCTAAATATAAGAGAACTTATGTTTTTTAGGTAAATGGAATAATTGATGTATTTAGTTCATAATATAGATTGGATACATCAATCATTTTATAAATCTAAAAAGTAAAAAGTTTCTTATACTTATGACATAATGAAAATGAAGTAATAGATAAGACAAAAAAAATAAAAGACACATAGGATCCAACAAGACACACATTATGACCAAAATGTTTTGTTACAGTCACACAACGCAGCCCTTTTTGAAGCGAAGCGTCTTTTAAACGCGCAACTCTCTATCTATCTTTTTTTCTCACTCTTCACTATTACTCCCTCTTTCACCTTCTTTCTTTCGTTCCTTCTTGCGTTTGCATTGCAATGAATTTCTCTTCACTGCGCATCGATTCTCGTGCATTATGCACACCTCAACCTCAACACCCATTCACCTTCCACTACAACTATCGTTCCTCTCCAAACGTTGTCGTTTGCGCCGCCAAGCCTGTTGCGTCTCCTCCTACTAAACTCACCGCCGCCGATCCTCTCGCCGGTCGAATCGAGTCGCTTAGTCAAGTCTCCGGTGTTCTCGGTTGTCAATGGGGCGATGAGGGTAAGGGAAAGTTAGTCGATATCTTAGCTCAACACTTCGAAATCGTTGCTCGTTGTCAGGTTTTGTTGCTTTTCTTCTTCTCAAGTTCCTTTCTTTTTCACTTTTTAAATCGTGGGTTATGCTTCGGTATTAAATATCAATGAAATTACTATATGATAATGATTAATGATAATGATGATGGTAGTTTTGTCTTAGGGTTGGTTAATTTCATTTTTTGCTCTGTGATTGAATGAATTTGTTTCTGCATGCTAATTGTTCGATACATTGACGCATTCACATGTATGAGTAAGATTTTTGGAATAGTTAGGATTTTCTCTTTGACTAGTTTATGTTATGGTGGTATCTTCACTATTATAAGTTTTTGGGGCTTTGTCTAATGTACACAAGCAACATTTGTTCCATCACTCACAAGGTACTACAAGTGTGTTTTTTACCATTGGATCAATGAATCACATTATATTTCATTTAATCCAATGATAGAGACCAACTCGTGCTTGGTGCAAGACGTGTCTCACTTGTGCAACATAGGATTGGCCAGTTTTTCGGTTCATAACTTAGAGGGAAAACCTGTTATGAAACTAAGACATGTCTCACTTGTGCATCATAGAATTCACTGTTATGCATTATCGGTTTGACCTTTTCTAAGATTTCATCAAAAGTTTATCTAAACCGTGTCTATGTGGTTGGTACTCAACTACTTGGTAGACTACTGAATATTTTGATTGATTACTTGATTGCTGTAGTGTAGCATTATAATTTACGATATCATGCAAGGTTTGGTTTTGCTTGGTGTTGGTGGATGATCTTACTACCCTTATTTTTTAATGTTATTTTGCATTGATGATTTGTGATTAAAAATTTTCAGGGTGGAGCTAATGCTGGGCATACCATTTATAACTCGGAGGGGAAAAAGTTTGCCCTTCATCTTGTTCCTTCTGGTATCCTTAATGAGGATACGCTGTGTGTTATTGGTAATGGTGTTGTAGTACACCTGCCGGGGTTGTTTCAAGAAATTGACAACCTCGAGTCGAATGGTGTCTCTTGCAAGGGAAGAATATTGATTTCAGATCGGGCTCACCTCTTGTTCGATTTCCACCAAACAGTGGATGGGCTGAGAGAAGCTGAGCTCTCAAAATCTTTCATTGGCACCACCAAGAGAGGCATTGGACCGTGCTACTCAAGCAAAGCTAACCGTAATGGGATTAGAGTTGGTGATTTGAGGCACATGGACACTTTACCTCAGAAGCTTGATCTTTTGTTATCAGATGCAGCATCGAGGTTCAAAGATTTTAAGTATGGTCCGGATGTGCTAAGAGAAGAAGTTGAAAAATACAAGAGGTATGCTGAACGGTTGGAACCTTATATTGCTGATACCGTGCATGTCATGAACGAAGCCATAACACAAAAGAAGAAGATCTTGGTTGAAGGAGGACAAGCAACCATGTTGGACATTGATTTTGGCACTTATCCCTTTGTTACTTCTTCTAGCCCATCAGCTGGCGGGATATGCACCGGTCTTGGTATTGCTCCAAGAATAGTTGGTGATTTAGTAGGAGTGGTAAGTGAATATTTATCTACATTGTTTGTAGGAGTTATTATATTATGTATTATATTTTGTTTGAACTGTCATACCCTATAAAAAGCCTTGCTTCTCGTAAATTAGTTATCATTCTTTATTGCCAAATTTACTTTTAGCTCAATACCTTCAATTCTGCTTTTATCCAACATGGATAATGTCAGCAATTTAATTATAACTAACACTGGCTGGATGGCTCATAAATTTATTTTGAATGTGCAGGTGAAAGCATACACTACAAGAGTTGGTTCGGGTCCTTTTCCAACTGAAATTTTGGGTCCAGGAGGTGATCTCCTCAGATTTGCTGGGCAGGAGTTTGGCACGACTACTGGGCGCCCCCGACGATGTGGCTGGTTGGATATTGTTGCATTAAAATACTCATGTCAGATCAATGGTTTTTCAGCATTGAATCTCACTAAGCTGGATGTTTTGTCTGATCTTGAGGAAATACAATTGGGTGTCTCCTATAAACATGAGGATGGCACTCCAGTCAAATCATTCCCATCAGATCTTCGTCTTCTTGAGCAATTGAAGGTAAATAATGTTACCCTTTCCTAACTTCCACCCCATTCCCCCCACCTTTGGTCTAGTCCTGGATACATAACTGTATATCTATTTGACTAATATATGAACAAAAAAGGTTATTCAAGACTATAAATGTCCTTAATTGCCTGGGAATGTGTAATGTATTTTCTAACGGTTGTGTGATTTCATATTTTAGGTGGAATATGAAGCGATTCCTGGATGGAAGACCGACATTTCATCCATTAGAAACTATTCCGACCTTCCAAGAGGTGCACAATTGTATGTGGAAAGGATAGAAGAGCTTGTTGGTGTCCCTATTCACTACATTGGTGTTGGGCCTGGACGTGATGCCCTCATATTCAAATGATTTTTCACATGAAACTGTAGGCAAGTTTTGAGGCTTTCTCCGTATCAGTTTTATTCTCACTGACTTGTGATTTTGGATGATAGCACGTTTCTGTGACTAGTGGGAATTAACTACTTAATGTATTATTCTGTTATTCATCATCATCATTGGCATTTTTACCTTTTAGTTATGCAATATTTGCAGGGAGATGAGTTTTTGAAGTAATATGAGTTAGATGTATGATGATGACATCTGTTGTTGGTGTTATTTATGCAGTAGAAAATAATGTTGTACTTTTAATGATCACAAGGTTTTGAATTTCTAGTATCTCAAGCTGAGTCATGGTTTTTGGTTGCTCTTTTCTCGCCGTTTACAAGAGAAGATGTTTTGTTTTTAGTAAATTATGGTTCTTTTAAAAGGATATGCTATTAAGCACATTAAGTTTGTACAGCTTATGAGCACACTTCCACCAAATATATGAGAACTCATTGCAAATTGCTTGAAGATTAAAATAGCACATTGAGATCATAAGTCTTTGAATACTCAAAAATCATGGAGTTCAACTTGATACAATTTGTACTTTTATCAAATCTATGAATAAAATGGGACACTAAAGGCTATTTACAACTCTAAAATAATTAGTATGCTAGTTAACAGTCAATTAGGTGTAAAATTTTGTATCTCGAATATAAAATGCTGGTAAACCTGAACATGTTTTGTTGAATGAAATAAATTACTAACATTCATCGGTCTGAGTGAAATTGATTTTGATTCTTTAAGATTTTTTTTTGAGATTATATTGGTTTTGAGAAAAATGTTACAAGTATAATTCAACTACTCATTTCAATTTTGTTTGTATGTTTTTTGAACATGAAACGCTGATATATTGGATGTTTAGGACATTAATTGTCACCTTTTTCCATCTATTTTATTAATGAATAATGTCATTTTAGCGTACCAAACGTTAGTTGATTAAGTGTTGATTGACATTAGACTTAGTAGGGAGGACCAAACTCAAACTACTTAATGTTAGAATTAGAACTGTGACAATTAATAAGTTTGAAATTAGAGGGTGAAAACAATACAGAAAAGTCCTTTTGGCGTGCATAATGAAAATACCAATAAATTTGAAGGACTATTTCTCAAGTTGATTCTCATCTCATACAATAAAGTACAGTACACATATACCAGGGTGGGGGCGTAAATGTAATAATGTATGCTACCAGCTACCCCATCTAATCAAAGTGAAAAACTAACATAACAACTTTCTATAGACAAATACTACCAAACATGAAATTGATGTTTCAACTTTTATAAGTTCAACCTTAATTCACACGATCTAGTTGACTTCCTAAATACTGCAATTCTGTCCAGGTTCATGCATTAAGCTTGAACTTCGTAATTCTATTAGATACCACTATTAAGTTTGAAACTAACATATACTATATCTTTTACAATACGTAAGCTCTAACTGTATCTTAACTTCACAGCTCTCACTTTTTCTGTTTAAGATTTACATTCCATAGTTTACATAGAAGCAATGAAGAAGAATGCATCACCAATCTCTTCAGATCAAAGCATGTCTATTAACACCCCTCTTCTTGACTTGGAAAAGGTACCTACTTTTACTCTCCATTGTCTCCAACTCCAATAATCAAATGCACTTACTTTTTTGTTGTTGTTGATTATGTTTGGATCAACTTATTCGAGTTTACCTATATTGACATAAACATTTGTGACTTGTGAGATTGTTTAGAGGAACTTAAGGAAACAAAATTTATGACATATTCATAAGCTGTTTTCAGTTTATTTCATAAGCTCTACGAAATAGTTTAATAAAACAACTTATAACTTATATTGAAAACAATTTGACTTTATCATCTTTTGTTACAAAAATATCTTATACATAAACCCTTATATGATAAGCATTTAGGGTATAAGCACTTAAACTGAACCTGTTGAAAGATTGTTGTTTTGTTCCTTAATTTCATCCTTTGTTTTGTTTTATGGGTTAGGAAGCTGAGATATCATCAAGTGGTGCAGTGTCAGAGAATAGGGTCATAGAGGATGCAGCGAAAGATGAATATAGCATTAATGATAGTCCTATTGAGCAAGTGAGACTAACAGTTCTGATCACCGATGATCCTTCTCAGCCGGCGCTAACATTCCGAACATGGGTACTAGGGTTAGCATCATGTGTGCTCCTTGCATTTTTGAACCAGTTTTTAGGCTACAGAACAAACCCTTTGAAAATCACTTCTGTCTCAGCTCAGATTATTAGCCTCCCACTTGGCAAACTTATGGCTGCAACACTTCCCACGAAACCAATTCAAGTCCCTTTTACAACCTGGTCTTTCTCGTTGAATCCAGGGCCATTCTCTTTGAAAGAACATGTGTTGATAACCATCTTTGCTAGCTCAGGATCTAGTAGTGTATATGCAATTAACATCATCACAATTGTTAAAGCTTTCTATCACAGAACCATCCATCCTGTAGCGGCTTATTTGTTAGCGCTATCGACTCAGATGCTAGGGTATGGATGGGCTGGTATTTTCAGAAGGTTCCTTGTTGATTCTCCTTACATGTGGTGGCCTCAAAACCTTGTGCAGGTTTCTCTATTTAGGGCATTTCATGAAAAAGAAAAAAGGCCTAAAGGAGGAACTTCTAGGCTGCAATTCTTTTTCATAGTCTTTGTAGCTAGCTTTGCATACTACATCGTTCCGGGATACCTTTTCCAAGCAATATCAACTGTCTCTGTTGTTTGCTTGATTTGGAAAGATTCCATCACTGCACAACAGATTGGTTCGGGCATGAAAGGCCTTGGTATCGGTTCATTCGGCCTTGACTGGAACACTGTTGCCGGCTTCTTAGGTAGTCCTTTGGCTGTTCCTGGTTTTGCCATCGCCAACTTAGTGGCTGGATTTTTATTATATATGTATGTTTTGATTCCAATTGTCTATTGGAACAATTTGTATGATGCTAAAAAATTCCCCCTCATTAGCTCTCACACATTCGACTCAACCGGCGCAACGTACAATGTTACTCGGATTCTCAATGCCAAAACTTTCGACATCAATATGGAGAGCTACAACAATTACAGCAAGATCTATATGAGTGTCTCATTTGCGTTCGAGTACGGATTGAACTTTGCAGCACTTACGGCCACAATTTCACATGTTGTCCTCTTCCACGGAGAAATGATTCTTCAGATGTGGAAGAAGACAACGAGTTCGCTAAAAAAACAACTCGGAGATGTGCATACAAGAATAATGAAGAAAAACTATGAACAAGTCCCTGAATGGTGGTTTGTCACCATTCTGATTTTAATGGTTATGATGGCCTTAGTAGCCTGCGAAGGCTTCGGCAAACAGCTCCAACTTCCATGGTGGGGAATCTTACTTTCTCTAACAATTGCATTAGTGTTCACCTTACCAATTGGAGTCATTGAAGCAACAACAAATATAAGAGCAGGTCTTAATGTGATCGCAGAGTTGGTTATTGGTTTCATTTACCCCGGAAAGCCACTTGCTAATGTCGCCTTCAAGACATACGGTCATATCAGCATGGTACAGGCACTTGGTTTTCTTGGTGACTTCAAATTAGGCCACTATATGAAAATTCCACCAAAATCAATGTTCATTGTTCAGCTAGTAGGCACAGTAGTTGCTTCATCAGTTCACTTTGGAACAGCATGGTGGCTTCTCACATCTATCGAGAACATATGCGACGAATCATTGTTGCCAAAAGGTAGTCCTTGGACATGTCCCGGTGATGACGTGTTTTACAACGCTTCCATTATATGGGGAGTAGTAGGGCCAAAGAGAATGTTCACCAACGACGGCATTTATCCCGAGATGAATTGGTTTTTCCTTATTGGTCTAATTGCACCTGTTCCAGTGTGGCTTTTTTCTATCAAATTTCCTAACCACAAGTGGATTAAACTCATTAATATTCCTATTATCATTGCAGGTGCATCTGACATTCCACCAGTGAGATCTGTGAATTATATTACTTGGGGAATTGTTGGATTGTTCTTTAATATCTATGTTTATAGAAAGTTTAAAACTTGGTGGGCTAGACATGCTTATATACTTTCAGCTGGTTTAGATGCTGGAGTAGCTTTTATGGGTTTAGTCCTTTATTTTTCTCTTCAATCTTATGGTATTTTTGGTCCAACTTGGTGGGGTCTTGAAGCAGATCACTGTCCTTTGGCTATATGCCCTACAGCTCAAGGTGTATATGCTGAGGGTTGTCCTATTTCTTGACTTCCATGCTACCATTCCATCAGCAATATTGCCAAGTAAATATCATATTGGACATGTAAATGTATTAAAAACTAAGGTCATGTTTTATTATGATCTCTTTGTATTTGAGCTATCTTATTTGATTTTTTGACTCAATGAAAAGAAGCTAAGTATACCATTTCATTTGCTATTCCAGTCATAAATTAAATGTTTAAATTAGACAAGAATGTGAGAGCTCACACATGTAGCTCAAAACAGACAATACCTCTGAACATGGTGTGACGTACTTGAGGATGGAATTGAACATATCTAATGTCAAAATAACAAACTCTAAAATATAACCAGATACTTATACTGAACTCATGTTCCACACATAAATGTTGTGTTTTTAAGGCATTTAACTCATGCATCCTCATTTCATATTTTTAAAACATTCCAACAAAACCTGTCAATCCAAAACGTAAATACAGTGATAAAAAAGTATAATGGTAATTATTTTGCCAAATATCTAGCATGTATTATGAAATAAGTATTGCAGTTTATATAACTAATGGAAATAACCAATCCATAAATAATCAATAATCATCCTACTCGGCAAACCTTGTGCAGCACAACCTCATTATACTAGGTGTGATTAGGAACCATCATGGTTGATAATAACTTATAGTTCAATGTCAACAAAATCATACAACAACATGCTTACATATATAAAATATCTGATTTCAGCTCTAACCACATGTTTCCAACTGGAAAATGGTTTAGGATATACAACCAACATCTATTTATTTGAAATGATATACAAACAAAAGAAACAATTTATGAATTAACAGACCCTAACATGCTTGCCTTCAATTTCAATGGCTTCATTACTATTTTCCAACGGAAACTCGCTTGATGCGACTAATCATGGGCCAGTACTCCCCAGATGGGGCCCGACATTTTTGGCACAGTTCAGGAGAACGATATATGCGAAATTCTTCAAGTGAAGTGAGACGATGCATGTCACTCGGAAGACTCAAAAGTCGAGGACAGGAATCAATATAGAGGCTCTTGAGATTATCCATTGATGTTAGACACTCAGGAAGCTTCTTGAGATTTGAAAATTTTCGAATTCTCAAGGTCTCTAAAGTGTCTGCCGCATCTTCAATCCATCTAGGCAGTTTCAGAAGCTGTGGAAAACGCTTAAGATGCAGATGTTTGATCCTCAATCCTTGGATTGGTCCTTCATTGTTCAGCGACAGGTTGAACATCTGACAATCTTCAATTAAAAGAGTTTGCAATTTTGGGAAAGCATAAAGAGGTAAAGACTCCAATCTCTTACAAGATCGAATATACAACGCTTCAAGGGAAGTGAGTTGTGCTTGTGCCCCTCTAAACATAAACTGCACATTATCACAATGATATAAAGTCAAAGCTTGAAGATGATTCAAGCTTGCAAATTCATCCAGGGACAGAACAAATTGTTTAGTGGTTATATACAGTTGTCGAAGGCTTGTCAGCTTCTCGAGTCCTTTAGGCAATGTTTCGAGTTCTGTGCATCCAATAAGGGACAAAACTTGCAAAAATTGGAGTTTGCAAATGGAAAGGGGAAGTCTTTTGATTTTGTGGTTATGTCGAATATATAGAACACTCAGGTGCTTCAATTTGGCAACTGAATTTGGCAGAGTTTGAAACGAGGAATTACTTAAATCTAAAAACAGTAAGTTTTTGTACCTTAACACCCATGTATTCAAAAGATCTTCACTTTGTAGACCCACTCCTTGAACAGGATGTAATATAGTTTTCACTCTTTTGGACTCGGGGAACAAAGCATGGTCAAGTGAAACATTTTTTAAAATCGATAAATGCCTTGCTTGCTCAGGTATGGTTTGATTGTCGGAGTTTACCTTTACGAAGAAGTCCTTTCTCGCAACAGATATCGCAAGATCATGTACCAAATCATGTACTTTGAACTTGTAACCGTAGCCGTAGTCTCTGAAATCCTCAAGAAATGATCGTGAGTTTAATTCATCCATATACTTTCTTACAATCCTCTCTATTTCTTCACTTCCATTTTGGGGTTGAACAAATCCAAGAGCTGCCAAAAGATTTATAATTTCATCACTATGGAACGTAAAATCTTTGGGATAAAGCGAAAAAAAAGAAAAACATTGCCTCAAATAAGATGGCATTTGATCATAGCTTAACTGTAGTGCTGGTAGGACATCACCTATCTTCATTTCTAAGTTCCATAACCCATTGTCTCTTACAGATTTCCACTTGTGCAATTCAAAGTTTGAAATCAAAGAACTTGCTATTGTTATCACGGCTAGTGGAACCCCTGCGCATTTTTTCACAATTTCTTTTCCGATCTCCACTAGATTTGGATAATTTTTTTCTTCTCCTTCCTCAAAAACCAATTTGACAAAAAGAGATAAACAATTTTTTGTAGACAGACCTGTTAAAACATAGGAGGGAACAGTGCCCATCATTGAAGCAATTGCATTGTTCCGTGTTGTCGCCATGATTTTACTTCCTTCAGTGCCAACCTTTAACAAACCTTTCAACTCATCCATTTTGCACGATCAACATTCCATATATCATCTAACACAAGTAAAAACTTTTTACCAGAAAGTTTACGCCTCAGATGACGTTGTAGCTGCTCAATATCAAAGTGGTTCATGTTTTCTTGGTGACTAGCAGTTGAAGTGACAGAAGCCGAGTTGATGATTTTAATAACGATCTTCTCGAAGTCAAAATCATCTGGAACACACACCCACATCTTTAATTGGAAAGCTACGTCTATCACCGTATCATTGAACACCAATTTTGCAAGTGTTGTCTTTCCCAGGCCTCCAATACCTACAATGGGAACAACACACAGGCTTGTATGCCCATCACGGGCATCACCGTTAGGATATGGTTGCATCAAAAGCTGGATAACCGCTTCCTTATCCTTCTCCCTTCCTATTACACTCAAAGCCTCAATATGGGAATGAGTCATTTCTCTCCTTTGCACAACAAGTCCGGGCTCAACACCGATTCTCACGAGTCCAAACCAGGCTCCATTATCTGCCGCCTTATCCAATCTACCTCTAATATCTTTGATTTGACGCGCCATTTTAAAACGGAAAGCAAGTGGATTAGAGGAAGAAACATAGCGACGCACCTTCATCCTAGTGCTGCCAGAATCTTCCTCAACTTGTTTTAGCCTGATTTGCCAACCAAATTCATCCAGAACATCTTCAGCATCAAAGCAGATGCTTTGAATCTGCCTTAGCCATTCACACAAAGCATGTTGCTGATTCTTCTTCTTCTCCGCATCTAACAAAAGACTTCTGATAATTGACAGAGTGTCTTTGATCCCTTGGAGATCGTCGTAAACACCATAGGCACGAGCAACTTCTTCAAAAGCATAAGAAGTAAGCTTCCCTAACAGTGAATGAGCAATATCAAACAAAAATGTTGCAGTTGCAGACATGTCAAGGCAACAGCGAAATAGCAGAAATGGAGTTGGAATGTAGATTTGTGATTTGTGGCTGTGGTAGTAATTTGATTAAGTGGTACATATAAGTAAGTCTACACATACATATAGACTTATATAGACTTATGTGTGTGTGTGTGCGCGTGCGCGCGCGGTTGTCTAACATGTGCACGGTGCACAAGTTGTGAATAATACTATAACGAATATGAATTTTACAAAATTCACTATTAGACTGAAAGTTTATATCATATAGATCAATAGATCATCCATGTCAAATTTTACAGAAATTAAAAAATCATTTGATATGTTGTTGAGATCTATCAAGATTAACTGTATATAATGAAGTCAACTGATAGAGGTACTGAAGTCCACTGATAAAGGTTTGCAGTATAGTCTGCGTGTACCAAATTATTTTAGTCATGAGGGGACAAATGCAATAATACTAGTTGTTTGTTGTTTATTTGCAACTTACCAAGTTGTTATTTCTTCGAAGAAATTAAGAACCTAATGAGTGGTTTCTGTTAAAAATAAAGTACAGGCTTGCATCAGAAGAAACAAAAGTTTGAAGTATTCAAAGGATGGCGGCATGTGACTTTTGTTTGTTCTGCTTGCTTTCCTGTATTGGTTATGGAACCTTCGTTTATAAGAGCAAATTCATGACAAAGATGAATGTGACTGAAGATGTAAACTAAACTACTCTTCAAAAACCCACTAGCTAACTGTGGTAATCTTTACAATGACTAAGTCAAAGACCATACTCACAAATCACATTACTTTTTTAAGAAAAAAATTAAGTATGAATCATTCACGAATTCACTCGCATTGAGTCTCATACTAATAACATATTGAGTCTTGTACTAATAACATGTTATAAAATTAGAGTAAAATAATAACGATCTTCATGGTGTTCTATTCTTTGAAATGTTAAAAGGGTCTTAGAAATGTACGAAAAATATAATATTAGCTAATAGTATGAATTATTACATCCGTTTCTAAATATAAGATCATGTTTGACTAAATTGTACTATTCGTCTATCATATTTTGACCGTATTTCTTTTAATAATATATAGATGTTAATGTTAGTATATAAAATCTTGTTTGATTTGTTTTGATGAATATTTTCAAAATATTAAATTTTATAATTTTTATTGTTGGACAATTAAATACTACCTCCGTTCCTTTTTACTTGTCATTTTAGAAAAAAATATTTGTTCCTTTTACTTGTCGTTTTAGCAATTTAGGTTATATTTTGCCTATTATATCTCCTTCTTATTTTATTTTATTGACTAAGTTTGGTATAATTGTTTTTGTTGAAACAATAAAATCTTTTTTATTGTATACAAATTTTGTTTGTTTTTAAATAAAGTTTGTTACAATTTTTTTGAAAATAGATAATGTTTCTGAAAAAGAGGGAATTTATTGGTAGATTAAAAATATGATATATTTAAAAAAAGGGCATACTAGGAAAATAAGGTGCAAAAATATACCCCTCCTATTTTGGTCATTTTTTCTAAAACGACAAGTAAAAATGAACGGTGGTAGTATATTAATGATCAAAATTGTGCATTGACATACGTGCAGTGATCAAATAAGGTCTTATATTTAAGGACGGAGGTAATATTAAGACCTTTTTAAGTTATTATTGGAACATATATGAATTTTTTTTTTTGGTTTTTACCACCAGTTTAATCTGGTTCGGAGGTCAGTTATAACATCAAGTGGTTTCAGCCCCCTCCTGATCGCATTTGCGGGGGATTGAATCATGGTCCTCCCTACCAATTTCAGCGTCAATCACCACTAAACCAACTAACGATTGATGAACATATATGAATTTTTTTCCACACAATATTTTTCTTGTCATATTTATTTTACTATAGTTATTATGAGATTAGTTTGATTCCCTTTTTTTTATTTAGGGTTTTTTTTGTTGATAAAATGTTTCAAAAGTATACTTTTATAAAATATATTTAAAAGTTAATAAATCTACAAATGTATTTTTTTTCCGTGCATGGCACAGGCTCATAAACTAGTTAGATATAAATGAAAGGCGAACCAACAAGCTGTGCCTCTAATCCTTTATGGATAACAAAATCAATCCTCTTAAAAATTATATTTATAAAACTTAAAGAGATATGTTGTTGCTATGCACGATCATTTGAATCATTTTCAAATTATCCACAATCTAAGATGTTAGAAAGTATAAAGTATCAAATGCTAAAAATATATTGATGTGTCAGAGATTTTATTATGTACTCAAAGTCGTAGTTTTGTCAACGTGGTATTATAATTAGAGACGGAAAACATAGTCGCGAGAATCAAACATTTACCTTTATTATCCTTATCAATTTCAGCGGCAATTTAATCATCTTACTAAGTTATACTTCCTCTATCCCAATTTAAGTATCATAGACTCATAGGGTCTGTTTGGTAAAAATAGCGGTTAGCTGATAAGCTAGCTTATAGCTGATGGCTGATAACCTATAGCTTATAGTTTATAGCTGATAGCTGATAGCTGATAAGCTAATTGAAGTGTTTGGTAAAATTAGCGGTTTAACTGACTGATAAAGGTAAAATGACATAAAAGAATATTATCAATTATAAAAATTCTTGTAAAAAAAACTTAATAAAATCAATAATTAAATTAATATTTAAGGCACTTAAAAGTTAGTAATTTAAATATATTAATTTAATATATCTTTTATATATTAAATTTTTTATTCTTTGAATTACTTTGTAAAAATTATTTAAAAAATTATTTCTTTTAGTGAACAAATAACGTTTTTATAACATATATATGATAAATCAAAAGACTAAAAAAAACTGTTGTTTAGTATTTATTTTTTTAACTAAAGTATGTTTAGTTATAAAAGAGGAAAAAGAAGAAAGATTTGATATATAATATAGTATATACTAGCAAATAAATACATGTGTCTTACCTAAAAAAATGTATAAATATACGTGAAAAAAATCAAAACATAGTCAACAAAAAAAATTAATGTCATCAAGTTAGACGGTAGGCTAGGAGTCACATAAAGTGCATGGTGCATGTGTCTTGTTTTAAGAAATTATAAGGGATAAAAAAAGGATTTTATGTTAAATATTAAGGGTAAAAATGGAAGAAAATATAATAAGCTATAAGCTATAAGCTAAAACGCTACTTGAAATAGCGTTTGGAAAATAAACTATAAGCTAGTTTATAAGCTATAAACTCATAGTTACCAAACAGAGCTTTTTTCCCTCAAATGAGCTTATAAGCTATAAGCTTGTTTTTTGGTCTTGCCAAACAAACCCATAATTGACCAAATCACATGCTTTAAAAAAAATGTGTATATAAAAGAGAGAATATGATTTTTACAAAAGAGAGAAAAAATCAATGTTATAACAATTATTGTAGGACAAACAATTTTGACACGTATTGGGACGGATGAGTAGTAAGTAGTAATGAATTTGCTTAACCCAGAAATTAGAACGAATATGGATTCATCCGTTTCGTGCTAATAACTGCATTTCGCTAACGTTCATCTCTCTCTCTCTCTCTCTCTCTCTCTCTCTCTCTCTGTAGCAAGCAATAGCAATAGCAATGGAGAGAGTGGCAAGTAACAAGAAATCATCACCTCTCTCTTTGGAGCAATTCATCTCTATAACAACCCCTCTTCTCGACTTGGAAAAAGTAACTACTTTTTCTTCCATCGATCATTCTATAAATCGATTAAAGTTTCGATTTTTCAAATACCCTTTAGCTCATTTTATGAATTTAATCCCATTTTATTGCCATCTAGTTGAAATTGTTCATTCAAAGGGAAAAAGACTGTAACTTTCGAAAGAATTGTTAATGGGGTTGTTTCAGTGAGTATGAATGATGGTTCTTCTTTTTAATTTTATGATCCTTTTGCTTTGTTTTTGCCTTAGGATGCTGAGATATCGAGCTCAATCGCCACTGGTGCGGCGAGGAATTTGGATACTGCTCAAAAGAGAGGATCAACTATCCTCAACTTGAAGTGTGTGGATGTTCAGGTTACCTGATTTTTAGTTCCTCTCTCTTGTTTTCACAATATCCTTTGCAATTGTTTTGGAAAAATGTGTTTTTTTTAATGTGTAATTTGATGGTTTGATAATGGTGGCAAAGTTGAAAGACATAGAAAGATGGAATTCAAAAATATGACAAAAGGAACTAGGTTTAGTTGATTTTTCACTTATTTCATTACTGTTGAGATTTTATGATTATGAAGCAAAAGGAACTAGGTTTAGTCGATTTTTCATATTTTCATGTGCATTTAAGTAGTAATTGGAGCGTTATTCATATGGTATTCTTATATTGTGCCTCTCCTTTTGTTGTTTACTCTGATAATAGACGGGGCTTATGGGAAAGTCTTTGATCGAGTTTCAATCGACAAAAGCAGATGTGCTTCCTGCACACAAGGTAAAGAAGTGACTTTCTTTTATCCGTGTTTTCTGTTCGATATCAAACTGGTTGAGTCAAAGTCACTGTAGTGTTTTTTTACTAGTATAATTTTATGAATCTACTTCTGTTGTGCATTTCTCCTTACTTCTTCCTTTTTGTAATTCCTTCCAATTATCCATACTTGCGTCAAGTACTCTGAGAATGGTAAGACAGAAAAGTAGACGCCACAAAAACATCTCGTGTCACTGAACTAATAAGGATTAAGACCATTTTCAATGCATACAATTTGTATTGCACTACTCTCACAAGTTAACAATATCATTTTTTATTTTGCAGTTTGGTACTCATGATGTTGTTGTTTTAAAACTCAACAAGGCTGATTTAGGTTCTCCTGCTCTTGGGCAAGGTGTAGTTTACAGATTAAAGGTATAGGACTGGTTCACTCTGTGAAAAGAGTAATATTGTCCATGCTATTGGCTGTGGACGGTTTCACCTTTGGATGTTATGTTAACTTGTTGGTTTGATTATGATACAATTGCTAACAGGACTCATCAATTACTGTTGCTTTTGATGAGATACCAGATGATGGTTTAAACAGTCCCCTGAGGCTGGAAAAAGTTGCAAATGAGGTATGCCGATAAGTTCCTTGGTACTTCCTATTTCTTCTTGTAGCGAATAGTTTTATGGTTTGATTATAAATAATTCAATTCAATTACTACAATGAGATGCAGTGAGTTTTAATATATACTATAATTTTATGTTAGCGTAAATTATATGAACTGGGTTCTTATATATGGCAAATGTTTATTGTTCATTCAGGTGACATATCGCAGGATGAAAGATGCATTAATACAGTTGAGTAAAGGAGTTCATAAGGGTCCTGCTTCTGATCTAATTCCCGTCTTGTTTGGGGAGAAGCAACCAACAGTGTCCAAAAAGGATGTTTCCTTCACTTCCATTAATAAAAATCTTGACCACTCTCAGGTGTGAAATCTAATTTCTTGCTTGATTGTTTTACTTTAAATTTTAATTTTATTTCAAATAGTTGCCTATTTTTATAATATTTTTCATACGATGTATTATTTCATCCAAGGTTGTATATGCCTTTGTAACTAATGTAAATCATATGTCACAATTAGTTGCACAGATATATCTATAATGCCTATTGCTTCTATAAATCCTTTTATAAGGAAATTTAAAGAATTGTGATTTCGGGACTCCTAAGAAAAACATTTTCAATTCCGAATCATTAACCACTCTATGTACTTGGACACATTTACTTTATGAATCACTTGAGTGGTGTTCCAGTTTTAGAAATTGATTCTCCAAGCATTTTGAAATCACGATTCCTTAAAAATTTCTTATATTAACTATTTTTGCATTTTCACACTATTCTTGATTTTTAAATTGTTTATTATAATTAAGGCCTTATCTGGGTTAAATTTAAGCCAATGATAATCATCTCAAGGACAAGGATTAAGAGAATACAAAGGTTTATTTATAGTCAAAGCATAACTAAAAGATACAATTGAAGTGAAATTACATGAATTTTATCAATTACTACTATCTAACTAAGCTAAAACATTGGTCATGCTCTACATGTAGTTGGTTGAAAATAAGTGGACCTATTTATGTCCAAAGAGATCCAATTACAAAAGCCCTATAGTCGTTAATTGATTATTAAAACACTCAAAATTACGGATACAATAATGGCTTATCATTTTATCTACCTGGACAGTAACTTATTCCTTCCTATTCATTACAGAATATGTAACACTGTTCTTGGGAATATTCTTCTTAATTTTGCTAAATCAAATTCAAATGGTTTAATTTTGTTGTGATCTTATTTTTCATTAGTTTTAAGATATCAATTAAACAAATACAATATATCCCTATTATCACAGTAATGGTGTTTCTGCATATGTATTTCATCATTTTCTCTTTGCACATCTAGTATTTGTTTGAAAAATCATGTATTTACATTTTTATTTCCAAAGAAAGATGCAATTACAAAAGCCCTATCGTCGAAGAATGTTTTCTTGCTACATGGACCTCCTGGAACGGGAAAAACTACAACAGTGGTGGAAATTATATTACAAGAAGTAAAACGTGGATCTAAGATTCTTGTTTGTGCTGCATCAAATATTGCCGTTGATAACATTGTTGAGCGGCTAGTTCCACACAGGTATAATTAATTTATCATCTCCTTGGCACTATGTCTATGATCTTGTGACAGTTTCTGGTGAGCAATCTACTTTTCTTTAAAGTAAGGTTGAGAATCATTTTCTGGCATTATTAGAGCCTTGGCTCTGAGGCTGGTAGGAAGGTTCATCTGTGGTGAGATGTGTGCTCACTTGGTTTGTTTCAAGTGTTTAAAATCTTGCATCAATACTCATTCATGATGTCCAACTTTTTCATTAGAGTTAAGCTGGTGAGGATCGGTCACCCAGCACGTTTGTTGCCTCAAGTGCTGGACAGTGCACTGGATGCTCAGGTACATACTTGTAATACTTGTCATGGATCGTACTTGTTTTCTCCCTTTCATATTTAATTTCTCTGAATTTACAATTTAGGTACTACGAGGAGATAATAGTGGTCTTGCAAATGACATTCGGAAAGAAATGAAGGTAAGGTTAGCGTCACCTAGCTGATGTTCTGTTGCTTCATGTTAGTTATCATTGATGATTCATGTCAACGTTAACTTCACGATAGCATAATGTTTAGGACATTACTTTTCAGTTTTTACAATATAGAACATATTTTTTTCAGGTATTGAATGGAAAGCTGCTAAAAACCAAAGAGAAAAATACAAAGAGGGAGATACAGAAGGAACTTAGGACTCTATCTAGAGAAGAGCGGAAAAGGCAGCAGCTTGCTGTTACAGACGTAATTAAAACTGCAGATGTAATATTAACTACTCTGATTGGGGCTTTCACTAAGAAACTTGACCGCACTTCATTTGATTTGGTGATTATCGATGAAGCTGCTCAAGCACTTGAAATAGCATGCTGGATACCTCTGCTAAAGGTAATGTTGATGTCTAAACACTGCATTCAATGATATTCATTACACTATTGCATTTAGACTTTTTTTTCTTCTTATCTTCTCTTGATTGCATGCCTTTGTCAGGTTATGTTTTATTGCTGCCATCTTCTATTACTATAACTACGACCTTTAACAATATTTTCATTCCTCCAATAATGTCTGAAAGAGAAGTTGCTTTGAACTAAAAGACTTATACTAAACGCGCGCTTGATTCAGCATTAAAATATAAAATACATAACTTTCTAATCATTAGTTATCACTTTGATTATAAAGATTTAAACCGAGTTCATGGTTTCAGGGCACAAGATGTATACTTGCAGGAGATCATCTTCAACTTCCTCCAACCATTCAAAGTGTTGAAGCTGAGAAGAAAGGCTTAGGAAGAACCCTCTTCGAACGACTTGCTGAACTGTATGGAGATGAAGTCACATCTATGCTTACCGTCCAGTATCGTATGCACCAACTTATCATGGATTGGTCTTCTAAAGAGCTTTACAACAGTAAGGTGCTCCTAATTTTCAAGCACTTGTCTTCATATGCCATTGCTATAAAACATTCTCTTTCCCCCTGTTAGACCACTGATAAAAATCAGAATTTATCAATCCTGAACTGAATAGTCAGATTATATTGAGGGATAAACATTTTGTTAGATCTTCATGCGTAGAACTATGTGATAACAGGTCAAGGCTCATCCAAGTGTTGCTGCACATATGCTATATGATCTTGAGGATGTGAAGAAGACATCTTCAACTGAACCAACCCTTCTTCTCATTGACACAGCTGGGTATGTTGGATAATCTCATTCATTGATAATTGAAATATCTATATTCTCAGAACTGCTTGACTAGTGTAGACATGTCACATGTGGAAAAAAAATACAACATTCTCTTCCTAATGAAAACTGTTGTACTATCATTTTGTACATAATGATTTGGCATTTTGTATAATCAATACCTGTGATTGGTTGCTTCAGATGTGATATGGAAGAAAAGAAAGATGAAGAAGATAGCACCCTTAATGAAGGAGAATCTGAGGTTGCTATGGCTCATGCAAAGCGACTAGTGCAAAGCGGGGTGCTTCCTTCTGATATTGGAATTATTACCCCATATGCTGCCCAGGTATAGAATTGTTCTGTTGGTGTGGGAATTTTTACTGTACATGTTTTGTGGGTTCAAATTTCATGTTTTTGTAGTTTTACAAAGGACGGCAATATGGTCGATGTTGCTTTTGGCAGGTTGTTTTACTTAGGATGTTGAGAAACAAGGAGAACTCACTGAAGGATATTGAAATTTCAACAGTTGATGGTTTCCAGGGTAGGGAGAAGGAAGCCATTATTATATCAATGGTTCGATCAAATTCAAGAAAGGAGGTATTTCTAACAAGTCTGGTAGTTTTTAATTTGCTTCATATAGGTCTTATGTGACAAATTTATTAGCATGGCATGAAGATTTAAAGAAGAAACTTGGAATATATGTTTCAGGTGGGCTTTCTGAGTGATCGTCGGCGAATGAATGTGGCCGTGACACGGGCAAGAAGGCAATGTTGTATTGTCTGTGACACTGAGACGATCAGTTGCGATGGATTTCTAAAGCGGTTGAAAGAATATTTTGAAGAGCACGGTGAATATCAGTTTGCATCTGAGTACCAGAATGAGTAGGCAAAATTCCCAAAGGTTAAGATTGCTGTTATTGCTCTGAATTCTCATGTGGTCAATTTGTCGATTTTGGTAATGTGTAAATTTGTGAAGGTTTATAAATATTTCTTTTGCTATTTGGAATTGAAGGAAGTTGATGTTTTATAGAAGAAAGAAGACAAGACCACTTTATTTAGAAGAGAAAAAATTTTGGTCTCCATAGTCCATATTATAACTTTTAGAAACATTTGGAGTTAGAACTTGTAGTTTCTTCTTGCTATGTATCTTTTGATACTTAGTTTATGATGCTTATAAACATCAATTTCAATTTAAAGTCCTTCTGTTATAGTTATACTGTCAAAATCTTAAAATTTGTTAAATTATTGCTAGAATGTGACATGATCTTTGCTACTACAACTACTAAAATAGGCACCTTTCTAGCTACTCCCTACTCATACATTGCAGTCAATAGATTGAGATTCAGCTCATAAGACAAACTGCAATTGGGTACTAGCAGAACCAAAGCAATCCGATCTATATAGCTTAGGCTGAGTTACTAAGCAGTACTACCTCCAACGTCCAGTATAAGCAAAAAAGTGTATGTATTTAGTCCAATTGGACTAAATACACATACTTTTGTGCTTATATTTAAGGCTGGAGGGAGTACCGTATCAAATTCTAACTAGATTTCAACTCCATAAAAGCTACCTAACGTGGTTTCTCTTCTCTTGACAAACCAGCTAAGTTTCTTAAAAGTTCCAAATGGAAGTTGAGAAATTAAGGTGGTCATTCGGGTCATATGCTTCAAGCTGTGTGGCTCCTGATTCCGGTATATTCGCAAATCCATGCATCTCGATCAATGCCTCCCAATTAATACTCGTGTCAGTAAATATTCCCAATTGATCATTATCATCTCTTGACACAGCTTCATGCACCGTTGAACTTCCTGAACTCTCAGTCTGTTCCGAGTGTGTTTCTTCCTTAAGTATTCCCATCTGTTGAAGAAACTCATGTAGGTCTATCTGTGGTTTCTCCTCCTGAAGATCAACAAGAGTCTTATTCGCCGATGTTTGAGCATCTTTCTCCTTTGGATGATTTTCTGCATGACTCTTGTTGCTGTCTACATTCTGAATTTCTTCTGCCTTTGGATCATTAGATGAACTAGAAAGTGACTGGTTTGCAGCAACAGCATTCTGCTTAAACTCTTGTAGCCTCTGATGAATTAAATGAACACTAGGTTGAGCATTTACATTGAGTAATCCACAAGAAGGAAACATTGAAATGAAATTCTTTGAAGGCAACCACTTAAACTTTCCAGTTTTGATAGACGAAACCGAGTGTGGTTGCAAGTGTGGAAGATTAAGGTATGCATCTGGTCCATAGAGTCTCCTTGCAGCCTCATCATAAGCCATAGCAGCTTCTTCAGCTGTGGCAAAAGAACCAAGCCAGAGTCTAGTTCTCTTCTTTGGCTCTCTTATCTCAGCAACCCATTTGCCCCACGTTCTTTGACGAACGCCTCGATACTCACACGAAGCGTTTTGAGGGCCACCTTTTCCCCTGGTTGGCCCTTTCTTCCATGGCTTCAAGGGGGATTTCTTGCAAGTATCCATCATGTATATCGAAGATATAGAGTATAGAACAAGTGAAAGTGGTAGTGAGTGGTGTGTGTGTGTATTATCAGTGATTAGTGATAGTTGGAAGTGCATGTTATAGGAGCGGGATATGTAGGAGCAAAGAGTGGAGGTTGGTGTAAATGTTTTCACGTTTGGAGAAGTAGCAAAAACCATGTGACCGTTACTGAGTCCATAGTTACATACTCACATTGTTTCAAATCATGTGTAAATGTTCTCCCATTTTTTAATCTTTCTATATATAAAAAAAAACTTACTACTATGTTTTTGTTTTTGTTACACACACACTAACAAGATAATCATCTCGATATTTTTAGAAAAAAATGATGAAATAAACATAACCGTACCCATAAATATCAAGGTTGAATGCTAAAATTTCCACATTAGTTTACTTTTTGAGTCAAATTGATTTTAAAGAGAGGGTGAACAATTTTACATTCCATTGATTATTCCTTTGCATAAAAAAGAAAAAGAAACATCCCATTGATTATTTTGTTTGACTATTCCATTCTACACATTCTTTTTAGTTGTGGTATTCACGGGTCACAGTTTTCCTGGAGCTCCCAATTGCATGGTCCGTTGGTCACTATGATTTATCTTTTAATTAAAACTCTAAAATAAAATAGTTCAAAAGTGTTCAACTGACAAAAAATGTCGAAATTGTTATGCCAGAGATCCGTGATGAAGATTCAAACTCCGGTTCCTCTATTTTGTGTGTTTCTAATGATTTGTCATTTCATCTATATATAAATAAAAAATAGGGTTGAAATTTTTTTTAGCTGTTATAAATATCTTAAATTTAATTTTTAGTACCCTGAAGAATTTTAGCAAGTTTTAAGTATGCAAATATTTTCTATCACGATTTTTTGTCCTATTCTCAGATCAAATCATATGTATTCATAAATATGAAATAATTTTTGCAGATTAATAGAAGGGATTAAATTATCATTTTACAAATTTGAGAAATTAGATTACTGAACACCAAAAAATTTCAAGGAAAAACGTATAGTAAAAAGGTTTTGAGGTGTAGTAGTGTGTCTCAACTTGGTATTAACATGCCAATGTCATTGTTACAATTTACTCTAACCTTAAATTCTCAACACTATTTTTTTGGTTCGACTATAACATAATCTTGCACAATCCTTGTTGGTAAGTAAACTTAGTGATGAAAAGAGTTTTTGGAAATCATGAAGTAGTTGTCATGAATGAACTCTGACACTTATCTTTGGATTCTATTTTGATACAAATGAATTTAATTTATAGCTTGTCCTCGAGGAGGAGGATCTTAGTGATTAGATAAGAATAAAACTCACCTCAACATTTTTCCAAATCACAACCTATATTTCACGTGTTGTCCTGCTATAATCAACCTGATTCTCGAGACTTCACTTCATCTTTATCCCATGTTTGCATATGATTCTCAGATACATGAACACTATAGATATCATGCTGTTCAAATATAATCATGCATACATTTGTGTAAACATGTCGGTCTAAAATTATTTAATTCTTTTCTTTTCATCACATCAACTTAGGTTCATGACATATTTGAGTCTAGCATCTTAATCATATGTTTGGATTGAATAATTAGGTAATTGGAAATTTTATAGAAATTATAATTTTTGACCATTCAAATGTTTCAATATAATTGAAATCCTAAGTTTCTATTTTTATTTTATTTTTGACTAAACGTTTCTATTTTTATTAAGAGTAGTAAAACTATTTATTCTCAAAATATATAAAAAAATCATTTTTTTTACCTCAAAATATAAGAGAAAAAACACAAATAATAAAAATTATTTTTACATCTTTTCATGTAACTTTCTTCAAATAAAATACAAAAAAACTTCCAAATTCCAATCATTATGTTTTACTTTTTCCTAAAAAGTGTAATTTGTTTTTCCTCTTATAATACAGGGCGGACTGCGGACGGAGTATTTTATAATTTTTAAAAGTATTGCGATAAATATATAATGAAAACTGATAAAAATGACAATTTTCAAAGATTTTGGTCTTGGTAAAAGAAAAGATGTCGATCAAATTTGAAATTTCAAGGCCAATTCTAAAATTTTCTATAAAATAAACGGGGAAATTCAAAATGCTTGGATGTGTAATTATCTTATATATATTTAATTTTTTGAATTATCTTCGACACATATATAATTATCTTATATATACAACCTTAAATTCTAACCATTATATAAGGATCCATTTAGAAAATTTGAAAATGTATAGGATCATTTTGCAATTTTTTGAAAATATGCTAAGATTAAGTTAAAAAGCATAATTTATAATAGGTTTTGGGTGCTTCAGCGCATCGAAGATTTGGTATTCACATGACATTTGGGTAACGTCGTCAATGTTCATGGTGGCTGGTTGTTGATGATCCTTCTTTGTGGTGGTTTGATGAGTCGTAACAGGTCGATGGTGGCATGCAAATATTTTGATAGTTGTCCATATATTGTCATCTCATTATTCAATTCTCCTTTGATATGTGAGAATCAATTATGTGATGATATTTTTTTTTGTTCAATTAGTTAAGTGATTACATTCACATATTTTAAGTGTGAAGAAGATAATTTGAGGTCTTAAATTCTAACTCCTACAAACAATGTAGTATCAAATAACTACCGATTGAATTACACTTACGAAAAATTACGTTATAGCACAAAATTACCTTAAACAACCAAAGTTTAATCTTTACAATGGAGTTTCACAAGGACATTTGTAGTACTAATCTAGGAAGTTTGGAAACTTTTTAGAAAAGGTATGTCTCGGTGTCGGACACGTGTCGTACCCGACAATGACACTTATGATTACATTGAAATATATCATTTTTTCAAAAAAATTATCTATGTCGATGTATCAATATAGGTACTAATTAGTTCAACTTTTACTTTGATTAATAGTAACACCTTCCTATTCCTATGTATTTTTCTTAGTATAAAAAATCAAGACTTGCCTGCCACAACAAGTAGTAAGCTATTGCTAGCGTCAGAGAGAAAGAAAAATTCTTACAGCAAAATAAAGACAATTGAAAAAAATTGTCTTATTCCAATTAAATTAGGAACACACCAAACTTTTGAACATGATATGTCATTTGACATTTTGACTTTAACAATTATAGCAAGCAAGTTGTGCTACGTCTTCCAAATCCATAAAATTTCTCTCTAATTCTAACCCCTCTAATCAAAGACATGTTCAGTGTTTAACACAACACGACACATATAATTACATTAATAGATTTGGTTTTTTAAATTACTACTGATATCGTCCTATAAATATTAATATCATAGTAATAACTAACAAGTGCTAACTAACAGTTAGAATCGGAATGATAGTTGGGTTGGGAAATTATCAACACTATCTTGTTCTAAAAATGCTATTTAACAATCAAACCAACGACCAATCAAACCTATTTTAACAATGAGAAATGCAAATGAGATATTGGTAGAACCTACTTTAAAAAGTAGTTCAAAAAATAAGTTTCTTCGGTTTGCCACTTACGTTTATCTCTCTCATAAACTGACTGATTCATTCTTTTGTGAAATGAAGAGAATGTCATTGTCGACCCAACCGAAGAATATAGATAATTTCTCAACTGGGAAATTACCATCACATAAAATAAATTTATTGGCAATTTTCCTAATCTTCAATTTTGGCATCTTTTATGTAATAAGCCAAGTACGTACAAGTTTGACAATTTTATTGGATCTCACATCTCTGTACTCTGTAGCATCCTATCAATCAATAATTCACAATCCAACAACATAGATTCTTCAGAGACAACATTAACCAAAACCAAAACAAAAAACTGAGATTAGAAATATGTTAAGGATTCTTATTCATGGATCAATAATAATAACCATGTCATGACAATAGTAACATATAGTAATTAATTACACAACCTTGTACACCCCACCTCAAAAGTTTCATTTTTTTAAGGATTCAATCCTAAAAAAACACAAGAAAAAAACATGAAAAACAAAAGGATCTACATACATCTACTAGCTTAATTACCTACCAAGTTACATGAAGGATCGAATTGAAGATTCGAGATAGAGCAAGTCTGATGCAAGGGAAAGTACGAACGGAGAAAAGAGTCGAGTCTCGTAGGAAGAGTTGGATGGTGTGGACAAAGAGATTGAAGCTACGGATTGGTGGAATGTACAAAGTGAGAGGAACAGCAGAAAAAGCCACAGCAAATACAAGTTGCAACATTATTATTAATTTTGTATTTGTATGTATGTATGTTTTTGGTGATGCAGTAAGATGAGAAATGAAAGGTTATGGTTAAGAACTTAAGATTGGATTATGATTATAGTAATCATAGAGACAAAATTGAGAGTCTGGTTGGATTGGATCATTTTCTTTTCTCAGTCCTTGTCTTGTGGGAAATGGAAGACGGGGCGATTTATTAGTCACATGCAAGGGAAAAAAAGTATAAATATTAAGAAAATTGTTAATCAAACTAATTAAGTAAAATAAGTTAAAAAATTAATTAGGTAACAATTAAATAAACAGGAAATTAGAATGACAAAATGTTGTTTAGAGAATTTGTGTCATTTTTTTATTGGTTTACAAGCTGAGGATCGAACCCAACCCAAGACCTCTAGCGAGCGTACTACCTAAATCTTCATCTCTGTTGTGCATTATTTATTTTAATTATTTTGAGTCACAGATGTGCATTATTTGTAGCAACTATTTATGTGAATGATATGTAACATTATAAACTACACCACCAAATATCAGTCCTTCATATATAATATTAGTAATTTTAGTAATAACAATAATACTTTAGTCTTAATTCTAATTGAAAAAAAAACTGGTCATGATTCTGTCAAAAAAATAAAGAAACTGATCATGATAGGCACAAGGTTTTAAATGATAATCTAAGATACTCTTAAGTCTCAAGATCAAAAAGACATCAATTATTTTTGTATCATCGATCTGTGACTAAATTAAAACATAAATTCATTCATCTATCCGCATAATTTGAAGCTGTATAACATAGTAGCATTCTGCCTGTTTGTTAGCACCTTTTAAACTATGTGTAACACTACATATCTATGGTTGTGATAAGTGTCCTGTCCCCATCAAGAGTTATGTGGAAGCATGATGTGAATCAATCAATTTTCAATTACAAAAAATGAACAGAGGAACAAATGTAAATGCAGCTAAGTTGATGAATCATAATAACAGAATCTGATGGATCATAATATAGACATCTTTTTTATACAATCTGGCGATTTGAAGACGATAAGTAGCTAGATCAAAGTCCAAGCAATTCAAACATTTGAAATTTTTTACTATGGATTTAGAAAGAATGGCATTACATGACCTAAGAGACTATCATATAGGGCATTTACTGTCATAAGTGGAAATACACTCATACAAAAAGAGAAACAACTGAGCTATGCTCGCGAACAGAAACCAAATAGAAGATTCTAAAAGTCTCACAATTTTCATATTGTGATTGTAAATATGTGGAACAGCTGAGCTATGCTCACGAATATAAGCCAAATAGAGGATTCTAAAATAAAGAAGTTAAGAGGAAAAAAATATGCAGTTAAGATTGCATGAAAAAGAGATGAATATATATATTTTCCTTATTTAGAAGCTTCTCTTAACTAGCTTACTCAATACTATATTCTAACAAGACGATTGCTCACACATTCACTCAATTATTTCTGAATAAGTTTCTTCCTAATGTCAAGTTCCATTCCCTCTAGTCTTAAATATGTTTTTGGATTATTTTATTCGGGATTTAGGTTGTAGGCTTTCCACTATTCATCCAGTGATATCTTATGAACTTGGATTATCTACAAAGATTGACCTGATATAAGCTGGAATTTATTGTACAGAATGTGTACAATAAATTAACAAAGATTGACCCTAGCACTACTCTTGTTAAAAAAGCTTTTTTGGTTGAAATGAAATTAAACAAAAAGGAAAAATAATTAGTCAGCTAAATTTGGCCACATGGAAAATTAAAAAAAATATACAGTCAGCATAACACATGTGCAGATTTAATCTTGTGACATAAGAAAAATGAAGATGTAAAATGAAGAATTAGGGACAAAATCTATTTATTTTTTAACAGGAACCAAATGCAAACTCCGTCTAATTTTAACATGGACTAAAAGGAATATTAACCCTTTTATTTATGGAAAAATCGTAATACTAAACAACTTTGAATATTTTGTTTAATGAAAGGCATATTGTTAAGACTTAACAGCATCAAAAAAGGAATTTAAAATCCAGATTTTTACAAGAACTACCAATGTCAAAACTGTTTTATCTGCAGTTAAAAAAGTTAATAATTATGTACACCACACCTAACAAATAAATAGTTAGAAGAGTTACAGCAAATACAATATGAACAAAATGATGTTGCTATTCATGGAGAAGATATGCATACTAGCAACTTGCGACACAGCTGCCGTAACTCAAGTGAAGGATCTGACGAAGATACAGTTGACAGTACAGACCTAGCTTCTAATAGTCCAACTGATATGTTTTCCAAAATCACATCCTCGCTGGCCATAAGAGATGCTATAAGCTTTGCACCTGCCATCCTTTCCTGTTCAACATTAATAATATACCAGCACATTAAATACATCTTTCTCAGCAAAGACAAGTTGCATTATTATTATTATTATTAATTTTGTATTTGTATTTGTTTGTATAGTATGTTTTTGGTGATGCTGTGAGATGAGAAATGAAAAGTTATGGTTAAGAACTTAAGATTGGATTATGATTATAGTAATCATGGAGACAAAATTGAGGGTCTGGTTGGATTGGATCACTTTCTTTCTCATACATTAAGAGAATTGATATATGACTTATAGTCAATAAGTCATCCTCTACCGTCTTTTTCCCTACTTCCATTTTTGGCCATTTGAAGTCTTTTAATCCAAGAAATATTTATATAGTTTACCTTTTTAATTTACAGAAATATTATTTACAGGGTCCATATATATAACAGAATCTTATGATTGACATTGAATGCAACTATGTTTGCGTTTCTACAAGATAGCAGTCTAGTGAAATGATGAACGATACACAGTTTACCTTCTCTGACTCCTTTGTTAGGGCTTCTAGTGAGGTTTTGAGAAGGTTGTATGCATAAGGCACAACTGCAGATCGTAGATGATAGACAGCTGAAAATAGGACCTGGATGCATGCTGCTCTAATCTCTGGCATTATTTCGAACTGTTGAAAAAGTACTAGTTTCTTAACCCAACGATAGCGATGATAATATTTGGAGAACTATTAACTCAAATAAATCATACAATTGGGTAATTGATAACTCAATTTACAGTGGTACCTTGAGAGAATGAAGGAGAAAAGGAAGTAGTAGTCCAGCAAAATGCGTCTTGTAAGATTCTGATATCTTCTGGCAAGTGCTAATGAGAACATTACCCATGCACAAACGAAAAGATAGAGGAACCGCACCAAACTCGGGATTTGAAGTATGTTCCTTCTTATCATTAAAGAACTGATTCATCACATATGTCACAACAGAATCCCCTGCAGCTGCAGAATCAACTGGTTTATGATGAAGCCACATTCAACTGCCAATTTCTATACTTAAAACATCATATCATACAACTTAGTGATACCTTTCTTTCCAATAGCCCTAATTCTATCTGGCATGGAGTCTGTGATAGATTCCTCATCACGTAGTTCAACACATATCATCAGTGCTAGACAATCAATGCATCCATGTTGTACTTTAGAAACTGAGAAGAAATTGTGCCTATCAAAATTAGTTTTATTCATATAAAATTGAAAGGAATTAATAAACTAAATAGTTTCTGACCTGAATCAGCATTCATACATGGCCATAACAGCACAGTTTCAATCATCCTTTTAATTGCATGCATCGAAGGATGAGAAAGTGACTCCCAGCCTCTGACCTATAAATCCAAAAAAGCTACTTCACTGCAAGCTAAATTTAAAAGTATAATGCAAGACACTGAAACAGACATTTAAAAAGAACATAACACACTAAATAATGACGGAAGAAAATAATTACCACCAGGGATGTGCAGATTGAAAATAAGCAGGCCTTTATCTTCAGTACATTCTTAGAATCAACAGCCAGATCTAACTTGGAGCAAATAACTGGGAATAAGACCTAAAGAATGAGCAGCATGGGAAGGTTAAAGTAATCTCTAAAAACTGCTAACCAAGTAAATGAAGGTTTTCTGCAATACAAACATTATGTGATATTGTGATCTGTCAAAAAGAGAACCTAATGCAAAACAAGTATTTGTACATTTTGCACTGTAAAAATAATCACAAGCAATTTTCTATGACAAATTTAAGAACTCCCTCAGAAAAAAAATTAACCCCAGATGCATGATGAATTGCTTGTCTTCTATGTTTTCAATCATGTAAGCAGAGCATAGTAAAAAAATTCTCAAACTAAAATGTAAATAAAACGAAGGCTCTCCTACATTGAGTAAAATGCTTACGGCACCCTAAAAAAATTAAACTTAAATAAAATAATTCATTACCTGTGGATGAATGCGTCCACACAACTCAGCAGAAAGTTTCCGAACATCTTCAAATTCAAACTCAGAAAGTGCCCTGAAACAAATTATTAGCATGACATATGCACCAGGATCCTTTATAATGATGGAAGAAGAAAAAGGCTAT
This sequence comes from Trifolium dubium, assembly GCA_951804385.1. Lineage (NCBI taxonomy): Eukaryota > Viridiplantae > Streptophyta > Magnoliopsida > Fabales > Fabaceae > Trifolium > Trifolium dubium. The sequence goes on along the minus strand of OX638072.1, from coordinate 31,475,422 downwards.
GATCATCAAGTACCAACCTGTTAAGCAGGAAAGTGGAAATACACTCATAATCAATCTCTGGGCTCCTGCTGCCTGAATCTACCACACAAGAAAGATTGTGATATATTAAAAGAAAAAGGTAACCTCCGGGCATAATGGCATACAATTACAGTAGTTTAGGCATGATACTAAAGAACCTTGGGTTGACTGATAGGATTGAAATCCAAAGTGATAGATTTGAATAATTGAACCTAATGTGTGAAATGTTAAAGCATCAAGGTTTCTATGTGAACCTTTTATTATCTAATCGATGAACATTAATTACTATCATAGTTTCAAGCACAGTCAGTAATCAGATATATTTGTGAACTTTGACAAGAAAGAAATAACTTAATTTTGAAGTGGCTATGTTGTCCTTATTGGAGTAAATATCCAATTTGGTCCCCTAAATTGGAGGACCATATCAACCTAGTCCTCCACATTCTCAATATTCCAAAATGATCTTTGCAAAACCAAAATGTTAATCAAGTTCGTCCATTTGTCTGAATCTGGTATGGTATCAACTATCAAGTGTATCTCTGACGTTACTCACTTGGGTTTCCAATGCATCCTAAGCATTACAAACTTAATTTCATTATTTATAGTCTCTGCAAATACTAACAGAGGAACAAATCTTATTGATTCCAAATTTATAATTTATTAGGAACAGGAATAATGCATTTGTTCCATGGTCATTTAATTCACACATGAGAAGATAAGATGAATTGTCCTTTATGAACTACTAATTGCAACAAAGATTATGAACTCGAACCAAATGTTTAATAAAGAAGATCTTCACATGAGAATAAATAGCCAAATGCAAAGCACATCTAGAAGTATATGTTGGTGGAAAAAACAAATAAGCAAATCAAAAGGGAGATATGCAAGAAGTGAATACATACCATTCATTTTATTTTGACTTAGATGTCCATACATAACAGATGAATTGAGGTCATCAAAAGTTTTCATGGGAAGCATCTTAATAATAAGCAGTGGGCAAAGATGCTCAAATAGAGTTCGCTGCATTTCTTCATACTCATCACTGGTATAGGTTCTACACTCCCACCTCGATAAGAAACTTTCATCAATCCTGCAACAGAATTGAGAAAGTGCCAAATGAGAAACCACTTAAGTGAGATAAGGTATTACCAAGAAATCCTAATTAACAAAAGAAAGGCAAAGAAGGCTTAGCTAAAACGATAACTACCAAACAATCAGGTAATATTTTGTTACTTTGCTTTTCAAGCATTCAGAGCTTAGCTAATAAGATCGCACACATTTTGTCTATCTCTTAAGCTTTGATGTTTTATAAGACCAACCAACCAAGCAACATTAAACAAATATATAAGCCTCACACCCATTGTCTACATAAAGAGCATCATCTTCAATCATTATAATTTAAATATTTATAATATTCCTCCCAACCATTTATTTGGTATCATAGGATAGGGACTTGGGTATTATGGGGAGCCTAAATCCCGATCAAGTAGTATGTGATGCTCGGTACAGTATTTAAATGGCTTAGTTTTTTATTTTCCCCTTAATAGATAGTTTATAAGAGAGGGTTACTCAAGTACTTCGATACTTATCAAACAGTATCATGGTTGACGGTGGCTTGGAAAGGGCTACCTACAGAGGGGCTGACTGGAAAAGTCGAGCTAAATTGTGCAGCTGCTAGGGCATCGACTCTCAAGGGCAGTGCTACGATAGGGGCTTGGTTATTATGGTATACTAGGTTAAATATTTAATTAAAGTGAATCGGTTCTTCCCGCATAATAACTATCTTTTAAGGGTGGGTTTCCCAAGTGCTTGGATACTTATCATTGTACAGACGCATACAGTAGGTTTTCTAATAAAGTCAACTTTGTTTCTTTGATACTTATCAAACAGTATCATGGTTGACGGTGGCTTGGAAAGGGCTACCTACAGAGGGGCTGACTGGAAAAGTCGAGCTAAATTGTGCAGCTGCTAGGGCATCGACTCTCAAGGGTGGTGCTATGATAGGGGCTTGGTTATTATGGTATACTAGGTTAAATATTTAATTAAAGTGAATTGGTTCTTCCAGCATAATAACTACTCCCTCCGGTCCTTTTTTTTTTTGACTAATACTCCCTCCGGTCCTTATTATAAGAAGAAATTTGCTTTTTAGATACATAGAATGTTTGATGTATCTAACTCATAACATAGTCTAGATACATCAAACATTCTATGTATCTAAAAAGCAAATTTCTTCTTAAAATAAGAACTGGAGGGAGTATCTTTTAAGGCTGGGTTTCCCAAGTGCTTGGATACTTATCATTGTACAGACGCATACAGTAGGTTTTCTAATAAAGTCAACTTTGTTTCTTTGAACTCAAAGTCAAACGGTGCATGCAACAGGTTTCTACATCAGAAGTAGGCTTTACAAGCACAAGTCTAACTGTCTTAATATGTGTCAGATCGGTGCATCCTATATTATTAATATCAAATTATAAACAGATACAGCCCTTTGGTGTTACAGTTAAAGCTCTCCAGTACTACAGCTAAACTATTTCATTAAAAGATTTAAGTAACATCACTGATAATTAAATAGTAGTTTGAAGCAGTAAGCAGTTTAATTATTTTAAAAAAAGGTAACACAGACTCACTCCTTTTGTTCTCTAACATGCAACAAAACATGATGCAATACAAAATCAACAACATTTTCCAGGTCTTCACTTATATAACTGAAGAATTTCACAGTAACTGCATTTGATGGATCTGCAAACATCTTGTCAATCAGCGGTCCAATTAAGTTATTCCAGTCTTGAACCTGTTACGCAACAGAATTTACAAATCAGAATATTCTCGGTAATCTAAATCACCTGTATATAAAAGAACATCTATTGGAACAATTTATGAACATTTCAGAAAATCAATAAAGAGCAAGACAGAACATGGACAAAATGCAAATGCAAATGTACATGGTCATGCCATATGTGCCCATTGATGGGGAAGTAGATATATCAAAAGGTAGTGGACAACTTCATACAAAAATGAGTGTCAAACCTTAACTCTTCAAGTATCGAGTTTTGTTAGATACAGAAGAAAACATTTAAGGTCTATACCAACTTGATTATTAAAATGGATCAGAGCAACTTCTAACAAAGGGTTATGTTGGACGTAGGCTGTAGCCATCCCATCTCTTCATAATCAAATTAAACCTTAATCTTCATAATCAAATTAAACCTTAACCAGGTTAGGTGGGGTAGTGTTATGTCATTGTCCGTGCGAGGAGTGCAAAAAGCTTCCATGTATGTGTACAGATTAGAGAAAAATAAATATTTATATTCTTATGTGTGCACGAATGAACACAAACTCTTAGGATTATCTGGTACTTGACAATATTCAAGGACTCTGGTAACACATCACTTTAGATGTCTTAAAATGCCAAAACAATCTATATATTTGCATTTGCAACACCTATGAAATCTTAGAAGTGTATAATTTCTCGCAGCCAAACAAATCAGTTTATTTTTTCTTTACACCAATCACCTATTTGAAACTTTCTCAATCAGATTCCATAATGAGAAAGAAAAGAAAAAAACCATTGATATAATTACATATTCAATCTTACACTTTTAGACCATTCTGGAACCAGTTTTAGTACTCGGGCACGGGCAGTATCCAACTTTGACTCTATCATCAAAGAATAAAAAATAAGAACATAATGGATCCATACTTTTAACCAACATGGAGTAGAGATAACCTGTTAGACTTTGAGGCTGTCAAACTTGATATTCAGGGTAAACTCGTTTTTATTTTAAGGGGTAATTTGGATCGTCGACTCGCAAGTGTTTACTTAAAATTAAAAAAAACTCCTATACATGAAACATATACAGTATATATATATAACACCATTAAGAGTAACGACAACAAAAACTCAAATTCCATGATAAAGAAAGTAGAAAATCAACAAATAAAGCAAAGTACTAGATACGATCAAATTACATAAGTTATCTAATCGCGCATAATTTCAAAAAAATATTAGTTCATAATGGTTAATCATTTCAATAAAAACAAAAGCTAATTCCTTATTGTTGTGAGCATAATTGGAAAGCACTTGAAATGGTAATTCAAGTTATGGCATTGTTTATAGTTATTAATTTTCTTTGCTTGTCTTAGGTAATATTATTATTTTTTCTTTTTTTTTTTGAAGAAGCTTAGGTAATCTTATTCCTAAAGTTTGATTATATTTTATTGTCTAGGTTCATACAGAAAAGATATTGTTTGCAACAAAAAAAGATGAATGGTTTGGTTTATGTAGTGTACACCTTGAAGCTAAAAAGTGAAGAAACAAGATTTTAGCAACAAAAAAAGAAGTAAAGAAACAAGGAAGGAAGTGCTTACATTCCATGAAATTGATTCTGATGACAAATGGGTTACTGAAGCGGCAGATGTTGGTTAAGCTAATGTGGAGCAAGAGCAACCTTCTGATAATTTTGATAATTAAATCTTTGATGTTATTGTTGAAGATCATTTATCAACAGGGTTAAATTTTGATGGAGATGGCGGAGATATAGTATATTGCTTTAATTAAACAAACGATCTTCAACATCACGTCCTTAATTTAGCACTTTCCTTTATTTTGTTGATTTGATACTTTTTATTTATGGAAGTAAAATATTGAATTTTTGCTGTCTTATACTCTTATTAGTATTATATAAGCATATGTGTCATGTATGTGAGTTTTTATATTATTTTTTAGATTAGGTAAAACTCTACGAGTCGAGTTTACGATACGAGTTTACCTAAGGCAAAATACGTTTACCAAGAATCTCAAGTTTGACAACCTTGCACACTATCTTTACCTCCAGCTGGCTGTGGAAGATCTAGGCTCTGGCTGATGTTGCTGCAAGGATAAGGAGACAAACTTTTAGCCAAGCAGTGGCATCTTCACATGTTAATACAATCATAATTTTTGAACTCTAGCTGTAGAAATGGAAGTTTACAGCTTTATATTTTTAAGAGTTCTGGTCTACAACTTTAAAGGTCCAGTAGAAAAAGAAGTGAATAAAAGAAAACGTACTTAAGACAGTCAACAAGCAAGAATATGATTTCAATATTCTGGTTGTGTCGTTTGAGGACCCCAATGATGGCGTCGCTAGCTGATGATTGGTTCTCATCAGGGGAGGAGTATACAAGACGAACCAAATCAGACAAGTACAATGAAGGGTCTGCAACATTAAGTGAACCAACAATGAGAATGTATCATCATACAAATAATAATAGTAATAAAATTACAGAAGGGATTATATTATATGCTTGAATAATAACAAACAAATCTTTATAGGATAAGTAACGGTGTCACAATCATTCACATATGCCAGTTAACACGTTTTTGTGACATTTAATGGATCACCTTACCGTGATATGAGATTAACCCCAGAATAGTGATGATTATACAGATATAACATACAAGTCGAAGTAATAGAAATGACACAAAGAAGTACTAAAACAAAAAATGGTGAAGAATGAAGTATTTGAAAAAGGAAGTAAAGAGAGAAGTGAAAGAGGGAAAATACAAAGAAACGGTTTAATAAACAAAATTCCGTATTCAATCAGTTTTCAACATTAATTACAAAAATATCACCATGTCACATTGTACTTTTCACTGTTTCTTGTTTTTCGGAGATATGCATATGAAACAGTGAAAACTATTTTTTCTCTTTTCACAGTATCCTATACAAATCTTTGAAAACAAGAAAGAAAAAAATGGTAGTTTTATAACTAAACATGAAGACAAAATAAAAACAACTTTTTCTGAAATCAAACAAGAACCATCCAGGGCCAACTCATAAGTTGTATTTGATTACAACTCAAACACATTGCTCAACGTGAAAGTCCTTTAAACTTGAGGCATCAATAAAGAACATACCAATTAATACCTTGTACTTAAAATTTAATTTAGAGATAAAAGATGGACAGGATCTAATAAAACACTTTAAACATTTGGACAAAAGAGGCCCCAGCATCATGTCAAGAAACAATCATCCAAAAGCTTCAGCCAATACCAAAAGGCCCAATTATAGTTCTAAAATTCACATCATATTAGAAATATTAAAAAATACACCTAAAAGGCCAAATATTAGTTTTAAACTAATACTATCATATAGGAAATTTTAAAAATATACACCTTATACTTCACGCGTTAATGCTAACCTATCAATGGAAGCAACTTTGACGCCTGCTCACGAATCCAAATATCTTTATCTCCAAGCCGCTCAAGCAATGTGTTGGCAGTTTCTTGCCTAATATAGACATATCAATAATCACATATACAAACAACTAAAAAAATATGATATACTACATGAGCAATCATACCAAGCAGAATGAGGCAATGATTTTTTTGAAGCTAATGATATATGCAAGACTTCCGCTATAACATCCATGGCATTTCTTCTCTGTGAACTGTTTTCAGAGGCAAGGCGTTTCAGAACTTCCATAAGACACGTATCATCTTTGCTTCTGGTGGATCATCATAAGAAAGCTCTAAATTAGAAAAAGAAAAATTTTGGACTTCAAAAGTAGGTTTAATTATTCTTCAGGTCCCTGAATTATTTGGAAATTTGTAAATAGGTCCCTGAACTAAAAGAGTTTGTAATGAGTCCCTGAATTTGTCAAAAATATTAAACTAGATCCCTGAATCATTTTTTCCAATTGAGTATGTGAATTTTTAAATAATTTGTAATTAGGTATTTTCTAAACTTTTAAATAATTTGTATTTTGGTCCCTCAGTTAAGGGACCAAATTAGAAGTTATTTAAACGTTTAGTGAACCAATTAAATTTGTTTAAAGGGCCTAATTACAAATTACTAAAAAATTCAAGGGTCCAATTACAAACATTTTTAGTTCATGGACCTTTTTAAAAATATTCAAATAGTTGAAAGAGTTACAGCGTAATTAAACTTAAAAAGTATTCCTACTCAGTATCGTATGAGAAAGAATAGATTGATTACAATGAGCAATATTCTGCTATCAGCATAACAACCGCTCGAGATGTACTATCCTGCTCATCTAGAAGGTGAAGCAGAAACGGTATTACAGTATTTGCCTGCCTACTATTTATAAGTGCATCATCCTGCGAGTGATTTGGCTTCAAAATGATAGCCTTGAATATTGAAACAGCCCCTACTATCACATCTTCATCAGTGCAATTAAGCTGCAGACAAGAGGTAAAAGGAAATCTGATATTAGTTTCTACTGTCACTCTGATAATAGAATTAATATTCAATTTACTTGATAGGCCCGTGTGATAGAGGGAAACAGTTAGAAGGAGAGGGGCATGTAACACAATAGGACAGGTGGCATTGGTTGAGTGGATATATAGAGGGAGACAAGATTTGGGTAGATGATAAAGTGTTGGCCTTGGAGGATGGGACCGATTTCTTTCAAGAAGAGTTGAAGAGCAGTCTGGGACTGGGTATCTTTTATGTAAGGACCCTACTGCTCCATTGTTTTCACTTCACCAATAATATCGTCTATCGATCTATAATTTTCTAATTGTTCTGTTCTGAGTTTTATCTCTGGTTAGTTGAATTTTGGGTTCCTATCGTTACTGAACCGTGGTATGAAGATTAGTGCATCACAGATGATAGCTAAAAAAATGAAATAACTTGCAACTCAAAATCTGTACCAATATGCTGCATATTCGTAAATATTTAAATGCTCATAAAAAGTGACAGTGTATGTATCATCCATTAAGGAAAGCCAGGCGTCCTACTGAACCTAGAAAGGTTCCAAGGAAGTACTAGCATAATAAATTGAAATAATACTTTACTTTAAATCATAAGTGAAAGCATAATAAGTTTTAACAAATAGGTAAGGTAACATATATTTTCATTAACATGATGAGTACACTGTGTAATTTTAGGTTTGGATAGTTGCAATAGAGATGCTGAGAAGGGAATGGACTAAATATGTGCTCAGTAGTCAGTAGCTATCGTGGAATCCAAACAAATTCCCATTCGATTCCACCAGAGATAAATGCAATTTATAAGTATACCCTTGGTCTTCTTTTAAATGGCAAAATCCCAATCTCAAATTCACAATTGTTGTAGTAACATCCTAATTTTGTAAGCCTTAACATCACAAAATGTTTTAAACTGAAGGTTCTATCACGTTCACTATGTCCTAAGTTTTCAACTATTACTCCCCTTGCATATCGTAGAAAAAGAGGTTGAAAGATAATGTGCCTTTTTCTGTCTTTATACCATGTGAGACTTCAAAGGTAAGTCTCCAAAGAATCAGCTCTTGCCAGTATGAGACTAGAAAATAGAACTTCAAATTGTTTTCAATTCAACCTTTTTTTTTTAAACTAATATCTTATCAATTTTATTATTTTTAAATTAAATAAAAAATTGGGCAGATTTAGGTACTTGCAGCTACCACGGTCTCCACCGCTTTTTACTTCCATTCAGACATGAACCTCCACCAACATTAGATTATCTCATTTCTTTTTTGCAATTTTGTATAAAGGGGTAGGAGAGAATGGTCGTTTCATTTTTACCGTGTCATAATTCATATATGCTAGTTGGGTTCCAGACCCATTTTTAAAAAATTCCTTCCACCGAACTTAACAAGACCTAAAAAAGGGGAAACCATGATTGTCATGCCAGAAGATCTTCAATAAAACAACTACATGCACTTGTATTTTTTGAATGCCGTGAGTTCTTTAGATAGAAAAATTAGATGATGGTACTCTACTACTCTTCTGGTTTTTTTAATTTCATATAGGTTGACCACAAGAGGTAATCCTATTTGAGACACTGTTTGGACACTAAATGTGGGCACCTCTCCCAGCCGGCATTTAAACCTTGGGTCGCCACGTTGTGAAAGTCTAGCATCTTCTGCTAGACTCGAGTACTCAACCCCCGTTGGTCGAAGGTAGGAAACAATGCTATTTATATTATGGAAGGTTTTGACAAAATATCAGTGTATACTGCCAGTTAGTTACCCTGCTGAAAATTAGAGCATTGATCTTTCTTTAATAAGCCAAGGGCGTTATTATTGCATTTAGGGCATAACCAACACCATGTCATACAAGGCCACAAATCAGAAATATTAACTAATTTTCAGATATAGCAAAACTAGTAACAAAAGATATCTTTTTCCTCACATTAATAATTGTGAGTACTATACAAAAATGTGGATAGGGAAGTATATGTAATATATTGAAAGTGTGTGTGTGATTGCGTGTGCGAGTAACATTCATTAGCATGACTAAATGGTTGTGAAAGGCAATGTTTAAAAATACATCTTCAATGTAATTCCTCAAGATCTTAGGTAGAGGTACCTGTGGTACTAGAATGCGTGAGATTTTCATCCCAATTTCTGACATTGTGCTTTCAAATTTCTTGCTGTCTAGACGCCCCAGTAGTAGGCATAAACAATTCAAGAAAAACTTTGTAGTCTCCAATCCACTATCCTTGTTGTCAGCAGATCCACTAGTGTGATTATCCATATAATACTGTAATTTTCATGGATATCAGAAACCAAACAATTCCATCATAATGTATTGCATAAAGCCACAAAGGATAGAGTTAACATGCCATTGTATCATATAATTAACTCGTTGAAAGGGGATGAGGCCGTGGTATTCAAAATTGAGAGTTTACTTAGGATTGAGAAGGGGACTCAAGATTGTATTTTGTAAATCATAGGATTGTACCACAAATCACATGTGTTGTGTGAGTATAAATTCATACATATGCATGTAAAATAGCCTAAATAGGAAGAATAAAACCTTTAAATTAATAAAAATACTTAATTAACTTGAACTCAAAAGTCAAAATTCATAAGAATTCATAGAGAATTCATGAATCACAAATTAACTAAAGTTAGAGTATTAACAAGTACAACTTAACAACTCCAACTAGGAACACACAAAACATATGATTGCTATTGATAGTTCCCGTTTCTCTCTATAATGAGAAACGAGAACTATCAATAGCATAGAATCACAATTAGTGGCAGAGATTTAAATACGCGATTAATCGCTAACGTGCACGAAATTCTTCCACTCTCCTTATTTTCCTATTTCCTTGCCACCACAAACTTCTTGCCCTCTCCCATGGCTGTCTCGCACTATCAAGCTCTTTGTTTCCAGTGAGTGGCTAAGACTTTGAAAATGAAAATCCAAATACTTAACACATTCTTATTGGATTCTTAATTTCACAGTATTTTACAATTTATAATATTACAAAATTTTCATGTTTGTGTTAGTACAGTGGTAGTTATGAGGGAATACACTCAGACACACTTTATACAGGACATGTTCCTTTCCACATATACAGCAAAATTATTAAAGCCTTAATTATCTTTGCAAACAAGACAAATAAGTAAAATTATTTATCCCCCTTTGAAAACATCAAATTGCAATACAATGTTATCTGACATATTAGGACACAAGGTGATTGCTGAAATTATAAATTATAACAAAATATCATGGCAGTTAATATCTACCTGGATTCCAGATAAATATTGGTCCAACAGTTCCTTGTATTGCTGAGAAATTTTTTTATCTTCCAACTGTAATAGCAAGTAATAATGCTTCCAGCAAGAAGAGAGTAGTAAATCCCCAGTCTTGAAAGCATTAGAATCTGTCTCGAACGTAGCAGACAAAAAAAATATGGTTCATAGAGTTCAATGAGAGTGGATAAAATATGAAGTCGCCGTTAAAAAGTGCAATGATTTCAGAACCTGCCTCAGGTTGAAAGGACCCATAGTGATCCTTTATCTCCTCCAGCCACTTAAGAACTTGCTCTAAGCCTTTGCCATGTAAAAACCGACTCTTTTTGCTCCACTGTTGTGCAAGGTTAAATAATTGAATAAGTTTGTGCAAATTTTAACAGAAGGGGCAATGTTACTGCTTGAACCATGTTATTTACATTCTAAGTTCATATATAGACTCACGTTATAAATTTTGGTGAGAACAATTGAATCAATTTATGGCAGCTATAGCATTGAAAGTTCAGTTTCAATTTCAATATGAATACTAGTCTATGTGGAAACAGATAAATGCCCTTCAAAAAAACAAAGATAGTTTTATATCAGTAACTATTCCGAGGAAGAATGTGGAAAAAGAACATTGTAGCTTCTCTTATCATTCCATTTATTCAGTAAACAGTATGCTGATCTGTGAATCTGCCTGATGTTAAGTCTGAAATAAAAGGCCTAAACATAAACCATGAACATTAAATAAGAACGGGTTTTTGCTCCAAAGCCAATTAGACAGAAAATGCTCCACAATTAGTTGCTAACCTTCTAAAATTCTTGCTCATGGACTATGTAGTTATATAATGCCATGATTGCCATCACTATCTATTGTTCACTTATTTGATAAAACTATCCTAATTGCAGGCAGCCCACGATACCATAATTGCATAAAATGAATATATGCGTATGACATCTTTTCTAAAACATAATGATTCAGACAAAAACTGTATTAACTTACAGAAAGGAGTCTTTGGACCAAACAAATAAGGTCGTCTAAATGATGCCAGAGAGTATAGTCCCTTTCAAACTTTGACATTAACAAAGATTTTGAATCCGATTTCACCTTCTTGTCAACGGTAGGACATTGTACCAAAGTGATTGCTTGATCTTTTGCTTTTGTATTAAATTTTAACTTCTTATCTTGAAGCTTGGCTGCTTTTGTCAGTGCCCCCGAAATGGTCAAAAAGCAATCAGCGGCAGACACTCCAAGGCGAGATGGCAACTCAAAACCATCCTGCAATGTGCTGAAGTACGAGAGATCAGATAACAAAAATCGATGGAACAAGAAGAGAATTAATATAAATAAATTTATAGAGATGCTAATTCCTAACCCATTAAAGGGGCAAGAGGAAGAGATATAGATTTGACAATTGACAATATTGGAAACATAAATGGATAACATGTTGCGACAACTAAGAACAAACATAAAACAGCAGAATTACGAAGATGAACAGCTATTGAGATTATCATTACAGCCGAACAACAATCCGTGAATCTTCTGACAGCATACTGCAAACATTGTCTATAATGCAAGAATGTAGGTCGACAAACATGCAATGCTTTTGCCTATTATTTACTAAAACAGTAATAGCAGTAGTAAAGGGAAGGGTACAATTTTGAATTTTGATGAATGTTCAGGGCCTCGGATATAAAGTTGAAGGTAACTAATTACAAAGATACACACAGAACATTCTGTTCCGCTACAAACATTGCATATAAAAGCAAAATCAAACACTACAAACAACATTAACTTCCATCATTTACAATGCAAAAGAGATTCATCAGTAATAAAAAAAATACCTTTCATTACTCACAATCCCTGCCAAATCGTGAAGGCAAGTCGATAATATCTTCAATAAATCACTATACCTCTCTCGTATTCCTACCAAACACAACAAAATTTCACCAAAAAACAACAATCACAGTCACATTACATTACCAACCAAAATACAATTTAATTCAATTTTTTCTAATCAAGAAACGAAAACTCACCGCTAAGCATGGATCGATGAACAGAACTATCGTAATCTACAAGACTCCTAAGAAGAATACACCAACCAAACAACAAGTAACGATCATTTTTCTTTCTGGTGATGATACTAGCAAGAGCTTCAACAACAGGTACGAAAATAAGCTCATCCTGAAAAAGCCAGTTGAAGAGAATAATCGCTTGTCCATTTTGCTTCGAGTCTTTACATTTCAACGACTGCGAAAAAGAAAACGAAAGAAACAAACAAACACGGTGTTAAGAAAACGAAATGAAATTAAAAATGAATTGAAAAAAGTGAGGGAAATTGAGTAATGAGTAGTACGGTGTGGATGATTGGAACAAGGAGTTGATCGAATGAACGATTGTGATTGGCGGCGTCGGTGATGTAAGAGTGGAAGAATAGTAGAGAATCACGGAGAGAATCGGTTGGTGAAGGAGGAGAAGAGAGGCGAGAAATAGAGTCGTGGAGTTTGTTGGGGCGAGAAGAGAGAAGAGAAGTGATTGCACGTGCGAGTGTGACGGAGACGATGGATTCGGGTTGGGGTTCCGATTTCCATAGCAACTCTTCTTCTTCTTCTCTACCTGATACTACTGATGCTTCTTCCATATTTCCTAGTCTCTTGCTTTGCTTTGCTTTGCTTTGCTTAGTGCTTTACTCCATGGAAACTCTTTTAATCGAGCTATTTAGATTTTTATTTATTTGTTTATCGTTTTAGATAAATGGATAATTCACTGAAATTAAACTTATAACGTATATATGGGACGTCCAGCCAATAATAACACTAGTTAGAGTTTTTTTATGCATACATAAGATAACAAAACATTATAGATGCTTCTTTCTCATTTCTCATCGTAATATAATAAAGTGGGAATTAACATATGCATTAGAGACAAGGTTGATCCTTTGTTTTGGCTAGGTATGACTAATTTACTCCTATGTGTGCGGTTTATATTGGAGAAGCAATTGGCTTACTTTATGCTCTTACTTAGGTTCATGAGTTAAACTTAGGACCGGTTGATTTTGAGTTCGATTCAAAGAAAGTGGTAGATAGGTTTCATACGCGTACACATGATACTACTGAATTTGGTGATATAATCACGCATTTTAAGAGTCTTTGTCCCAATTTTATAATAACTCTCGTGTTGAGTTTGTTAGGCGAAAGCAAATGAGGTTGTTCATAGTTTAGCTAAAGCGGTCACATATTCAGCTAGTCTCCAAATTTTAGTTGATATATCATATTGTATTGAACACATTCTAATTAATGAAATGCTATAAATATTTTTACGTTAGTTCAAACCATGATTATAAATGTTCGGCCTACTATTTTGATAAGAAGTATATGTTTTATAAGAAAACATCCTTTTTTTTTAAGAACTAAAATTAAAATTTGTTATACTAATAGAGACAAAAAAAACTTATTTTGTATCAAGATGAAAAACATATTTACCCATAAATAAAACAACACTACTCAATTATAAGTTGACATTGTCCCTTTACTTCATCTTTAAGGCGTTTATGAATAAAATTACGATTAAACCAAAAACTATTGGATCCCTTAGTCCATCTTCCATCACCTTTATAGAATTTGTCACGAGAGTCGAAAGTCATTTTCTCAAGTGATATCGCATTCCTCAATAGTTGTCTGGCAAACTCAATTGCATTTATGGTGCATACACAGCCATGTAACTCAACATATTTCAAATCATTGTGAAAAAATCCTGCATATTCAATTATAGATCCCCTATTAGGATCACACGCTTCGTTGGTAAATACAGGCGAATTTCTGACCTGAAATTTAAGAAATAACAATCACATATCAACGCATTTGAAAATTTTAAAATTACATCATTCATATAACACTTATAATGCAATACAACCTAGAAATAACGAGTTGAATAACTCACCGTCAGAGAAAGCTTTTGGAGTCGTTGAGAGGCCATTAAAACATCTAAAACTGAATGGTAACCCCTATTAGGATCACGTGCTTCGTTGATAAATAACTCCAGTTGTCTGAGATGTTGAAATTGACCCAAGTCATTCTTCAATTTTGCTATCTGTATGCACCAACCAGTGACTTATTAATTTAAAGAAACTTAGGCGGTCAATAGAGACAACTAGTGCTGCCATCTCGGTAGAACAACACCGTGGAGTATCCAATAACCCCCCTTAGCTAACTTCACTATATTTAATGTTGTTATTTTCAAAATCCCCTTCAATAAAAAGAATTCCATACATATTTAAATGAAAAGAAATGTGGTAGTTTGGAAGATGGAATTATAAATGAGGTTAATTAATAACCACTATTTTTTTAATGTGTGACTTAGTTACTTTTGTTTATAACTGATATAGGATGGTTTGTGTGACAGTTTAGTAGCATCCATCTCTGAATGGGCTATAACGGCTATCTCAATTTTGGGACTATCTGCTATGCTACGCAATTTAAGATTTACAACCTAGATAGAAACTACAAACATCAATTAAACAACATGAGTTGTGAGTGGCGCACCTGTGAATGGCTCGTGATCATAACTAGATTCTGTAATCTTGGAATTGAACCTAAGAAATGTCGATTTTTCCTTTTTATAGCTGCTTTGCAAAAAACCTTCAATAAGTTTGGAGCTGCAACAGAAAATATCGTCGACGTGTGACCAATGTATTCAAAGGACGAGAGAGCTAATGCATCAATATCTATCTTATAAGGAGAGACATGTCTGTAGCCACAATCAATTATTTTCAAACGACGCAACTTTGGACTGGAAATTTTCATTTTACGTTTGAAATTCCGCAGTTCTGAAGGGCCTGTTTGGTTCAATCGTGAGGGAGGGGAGGTGAGGGATTTTTAAGGAGATAAAGTGAGAGAAAATATAATTTATTATGTTGACAAAATTACCCATACTTTTTAATTAAAATCTTAAATTATCCTCGTTGAAATATTAAAAATTTAGATTTTATTTTTTTGACAACAAAAAAATTTAGGTTTTCTACTTATTAGATTGTTTTTTTGGTTATATATATCCGTTATAATTTAATCTTTATTTTTTTTTGTTAAGGATAAAAAAGTAAATTAATCATTTCCTCCCCTCCCCTCGTTAAAAATTTGAACCAAACATAAAAACTTAAAATATTCCCTCCCCTCCCCTCCAAAAACCCCGAACCAAACAAGGCCTAAAGGTGACGTCCTCAAGTTGGAGACATTCTTTAAACAAATGAGGCACGACCCATTTTTGTAGACATTCATCGAGTCCGTCCAACACAATTGTTGTCACATTTTCCAATCCAGAAAACCCAACAGGTTTAGAAATTTGACTACCTCGGTAGCTAAACTGGGATAACATATGAGCCGTAATGTTCAAATGGTGTACCTTATGACCATTACAAGAATATTGAAATGATGAGAGATTTGGTGCAATGATATCTATACTCTGCGTCTGCGGAAAGAAATTCTCACAGTTAACAATGTTCAGATGAAGCAATTTTGGACTGATTATTTCCAAGTTAGAAAGGAATTCACAGTCATCAAGGGTGAAGTCTACAAGATGGATGGCGTTTGAAGACAAACCCTGAAGTAGATCCTTCAGAGCAACTTCATGCAACACAAGAGTTCTCAAATTCTTCAATCTAGACAAGTCAATAGGTGCTGCTATGAGGCAGTACTGTAGGTGCAAATACGTCAGAGAATCAGTGTTCGACAATAGGGTAAAGGAAAATTCGTATTGCTTCATTTGAACAGTTTTATTTGATAATAACAGTTCAATACGTTTGGCACCTTTAGCAATTCCTTCGGAAATCAATCTACTAATGACATCACTATGTTTACCACTTAATGGAAAATTTACTCTGATTGAATTGATCATGGTACCTTGATGACCCTGCATGAATTCATCCAATCTTGTGGCAAATATAGATTGGATGCATGGAAGGCATTTTTTGACTAAGCGTGGAGAGCTTTCTTGTAACTTTTGAACTGTATTATAGTCAAGCATGTTATGGAGATGAAAATTGAGGTCCGTCTTTGACCTCAAAATGAAATCGTGATTCCAGTATTTGGACAATGTGCTGGTTCTCACTGAATCCTTCAAAGTTAACTTGGAAAAGATATATGACAAAACACTATTAGGCAACTCACTGACCTCCATTTTACACCTCTTCTTCATTGCTTCTGTTGCAAGCAATAATGAACACATAAAATACTTTGAATTAATAGCATAATCAATCAAACAATAGCAAACAGATACACTAAATAAATCAGATTGCCACTACAATCTACTGATATAGTATGCTATAATATAAGCAAACAAGTTTTTCCTCGTCCTGCTGAAGCAGAAGCACGCACAAGCAATTATTTATTTATTTACTTATTGTTTTTACACTCTGGTTCCTAGGAGAAGGGGGCATAGTCCAAAGTTTGGGGCGAGTTCTGACATCCGTGGTTCTAGTCTCCTCACAAGCAATCATTTAAAAGAATATAAAACAAAAAATTAAGATTCCAATTAGAATAACCTTATATAATAAATAAAGGGGACAGACAGACTAATTTGAAAAAGTTCATAAGGATTAACCTGAAGGAAAAAACAGCACTTATCGTTTGGAGTTTGAATTGAAAAGGTTGTTGTGTTCTTTCTGGATCGATGACCTAGTGAACTAGGTTTTTTTTTTCTTTTTTCTTTTATAGAACGGTTTCTTCTTCTTCTTTTAATTGTCCTAATTGGAAAAAAATCTGTTACTCTCAAAAATATTTTAGTATTTTTGGTATCTATATTTTTTTACTCTACACTAGTATAACTGACCCGTGCAATGCACGGGTTAATATTTAAATTTATAGTATATGTTATTAATTTTTTTTTAAAAATTTAAGTTAATTAATATAATTTTTGTCAAATAGTTTTATTTTTCCAATTATTTGTGAAATTAATTTTATATTTCTATTACTTAAATATAAAAATAATATATATTTAAGAATTTTAAAGAGATAAAATAGGGTGGAGAGTGATCTCTCGTTCCCCGTTTTGAACAATATCATGTTTCATTTCTAGTCCCCGTTGAAATTACAAAAAAGATAGGTCGTGTATTAATATATGAATATAAATATTGTTCATCGTTTAAATTATAAAATCAAAAAACATTCGTATTAATATGAGTGTAAATATAAGTCATTGTATAAAAAATAGGTTTTTCGTATTAATATGCGTATAAATATTTAAGTTCTAATAAAAAAAAGTTTTTCGTCTCATATTAAAACATTCGCAGAAAAAAATATAATTCTGTAAAAATTACAAAAAAAAACACGGTGAGATACTATTTTTGTTTAATGCAGTGAACACCCCGACTGTCCAAGCCGTCTACAAATTACAAATAACTTCCTGACAGTCTATACCGTCGTAACCATCCATCAACTATATTAATATTTATTCGTAATGAATTCCCGACGGCCTAAACCGTCATCAAGATTAATTAATTCTGACACACTTTTATCGACGGAAGTTACATGTTGTCGACGGTCAGGACCGTCAGAAAGTATAAACATCCCGACGACTAAGGCTTTCAGGATAATAATTTCAGTGGACGATAATTTCCCGACGGCTAAAGCCGATGGTATGTATTTTTCATTTATTTTTAAATATTCTCATAATTTGTTGACGGTTTGAACCTTCAAAATATTTCCTGAGGGCCTAAACCTTCAACCCCTCTTTCTCAGTTTGGTTGGAAAATGTGGTTTTCTTGTAGTGAAAAAATGCACTTGTATTAATATATTACTATAAATATTGATCCCGTGTAAATTAAAAAAAAAATACAGGTATATTAATATAAGTGTAAATATTTTTCATAAGCAGTAAAATAAAATATCATAAAATTGTCTCAAAAATAATCATAAATATATAATTTTAGTTGATGGTGGAAATCGAACCGTGTGGTATTGTGCAACTTTAAATTTATGAGACAGCTATCCCACCATTTGAGGTGCCTCCAATCTGGCGAGGGATTAGTCACTGCGTTCGGCGGTGGTTACTCCGGTCTCAACAAAAAAAAAATTAAACCGTGTATCTCATACTAAATTTTGTTCGTGAGAGAGACATAGATAACACACATAAATTTTTGTTCATTATAGATTGTCCCGTGAAATTTTGTTCATGAGAGAGACATCCGTAAATATATATTATAGAGATAGAGATTTTTTTTGACTAATTATAGAGATAGAGATAGAGATTATAGAAATTAGTAACTTTTTAAAAATGATGGTTAGTAACAATTAAGTAAAAAAGTATATCATAAAAAAAGATTTTTGTTGTGGGTGGGAATTGAACCATGTTCCTTTTATTACAACTCCTGATTAAACCTACATAGTATAAGTAAAAATATATATTATAAAAATAGATTTTTTGTCGTTGGTGAGAATCGAACCATGTTACTTTTACTAAAGCTCTTAACTAAATCTAATCTAAGTAAAATAATATAAAAATTAGAAAAGTGTTGTTGGAGGGAATCGAAGGGAATATATTTAGCTTGCCTAATTGCTTAAAACATAAAGCCTTGAAATCTTGCCACATAGACATATGAAGACTTGGTTGCTTGCCACATTGGAAGATGATCGGGAAAGAGACATCCGTAATTATATTATACTAGTATAACTGACCCGTGCAATGCACGGGTTAATATTTAAATTTATAGTATATGTTATTGAAATTAAAGTAGATTAGTTGAGATATTAGTTTTTTTAATTTAATTTTTTTAAAAAAATTTAAGTTAATGAATGTAATTTTTGTCAAATAATTTTATTTTTTCAATTACTTATGAAATTAATTTTATATTTTTATTATTTAAATATAAAAATAATATATATTTAAGGATTTTAAAGAGATAAAATAGGGTGGAGAGTGATCTTCCGCTCCCCATTTTGAACAATGTCATGTTTCATTTCTAATTCCCATTGAAATTAAGAAAAAGATAGATCGTGTATTAATATATGAGTGTAAATTATAAAATCAAAAAGCATTTGTATTAATATGAGTGTAAATATAAGTCATAGTATAAAAATATGTTTTCCATATTAATATGTGTATAAATAATTAACTTCCTATAAAAAAAGTATTTCGTCTCGTATTAAAACTTTCGTAGAAAAAAATATAATTCTATAAAAATTACAAAAAAAAAACCCGTACATGAGTATAAATATAGCTCTTATAAAAATTATAACAAAAAATATATAATCATCGTATTAATATATGGGTACAAATATAGATTCTCACAGAAATATATGTTCTCATGAAATTATAAAAAAAAGTATTCGTATTAGTATATGTTTTTATTTTTATATTACGTAGACATTCATTTAATATTGATTTTATTCACCTTATTATAAAAAAAATGATTTTATTCAAATATGAAAAATAATACAAATGTAAAGATTTAAAAGGATAAAATACTCTAGAGGGTGTGATCTCCCACTTTCCATTCTCAACAATATGATATTTTCTCTCCCGTCTTCGTAGAAAATATAAAATGAAATATAGACGACCATGTATTGATATATGAATATAAATATAAGTCTCGTGTAAATTAAAAAAAGACACTTGTATTAATATATTAGTATAAATATTGATCCCGTGTAAATTAAAAAAAAATACAGGCATATTAATATAAGTGTAAATATTTTTCATAAGCAATAAAATAAAATAACATAAAATAGCCTAAAAAATAATCATAAAATATAATTTTAGTTGTTGGTGGAAATCGAACCGTGTGGTATTGAACAACTTTAAATTTCTGAGACAGCTATCCCACTCTTTGAGGTGCCTCCAATCTAGCAAGGGATTAGTCAGTGCGTTTGGCGGTAGGTCTCAATAAAAAAATCAAACTATATATCTCATACTAAATTTTGTTCATGAGAGAGACATAGATGACTCACACAAACTTTGGTTCGTTACAGATTGTCCCGTGAAATTTTGTTCATGAGACATCAGTAAATATATATTATAGAGATAGAGATTATAGATATTAATAACTTTTTTAAAAATTATGGTTAGTAACAATTAAGTAAAAAAATACATCATAGAAATAGATTTTTTTTGTGGGTGGAAATTGAACCATGTTCTTTTTGCTACAACTCCTAATTAAATCTACATATTATAAGTAAAAATATATATATCATAAAATAGATTTTTTGTTGTTAGTGAGAATCGAACCATATTACTTTTACTAAACTAAAACTCTTAGCTAAATCTAAGTAAAATAATATAAAAATTAGAAAAATGTGTTGAGAATAATGCCTAAATATCTTTTTGAAGATTTTAGATTAAAATATAGTTTAGATTTATATTTAAAATAAATTAATATTAGATTTAAGATTTATATTTTTGTTTAGAATATTTATGATTTGTTTAGAATTTATAGGATTAGTTTGTTATTTTTAGAAGATATGATTTAGAATTATATTTTTGTAACTCTATAAATAGAGCATTATACCATGAATTATAATGAGAAGAAGAGAATGAGAACAATGAATAATATATTTGTTATATTCTCTAATCTCCGAAGCTTCTTCATATAAAAATATATCCCACTAAATTCCGCAAGACATAAACAAAACCACATCCGTAATATATATCACAAAATATACCCATCAGAGTGGTAAAATATACCCATCAAAATGTTGCTGGAGGGAATCGAAGTGAGTATATTTAGTGCCTGTTTGGCCCGGCTTATTTTCTACTTTTCTATTTAGCTTAAACGAAATAGAGAAGTATAAAATTAAATTTAACAATATTTCTCTTTCAAAGTATTAGAGAAATAAAGTAAAGAAGTAAAAAATAAAAAGAAGTAGAGTCAAACACAATTTTTTCCTACTTTACTATTTTTAAGGAGAAGAAAAAAAGGAGAAAATAAGCCGGGCCAAACGGGACCTTAGCTTGTCTAATTACTTAAAACTTAAAGCTTTAAAATCTTGCCACATAAGCATGTGAAGACTTAGTTGCTTGCCACGTTGGATGATGATCGGGAGAGAGACATCCGTAATTATATTATATAGAGATTTCATTATTGTATGTATTCACGTTTATAACATTATAATTTTTTTTATAATTCTGTCATAAAAAAAATCCTATAATTTGTCAAAAAAAATCTCTTTAATAAAAATGTATTTTTAATTCATTATTTATTAAAAAGATAAACTTTTACAAATTAACTCAATTTTTTATTTTTGTTCAAATAAAAAAAACTCAATTTTTAATGTACCATGATTGCTAAAAGTAATTCAAAATTTAAAAGGATATACATAAATTGACTTAGGGTTTAGTATTTAATATTATAGCTAATCAATAACTATAAAATTAGAAGGTTTTTTTTTTAATGTACTAAGCATATATGATTGCTAAAGGACCAAAAGTGTATTTAAGTCTAAATATTTAAAATGATAAACATTCTTATCATGTTTAAATGATATCTCACCCATCGAGGTGCCTCCAATCTAGCGAGGGAATAGTCACTCCGTTCCGCGGTGAATACCTCGGTCTCGACCAAAAAAATATAGTAAGATGTTTTTTTTTCTTTCACAGAAGTTAGAAAATACACTCATTTTCTTTCTTTGAATATCTTCTTTATGATGAAAGAAATTGAATAACAAACTTTATCATGATTACGAATAAAACACTACAAAACTACATGTTGTAACAACAATTGATATCCATTATATAAATAAAATAAGATTATAAAGTATTAAGCCGGACGTTTATGACCGACGATCTCTAATTCTTCTATTTTATATGTGTAATTTTATGATAGTTTTGTCATTTCTTCTAAATACAAAAAAATAAAACTATAAAATTACAAGTTCGCACTGTCCTTTTACTTCATTTTTAAGTCTTTCATGAATAAAATTACGTTCAAACCAATAACTATTAGAGCTTGTAGTCCATCTTCCATCACCTACATAGAATTTGTCAAGAGAGCCGAACGTAATTTTCTTAAGCGAATTTGCATTCCTCAATAAGTGCCTAGCAAACTCAATTGCATTTATGGTGCATACACAACCATGTAACTCAACATATTTCAAATCATTGTGAAAAAATTCTGCATATTCGCTTTTAAGTCCAACCACAGGTGAATTTCTAACCTGAAATTTAAAAAAAAACTATCACAATATTACAAATCAAAATTTTAAAATTTCATCATGCACATATAACACTAAAGAAGTGCTAAGTGATTAATCACTGATAGCACATAACATGAAACATATACCATATAAACTAATATGACTAAGGTAAAAAGTGTTTCGATGAAATTCTTCTTACCGTCAAAGAAAGTTTTTGAAGATGTTGAGAGGCCATTAAAGTATCTAAAATTGAAAAGTATCCCATATTAGGATCATGTGCTTCGTCAATAAATAACTCCAATTGTCTAAGATTTTGTAATCGACAGAAGACCTTCTTTAATGTTGTTATCTGTATACACCAGTAACATTTAAAGTAAATCAAAGGCAACAAAACAAGTGACTCATTAATTAAAACAAACATATGTAACAAATGTGTTACTTCTTTTTTTATGGTATTCACAAAATACAAACATCAACTAACAAACATGAATTTTGAATGGCTCACCTGTGAATGGGTTGTGATCAAAGCTAGATTCTCAATATGATGTAATCTTGGTATTGGACCCAAGGAATATTGATTTTTCTTACTTGCAGCTCCATTCCAAAAAACCTTCAATAAGCTTGGAGCTGTAACATTAAATGTCCTGCTCCTAGGACCATTATATTCAAAGGATGAGAGATTCAATGCCTCAATAGTTATCGCATAAGGAGATATACCGTGATATCCACGATCAATTATTTTCAAATGACGCAACTTCGGATTGGTAATTTTCATTTCACAGCTGATCTCGCAATTCTTGATGGTGAGGTCCTTAAGTTGGAGACATTCTTTAAACAAAAGAGGCAAAACCAGAGTTTGGAGACATTCATGGAGTCCATGCAACACAATTGTTGTTACATTTTTTAATCCAGAAAACCCAACAATTTCTGAAATTTCAAAACCTCTGTATCTAAATTGGGATAACATAGGAGCCTCGATGTTCAATGGGTGGATACTACGAAAACCATCAGAAAAATAGGTAAAGGAAAAGAGATTTGGTGCAATGATATCTATATTCTGATCTTTGTCAACCACACAGTTAACTATTTTCAAATGAGACAATGTCGGGCTGATTATTTCCAAGTCGGAAAAGATGTCACATTCATTAAGGGTGAAGTCTACAAGATGGATGCAGTTGGGAAACAGGCTCTGAAGCAGATGCGGCTCCACGCCAACTTTGTGCAACTTAAGAGTTCTCAAATTCTTCAACCCAGATAAGTCCGTAGTTGTTTCTATTCGGCAATTCTCTAGGTGCAGATACATGAGAGAATCGGTGTTAGATAAGAGGGTAAAAGAAAATATGTAATGTTTTAAGCTCCTACTAATAAGAGTTTCATTAGTGTTACTTGAGAATAGCAGTTCAATACGTTTGGCACCCTTAGCAATTACTTGGGTAATCAATCTATCAATTACATCTGTATCTTGATCACCAAATGAAAATTTTACTTGAACAGAACTAATCACAACACCTTGATAATGCCGCATGAATTGATCCAATCTTGTAGCAAATTGAGATTGATACCATTGAAAGAGTGGAATGTCTTCTTCTCGAAACTCTTGATATGTAATGTGGTGAAACAAGTTATGGAGGTCAAAATTGAGGTCTGTCTTTAATAATCTCCATTCGCGATACCAATGTTTGGACAATGCGCTGGTTTTCACCAAATCCTTCAAAGTTAACTTGGAGAAGATATTGGACAAAACACAATCGGGCAACTCACTATTGAGATTTTTACAACTGTTCATTGCTAGCTTCTTCTGCAAGCAATAATGAATACACACAAGACTTTGAATTAATAGCAAAAAAAAAATCAATAAATCTCAAACAGAACATATTTCTTTTAAGCTACGTACAATAGTAAGTATGTTAGCACATGATTTATATGTTAATAATAAAGATACAAAATTAAGAAGAACAAAGGAGGATAGAATTTCATTAGAATATGATTAATATAACATAAGAAAATAAGGATTACATAGAGAATACTATATAGCAAAACTACTATAAAAATCCAACCTCTTAAGCCACTAATATTATCATATATAACATCTAACATTATATACTTTTGTGAAGCATTGTTTTTAGAAGATAAAGATATATTATAAATAAATAAATCCCTACTAGCATGCATGAAGGTATTAGATAATATCTAAGTGAGTGAGATAATTTACCAGAAGGAAACACGGCACTTGTTTATGTTCTTTCCGAGAATGAACTAACTAACTATTATGATGATCAAGGGGGCTTCAATCGATAAGATTAATTATAGGGCTTCAATATGTATAGGGCTAGTTTTTTTTTTTTTTTTTTTGGGATAATATATAGGGCTATTTTGGTTGGCAGCATATTGATAGAGACTAAATAAGATTAATTAAAAGTTTTTTTGTTTGAAAGGAAGATTAATTAAAAGTTAATATGAATAGTTCACGAAAAAAAAGTTAATATGATATTATTAAAACTAGTATAGCTGACCCGTGCAATGCACGGGTTAATATTTAAATTTATAGTATATGTTATTAATTTTTTTTTAAAATTTAAGTTAATTAATATAATTTTTTTCAAATAGTTTTATTTTTCCAATTATTTGTGAAATTAATTTTATATTTCTATTATTTAAATATAAAAATAATATATATTTAAGAATTTTAAAGAGATAAAATAAGGTGGAGAGTGATCTCCCATTCCCCGTTTTGAACAATATCATGTTTCATTCCACCTAAATCAAGAAAGTCTATTACAAGAACATAAATAAGCAATAAAATATAGACCTATAATCTATTCGGTTAAGTATTGAATAACAAGTTGATTATAAACAAAGTTATAATTTGACCACACAATTATTGAATAATAAGTTTTATCATACTTTATCATTTTGCTTGAAACAGTTTTAAGGGCCGCCTGTCATACATTTAAATTTAAATTTGATACAATTTAAAATCTTAAAAAAAATGATAGCAAATCCACTACATCAAGGCATAGCACACAACTTGATAGCAAATTTGTTTTATTCTTTCAATATTTTTGTTAACTGTTGACAAAAATTTTGTTGGAAATAAGGTGCCCTATTATTAATTTGTAAAAGTTCATGTAGAAATTGATGTGTCAGCACAAAATTAGAGACTTATTAGAGACATTAAACTCTTGGGAGTTTGAGAACACTATTCAACTCAATCTAAAATAAAAAATTACTCTCAAATGTGAGACCAAAATATAGCCTTTTTGATGGTAGTCAAAAGAAGGAAAACAATGCATGCAAAATCAAGGCTTCAAAACCCAGTCTCTTTATTTTATCTACAAAGTTAGTTATACATTTCTGTTAAGTTTTGTCATTTTCTGTTGCAAAGTTTGTTAACTTTCAGTGACATTATAAATAAATACCACACTTCAATATCCATTCAACCATATTCAGACTTGTATTTCCACACTCTCAACCTCATTCATCCTCTTCCTTTTCTCCTTCAATCTTTTCTTTCACTCAACCGCATTCTGATTTTTCTTGAATACATACCAGTGATATTCATTATTCAACCACATTATTCAAAATTTTATTTCCACACACTCATTCATTCTCTTCCTTTCTACTTCAATATTTTTCTTCTTTCTATAATGGCCTTAAAAAGTGAATACTGCAAGATTCTTGATGATGAATCTTGGTCTGTCGCTCTCCAACCACACTTTCTTGGTCATTTTTCTGCTTGCACTAAGTCTAAATCGCATTTCCAAGAAGATCATGCTCAAGTGGAAACTTCCAAGAACGCTACTTTCATTGGCATCTACAATGGTCATCAGGGAAATACTGCTTCAATGTATCTAAAAGAATCACTTTTCCGGAACATACTAGGTGAGTTAAATATATATGTATCGTAAACCATTATTTTTAACCATCCTTTTAGAAATATAATATTAGTAATGATATATTTTAGAAATCCTAATGCGGGTGATAAATGGCCCTAATACTTTTATTGTTCTGCTATGTATATAGGGCGTTTTCGCAAGTATATCAAAAAGTGTTATATGAACACTACTGCAGCAAAATATATGATGGAACAAACATGTTTGGAAATAGACGAAAATTTTCTTCATGAAGTTGAACGTGGTTATATGGCAAAAAGAAAAGAAAATTTAAGTGTTGTTAGTTCTGGGTGCTTGATTGGCATGATATGGGGAGGCAAGTTATATCTTGCTAACGTGGGAGAGTCACGCGCTATAGTTTGTTCTAAAGATGGTGGTCCAAACCTGCTGGTTCAGCAAATATTGAAAGGTTGTGGAAAGAAAAATGGATGCATAGGAAATGCATATTTAAAGCAGGTTAGTTTCACTAGAGAGCCCTCGTTTAAACTGCCACCAGGGGAACAAGTCAATACAACTTCTGCAGAATCTGTGCCATCCGCCATACCAGAGACTCATATAAGAACTTTAGAAAAAAAAGATAAGTTCATTATTTTTGGATCTGGTGGATTTTGGAAATTAGTCACAGATGATGAGGCTTGCAAGATGGTTAACAACCATCCAAGGCAGGTACTGTATAATTTATATTATCTTTAATAGCTAGCTAATTATCAATTTGTTCGACTTTTTCTAACCTGTTTTTTGTCCAGGAAGTTGCAAGGTTACTAGTGAGCCATGCCGTGCAAAATGCAGCCGAAAAAGTTGGCCTAGCATACAAAGAAGTTTTACATACTCCAATTGCAACAGATAGCCACCGATCATGTCAAACCAGACTCAACTATATTGATGATATAACTGTAATTGTTCTGTTCTTGGACTGGAATATGCATAGAGCAGAGAGCAAATCTTACAGTTACAAAAGCTATGAAAGTGTTCAATGATCGGATTTCAGTGTTGAGTTTGAAGAGGAAAAGAAAAAGGAAAATGAGTTGTACTAATTATCTAGTAATATTTTCATTCAGTTGTACGTGCTTCCAAATGGAAGTTTGAATTCATTTCTGTTACAATGTACATATACAGTTTTACAGTACTCAGTAGTTTGTTATCTGAACTAGAGCATGGGGTAAGTATTTCAACATGTTCGTATATTCATACAAAAAATATATATTAATCAAGCTCTGCTCCTTACAATTTGAGGTCTATCCTCAGTAACTAAAACAGAAAACAATGATAAGAGTGCAGAAAGAATAAAGAAGAAAATAGGAGGTGAACTCCTCCGTCAAATGTCATCTTAATATTCTAAGTACTTTTTTGTTAGCTTGGTTGCAAAGTTAGGGAGAAAATCCAATGTAAAACAATTTTTTATGACATCGGTCAAACACTAGGGCTCAACTGTCGAGGAGAAACCAACCTTGAAAACAAAATTGTCATAAGATGTAAATAAATGTAAGGAAACATTTAAAGAGTAGAGACTTATATGATCAGATACAGCATGCCCATATTAGTGCTACTCTAGATACATATGTAGTGAATTTGAAAAAAAGAAATTGAAAAACGTATAAAGAGAATCTTTCTTTAGAAGAAAAACTGGAATGCAATATTTTCCACAAATCTTACAAACGCGACACACAAACATAGAAAGATGGCAGCAATAAAACATAACCTGACAAAGGCATGCAATCAAGAGAAGATATGAAGAAAAAAAGTCTAAATGCAATAGTGTAATGAATATCATTGAATGCAGTTGTTAGACATCAACATTACCTTTAACAGAGGTATCCAGCATGCTATTTCAAGTGCTTGAGCAGCTTCGTCGATAATCACCAAATCAAATGAAGTGAGGTCCAGTTTCTTAGTGAAAGCCCCAATCAAAGTAGTAAACATTATATCTGCAGTTTTAATTACGTCTATAACAGCAAGCTGCTGCCTTTTCCGCTCTTCTCTAGATAGAGTCCTAAATTCCTTCTGTATCTCCTTCTTTGTATTTTTCTCTTTTGGTTTTTAGCAGCTTTCCATTCAGTACATGAAAAAAAAAACTTTCCATGATCATATTGTGAAAACTGAAAAGTCATGTCCTAAACAAACATTATGCTAACATGAAGTTAATGTTGACATGAATATCAATGATAACTAACATATGAAGCAAAAGAAAATCAGCTAGGTGATACTAACAATCTTGGCAAATGATAATTTATTCATACTTAAGAATTGAGATTTGGTTTTGTGACTTATATTATAAAACAAACCTTGCCTTCATTTCTTTCCAAATGTCATTTGCAAGACCACTATTATCTCCTCGTAGTACCTAAATTGTAAATTCATAGAAATTCAATATGGAAGGGAGAAATCAAGTATGATCCAATGACAAGTATAACAAGTATGTACCTGAGCATCCAGTGCACTGTCCAACACTTGAGGCAATAAACGTGCGGGATGACCAATCCTCACCAGCTTAACTCTAAAGAAAATGTTGGACATCGTGAATGAGTATTGATACGAGATTTTAAACACTTGAAACAAACCAAGTGAGCAGACATCTCGCCACAGATGAACCTTCCTACCAGCCTCAGAGCCAAGGCTGTAATAATGCACGAAAATGATTCTCAACGTTACTTACAAGAAAAGAAAAATCCACACCATAAACTCTCACAAGATCATAGTGCCAAAGAGATGATAAATTAATTATACCTGTGTGGAACTAGCCGCACAACAATGTCATCAACAACAATATTTTTCTATGCCCATCACAAAATAAGTATCATTAGTTCTATTTGAGAATAGCAGTTCAGTTAGTTTGGCGTCCTGAGCAATTCCTTGGTAAATCAATGTACCAATGACATCATTATGTTCATCACCTAATGGAAACTTTACTCGAACTAAACTTATCACGACACCTTGATAATGAAGCATGAATTGATCTGATCTTGTGGTAAATTGAGATTGAACCCTTTGAACGAGAGGAAGGTCTTCTTTTCGAAACTCTTGAAATGCATTATAGTGAAACATGTTATGGAGGTCAAAATTAAGACATGCCTTTAATAATCTCCGTTGGTCATTGTTTAGAGTTTGGACAATGTGCTAGTTTTCACCAAATTCTTCGAAGTTAACTCACAACGAGATTTTATCACCTCTTCATTGCTTCTGCTGCAAGCAATCATGAACATACACAATAATTAATCAAACATAACTATATTTGAAAACGCAAATGCGCGTAATGTGTTTGACGAAATGCCGCATAGAAATGTTGTTTCTCGGAGTGGGCTGATTTATGTGTATGTTCAATTGGGTGAGAATGGTGAAGCTTTTGAGACTTTTTAAGCGTTTTCTTGTTGAAGAAGAAAACAAGGGTGTTAATGATTTTACTTTGTCGAGTGAGTGTTTTGAGGGTTTGTTGTGGTGGTTCAAATGGGTAAGGAAATACTGCATGGATTATTGAACCTGGGACACAACATTATTCAACCTTGGTGGATTTGCTTGGTCGTGCTGGTAAGTTGGAACGACGCAGTTAAGGTGATTGAGGAAGGGTTATGATTCAGAAAGGTTACTATAAAGTCCACTATAATTCAATTAACTATAATATCTATGTAGATATGGATTAGATACGAGTGATGATGGCCTAAATCGGAAAAAATAAATAAAAGATTACATTACAATCATTAGGGATAGTGATCTACATAATGCAGAAAATTATTAATATGTCTTCCGATCTTAACTATAAGCAATTTTTTATTTTTAAAATTCTGAATAATAAAATGTGAAAAATTATTTATAATTAAAGTCGGGTGAAATATATGTTTAATCTGACTAAAAAATGTTTTAAGAAACACAATATTATAATTTCACAAACAATTAATATTGACTAATGTGTTTGCACATTGATTAGCCTTCCTATAACATGTACGAGTGTACGACAACCACCTCCGAGTTTAAATCCTAACAACTTATGAATATTTTTTTCTAGAGTTTGACCCAACACGCTTATGGACAATCCTATTTTAATAACCTGATCAACCACAAATAAATCAACATTCAATTCAACTGCATCCAAATTTAAACTTCGACATACTTCAAGTTAAACCTTCAATTTACTTATTACAATCAATAAAGTGCATGTGAAAACTATTTACATTTCTGTGTACTAGTGCCGACTTTAGAGCAAGGCAATCCAGGTAATTATGTGACTTGGTTCAATTCATTTTGGTCCAAATAAAGTAAAAATGCCTAATAAAATAAAAAGTTGATTGAAGAATTTGTCTAAAAAAATGCTAGGATAACGACTTCTTTTTTAAGTAATTAAAATGTATTTTAATGATATTGATTAGAATATGATTTTTTGTTTATATTAATTATACATATAAATAATTAATTTTGAATTTGTTAATGTTATTTATAAATTAAATAGATAATGTTCTTTTATAAAAATTATTTGCATGAAACTTCTAAAATATCAGAATCGGTGGGGACTTTCAAAAAAGAGAGAGCCGACTTACTTTTTTTTTTTCTTGAAAAAAATACGAAGTCACTTAGTCTACTGAAGAATACTGTAACATTTTAATTAAGATGGGCATGGTTGTCCCATGAACTTATGGATATATTGCACGAAAATGTAAGAATTCAGATTCGAACTTGGATACGTCCACTTATTTATTTTTAAAAAGTAAATTTTTAGTCACTAGACTACTTGACAAAAATAAAAAAAAGGGCCATGGTTAGTAATCACTAAATATCTATATTAAAATATACGAATACATCTACTATTCTACTTTGGTTTATATATTTTTGTGCAGGATATGAATATGAATATGATTCATGCCTTTTTTGTTTTTGAATTTGTTTGTTTTGCGTCAAAAATAAAAATGCCTTTTTTTGTTTTGAGAAAAATTCATCATTTTTTTCTTACTTCTTTTATAAGGCATGGATGGAGATATATTGAATGTTAAATAGTGTTGTGAACCATTGATCAATTGCCTAATTGGGCATAGCACTAATTAAAGGCAAAATCCATTTACATTTGATAATGCTCTAGAAAAAGAAATGCATGAAAGCAAAAGTGATTATGACGTATGTAAACTCCTGTCAGCAAAAAGAATTTTTGTTTGTGACTATGTTACAGCTATACATTATTGCCATTCATTATAGTAGGATTAGAGGTGAAGAAAATATTCCTTGAAAGAGAAAGCCCATTATGCCATAAATTACATGGTGAAGCATTGTTTTTCCTTCTTACAAAGTGGGGAAAAAATGGGAACAAAATTAACAGGATCAATTAATAATCTTGTCCAAAATAGGATATTGTATGGTTGTAAAACTTTTTAATTACTAACCCTTTTAGATTAGTTACCTCAAAAAAAAAGACTTTTTAGATTAATTTCATTCTTGGGAATTTTACCTAATTTGTAAGGAGTAATCGAATTTACCCCATATCCAATTTAAAAGTATAGAACGACACATATTAGCTATCAAAAGCACAAAATACTAGTAGTAACCAACTACGATTAACACATGATTGAATATGTGTGTATCCTACTCTAATTTTGATGTTGTTATATTTTTTTTATAGGGCTTCAATTTAAATTGTGTTTTAGGTCTCTAAATTTGTTAGGTTAGCCTACTATTATATGATAGCTTTTCCAAATGAAGATATGTCTTAGATAGCATTTGATACATTTTTTCACTAGACCTGGCACACATGATATATACTGAGTTGATGTTATCCATATATATAGCATTAATTTACTCTTTAAATTTAAATAATCTTATCATTGCTTCTCAATTTGACAATTTCCATTTGTTGCAGTTGATTTCATATGAAGGACCTACTCGAGATGGAATTGACTTCGAATTTTTAAGTGGCAATCTTGAAATGAATGTTTCAATTTTTTTGTCTATAACACTCCTGTGAGAGAGTTCAAGAATACCATAGATAAAGGAGGAAACTATCCAACACAAGCAATGAAGATTTATGCAACAATATGAACTAGTCCATGGAGCTCTGGTGGAGTTCCAATTAATTGGAATGATGCACACTTTGGAGCTCACTATAGAAATTATGGCATCAATGGTTGCCAAGCTCAAAGCACCAACATTCAACAATGTAATTCCTCTATTTATTGGTGGAATGTTGAAAAGTTCTGGGAGTTAAACCCTCTTCAAATACAAACCTACACAACGTGAGGAACCAATATTTAGTTTATGATTATTGTACTAAACAGTCACATAAATACACTCTTTTTTTTAACACTCTTTCGGCATCTACGAGTTCCTAAATTGTGTCTAGCTATGATTATAGTTCAGAAACTTTAAACTATAATCATAGGTGTGCGTGACGACTGATTCAGAAACTCTGGTAATTTTATTTCACACATCTTTCATTTTAGATTTTGGCAATCGTAAATATATTGATATTGATATTTATTTAGGTTACTTTAGTAAAAATAATTTGTTGGCATATAGACAAAGTAGTAATCAAGATTTTAGCTCTAACAATAAATAAATTGAGTAAATTCGGAGTGTACATCAAAAAGACATCCATGCAAAGAGAAGTAACATTAGTAAATGGTATGAAGAGTGAGTGTGGTGGTCCTTTACCTTTAGTAGAGGATGCGTGTTTACTTGTGGATTGTGACAAATGAAAGATTTAGTGAGTGCCCAATAAAATTAAGTTTGTATATTAAATAAATAAAAGAACAAATGTTATCTTGTCTAAAAATAAAAGTATAGTGGTAATGTGACAAATGAGAAGTGATTTAGTGAGATGGAACACCATTAGCAAATCACCATTTAACAAATGCTTGCTAACACAAACAAAGGGGATAAGAGAAGGAAAGGCTGATAACCTCTCTATCGCGTGAGAAGCGAGCATAATTCAGCATAATTCAATTGATAGAGATATCGCAACATATTTTTTTTTGAACAAATATCACATAATAACATTAAAGTAGGATCAGCTTGAAAAACAAAGAAGAAATAAAGGTATTAGAATAATAGAACAATAAACTTTAATTGAATGTTACATGCCCAAAGGACTAATCATCAAAGGTCCCTGATTAACACAACCTTGGCAATTATTGGTTCAAAATTACATAGAAATATTACATCCAAATCCTGTATCATCCCCAAAACTGGACCAAAATGGAGACTTGAGGAAATTAAATCCAATGACCCTTTTGTAACTTGTTTTTCTACTCCAGAATAAAAAGAAATAAAATGATAGATTAAACATTTGCTCCTCAAGGAAGCAAAAAATGACAGGAATAATGTGAACCTAAAAATTGAAAATATTGGCAGCCAAAAAACCCGGCGTTGGCATTAACTGTCTCAACGCGACCCAGTGGTTTTCTGTCCTAAAGTTACCTTTGTAACACTAAACTTGAACACGAACTTTTTTGCTCCGATTCTTTTACTTTCTGCTTCCTTTCTTAGTTAATGTAACCGTCTTCCATCAACAACAAAACTTCAAAAAATAACATATATATTATATACTCGAACCTTTCAGTTGTTAACTGCCTTGCCTCAAAGTCAGCAAAACTCGATTCAGTTTTGCTGAGCCACAAGATGATCAAGTTGCATCTGTTCAAGCCATGTTCCCAATACAGCATGATCAACGGACTCCATTTGTGTGCTCATATTCAATCCCTCACCGGACGATCCAGCTGGTGCAGCATTTGAGATAGAAGTTGTCAATTTCTCTTTAATCTCAGTTGGAGATTCTTTGACAAGTGACTGCACCCATGATAAATCAGGTTCCTCGCCATTGTTCCCAAGCTCAAACGAAGACGATCTACGGAGCTTGCCTACTTCATCTGCATTGTGAGCCCAATCCACCTTGCCATTGGGGGATTCCCATTTTGACCAAGAATTGACTGAGCCAGCAGCTGCAAGCATAGAGTTAGAGCCATGCTCACGGAAGCTTAAGCTGCGAAACTGCTGCTGCTTATCGCGTTGAGCGAGCATTGACATCCTTGAGCTCATTGGAGAAATAGGTTCCACGTTCCGTGGAGACATTCTTCCTGATGGCTGAACACCATAAGAAGCTGCCTGCAACAAATGATGGTCAACATTTTTAGAAGAAAAATTTGTATTCACGGGTGACAACATGTTCTGCTGCTGCTGAAACTGATTAAAGACAGCTGATTTGTGAGTTGGAGAAAAAACAGTTGAAGTCAGTGTTGGATCAGCATATCGAGGAGAACAACTTTCAGCAGAAAAGAGGTCATCAAGATTTGATGGGTTCAATGGCTTCATTCGACCAGAGCGACTAAGACTGTTGGAATTCAAATGACGTGGAGAGAGACATGCTAACTCATTAAGAAGCTGTTGCTGTTGATCATAATCAGATAACATCTCAAAATCATCCATATGAATATCTCTAGCATTGAGTGAAGATCTCAAACGACTGGACTGAAGATTACTTCCTGGAAGATGCAATGCTGGGATGTTTGGCTGGGGCCAAGCAACAGAGTTGTGTGAAATGCCATTGCCGGAAGGGGACATGGGTGGAGTGAAGGCTGAAGGAGACATGACAGACATTGAAGAAGGCGAGCCAGGCAACATGCTCATTGCTGCAGCAAAATCCATAGCAGAAGACGCACTTGACCGAGGTGAGGGAACCGCAGAACCAGTTGAAACATACAATGGCCGAAGCTCTTCAGCAGTGTGGGCAAAGAAGCAAACTCTTCTGGAGCAGTTTATCCCGTCCTTGCAGAGACGAGTTCTATACTGTGCAGGATGCAGCCAGCACTCAAACACCCCGTGAGCATACTCACACATATCCCCTCGCCTGCAAGCACCTTTGCGAAAATCAGGACAAGGAACACAGCTGTAATGATACTTCCTCGGGTCCCTTCTTCGGGCATTCTCCCCAGGATGAACAAAAGGGCATTCAGTCCAATCATGGGAATAAGCCCGTGAACAAGGCCGCACCTTGAAAGAATACATTCTGAATTCATCAGTTGAGTATATGCTGTTTTTGATGTCAGGAAGGGATGGATCAACAGGGTATTCTTTCTTCTCAGATCCAGCAGGAGAAATTGGGACATCAATTGACTTGAACTTCAACAGGAGATCCGGTGGAGGAGAAGGAGACCCGTTCTCAGGTGAAGCTGACAAAGGAGGAGAATACGAATTAATCGAGTCTGTGATCACCCTAAGATTACAACCAGCACTGGGATCATCAGTTTGAAGAAGCTCTTCAAGACTGTTCTTCACAAATTCAAGCTTAGGAGGATAAACAATAACATCTATCGGACGATCCCCATTAGCATCGACAGAATTGGGATCAGCCCCTGTGGCCAGAAGCAGCTTGACAGCATCAACAGCGTTTTCAGCCCCACCCAATGCAGCACAGTGAAGAGCAGTGCTCTTGTCAAGGCCACAAGGCCTATTGATGTCAACATCAGATAGAGAAATAATCAGTTTCATAACATCAATGCTACCATAAGTAGCAGCAACCATCAACGGCGTCCTTTGCTCATTGACCATCTGCTTCGATCCCTTGCGACGACCATACCATAATCCAACCTCATCTACCGACGTAGGATCATTCTCAATCAATCGTTTGAACCCTTGAACATCATTATTAGCAGCAAGCTCAAGTAAACTCGCCAAAGAATCTTCAGTTCCAACAGTTAAATGATTCATGGCGTTGTTTCGAATTCGTAGTTACAGACGGAGATGTTGCAGTCTTTAACCGCTCAAACTCATAGCACATCCTTTCATTTGCAAATGATTTAACTGAAGAAAATAAACCATAACAAAACCCATTAAAACCAAACCTTCATAGACACAAACACACATGCAAAAACAAAAAAAAAATAACAATGAAACGTAACAAAGAAAACAAAGCACATACATACCATAAACAAACATAACATGAAGATTATGACACTCAACAAAGAATCAAATTGACTAGAAAAGAAAAAGACTTGAAAAGGAAAAAAATCAACACTTTAAAGAACATAGAAAAAACCTCTGACAACAAAAACAAGTTAAAAATAAAAAAATCAAAAAATCCAGAACAAAACAACAAAGTACAATTTCTGATCTCAAAACAATTACCAGAAACAACAATAATAAAAAATAAAATAAAAAAAAAAACAGAAAAAAAAAAACTGTGAAATTGAAATCCAACAAGTAAAGTCAATCTTTATTAATAATATTAACAATAAAAAAAATTACAAAACCCTAAAAAGAAGGATGAAGGAATAAGAAAGGTGTAGTAGTAGCTAGCGTGTTTGAAAGTGAATCTTACCACTCTCTCTATAATAATAATTTTCAGTAGCGAAGTAAAAGGATCGAGCTATGAGAGTGACGTGTCCACGGATCTCACGGGTTTGTGTGTGTGAGAGTGAGATGAACTAGTTCTGTTCAGGTGTGTGTTTGTGTTGTGTTTGGATTTTGAGAAAATCGAAAGAGAAAAAACTCGAAGTACTATCAATCAAGAAGAAAAGAAAGAAAAGACTCTCTTGTGCTGTTGCTTCTTTTTTTCTTTCTTCATTTTCCCATAAGCTCTTTTTTTTTTCTTTTCTTTTTTCTCTTCCTCCTAAAAAATTAAATAATTAAATAAATAATAAAAAAAATGCGGAAACGAGTGTGACACACAAAAGAACACTACATGTTTTAAGTAATAATTTATCAATCAATGTTTTCTTAAAATATTATTTTCAGTTTTGATAAAATCGCCCAAACATAGTTTATTAGTAAAGTCTAAATCAATTGTACGATAGTTTAAGTGATAAGAGTTGAGAGACATATATTAT
This sequence comes from Trifolium dubium, assembly GCA_951804385.1. Taxonomy (NCBI): domain Eukaryota; kingdom Viridiplantae; phylum Streptophyta; class Magnoliopsida; order Fabales; family Fabaceae; genus Trifolium; species Trifolium dubium. The sequence continues at coordinate 31,438,128 of OX638072.1, read as the reverse complement.
GTAAGTAGTTTTGACAAAAATAATTTATTTTTTCGATGTGCTATTAAATAAAGTTTAACTCAGCTGAATATTAATATTATTAGTTACCCAATTGAAAAAATGTGTTATGACAATAATCATAAATTTTATCATTTGCTTTTGACACTATTAGTTTTTGTTGATATATGTTAATCTTTTAAATAAATTTCAAAAAATATTACATAGCAATGTTGTATCTTTTAAATCTGTAAATGTGGTTTTCAAATTAGTTTTGCAATTTAAAAATGAGTAGTGACGAAGTTTGTTGTTTGTTTGCCTTCGACACATAAGTAACTATCTTATCTTAAATATATAAAGAGCAGATATATTGAAAGAAAAAAAATTTAAACAAAAAATTTAGTAGTTTTAGAATTTTCTTTTTGAAAAAATTAATTAACTATGATAATTCAAGCGGTAAAAGTTGAAGTAATTGAATTACGATTAATTTAGTAGTTTTAGTTTTAGAATTTTCCAAATTAATTTCTGACAAAAATAATTTATTTTTTGAATTATAGAAAAGAATAGTTAAATTAATTAAGTAATTGAAAAAAAGAAAGGAGAAAAAGATGAGCGCACTGAGAGTTACGATTTGATTATTCTTCTTCTGAGCAGTGCCCGGCGCTTGTTTATTGGCTAATCAAATCACGCCTAGTCACAGTGTGCTGGACTTGTTCGTCTTTCTACAAAAAGATTAAGGATATTAAGGTAATTTAGGTAGTGACGTGGCTATGAATATTATTCTTTGAAACGAGTTACGACAAAATAATTCTTGTTGTAATTGTAATAATTTAATTTAATCTAACTCATTTCAAACTGGTTTGTTGAAATTTTGTCTAAATTCAGTCCAAATTCACCTCACATGCAAATTCTAGTGTAGCGTCGATTAGATATAGACAAGTGATTATCAACAATAAATTAGAGTATATAGTAAGGATTTTGGTCAGGGATTTAATTACTATGCGTACGGAAAATATTCAGTTAAAATGAAAAAACTTATTTTGTGTCTTACAAATTTTTCATCAGAAATTAATCTTCATTAATAACGGTGAAAATTTCGTAACAATGTCGAGATAATTCAAAACAAAATATAGACAAGTGGTCTAATTTTTTACTTATAAAATCTAATGTTTTTACTTTTTACTTTTTTTTTCTTATAAAATCTAATGTTTTTACTTTTTACTATAATCTCTATAAATTTTCACTAGATTTCTTTTGTTATGAGAGCCAATAATGTAATCACACGTAAGCTAAAAGTCGGTGGTGGTTCTTGTTTTGTCAGAAAGAAAATTAAATATTTACAGTGACGGAAGGTGACCGGCTGGGAAGGTGAAAAGCTTGGTGGTATTACCGGTTAGGTATGTGAGAGAGGAGCGGGGTGACCGGAAGGAGCGGTAGCATTGAAGTGGATTGGAATATGAGTTGGAATCCGGGTGTACGGATGCGGACTTGAGGCAGTAGTCAATTGGGGTTAATGGAGTGAGTCAAATCAAGAGATGGAAAAAAGATTATAAAAAGGAAAAGAAAAAGGGAAGATATGTGCAGCACCCAATAAATAAAGATAGAATTGGAAATGGAATTTATATTCATGATGATTCATTATGGTGAAGAGTTAAATAATAAGATTAAGAAAATCCTAATTGGAGTGTCTATTTTGCCCATATCCACATAGAAGTAGCACTTCACATAATTATGAAGATGGCCATTTATAGAAATGAATTAGTTTAAGTGGTAAAATTTTATAATTGGTAGTGACACGTATAGGAATAGTTTAGTTAAAATGGGAGAATTATTTTTTGGAGTGATTGGAAATAAACAAGAAATGGGTCGATTTATTCTATAAAAAGTATTCGATGTATAACAAATTCACACTCACACGATCTTTGTCGATAGATGAGTGTATTTATCCATTCTTTATTTGTGAATCTCATGTGAGATTTACATAGAAGAACACTTGCGAGTATTTCTATTACTTCCTTATTTATCCGAATCATTTTGCAACAAGAGAAAATTAGTTTATTTATTTGTTTAACTCGAAGATGTCAGCTGATCTGGTGGTGTCAAAGAGGCAATTCACAATCGTTTCAACTGTAGAGATTATCAAACATGAAGACATGATGAAGGTGGTGGGATGAAGCAGTCTTTAAAAGATCATAGGGCATAGAAGGCAAAAAAATAACTGAAGGAATGAACCATTTCGCTTCTTCCGCTTTAGGGAATTCCACAAATAAAACTAAATTTGAGGGGATTGAAAGTATCTAAATATCATTAATTATCATAGACATCTTAAAGGAAGTGAGTCGTTGGCTATGGGCACAAATGGCCGAAGAAAAAGTGGAGGTGGATGCATCGAATGTTCACGAGAAGCTGTTTTTGGTAGGTGATTCACTACAAAAGAAAATAAAAGGTTGGATCAAGAAAATGGAATGCTATTATTAACCCTCTACCCCACACATATAACCAACTCGCATGGTTTATCGGTTCCACTGACTAGACGACTCTTAGAAGTATTCAGTCGAAAATGAAATGCACTTGAAGGCGGTGTGTGTGGTGGGGTGGTGGGGTGGGGGGGGGGGGTGTGTGTTAGTGTGTTTATGATAATATAAACTTTTATATTTATATTATGATAACCAAAAAAATCTTTTAAATTGTGAGATCACAATTTTAAATTCATTTCATGTAGTTTTGTTTTGTGTTGGTGAAAAATCATGTTTTATCTAAGTTTATATGGAGTAAATTAAAAGTTATTCACAAAATAAAATAAAGAATGGTTTATCACTAAATTACTTATCAAAAATTAGAAAAGATAGGTTTTATTAATCTAAGATGTTCTTATTTGTGACCATTTTACATTAAAATGTAATTAGTAAATGTTTATAAATAACGTTGAGTTGTTTAAAATAATATACTTAATCAAAGATTAATTAGTCCAATTGTGATTGATGTTGAATTTGATATGAAGAAAAATAATTTGATATTCAACAACTACATTTTGAAGAATATTGAAATGACTTGATGTCAGAATTCACCACAAACTTGAATACAAGTGGTGAAAATTAAAAAAAAAAAATATACTTGAATATCTCTGAATATTCTAAGTTTATATTATCAATATATATTGATATATTATTATAAAAATGATTATATTTCAAAAATTATCATCTGTCATTATTTATTCGTCAAATATTATTATTTCTTTTTTTGTTGTTGGCAACTCTCAATATATTCTCTGGACTAGACAAATTATTTACTCATTCCACTTGTTTGATGTATTGTCTAATCACATCCAAAAGGACTTATTTATTAATAATAATAATAAAATCCAATTTGGCAATTAAACATCCAAACCAAACTCTCCATATTTTTATTAATTAATTTATTATCATATAGTTGCTCTCCCACTCATTTTCAAGGTGGATACCGCATATATAAGATAAGAGCATGTACAAGTGCTATATGTGCAAAACCGCAACCGCATTCATTCACTTGCATCTATTGCAAATTAAGGTAAGGAGAATATGGTTCGGATGAAATCTTGTTGATGAAAGGAACAATATTTATTACATGTTCAATTTCGTGCGTGAGAAAAATTGATTATAACTCAAATAAACGTTAGTTGATTTTAACGATGATTGACACTAAATTTGATACGTAAATTTGACCTATTTAAAAATATAACTAAACATATACTTAAACCAAATGATACATATCTCTTTCAATTTAACTAAATTCAACTCTAAAAATGCAATATCTCTTGAGGGAATACTTTATTGCTTATTATGGTCGCATCAATTTGAGAGATTAAATTTTTTTGTCGCCCGCAGTGATACCCGATATATACCCGCATAATAATTTATTTTTATGCAAAAAATAAATGGACGGCTAAGATGTAGCATTTGATATATTTTGTCTTTTAAGATGGGCCAAAAGGAGGATGTCGATAGAAATTGAGAACTAAGAACCATTTAAAAAAAAGCATAAATCTCTCAATCTGTCTCAAGAAATGAAAGTGATTTTTCTCACTTTGATTTGGTGGTGGGAACAAGGTGGTGAAATGGACTCTTATCTTAATTAACACCTCATTCTTGTTGGATTGTGACTTGGAAAATTAGGCCGGCTATCATGGTTTCCTTTCATTAGGACCAAATGGGGTCTCTTTTATTGCTTAGCGGACACTTGTCTTAATCTCACTCCATCGACGGCTTCAATCATAATTTACTATGATCAAGTTCCATGTTTGATTCCAAATTCACTGAAAGGAAAAAAAAAAGAGAGAAATAATAGTAATATTATAATCAAAGATATAGACTCGTGCTTGCATGCGGGACAAATGAAATTTGATATATAATTACATGACCATGAATCCAATTATCAATATATATTATCCATGAGCTCACTAAAGTGATTTGTAATGCAATGACCTATAAGTATGACCTACAAATTCATGGAAAGCAACCACCTAAAACACTGATCTAAAGCAATATGGTAATTTCTTTAAATAAATTAAATGCCCATAAATTTATATAGAACATTATCGGTGGCGGCTTCTAGAGTGTGGCAATGTTATATGATGTTCTATAACATGAACCTACCTCACTATTTAAGTAACTTAATATTATTAAGTTCTTTTAATAATTATCTTATCTTTTAAGTTTTAATAAAACATCTAATCCATCTTATAAAATTAATTTGCAAGGTAGGGATGACTTTCTTTATAACTTCATGTAATGACTAACAGAGCAATATGGTTTATTGATGAATAAAGGAAACAATTCAATCCTAGACAACTCCCAGGAAGAATCAAAATCAATGAATTACTAGAAAATAATAAACTAAAAACAGAAGTTTCTCATGAAGAGAAGTACCAGAGAGAGAGAAAGATAATCCAAAATAATCTACACCTAATCTAACTCTTTTCAATGCTATATATATATATATATCCTTTAGTTTGTTACTTGGAATCCTAATCCTTTGGCTGCGTCTCAATCCATTAATTTTCTGGTCCGTAACTGATATATCTTCTTTTTGTACCGACTTATTAACTTGTGGGCCTAATTCACTTATTGGATTCCTTGCAATACTCCCCCCATTAACAGAAACCTTGACCTCAAGGTTAAAATTAGGATAAGTCATGGCTATATCTTCCTTGTCTTCCCACGTTGCTGCAGCAGAACTTAGTCCCTCCCATTCAATCAGGATTTGAGGAACAGAATTGGTGCCACGCATGATTACCCTTGAATCAATCACAGATGCAGGTTGTAAAATTGGACCAAGCTCAGTAGTAGTTAAGGGAAGAGGAATATAAGGAGGTGTAATAGGCCCATGAAATGGCTTCAACTGAGAGACATGAAAGACAGGGTGTATTTTTGCAGTCGTTGGAAGACCCAAACGATAAGCCACTGCACCGATTTTAGCCAACACTGGAAAAGGGCCAAAGTAGCGCAGTCCCAATTTCTGATTTTTTCGCAGAGCGACAGATGATTGTCTATAAGGTTGCAGCTTCACGAGAACTTGATCATTTACCTGAAACTCTGCATGTCGACGATTCTTGTCAGCTTGGATTTTCATGGCTTGTTGACAGATTCTACATTGCTTAATAAAAGATCTGATATGCTCTCTCATGTGAGGCCAACAAAATTGTGCTGAAATACGAGCCATAGTGCGAGTAATACCCGAATGACCACCTATTGGTGACGCGTGAAATTCAAGCAATATTTTTTGAATTAGAGGGCTGTTGGCAGGTATAACCAGCCGATTATTCCAGAAAATGAGATCTTCTTTGACACTGTAATGTGGATCAGTGCAAGTGTTGTTGCGACACTGCTGTAAAATATCTTTGAGATGATCATCTTGTTGAATTTCTACACGAAGCTCAGATAAAAAAACGGAACGAGGTTCAGACCAAGCAATTAAACACACCCTAGAGAGTGCATCAGCAGCCAAATTTTCCTTTCCGGGTTTGTATTCAATAGTAAAATCAAAGCCAATAAATTTGTGAAGCCAGGCTTGTTGCTCGGGGGTTTGTAATGTTTGTTCCAGCAATGCTTTGAGACTCTGTTGATCCGTGCGGATGATGAATTTGTGGCCCAACAAGTAATGTCGAAACTTTGCCAAAGCCTCGGTAATTGCGCGAAATTCACGCACATAAGCGGATTGTTTTTGAGCATTAGGACCAAGCTTCTTTGAAAAGAAGGCAATAGGGTGACCGAATTGACTCAATACAGCTCTTATGCCAGTGTTAGAAGCATCAGTTTCGAGAACAAATGGTTGTGTAAAATCAGGTAAAGCCAAAATTGGGGCTGTTGAGACAGCTGATTTAAGTTTATTAAAAGAACAAGTAGCAGCATCATCCCACTGAAAACTCTCTTTTTTCAAAAGATTGGTAAGAGGTAGTGCAATTTGAGAGTATGACTTGATGAAGCGACGATAATAACCGGTGAGACCCAGAAATCTGCGTAATTGTTTTACATTGATGGGTGGAGGCCAATCTAGTACAGCCCAAACTTTATCCTTATCCATAGCAACCCCATTTCCAGATACTGTATGGCCCAAATAATCAATTTCTAACACGCCAAAAGAACATTTAGACAACTTAACAAATAAAACTTGTTGTTGTAAAGTGAGCAACACACTTTCCAGATGCTCGAGATGAGTTGCCCAAGTAGGGCTATATATGAGAATATCATCGAAGAAAACTAATACAAATTTTCTAAGAGCAAATTTAAATACCTCGTTCATCAAACATTGGAATGAGGCTGGAGCATTCGATAAGCCAAATGGCATTACTAGCCATTCATAGTGTCCTTGATGTGTGCGAAAAGAGGTTTTATAGCGATCGTTGGGATTCATCAAAATTTGATGGTAACCAGAACGAAGATCAAGCTTCGAGAAGTATTTAGCACCATATAGCTCATCCAATAATTCGTCAACCGTTGGTAGAGGAAAACTGTCCTTAATTGTGACTAAATTAAGAGCCCTATAATCAGTACAGAATCGCCATGTACCATCCTTTTTTTTAACAAGAATGATAGGTGAAGAAAAGGGACTATTGCTAGGTTGAATTATGCCCTGTTGTAACATCTCAGCCACCATCTTCTCAATCTGTTCTTTTTGACTATGAGGGTATCGATACGGACGAACCTTAACCACGGCGGACTCATCTATTAACGGAATGGAATGATCCTGTGAACGAGGAGGAGGTAACGCCGTCGGGTTTTGAAACACATCCCCATAATTAAACAATAGTTGCTGCAAATTAGGAGGCAACCCGGAAGGAAGCTCCAAAGGAGTGTCATGTTGGGTATCCAGATGTAAAACCTGCATTGTATAAACCTCAGCTATTGCCTTTGTTACTTGAAGGCGTCTAATATGGTGCAGTTGAGCCTGCACAGGAGGAGATTTGCTTACCCCAGAGAGAGTGACAAATTTTCCATCAATAAAAAATTTGAGACTTAGTGTGGCATAATCCGCAATGTGAGGACCCAAAGTTGCCAACCATGATGATCCCAAAATTAAATCAGCTCCAGAGAAAGGCAATAAGAACACAGGTAACACTAATTTGTGGCCTTGAATGTCAACCAAAAGTTGTGAAATCTTACCCTCCGCCACCAAGGATTGGCCATTGCCGACTAAGACATTGAACCCAGGTGCCGGTTCCACAGGGAGATGCAAAAATTTAGCCAAACGAGGTTGCAGAAAATTATCAGAGCTTCCACCGTCAACCAAAACTTGAATTGGCTTGCCGCCAATGGAACCAGTGAAGCGCAGTGTCCCCACATTTTTGGAACCGTTCAAAGCGTTGAGGGAAAGGTGATGGTCTGGTTCATAATCGAAATTTGGAGGTTCAGTGGGTGATGAAATATGGTCATCAATTTCATGTTCAGTGGGGTTGGGTTCTTCCAATTGTAGAAGAAACAAGTTTTTGTTGGGGCAACGGTGGCGAAAAGAAAATTTCTCATCACAATAGTAACATAAGCCTTTGTCACGTCGGAGTTGCATCTCTGCCGGACTGATGCTCTTAACTCCACGAGAAACGGTGTTGGGTCGGTTCGAAGGAGTGGGTAGAAGGGGAGCAGAATTGGGTTTGGGAGATGAGTTAGAGACAGATCCTTGTGAGTTAGTGGGTCGGGATTGGTATGAACTGGGGATAGATTTGGCTGGATGAGTTTGGTTATTGGGCTTAGTGGTTTGGTATTTGTCTTCAAAAAGGCGTGCTATGGATACAGCTTGTATTAAAGATTTGGGGTTTTGGGAAATCACTTCACGTTGCAACTCTTTTTGAAGGCCGCTCAAAAAACAATCTAACAAGGCTTCTTGATCAATACCTGTAACCCGATTTGCAAGTGCAGTAAACTGTAAATAGTACTCATTAATTGAACCTGTTTGGGACAATTTGAAGAGACTAGTTCGAGGCCGTTCATAAGCAGATGGCCCATACTCTAACTCAATGGCCCGTGTGAAATCCTTCCAAGAACGAAACGGCGACGAACGCTGGAGCATCTGAAACCATGGAACAACCGACTGGTCCAGGTGCACAGCAGCAATAGTCAATCTCTCCGGATCGGGCGTGTTATAGTAGTCGAAAAATTGATTTGTTTTGAAAATCCAAGCAAGAGCATCAGATCCGTCGAACCGTGGAAATTCGAGACGAACGTTGCGAGTGTGAAAGGGTTGTTCACGATTGTTGTGTTGTTGACCATGGGTGACGGTCGGTGTTGACAACCGGTTAAGTAACGTCTCTATCCGCTTTAAAGTCACCGCCGTTTCTGAGATAGCGGTGCTGTGTGAAGTCACTGTTTCGGTAAGTTGAGTGAGTTGGTGGTTTAGTTGAACGGAGACAGTTTCTGAAAGTTGAGCAATTTGATTCTCGATGGTTTTAAAACGTGTTCCGTCGGCCATGGTGACAATGAAAGCACCAAATTGTAATGACTAACAGAGCAATATGGTTTATTGATGAATAAAGGAAACAATTCAATCCTAGACAACTCCCGGGAAGAATCAAAATCAATGAATTACTAGAAAATAATAAACTAAAAACAGAAGCTTCTCATGAAGAGAAGTACCAGAGAGAGAGAAAGATAATCCAAAATAATCTACACCTAATCTAACTCTTTTCAATGCTATATATATATATATATCCTTTAGTTTGTTACTTGGAATCCTAATCCTTTGGCTGCGTCTCAATCCATTAATTTTCTGGTCCGTAACTGATATATCTTCTTTTTGTACCGACTTATTAACTTGTGGGCCTAATTCACTTATTGGATTCCTTGCACTTCATTTTAGATATTTTTTCATGTGAGACTACTAAAGTATTTCCTAATAACCCACACTCGTAATATTATTTATTAAATTTGATATGTTAATATAAATAGTGTTTGATCTAAAATGATTGATTTTTTATACAATATTAGATTAGATTTTTATATCGAATTTAACTATTTCAATGAAGTTAACATCAATGTGAGTATGAGTGTGTTGACAAATATAGATTGCTTCAAAGGGTTTTCAATAATGTTTTTACGAGCTTTGCTATGCATCTAAGCATATTGTCATGCTCAAGTTAATTGTTCTATTTTGTCTAAAATATTAGAATTTAGACGTTTTTACTTCTCATCTAAAATTACTTTGCAATTTGGCTTTTTCGTTGAATTTAAACCTTTTTGGGTACTGTGATTTTATGATTGAATAATTTTCTATCTTAACAATTTACTTTTAGCTAGGAAAATAAATAAATTAATGGAGACAGTTTCACAAAATGAAAAAAATCATTTAATCGGTTAGTCTTCTCGTCTTAAAATAATTGACATAGTTGACCAATTTACATTTGTCAATATACAATTTTGATCGTTGATATTTTTAATTGTAATTATTAAAATTGTATATTTTAAAATTACTCATTGAAGCATATCAAATAACATCTTATATGTTAATATTTATATTAATATATCAGTAAAAAAATACGATCAAAATATATTATGTGAATAGTGCCACGCACATATAATGCCACAAAGAACCTTGTAGATGAGATCAAATTAAGACAAACAAAGTTTTGGTATATATTAGAAACAAGTCACTATAGAAGGTGTTTTTTTTCCTTTTGTTTTGTTTATGGTTCGACCATTCAAATCAGATACCAACAAATATGAATATTGTTCACATTCAAAAACTTGGAACGTTGAAGGAAAAAAAAAAGGTAAAATACTAGTAAGCAAAAGAGAAGAACTTGGAGGCATGGTATAGTTAGGCCTATATTTAATTTTTGAAAACTTCCTTTAATTTTATTTTCACAGTCATTTATATTAATATCTTTTAGATTATATTTATATTAATCTTTAATGTAAAAGTAAACAAAGTGAAAAATAGAATGGTGTAATTGAAATAAAAAATAAAACATGAAATAAAAATTTCTAATAAAATAACACATAGTATAGTAATGTTTTGTGTTTCCTTATATTATTTTCTTTGATATAACATTATAAGTTAAATGTTCAATAAGCTTAACTCAATTGGTATGACATTGTATTTTATATGTATGGGTCAGAGTTCGATATGTGGTATCCCACTCATCCACCTTAATGAAGATTTAAAGGTAGAATTTTTAGCCACAAAACTACTTAACAAAAAAAACATTAATTATAAGTTAAATGTCTATACCCAAAGGATTTAACTAAAAATAGTCATCACATAACTAATAGCTCCATATAACAAACAATGGATTGAAAATGGTGTAACTAAAAAAATTAAAAATGATAGTAAGATATTTGGACTCCTTACTTAAATGACGAAAAACATATGTTGAGATGGAAGAATTCACTTGTGTATCCAAAAAATTATATGATAAAGATAATTACTGTTAAATGATGATAGAAATTTTGTACTCAAACGTCATAAATCTAAATTGATCTTACAATGTTGCCGCTGCTAAAAACAATTTTGGGCGATGTATTTAGTGAATTTTAGTGATACGGATACAATCTTTAAGAGTCCAAACCAAGAAACATCAGGCCCAAATACATTGCAAACCACACTTCCTTTCCTAATTAAACTGAGGGATTTGCTATTCGCAGTCCCATTATTTCTAAGACATCTAGCCTAAGCATATAGTACTAAGTTTATTTTTGACAAGGAATATTAGTTTTATTTTCTTTAAAATTTGATCTTGTAGTCTTTAATGTTATTTTCTTTAGTGTTTTATGTTTTTTCTTTTCATAAGTTGGTATTTTTTGTTTTCACTCTTTGGTTCATAGAGAAAGATAAGGGATTATAGTAGTTCAAAATTAGGGTAAGTTTTGACAACAAATAATTATAGTTTTATCCCAAATGTAGTTACTGGATTGAACCATGGTCATTCCTACTAAGCACTTGACCAACTAACATTTAATTTATAAGTCGGTATTTTAACTTTTAAATTGTTTACGTTGTCGACATCTTTTCTTGCAACTTATATAATAACAACCATTTACTTAGAGGAGATTCTACATTTAAATTTCCTTGAATTAATTTTAGGCATAAATCAAAGTTTTTAACTGAAGTTCATTAACTATTTAGTTATATCAAAATTCCTTTTAAACAAATTTAAAGCAAATTATATCCGTAATTATGCATCAGTTGTCCAAAAAATTATTATATATTAAAAGTGACATTTTCTATCAGCTTACTTGGAGAAATGTCACGGGCTTGAGTTGAGTAATTAATTTATGCCCCCTTTCATTGTTGCCTCGCACGTTACATTCCAAAAGGGGTAGCTTCTCTATAATATTAGATCAATATTCTGTCACTTAAGATGCCATAGATATTTAACTTTGTATATGAACAAGTTTAATTACCGGTGGGTCCTTTTTTGTAATGAGAATTCGAGAAAGTGAAAAGGCCACTTTATCATTGCATGCATGCCTTTTCATACATAGTTTAAAATTGTGAATTCTTTTAATAAAAAGTTGAGAGATCAAAAAGAGAATCTCTCTCCTTCTTTATTTGCTTTTGTATCTCCTAAAAGAATATTTTAATAGTTTGCTTTAAACATATTATTTCCTTTTGTTAATTCTAGTTAGGGTTAGAATTAAATTATTATTCCAAAACTCTAGTATGATTTATGGTTTTTGCTAGTTAAACCCCATCTACATGTAGAGTGTTACTTTCTAAATTCTAACTACTTGCTAGCAAAAACCATAAACTATAGGGTTTCAGAATAATAATTTAATTTTCTTTTTATAAACAGAACAATATATAGAGACTTAACTCGCAATATACTACTTATGTTTTTTTCAGTTATCTACATGTTATTTTAGTAAGAATTTTTCACCATTATTTAATGATAACTTATTTTTATTTGGGAAGTATGGGAACACACAGTGGCGGAGTTAGACAAATTTTTCGGGGAGGGCCGTAATGAAGTTTGGTTTTTTCTATGGAAAATTTAAAGTAGTAGCGGAATTAGATAAAAATATTCATATGGCTTTTAATAGAGTTCGAATTGATTTTTTATCTGAGGTAAAAAATTCATAAACCGTTTCTCTTAATAAGTTTCAATAACATATTAAATGAGAGAAAAACTCAGACAAAATAACATCTTCAACATTTTTAATTCACATCAAAATGTACATACCTTTAATTTTGGTATATTTCAATAATATGTTAAATAATTTATGTAAAATTTTATTTATATTCATTAAAATATGAAATGAACAATTTAATTCCTCTAAATAAAGTGTGTCAAAAAAACAAATTCCTGTTGATAAAGTAATTTGACTATTCTAACAATTTGTACACACATACTATTCCTTGGAAAAAAAATTGACCACCACTTATACACACAGTCACAAGATATAAATTTCTCTTTATGCTAAATTATAAATGCAAGAAAAAGCAAAATTGTAAGTAGTGGGAATCGACATCTACACAATTGGATAAAACTAACACTCCCTAACCACCATCCAAGCATGACTATTGTGTATAATTGTATTATGTATTGTATATATACCATAACAATTAACAAAAATATGTATATATACCTAATAAAAATAAAAATTTAAGCGATGGGCCGGGGCCCTCCCTTGCCCTAAGGGAGCTCCGCCCCTGGGAACACAAAGTAAATTTTGAACTGAATTATTTTTCTATAAACAAAAATTATAATTAGATCTCTCATTAATTAATTACTTATGTGAAGATTTAAAATATCTTATCATTTTAATCAATTCAATGTTAACATTATACTACCTTATTTAATTAATTTGTTTTATGCATGAAAGCAATATAATGCAACAAAATTTATAATTCAACATATTTAGAGACACCTAAGACATTAAGTAAAAATATTTTTCGTGTTTTGAAATGTGATCGATTTTCAAAATTATTTCAAAGTGAAGTCGTCTCAATGTTAGGGACCACAATGTGATGAATGGTTATTTGGAGTCCATTGTTGCGGTCCACGACTAAAGGCTCAAATTTGTGTTCGTTTGGTTTGTCATGTAGGGAGGATATGGGGTGCTGTTGTGGTCAATGTGAGTTTGCTAATAATTTCACGTAGTTTGGCTGTTTGGTTTCAAAATTTGCCACGTTGGAGGCAACTTTTTAATTGTAAGTAAATGACTTATGTTAATTGTTTTGATGAATAATGAGTGTGAGTGAGATTATATTGTTTTGTTGTTTTGATCTACATCCTTGTTTTTTTGTTTTTAAATTTCAACCACATGTCTTTTTGGATTGATCGTATAGAATAGATCAAAGTGGAATGAAATAGAACGGATGAAATGAAACATACATTTCATTCTGTTGTTTGAATATTTTATGATGGAGCGGAACAAATTTACAACTACATTATTTGGAAAGTAAACGGAATGGAACGAGTTATAATTTTTTATTCCACTTATACCCTTTATTTATAAAATTTTAATATCATGTATTTTCTACTCAATTACTAATAACTTTCACATATTTTATTACTAGTTCATTGTCTAACCCATAATAACACTCTCAATTGAACATAAACTACCAAATTAATAGAGAAAATGGTGATGACCACTAGCCATCAAATTGCAGAAGTCACACTAAAACTATAATTACGCAAAAAAAAAAACCAACAAGTAGCCAAATACATTATCTTATTCTATCTTATTTATAAAAAAAAGTTATCATATATTAAAATAATACTATTGTAGTATATAATGTCTGAACAAATAGTTGTACAAATTTAATAAAAAATGAAAAGAAGAAGAGGAGAAGCAAGATATGATGTGAATTTTTTTTTTCATACGCTAATATAACAACAAGAATAATAAAATTGATTTGAAAAAAACATGGTTGTAGAAGAAGAGAAGATTAGGGAGGGAATATATACTAATATGAAATTGGTTTGTACAAAAAAAAAACAAAATTGGTTACGAAAGAAGAGAAGAAGAAGGAGAGGGGAGAAAAAAAGTTAATAACAAACTTTTTTTATTTTATTTGCCTTTAAAAAAAAGAGTAAAATAAATAGAGATAAAATTGTATTTACGTTATTAATTTTTTCCATTCCATTGCACACACTTTAAATTGAGCGAAATGAAAAATTTGATGAATAAGTGGTATTGAATAGAATGAGTTCCGTCCTACTTCATACCATTCATATTTTATAAAACCAAACAATATCTCATCTCATTCCATCAATTCAAACAAACCTTAAAAAAAAATCACCTCGGACCCAACACATTCAGAGTTTAAACCCACTATCATAATTCAATTTTCCATTTTTCTCTAAACCTATTGTTAGAAATAATATAAAATAATTGATGTGACATCTCCTAAAAGTTTAAGCTTTTGGAGTACTACCTTCGTTCCATTTTATAAGACCTAGTTTGACTAGATGCACTATTCATATACTTTGTTTTGAACGTATTTTTCTAAAAATATATCAATATAAATATTATCATATAAGATTTTGTTTGATTTGTTTCGATACATATTTTTAAAATATTAAATTTTTATAATTTTTATTAATAAACAATTAAATATATTCACAATTAAAATTAAAATCAACGAAATCTTATATTTTGAGACAGAAATATTACGGTATAATTTAAGATGGAAGGACGGAATATTTAATTTATCTCCTCGTTCAATTCAAAAGGCATAAAGAGCAAATAAAATAAATATACTGTAATTCAAAAGGAATAAGAATCACAATAAAAACAAGTTATTACTATTAATTAATCAATAATACTACTAGTAATAAAGTTAAAGAGTTTAATTGTTGTACACTGACAGTGTAAAACTTATTTACACATGCATCCAATCAAAACACAATAAAATGCCACTTTTATAGGTTAGTTCCTAAAATATCTTCATAAATACTTACATGGCGTGATTTAATTGGATGCACGTGTAAAATAATTTTACACCATCGGTGCATATAAATTAAATTCAAAGTTAAATTCCTTAAAAATTGTTTTGTACCTTTTCTTCACTTTTTCTTCTTCATATTCATCATCTTCTTTTTGCTTCTTCTTTTTCCCCATCACCATCAAATCCAAAAACTCACCCATCATCTTGTTCTCTCTCTCTCTGCACTCACATTGCTTCATTTTCCTCAAAAAACTTCACAACTTACTTTCCCTTTTCATCCTTCAAATCTAAACCCACCAAGCTTCAAAACATCATCTCACATTTCACAAACTCATCTTCAAATTCATCTCCAAAAACCCAAGTTCCTTTCCTAACAAACAATCACACTTCAAAACATAACTATTTTATTCATATTTTAGTGTTCAAGTACCCTTTTCAGCTTAACTGCTAAAAATAGTAAGAACAAGAAAAAGGAAGAAACTTTTCATCTGGGTCATGAGATTTGGTGTTTTTTAGTTCAACATTTCCCAGTTCTTAGCTCAAGCTTTTAATTTTCAGCTTAATTTTCACTGTTTTTTTAAATTTATTTATTTAACTCTAGATCTTTCTAACTTGGGAAATATCAAGATTAGATTTTTTTCAGTTTTTCAATCAGTGATATTCAAGGTTGCACGTTTGCATTCACTTTCTTTGGCTGAAGTTTGAACCTTGAAAAGTTATTTTGTTATGTATTCTACAAAATGAGCTACTTTTTGGTATAATTTGGGTCCCATCTGTGATAAAGTTTCAATTTTTAGGACTCAAATTCATCTTTTTGCTGTTATTTTACCCCATAATCAAAAGGGTTTCCATTTTGTAATATCTTTTCCTCCTTTTGAAGCTATTAGTTATATATGGTTCCCAATTTGTTGCAAGATACTGAGATTTTCATGGTGGCTTGTTGAGTTTCTGAGCTTTTGACTAAGGTACCAAACTTGCATATTTTTTCCCACTTTTGATTCTATTTGGAAATTTGTTTTATGCTCTTCAAATTTGACTTTATAGTTTACCTAATATGCTTAGAAAAATGTGTGTTTTGGACTTTTTAGCTGTTATCATTGACTAAAACCTCTAACTTATCTTATCTATTTTCACAGGTGTGTGTGGTGTAAATGTGAGTTTAGGAAATTGAACTCATCACTATATATCTTAGTTTGTCCTTGTGAGAATATATAGATATGCTTCAACTGGAGTGTTTCCTTAGGTTAGGATTGTTGTTGTGTGTCTCATTTGGCTTTTTGCTACATCCTGTTGTAACAGCTGTAATACCATTAGGTTCCAAACTTTCTGTTGTTGGTAATGACTGTTGGGTTTCCTCCAATGGTGATTTCGCATTCGGGTTCTTTAACATTACTGATGAACCTAACCAGTTTAGTGTCGGCATTCGTTTCAATTCAAAGTATATTCCTTATAGCCAACAAACACTTGTGTGGATTGCTGGTGCTCATGTTAAAGTTAGCAACATGTCCTATTTCCAACTCACTCCACAAGGGGAACTTGTCTTGTTTGATTCCTTACATGGAATCACAGTGTGGACCAGTGAAACAGGAAACCGGTCTGTTGTTTCGGCCGTGCTTCATGATAATGGAAATCTTGTTTTGATAGACACAAAACAAAACATAATTTGGCAAAGTTTTGATACTCCTTCTGATACACTTCTCCCAGGACAGAGTTTATCTGTTTACGAGACGCTTCGTGCTTCAACAAAGGACCCCGAGAGTAGTCATTATAGTCTTTACTTTAATGCTTCTGGTCAGTTGCAGCTTCGTTGGGAGAGTAATATTGTATACTGGAATAGTGAAAACCCTTCTACTGCAAATCTCACTGCATTCCTTACAACTGATGGATCTCTTCAACTTCAAGACCAAAATTTTACAGCTGTTTGGAGTGTGTTTGGAGAAGACCACAACGATTCTGTGAGTTATCGGTTTCTTAGGCTAGATTTGGATGGCAATCTCCGGTTATACTCCTGGATGGAAGCTTCACAATCATGGAGATCTGTATGGCAAGCTGTTGAGAATCAATGCAAGGTCCATGCTACTTGCAGCAAACGCGGTGTCTGTGTCTTCACTGCTTCAGGTTCTGCTGAGTGCAGGTGCCCTTTCGAGGTAACCGACAGTAATCATTGTTTGGTTCCGTATGAACAGGACTGTGCTTCTGGCATCAATATGCAACAATATAAGAACATATATCTATATGGAATTTATTCTTCTGATGATTCTGTTATCACAAGTAGTTTGCAGCAATGTGAACAGTTGTGCCTGAAGGACTCTCAGTGTACGGTTGCAACCTTTGCCAACAACGGAAGTCCACAATGCTCCATAAGAAAAACTAATTACATTACTGGCTATGAAGATCAATCTCTAAGCTCTATATCGTTTGTTAAGAGCTGCTCAGGTCCATTTGCTGTAAATCCTGGTCTCACGAAGTCACCTCCTGCTAAATCGTCTCCCCGAAGGCTTTGTGTTCCTTGCATAGTAGGGGCAGCCTCAGGAACCTTTGTGATCTTTGCTTTTGTCCAGCTGGGAATTGTTTTCTTCATCTGTAGAAGAAAAAGCTCTACTATGAGAAGAGTTACATTAGCATTCACATTCCCGAATTCAAAAGGCTTAATGGTGTTATCATTTGCAGAAATCAAGAGCATCACCGGAGATTTCAAGAATCGAATAGGGCCGAATATGTTCAAGGGTGTGCTACCGAGCAATTGTTTGGTTGCGATCAAAGACCTGAATGCATCCATAGAAGAAAGGAAGTTCCGGAGCGCTGTTCTGAAGATAGGGAACATCCACCACAAGAACCTTGTAAAGCTGGAGGGCTATTGTTGTGAGTTCAATAATCGATATTTGGTGTATGAATACGCCAAAAACGGTTCACTGGACAAGTATTTAGATGACTCTACTCTTTGCAAGAGGCTAACTTGGAGAAAGAGAGTTGAAATATGCTCGAGTGTGGCGAAGGCCATCTGTTATTTGCATTCAGGGTGCAGGGAGTTTATAAGCCACGGAAATTTGAAATGTGAGAATGTGATGTTGGATGAAGATTCAGTTGCTAAGGTGTCGGAATATGGATTTGCATTAGTTGACGGCGAGGCTACATACTGCGGCTTTTCAGCTGAAAAAGATGTAGGAGATTTTGGCAAATTAGTATTAACCTTGTTAACCGGGCGGCGAGATCATGAACAAGTTTGTGAATGGGCTTACGAAGAATGGATGGAAGGAAGGATATCTAATGTGGTTGATAAAAGAGTTGAAGGTGGTGCTGGTTCAGAGGAACTCGAACGTGCATTAAGAATTGCATTCTGGTGCGTTCAAATGGATGAACGTAAAAGACCGTCGATGGAAGAGGTAGTGAGAGTACTAGATGGTACATTGAATGTTGATCCACCACCACCTCCATTTCATTTGCCTTGTAATCCACAAGAAAATGGTTCAGAATCAGAAGTAGACTCAGTAGTTTGAATTATCTTTAGGAGGCACTTTTGATTAAGTTTACATTTGTAGTTGCTTTCAGATTGAACATGTATAGTAGGACTAGACTAACATCTAGGGAAAAAAATAGGTATGCCCTTTAATTTTTGTCCCTTCAAACTATAAGGGGCACTGATTGTAAAGTTTGAATACCATGTTCATTTGAGATTTGTGGCATCTTTTCCTTATCTAAGTCTCCATTTGATCACTTACTTGATGAGCTGTCTTAAATCTTAACGCCCTTTGGTGATGTGCAAATATTGCTATATTTTTTATAAATCAAGTGTCAAACACCAATAAAACTCACGCACAACTTTGAGGTCTCGAGTTTGAAACCGAGTGAACAATATGATTAAACGAACTTGATGTGCAAATTGCAAAGACTATTTGTTTCAAAATCATTATTTGTTCTATTAAAATTTAAAACACAAATTCAGCTCCAATTCTATGGTGGGTTTATGTTTCCCAATCTGTATTTACTTTGAGTGGGTGATACTTGTAAGAGCACAACACAATATTTACAAATTGAGCCTCTAAAGTTATGAGTAATACAATAATGTCTCCCTTTCTTAAATATAGGATGGAATTAAATTAATAAAGTTTGTATTATTAATTTGTTAACTGTTGATATTATTTTTTTCAACTCATTTTTTTTTACTATTTTTAAGTAAATGGTAGACAATAATGCAGAATATTTGACTCAAACTAATTTGGCACATGAAGTGAATAAAGTGTTCTACTTCTACATGATGGGCTCATTTGGATCCAATGTAAATGGTTGAGTGAAACAATGTAATATTTGACTGAAGTATTTGATATAATGTGATCTATTGTAATGGTTGAAAACTTATAACAAGAAGCCCGTCTAGCTCAGTTGGTAGAGCGCAAGGCTCTTAACCTTGTGGTCGTGGGTTCGAGCACCACGGTGGGCGAATATTTTTAATTTTTTTTCCGACAAATTAAAGGAAACAGTCATGGAAAAAAATCAACATATGTTTATTGCTTTTTTGACTTTAAAGCTGACTGGAGCAGATATTCTTCTGCAACTTTCTTCGATATGTCTGTCTTCACTAATTTGACCCTCTTTATGTGCTTCCTTATATTATAAGATATTTTTTTTTAACAAAATAGTACTATAGTTTATGCTTCATATTTTTTTTAACAAAATACCTATACTGTATTTCTTCAATATGTTTGTCTTGACTAGTTTGTGCTTCCAAATTAGTATTCCCTGGTTTATGATGATCACACCCTAAATTTACAAGAGCATCAGCATAAACACCAAAGAAAAAAAAAAGATCTTAAATTTTTTTTATTTTTTTCATAACATTAGTTTTCTTATTTGAGGATCCAAATCCAATATAGATAACTTAGTTACGTTGTTACTCACAAAAAAAAGTGTGGTTTTATTAGTTGAAAATGAAAGAGAAACCAAAAAGACTATTTTTATAAAAAAAAAGCCCAAATATATTTCTCTAATAAAAAAGATTTGGAACAAATTTTATTTTCTTATCGACCAAGGTAAAGGTAGTTTAATTTGCTGTATTATAGTCTATATATATTGTTAAACTTTCCATGCTCTCAAAATATATAGTTATTAATTTGTTTTCAACTTTCTTTTATAGCTTGGAGACTCTTTCAAGAATTTCACTCATGGCTTCAACTTCAACATCAAGTCCTCCAAAGGAATGTCAAAACAATGAGGAAACAAAGAAAAGTCCTTGTGAGCATGCAACTTCTTCACCAAGCTCTAAAGTTGATCAACAAGAAGATGTTAAGAATATTAATATTGAAGGGGTTGATGAAGAAAATAGTAATAGTGGCTTCACTACACCAAAGGATAAAATATTTAGAATACCAAAATTATTAGATGATGATTATCCATCTCCATGTGCTCCAATTCCAAAGAAGAAAAAATTATTATTAACGAGTGATTCTGATTCTTCATCACAAACAGAAGAAGGAAGTGATGAGAGTGAGGAGGATGATGAAGATACTAGTTCAAATGATGGGTACATTACACCAAAGGGTAAAAGATTCAGAATACCAAAAGTAAACTATGATAATTGTCCACCAGCACCATTTAGGAGAAGACCAGTACCAATAATGCTTGCTAATAATTTTCCATCCAAAATACTCTTTTTTGATTCACAAGAAATAGATTCCTTCATAGATTTACTTGAAAGTGTTTCAGATTTTGAAGTTTAATTCCAAGAGATTATGTGTTTTGTTAATTTAGGTTTGTTTACAATCTAACTTGCTCAAAGTTTATTTATTTTTTTGGTTAGTTGTTTTTTTTAATAAACAAAGATTGAATTATAAGCAACACAAGAAATATTCAACCCTCACAATTCAAGATACGAAGTCCATTAAATTAGAAGGAAACAAGCTA
Source organism: Trifolium dubium (assembly GCA_951804385.1). NCBI lineage: Eukaryota > Viridiplantae > Streptophyta > Magnoliopsida > Fabales > Fabaceae > Trifolium > Trifolium dubium. Next base: position 31,416,894 of record OX638072.1, on the reverse strand, counting down.
GTTGTTAATTTAGGCTTGTTTACTATCTAACTTGCTCAAACTTAATTTATTTTTTTGGTTAGAGCAGCAAAGTTTATTCTTTTTTTTTTTGGTAACAAGCACAAAGTTTATTCTATATACATGATTTCTACATGATTTTTTTTTGAAAGTTATATGATTAGTACTTTTTAGTTAAGTAGCTTATGCAAACGTGGAAAAATAGAGAATTCATGATTCACATCTCAATCCTTCTAATAATTAATAATGTCTTTGCTAATTATCAAATGTGATATATTTATGAGACTCATATAACTTTCTTTAGGTGTGCAATCTAATTTTAGGTATGTGTTTTTTTTTTTGACAAAAAAGTATGTGTTTTTTTTTTGACAAAAAAGTATGTGTTTTTTTTAACATTCCAAAATTTGCTAATAATAAATATTAAATCAATTTAGTTAATAATTATTTTAATCAAATTATGAACTTGAATTCTCTTTGAAAAAGAGTAACTCATATATGTAACCCAAAAAAAAACAAGAAACTCATAAACTTTATTCCTATCTTGTTTCGTTTTTATCCCTTCAACTATTGCTATGTTTGCGTGTGATGCTCTTAAATATAAATTCTTTTACCATGAAACTAGCTACAATTAGTTTCCTCAATAGTCTTAATAAACCAAATCTCAATAATTGAATTAACCTAATTTTTTGGGTAAAGAAGATAAAAAAAGAAAAATTATTCACGAGGAAAAAAAAAATTATTGCGTCACTTTGAAGAAGATCACAGACACTTTTAATTTTAATTAGCTACTAACATTTTTTTTTTCTGCAACGACAAATAAAAAGGAACAGAGTGAGTATAAATGATGATTTTTGTTTGTCAAGTAGTCTAGTGACTAGAAATTCACCCCTTAATTGAGAATAAGTGAGCGTACCCGAGTTCGAATCCAGATTCCTGCACTTTCGTAGGATATGTCCAACCAATTGAGCTAAGCTCATGAGACAGAAGATGATTATTTTAATAAATAGTATTCCCTCCGTACCAAAACTATTGTCCTTTTAGAGTTATGCACGTAGATTAAGAAACAACAAAGATTGATAAGTTAAGTCTATTTTACCCTTAAGGATACAAATGGTAAATTAACTTTAAGTTTGCATTAATTTTCTAAAAGGACAATAATTTTGGGACAAAACTAAAAAGTTTTGAGATGGAGGAAGTAATAATAAATAACAAATTTAATATTACTTCATCAAGGTCATATAATTTGCATGATTTAGTAAACAAGGTCATATATTAATGACAAATCACTTCATCAATATAATAATTTCCATTCATACATAACAAGTTGATTAACTAATTATATACTACTATATACTTTGCATGATCAACGTATTGATGTATGTTATCTAACAATAGTGAAATCTGAAATTTGTCTCTTTTTTTTAGTATTCTACTAGGCCTAAATCCAAAAGCAAAAAAACTATAAGACACTAAATGGAGTGTAACAACACCTCTAGCTAAAATCATCAGCAATAATAACTTAAGCTACTTGGGAGGAGCTAGGTTCAACTATATCTCACAATCTAAACTAGCAAACATATCAACGATACACATAATTAATCTTGATTTTCCATTCTAAAGGAAGAATTAAACTTGTCTTATTTTACTTTTCTTTTTGGTAGCTTTTTTTGCTTGATAGTTACCTGGTTAGTGTCATCTCTACACAACATATAAAAAAGAGAGGGGGAAAAACAACTTTTGAATGTGGAATTGAATGCTTTTGAATATTCCCTTATCTGGTCTTTACATCTCTTTAATTCCCTCTTTTTAGTCACTATGATATGATACATCAAATGCACTCCTCACTATATGCACCTTTTAAATATAATCTTCAATTTAATTTGCCATAAAAATGTAGAAATCTTTATCTTTTTTAATATTTGCATTCTTTATATGCACTGCATATAATCGGAAGTATCCAGTTCACTTTATAAGATTAAAGTTACATCTATCACAAAAATAATACATGAATGATATAGAGATTAAAATGCAAGCTATCATTATCATTGTCACCCTAATATTTGACAATAGCCAAAAAAGAATAGAAAAATAATAAATAAAAGTACAGCATCTGCAACTAATTAAAAAATGAGAATCCAAAGATAGATAGCTTTGTGTACCACATACATATGTAACAAAAAAAAAGTGATATGAAAATGATGTTAGTTTTTGGTTTATATATGATGAGTTGGTGACCTAAATGGTGTCCTACAAGAAAAACACACGATGAGAGAGGATGATGAGCACGTGGATTAGGAGAATCCAATGAAAAATTTGTTCGTGTGTGTGTGGTGATTAAGTGATTATTTTGAAATCATATTTTATGGTCATGAACATTGAACACAATAATGAAAATTCAATTCAAGGAGATTTTTTTTATGATTTTGTAAGATTTATTTATTAGTGTTTGTTTGATTTAAAAAGATATTAGTAAAATTTAATTTCATTTAAATATTAGTCTGTCGTTTTTCAAATTACAAATTAATAATAATTCACTCAAATATAATTTTTAAACCGTTATTTTTTTCAAATTTACAATTTCCATATCCTATATTTTTGACAAATATTATCTTTACAGATAGTATTATTTACAATTTTTACCCATGCACTTATTGTTCCTCAATTGTGAAGATTTTTTGAACTTATGGTCTCTCCCTTCATGGTACCTTTTGATCATCTTTCCCTTGTAGTTTTTGCTCAATTTTAAATCTTAAAAAACTTCATGTAAATAATATAATTATCATCATATCTATGTAAATACTATAGTTCTACAATGTATAAATACTGGAAAATAACCTGTCACAAATGTTTGAAAATATTTTTGTGTTTTTAAAAAAATTTCCCGACCGAACATGGATAAAATCAAGAATTGTACTTTCAGAAAGAGATATTTAAAATTCATTTTGTTTCTTTCAAAAAAAAGAAAGAGATATTTAAAGAGGGGATTGTATTAGAAAAACAAGGGCTGCAAATAAAATTCTCTTTTTTTTTTTGACAAGATTTAGGTTCCCCAATAGTTCAACTATTACTTTTTGTCACAAGTAAGAAATGGGCCTTTGCCCTTTGAATTTGAATACTAATCCATTTTATTTAGATAATTTAGTGACAAGTGATGGTCGTATTGGATGGTCTAAGAGCATATTGGGAGTCTAGAAAACAATTTTAGGGTTTGAACTTGGTATCTGCCAGATTATATGAAGTGTCTCTGTCAATTGAATTAAGTTGAATAAAATGTCAATTTCTCGCGCTTATATTCATTACAAAGACATTTCTAATCCCGTTCCAATGAGACGCGGGGGTGAGTTGGACACGACACTATTACTTAAAACTTTAAAACTTCAAGATATTATGTTTATAAGTCCTCTTACTTTTAAAATGTTAAATTTATACTTTTCTAAACAATATGAAACATAATTCACCTCACACTTATCACAACAATTAAAACGAAATTTATTTGGAATGATCAATCTTGTATCTATTAAATTCAAGTAATCACATTAGATTTTTGCGCATGAAAAAAAAATTGATTAACACTTTGAATGTCTCACAAATTCTTTGAAAATTAATCACTACTAAACAAGAGTAAAAACTTTGTACCTATAAAGTATAACGTAGTAACAAAAAATAAATTTATGATTTTGCATAAATGACAAACTGTAATTTTTAAATACATGTTTAGTATCACGATAAATGTACTAGAATCACAATGATTTACTGTGATTCTGACACATCTACCGTAATAACAAACATAATTAAAAAAAATGACGTAGATGACCACAATATGAGTTCTAACATACCTAGTGTAATACTCCATCAAACATATCCTAAAGATAAATACAAGTAGAAGTGTACAATAGCACGTGAAATGGTGAGAGGGAAAATGCAGCATAGATAGCTGTAGTTGTTTGTAGGCAGAGAAGGACAAGAGTGGTGTGTGTCCCCAACTTGGTCCCTCCCGTGAAGTGAAGAAGCTTTTTTCTTTCAGTTTAAGGGTCCCCCCACCTCCCAAAGGGCCACAGCCACAGACACAAATAGTTTGTTTCGGTGGGCAGTATGAGATGGTAAGTTGCACTGCACCACCTTACTTTCCTCATTATTCATTCCCCCTTGGTTCAAATCAAACCCACACCACATACACATAGCCACATAGGTGTCCTAAAATAATTCGGTATAAAAACCAACCATTAATATTTTGACAACATCTAATTAGTTATCTTTATGTCTCTTTTACGTTTTAATTTTAAATTAATCATTCGATTATAAATTATAAGTTGTTTTAAGAAAAAAAATTTTTTATCAAATTATACATTACTTTATCATGCCAATGACAAATTAATTAGAAAAATCTTAAGTTTGATTTATCAGTAGAACAATTTTTATCGAACTTTTCCAATCAAACTCAAATGTTATTAAATATATTTTTGTAAAAACCGTGTATTTGTTCAACAAAATCATAGGAAACCATCATAATTCATAACCTTACAAAACCAACACTTTATAACTTCAACAAAATTACAATGACGCCTTAATTTTATCCAATCCACCGTGATATCATACATTTCGCGAAGAAAATATGTATTTAATGTAAACCTACCTTCCTAACATTACCATAACATGTAGTTTATGGAAAAATATAGACCATACAGTTGCAAGTGGTAGAAGAGCAAGTTGGAATAGCATGCTTCTCTACCCCACATGATGGCTTGTTAGAGTCCATTTGGGTGTGAAGTTATGTGGGCCTCGTTACACCAACTTTTAATTGTAACATCAACACCCTCAACAAATTTCAAGCCTCCTTAATGTTATGTTGATGTGACAAGACTTTTCATTGTGGGCACACAGCACACTCACTAATCATAACTGAAAACTGCCTAACGGTCATTGCATATTGTCCTCTCTTGATCTATCTCCACCCCCAACATCCCTCCAAAAATGCATATACTATAGCTTAAGAGAATGTACTTGGACAATGTGATAAATGGAGGGTTTCATAGTAAAAAACAACTATGGAGACTGAACCTTTGAGCTCAATAGAACCACATTGGCTCAAAAGTTTAATACTATTACAATCAAACAATAGGTTATATGGTTCTCATCCTGTCTCACTCAATGTAGGGCTAAGAACACTCCAACACCTCTAGGCCTTAGGAGGTTGGAGCACTAATGGTATTAGATGTGAGGCAACTCTCCATATTGAAAATGTTACCAAAAAAGGAGAAAGTATATTAGCACAAGTAACCCCAAGGAACTGTTAAATAGACATAGACATGAACAAAACACAGAACATGTGTACACAACAAATTTAGGACTGTCCAACAATATTTTGCTTTTCAACATGATGAAGTATAGACACAAAAATCACTAAATCATTTGATTGCCCAATGTAGGGAATAATAATAATAATAATAATGAATGTGTCATTGCCAACACTACTCAAGTCAATTCAATTGCCATAACAATCAAAGAACGCCAGTAAGAGGGGAAAAAATGTTTAAACGCATAAATCTAATGCCTTATCGAGTGTCGCATTTTGTCAAGTTACATTATGAATGGAGAAAACCAAGTTAGTTGCGACTGAAGTTCATAGAATGTTAGCAAATCTGATCCAACGAGCTTATGACTTGAAAATCAAGCCCTCTTGTCCTTCCAGGTGCACCTCCTTTCAGCGAGGAAACATCTAACATGATCCTGCCAAGTCAAATGCAAAGTCAGCACCTTACCCTTTAGTGCTAAAAAAAGGGGAAAGAAAATTACGGACTCGGGTAAATTTGGTTCCTGATACAACAAAGTTCCAAAAGGTGATCCAAAAAGAACTAAAAATATGATTGGGCATTTTCAGTTTTATGGATCATTTTGAAATTTTATTGATCTCATAAATGTCATTGTCTAGCATCTGCGATTTCATAAACTAAATCAGTGATTCACTCAAAATTTAGAAGGCTTACAAATTCTTTGGCTCCTTATCTAGTCCCGAAGAGATGATGATTTTGTCATCGCTTTTAGACACCGAATGATCCATTGGTAGATTAATCTCTTTGCGTGCTGCTGGATTAACAGATTTTATACATGTCAGTATATCTTGATTACCTTCATAGCTTTAAAAACTGAAACTATACATTTGATTTGACTACTATAGAAAAAATGCTTACCTGATTTGGGTGAAGCAGCGACAAAACCATCAAGTCCCAATAATTTCTGCACCAGTGGATATACATATATTAATTAGGATGATACAAAAAATTTCAGGAATCGAGAAGTTTGTTGCTTTAGCAGAAGTTACCTTAAGTTTCTCATAAGACTCCTCAAGTTTGTCATTGTATAACATGAAATCAAATATATTAGAAGACGTCCCTTGCTCAATCTCAGCTTTGGCATTACGCAGTCGTTTCAGGATCTGTTCCTCTGTCTCAGTCCCTCTGGTTTTTCAAAGCATTAAATTAAGCACAAATTTTGAACTGCTTGAGAGTTAAAAATGCATCACTACGCAGACACTAGTCACCTGTCACGAAGGCGCTTCTCAAGCTCTTCCATTGATGGTGGACAGATAAAGATGAAGATGGCTTCAAGAGAACTAGCTCTCACAGATTTTGCTCCTTGAACATCAATATCAAGAATACATCTCTGCAAGTATATAAAGGCTTAGGCTTCATTTTGATTATGGTAACAGGTAACAGCAATAACGATTCTAGAAGTTGAGGCAATCCTTACATTCTAGATGTTTTTATAAAGCAAGCAATTCTTAGAAGTTAGAACTTCATGGAAAACAACTATATGGTTAAAACATTTGGCTGAACTAAGAATGAATAAATGCAAAGTTTGTTCAAATGTATGCCAGTTTGGATAGAATGCCGAACACCGGCATACCTGCAATTTAATGTTCTAATATCCAAGCATCAAATAAAATGAATTATAATAAGAGTTAAGCAGAAGGAACTTACTTTTCCTGCATCTGCTACCACTTCAACAGCTTCAACACTGGTCCCGTACAAATTACCATGGACAGACGCAAATTCGAGAAACTTTCCATTTTTAATCTCTTTCTCCATCACACTCTTCTCAGTAAAATGGTAATGCACCCCATCCTTCTCCATATTTCTTGGAGCACGAGTTGTATGGCTCACAGAAAAACCAAACATTGATGGGAATTCCTTCATGAGCATTGATATCAGGGTTCCTTTACCAACTCCAGAAGGACCACTAATAACAATAGGTTTCTCAGCATCACCTATCACACCCTTACTCCATGCAACAACCTCAGCCCCCAATTTTTTTCGCTGCTGCCTAACATATTCGGTGTCCACCTAGAAATAATAATTAAAAAAATCAGCATTTATTAATCTCTAAAGCACTGACACTTCTGATCAAAGGCGTGCCAGTGACACTAACACGACAACAACACTTGTGCTGAAACTCAATTACATCTTTTTCTCAAATCATTACTAGTGTTGTGTCTATGTCAGTGCTTCATAGTTTATTATACGGCTTAAGAGTTTCCGTGTATTACGATAGTCTCTTTTTATGCATACTCACCTCTAGGAACCATATTTGATCATCTAATTTAGAACCCTTCTTAAGAACTATTATCCGATTTTCGCAAAGCACGGTAGAGTGGCCTTTGCATGACACGGGTTTGGTGCCTAACACAGTTGGGTAAATCCTGCAATCCAAAATCGATATCAGAAAACAAAATCCTTATAGAAAATGCTATGAAGCTAAGAAACTTCAAACTGACCATTCTCCAAGACTACGGTCAAAAATTTGAACGTCAATGGACAAAGTTCCATCATCAGCTCCAACAGTGACATACTGTCAAACAAATGGAGGCCCAGTTTTTGTTTTAGGCATAAATTGGCTATCTAGCTAACCTAATTAATCAATATATATAAAATTAAAATATAATCTTCAAAACATAAAGCATAATCTTACCGTTTTATCGCCAACGGTAGTAGCTGTTTTGCAAGTTCCATTTTTTAATTCAAGACCATTAAGAGGTCCATCCTGAAGATCCTCAACAAGGAATGCTGGTGCTTCTCCCTATTGATCATAACCAAACAGAAATTAAATTACACAAATCAATTCAAAACCACTTTGATCCACATTTGAACATCAACATCTACTAGCATTTTCTTTGAAACTATACATTTTTGTACTTCAATGAAATAGTATTTGAGAAGGAAAAAATATATGCTTACCATATAGAATTATGTGTATAGAATCCTTGTTTAAACCCTGATCATAAACAATAAAAATAAACATGAATACCATAGCAATAACTGAGAGATCTAAAAATATATTCAAACTATCATTAGAAAGCAAAATCTCAATTGAAATTAGCACACATTACAAGTAGTAGCATAAAAATTAATATCCAACATATTCCACATGAGATTCAAACATAGATAAATCCAGATTTCATCAACTTCCATGAAAAAAGGAGCAACAGAGATTTATCAAAGAAATCACCAAGCTTGAATTTTTATGCAATATATGAATCATTCTGATCCATCATATGATGAAAAAATTATTTAAAAATTACAAAAAAAAAAAAAAACAATGCAGAATTTCCTGACAGACAAACTAAACCAACATGAAAAATTCAAAAGACAGAAAACAAAAACATAAAAAACAAAAACATAAAAAATGGGAAAATTTTTAGATGGGGTTATGAGATAAAAAGAGCTTAGATCAAAGAGAATAAAACCCAGATCGCAATGTGAAAAAAGATGAAATCTTGAAGAAAGTGAAACCGCGAACGATGAAGTTACCTTAAGAAACGAAACAAGAACAAGGTGTTGGGAAAGGGTTAAAAAGATGAATATGTTTATGTTAGAAAATGTTTAAAGGAAGAGAGAATTAAGATGATGAGAATTGAAAAGAGGGTTTGGAGAAAATGTGAGAAAGAAATTCATATTTGTAGGCGCAAAGAAAAAGAAAAGGGGCGGCTTTGATTTTACAAACCTTCAATTCAAGGGCAGGCAGGAGCACCTGTTTACGTCTTCTTGTGGGGGTGCTTATGAACCTTCTACTTTTTGTTTTCTTTATTTATTTTAGCAAATCAATTAATTTTATTATTTTATTTAGGTATAACTTAGTATTTTTTTAATTAAGATATTGGGCTCAATTTGTATATAAAAAAATATTCGACTCAAATAGTTAATGTATTTTTTTAGAAATGTACTCTCTAATATATTTTAATTAAAATTAGTTATATCATTCTTTTTTTTTCTTATTTATTTACCTATTAATAATAAAGAAAATTAAAATAAATGAAGAAGTGGAATTATGTGGCTAATTTTTATTAGAGTGTGTTAAAGAATGTGACCATAACATTTCTTTTTCTTCATTTTTTGTTTTGTTTTCACCATCTAGTTCATTGGGGAATGAAAACCTAGTAGTCCAAAGTTCAGCCGCGGGATAAGTAAAGTCTGGCTAAAAAATTATTTCACCTGAAAAACGAACCAGAGTTCTCCCGAAATACGTCCTTTTAGGGTTTAGTTAATTAGTTAATTAATTTGACTAAAAGACTATTTAAAATAATTCAAATCAAACAATTTCTTTTTGGTTTTTTACCACCAATTTAATCTGATTCGGAGGTCAGTTCTGACATCAAGTGATTCTAACTCCTCGCGAAAATAGTTATGGGGATTGAACTATGGTTCTCCCTCCTATATTCAGCGTCAATAATCCCCACTGAACCAATTAATATTAGATAATTAGAACAATTTCTTAATCAAATTTCACTTATCTTGTGCTAAATTCTGAACTACTAGAATTTTTTATCTCTAAAAACTAAAACTTTTATACAAAAAAAGTTTCTTTTCCTTTTTTTTTTGGTAACATTCCTTTGATCAAGGTTCTTTGGCTAAAATTTAATTCAACATACTATACTAACTCTAATTCAACTTACGGAATATAAAAATTGTTAAATTATATGAAGCTATTAAGATTCAATTCTCAACTCTTTCACTTTTATGTGTGAATTTCTAACCATTATACCAACAAGAATCATTATTATTATGTCGTACATCTGAATTTGAACTTGTGAAATTCTATTTGACTATATTAGTGATAATTGTCACTTTATAAAAAAACTAAAATAAAAAACTTTTTTATTTTTTTTATTTTAAAGAAAACTAGGGAACCCTTGCTTGAGTCAATAGGAAAAAATGAAAAAGGAGTATCCTATTCCTATTTAGAGGTTTCCTTGCGGTGCTAGAAGTTCCAAAACAATTCAAGTGGTGAAGTTGGTTGACAAGTGGGGATAAAATAAGCATTTTTTGAAGTGACGTATGGGAGTTATTTTTCACAATTCTTATTACTTTTTGATAAAATACATACCCCAAACATATAAAAATATAAAAATTACACACATATAGATAGATCTGGCAAATGATTGTTAAAAGCATAGAGGAGCCTCTTATAGCCAAGCACATTCGTGAGTGAGAGAACATTGAAGACATTATTATATGTTGCAGGAAAAAATGTTTGTTTTACACAAAATCCAACACCAACACCATAGTTTATTTATACACTTATAATTTTTATAATATTTGTCTTTTACTTATTTTCTATGTCTCGTATTATTATTGTGAAGAAACATATGCGCATGAGAAGAAAAAATAGAATAAATTAGTTACCAGTGACCCCTTAGTGAGTCTCTTCGAACACTTGACTTAATTGTATAAATTTCGTGTTGTGCTGCAAATGATTGATGGTACTTGAAGTGCAAATATAGTTGAGATATGAAATTTTTATAAATGATGTTTTTGAATCGCGCCGGTCTTTATCTAATAAAAGAAATTATATATAGTGATGATCATTATTTGCAAGGAAAGTTCTACTTTCTAATTGATGTTGAAGTGGTAAACGGTCCTTATACAATGTTTCTATGATGCCTTGACCATCTTTTTATTTATTTCACGAATGCAAAAACAAAGAAGCATTCAATTTTTCATCAATTGTGGTTTGGTAAGTCGGTAGAACAAGTCAGCTGAATAAATTCTAATCAAGTGTCAAGTGTGTGACCAAATTCTTGTAACTTTCCTTCCTTTTAATATACGTTTGACCCCAAAAAAAAGTTGTATGTATTGTGTAGTCTAGCATATTCTCTTTTTGTTTTGTTTTGTTTGTTTTGGTATAACACTTTCTCTTCTATGTTGTTGACACATTTTTTTTTGACACATTTGAATGATGCACATGGCACTTTTGATAAATTTACACGTTATTTTGAATATTGGTTAAGATTTTAGTAACCTTGGGAGAATTCAACATATAAACAAATTAGTCGTGAAATAGTAAACTTGGATTGGAGAAAGTTCAAATTAAAGGTATCATATTAAACGAATCAAGGTGGCTCCAATTATAATGTTAAATTTTCTATTTTGGACCGACAATATTAATTTTCTCATTAAAAATTAGTTGGTCTAAAGTCAATGCTCTTAGTATAAAAAAGTCAACGATCTAAATGTTTACAAACAAACAGTAGTAATTTACTGTATAAATCAAATTAAACTCTATTCTTAAAACTACATTATTGGTAATTTCATAAAAAAAACTACAATGTAAAGTTAAACTACCGTAGATATCTATGGTGGCACAAAAGTTGTTTTTTTTTTTTTTGAACTGCAAATCTATGGTGGCACAAAAGTTATGACTAGCAGAGTTCAACAAACACACTTCTAAGTTCTAACTCAGCATTAACGTGGAAACAAACATTAATCGAGTTACTATTTTAATGGGTATGAATCTTTGTTGAAGAAAAAATGAGAGGACATGTTTTTAATCTCCACCAGCTAATAATCTATTTATTTATACTTTCAAACTTATTATCTCTTTCTGAGTAGGAATATGCCAGGCCGACTCACAGGGGCCTACAGGCTGGCCTATTTATTAAAAATGTTAAGCTCATGCTTTAAAAATAATCTATTTATTTAAATAGGCCAAACTTTGGCTTTAAAAAAATCCTACAAAGCCTAACAAGCCGGCCTATATACATATTTTATTTTTGCATATAAAAATAAGCATAATTATTAAAACTTACTTTTATATTTTATAATTATAATTTATAGATAAAATATAAAAAAAAATTAGGACATATAAAATTGGTTGTGAGTGTGTTTTACTTATTTAAAGTAGCATATATATATAAGTCTATTGTCAGATAGATTAACTTAATCTCAAGTTCTTTGATGGTGTTTACAATTAATGAAAAGATTAACTTTTGAAATTTTATACTACATATTTGTATACCAAGTTGATTCAAGTTAAATCAATAGATACAACATTACTTCACTTTTCTTAAGGTGTCATAAGTGATTCCATATAGCAATACATGAAATTAGTTTAAAATAAAAAAATAGGTAATATAGACTATATAACTTTTTTTATGTAATGTAGGCTTTAAATAGGCTATATTGTCTATTTTAAAAAATTAGATAATATATATAGACAAAATTAAAGTTTTTATATATCCTCAAAAAAAATAAAATTATATGATGTAAGTTTTTATGTAGGCTATAAAGTCAGACTAGACTTTTAAATAGGTCAGGTCAGGCTAAAAAAATTAATTTTTAATAAGCCATAGGTCAGGCTCAGGCCTAAGGCAGGTCTAGCCTGACCTATTCTCAACGCTATTTATGAATCATAAATAACGATATGTTGACAATCAACATAACAAAAATTGAACATAAAAAATTTAATTCTTTATTTCAATAATTAATTATACATACACCGAAGTAAAAATGTTATACTATTTATTAATTCTAGTTGAAATGTCTAATCTTCACAACATAACAAAAAAACAAGATTCAAATTCCATCAAGTGAAAATACTAGTGTTTATCCATTTTATGATTACAACTAGTGTTAACCAATTCATGGGCGGATTTACCATCCGAGCTGCTAGGGCTGCAGCCCGGACTCGGTTGGAATATTTTTTGTTTTAAGGGTTAATTTAAGATAAAATTGATATTTTTAAGAATTAATTTAGGGGAAAATTATAGTTTTTTGGTTCAAAACTCAGATTTTTCACCGCAAAATAATTTTTTTGGTGTTTTAGAAGTTAATTTAGAATAAATTGAGTTTCGTGAGAATTAATTTAGGGCAAAACTGAATTTTTTGTTTTTAAATTTGAAAATTTTCAATGTAAAATTGAAATTTTTGTTTAAATTTTAAATTTTGCTCGGACTTTATATGTTTTCTGGCTCCACCACTATTAACCATAAACCATACTTCAAATAGGATTTTCTCTATTAGAAAAAATCTATGAAAACAAAGAAAAATATATAAAAGTATTATTTTACTAACCATTTGTCTCTTCTCCACTTATTTTGAGTGTGTAGGTGGTATGCACTTTATACTTTATTTTAACTTAGAAATATTGAATTGTAGAGCCCTTAAAATACGTCAACTTTGTTTGTACGGTACATTTTGTTGATAGTCAAGACTCAAGATAGATTTGAATATGAATATTCATCAGCACAAGTGAGTAATTGGTGGAGCAAACAAAGGCAAATCACTTTAAACTTTAATCTAATTTTTAATCATATATTTGAGAAAATTGCCAACTAAAGCAAGTTGAATTGAATGACACAACAAATATTTTATTAGAGATTCGCTTTTTAACTTAGTTGCTTTATCGAATAATCCTTTTTTTCTTCAATTGGCCTATGCCTATCCTATCAAATTGGATTTCCATTCAAGTGACCCCAACAAGATGTAATTGAATTTTTTTTTCCTATTGAGAAAACGGTAAGTAGATGATGGATCATAGAAAAAATGTTGACCAGCTATGACTAGTTAAGTTTTGGCTAAAGCTAAACTCATTTTCAATATTCATGCATCTCTCCCAAAAGACAAAAAAAAAACACCTTGAGATGACAATTCATAAATGGTTCTATAACACTAGATAGAAGACGATAGCCAAACAACATTGAAGTAAATTTCGAGTGAAAGAATTGTCTGTATATACTTTCATCCTTATATTTGTTGAAATGCTAATTTACTTTATTGAACTAAAGAAGTCCATCCACTTAAATATCTTATAAAAAAAGACCAATATAAATCAGTAAAAAATATATGAAATATATTAAGAAGAGTGCTAGAGACACTATCTTTTTTAAACATTGTACAATATTATTTTCTAATTGGTTTAAATTTATGCGAGTCTCTCACTTTGACAATAGATCCACATAAAATAGTGAGATTCACAAGAATTTCAACTAATTTAAAAGTCAGTAATATAGAATGTTAAAAAAAGAAAATGTTCCTAGCATTCATGTATTAAATATATAGTCGTATGTCGGATTAATACATACATCTACAATATTTAAAATTGTGCTGTAAATTTTAGAAAAATTAACTATTATTTCAAAGACAAAATCAACTAATTGAACAATTTTGAGGATTATATATAATAGTCAATTGTGTGATTTAACATAAATAATAGTCTCATCATTGTAAATTATTTGAATCGGGCATACGATCAAAAGAGGAGCAGGGCCTCGTGGTTGGGAGTGAGAGCATGTGAATGCCTAATAAAGTTAAGCCATGCTATGATAATATGATATTCCTGCGCCGCTCTACTAATGGACACTCATTGCATGCACAACTTCAACTCTTCTTCTTGGATTATTGCATCAAACTCATATTATTATTTTTTGTTATCAGATAGACTAATGACTACAATTTTATTTTGACATGAATAAGCAAATATATTAGAATTTAAACATGCATATTGACATTACTATAATATCTTTATCAACTGAATTAAACTCAAAAGATTCAAACTCAATCATCATTATATTTCAAATTTTATTTATTTAAAGATATAGTGAAGTGATTATGATTAGGTTTTGGCACAACTCTTATAAAAATAAATGATACATTGAATGATTATGATAGGCAACAAAATCAGCCTTAAAGTATTAACAGCCAATCATAGTTTTAGCTTATATAGAGTCTAGCTCGATTCATTATATTCTCACCCCCTACCTGTGCTAAACGACACTCACAAGAAAAAGTATATAACGAAAAACTAAACATTTCAAAGAAATGAATGTTGATATACCTTACACATAAATAGGCCCACTACGGGAAAGTGATATTTTTGTTATCTAGTCCATTAATTTTCATTGGGCTTTGGGTGGAGTTTGAGAATATACAACTATTCAAGCCTTGGGAGTAATATGCAAAGTGTCTAGTTATTGTTTTGTTTTGACACCTCTGTTTATATTTAATTCCTTACATTTTTCTTAATATTTTTACTAATAGTATTGTTTATACTTTTTATAAGGTGGCACTAATAGTATAAACATTTGATATAAAGTATAAACAATGTTATACAAAGTTGATCTGTTTTTCCAAACTAAACAAACACCGCATGAGACGGAAAAATAAAATAACGTCACACCAAGAAGACGAACAACGAGAAGCCGCACCAAGACGACGAACAACAAAACGCCGCACTATAAGACGACGAAATCACAAAGAAAAATATTAAATACTATGTGAAATTCACTTATTTTAATAAAAGAAAGGGAAAGAACAAATTAGAGGGGTGATTTTAGGTCAAAAATTGATCTAAAATCACCCCCTTTAGATGATGAAAAGAAGAAGAAAACTAGATTAAGAATTGTGGGAGCGGCGGCTGATGTCCAAAAGAATAATTTTTTTCAGTTAAATAGTTTAGTGATTATAATTTGAGCTTATATAAGTAAACGTATCATAACTTGAATTCAATCTCTACACATTACGTGTCATATTTTTTTTCTTCTAATAATTAGGTTAAACTAGCAGGATACATAAAATAACATATTTCTTTCGAACACTTTATAAACTAATTTGACTTTTTAGATACATTTATCTACTAGTGTATTTGATCCATATTATAGTCATCTGCATCAAGAGTCGAACATACCAAAAAAATTAAATTTACTTATAATATTGTCCGAAGAGAGTACCTATATATTATTTCAATTACTAAACCAACCCATATATGTCCAAAAATCCTAACTCAACTAGCAGAAAATGCCTAAATTGTTAGACTGGACGTTCATGACCTGAGTTCGAATCACATCACTCCACTTGTATGTGAGTTTATTAGTGACTTTACTATCTCACCTATGTACCAAAAAAAAATCAACCCATAGATAAAATCCATCAAATATAAGCAAAAGTTGACTAATAAAAATAAATGTATTTAATTCAAAATTTAAATTAAATAAATCAAATTTCTTTAACTCACTTTTATTTATATTTTGAGACGGAGTAGTACTCTAATAAGAACGTGAGTCAGGGGTAAATTAATTTGAACATTTGATAGCAAACAACCGCACACGTGGCCCTATTAGATAACAGTGCCTATGATGTCATCAGCTGCATACTTGTACTTGCATGAATGGAAGAAACAGACCTTTCAAGACTTGGTCACCCATTTAAACTTTGCCACGTGCCAAATATCTTCTTGGATTCAAGTGTTGAACATAACACGTGTAGGATTCTAAATAGTCATTTTTTGTATTTTGGTGGGTCAACCTAGAAAATTCTAGCCGACACAACAGTCAATTTAACCTTACAAAGGATAAATCATAAATGTAATATTACTGGTCTCAAAATATAACACCTTCTTGACTACTGTTCGTCTGCCAATATATTATTTTGATTGCGAATATATTTAAGTGTTTATTAGTAAAAATTGTAGAAATTTAATATTTTAAAAATATGTATCAAAACAAATCAAACAAAATTTTATACAATAATATTTATATTTATATACTCTTAGATAAATATGGTCAAAATAAAATATGTGAATAGTACATTTAGTCAAACTAGATCTTATAAAATGGGACAGAGGCAGAGGCAGTACTACTGTAATACAAATGTGATTTTTTATAATAAAAAAAATAGTATTTTTCTTTTTCTAAACCTTGTTTACGGATAACATTTAGCTAATTAGCTTAGCACAACTGCACTAGTATATCTATTAATATGCTGATTAATGTGAACCCTGTTCTTTTCTTGGGTGAGTATGCAAACTATGTAAGCAAAGGTATAATGACATTATAAACAAAATAAGGTGAAATGATAGACACCTAGCTAGCATATTATAAACATGAATTGACAATGATTTCAATATTTCCATTCATATTCAATTAAAAGTATCACATTATTAAAATTATTATATTGACACAAGAATCTTAACTAATATTTCTCATTATTTTTAAATAACTAAAGTTCAAAAATTAATTAACATATCCCCTATCATATTATGAGAGATAGAGTTGGAGATATATTATAAAAATTAAAGTTCATCCAACATAAAGCTTAAGTACTGTGGCTAGTTAGTTCACAACATTTCTTTACATAAAAATAACACACAATATAATAGCCTAGTAAGTGAAATTATCTAGGTTCAATCTTTGCAAAACACATATTGAAGAGTTTCACAGTTAATGTAAATAATTGATGTTTTCATAGTTTCACAATAAACAATATAGCTCAACATAGTAATAAAAAATAAGTAATAAAAAAAAATATAGCTCAACATACGGTTAAGAAAAAGTCGTTCCACTGATAAAAACACATTGAGCTCAAAATCTAATATATTGTAAATTAAACTTATCGTTAATTGAATTCACCTTCTCTAATGTACCATCAAATTCACCTAAACTTTTTTTTAATAGTTAAAATATAAAATGACACAAATTTTGTTCCCGTACATCGCTAAAGCCCAATAAAAATTATGGTCAAAAGTCGAATTAACACAAATTTTTCAGTAAAATTTAAGGGATTGTAAAGAAACACATCCGTGAGGAGAAAATCAATCATCAACGGCAACATGATAATAATATATGAAAATTCAAGGGTCAACAAGCAAATAATATAGTAATAAATGTAATTCTCCCTGAAATAAAAAAAGATCTTATGATTTTCATATCAATCATAGTCTACCATTACTTTAATTATTAAGCAGTACAATAATAATGTAGACTTCTTTTATCTCTTTAAAGTCTTTTAAGTCTCTTTTTCCATCTATCTCTTTGTGGTCTAGACTCATCCCAATCCCACCATTTCCATTCACTAAACAAAAAATATTAGTACTACTATACTATGTTGTTTCATAACAAACTTTCCTTCCATTAAAATTATACACATAAAATCCAACAAATATATTCCTACACACAATTCCTTGCCATGTTGAGTAATAATAACAATAATTCAAATACTTCCTCCAACCAAGAAGATGAACAAATAACTGAAATAAGAGAAATCCATGCCTTAACACCACCTAGACTTCCACCTCCTCCACCACCAACAAACCGAGGAGGCGACAACCATAGCCACCGTTCATCGTCTCTATCCATGGCAAGCACAGACAGTGAAAACTTCACATCTATAAGCAGAGAATTCAATGCTCTAGTTCTAGCAGGAGCAACTATTGACTATAACAACATAACTCCTCATCATGAACATGAAACCAGTAACAACAATAATTTGAGGAGGATTAGAGAAGATGATCATATGATGGAAGAAACCAACCCTTTAGCTATTGTGGTAGATAACAACCCTTTAGATCCTGTTCCGTCTTCTGTTAACAGAAGAACTATGGCTGGTGATGGTGGTGGAAGTACACGTGTCAGTGGTGGAGGAAGTGAAGAACATGTGTCGGTTGATAGAGTGAAAAAGGAAGAAGTTGATGCAAAGATATTAGCATGGCAGAATGCTAAAGTTGCTAAGATTAATAACAGGTTTAAGAGAGAAGATGCTGTTATCAATGGCTGGGAGAGTGAACAGGTTCAGAAAGCTACTTCATGGTTGAAAAAAATTGAGGTAAATGTTCTTCTTTTTTCATGGTGTTTTTTGCATGTACGTAGGTTGTTTTTTTTTTACTCTTGTTGCGTGTCTTTGGTAATTGTTAATTAGTTAGGGTGATTAGGCTTATTTTGGAGTTAATGATTACTATGAAGACTAAAAATAAAGTAGGATTTGTTATTTGCTATACCAACTTTAATCCAATCAACACATGACTAATAAAGATTGCCCAGCTAGCTTTAGTTAGTGTGGCAAATCCTTAGTCTTATTAGTATCATCCATGAACTGATCCAAGTCATAATTAAGAGATTCGAATTCTGATTTTTGTTATGAAAAAAAATTATTTGGAAAAAAAAGAACTCATTGTGTCTCACATGTTTTCTGACAAAGATTAGTCGTCTTTAATGATAATAGAAACTTCATATTTATATCTTGGTAGTCCAAAAATTCTTATACATATGTACATTTTTTGGGTAAATTATTTTGTACGGGTAGTTGTACAGTTTGGTAAAATTACTTGACTTAAAAATTATGCATATGATTGTTGTAATTGATTCACACTACAGTATAAAAATCATTACACTAACTAGCCATATTAAATCAAATTTACAATTTATATAAGATAGATAAAGGTGAGGAATAACTTTCTAAATGGTTGGTGAGAAACCTGCCCGGGGATGAGGGGAACTAGCTAGTAATCAATACCTTTGGACTTTGGTTTACTTAATTTTCAAACAATAGAGTCAGCAACAGTAACAGTAGCTATCCTTTTTATCTCTGTGGTGTAGTATTTGCATGCATTGCTATTTGCAAATATCACTGGTTTAGTGTCTAAATCATCACAGACTGAAAGAAAATGATGCCAAAGCAACAAAAGAAACACAGCCAATTAGTCATTACAAAGTTTAATTACAATCAAATCTTCAAGAGACACCTCAATTATAATTTAACTTTTAAAGTAAACAATTTTATTTAAAGGATAATACCATTTTTTTGCCTCCATGAATGACTAGCTGGTGGAACGTTCAGAGTTCGATACTTGCTATTAGCAAGTAAATCATTTGTTTTGAGTTTTGGTGAGAATATCAACTTTCATGTCACAACGTATTGAAATTATTTGTTGGAAAATGTTAAAATGTGCCCTAAGGGCGCATGTTAAGGATTCAAATGAGGAAACTTTATCTTGGAAATTGTACATTGAAACTCTCAAAAGTTAAAATATAGACTTTTATTTTAAAAATTTACTACTTTTAGCATCTTAAAATGTGTCCTTAGGGCACATGTTAACATGACCCTTATTTGTTTTATCTTATAAAATGTGAATGGCTAACTTCAGAAGAATTAATTCTCCAATCGTTTATAAAGTTAACTCATAAAGTAGCTATATAACCTATTTTTATTGCATCAATTTGAAGCTAATTAAGAACCTTATTCACCACAATCATTTTCCTTAATCAAATATGTTACTCTATTTTGATGAGCAAAATCCTCTTTTGATGACAACACACTCCAATAGTTATGACCATTATCTTATCATTTTTTTTCTTGACCATATTATAAGTAAGAAATTTTTAAACGACCTAGTTTCTTATCATTTAAATCAATTCATTGTTGGTACATTATCGAAGTAACTTTCTAACTTAATGACTTGATTAGCACTAAGTGATTACAATTGTTGCTCATAATGAACCACAAAAAATTGTGCAGAGAAAGCTGGAGGAGAAAAGAGCAAGAGCATTGGAGAAAACACAAAACAAAGTAGCAAAAGCTCATAGAAAAGCAGAGGAGAAGAAAGCATCAGCAGAAGCAAAAAGAGGAACTAAAGTGGCCAGAGTTCTTGAAATTGCTAACCTTATGAGAGCAGTTGGAAGACCTCCTGCCAAAAAATCTTTCTTCTAAGTTATTTTGATTATATTTTAATTTTGAAATCACATTTTTATCTTAGACACAAAAAGGAAAAAAAATAATATAATTTTCCTTTTAAATTAGTTAAAGGGTGCAAGAGGGTTTGCACTATTGCAGTGAGAAGTATATAAAAATAGGAAGATAAGTATTATGATATAGTTAATGAAAACCAATTATAGTGTTTGATTGTGGTGAGTATTATTGAGTGGTGACATGCTTGTTTGTTTGATTGTGGTTGTTAAACACTTTGGTGTTTTGTACATTAATAAAAGTTAATACTTTTTGGAAAATATTTGCTTCCAAACACTTTGCAAGTGACCACACCACACCTAATTGTGCCTAATGCTCTCACCTACTTTTGAATTTTTTTCTAAACTAATGAATGGGATAATGGCTTATGCAAACAATCCTTGACAAATCCACTTTATGATTTACTAAGGGTTTGAAAATAAATGTTAAGTTTATGAGTTTAAGTAATTAAGATTAGACGATTCCGTTTGAAGTAACTGAATAGTTCATATTCATATATCTTTTCAAATCGAAAAATTGAGTAGTTATTCTATCAAATTAAAGTTTTTTATCTGTATGAAATACGAATCTCTATTAGAACTTAAATTGATACCATATGATAGTTGCAGAGAGGCATTTGATGCGGGAGATTCTCACAACTAGACTAATCAATAAAATAAGGGTCATGTTAAACAATGCTCCTGCGACACTTGTTAAGCATACTAAAAATGAAAATTAAAAATAAAATAAATATGTTTTTTGCATTTTCGATGTATTGACTGCACAAGTTCCAAAATAGAATTTCTATATTTATATACTTAACCAATACCCGGAGGCACTGTTTAGTATTTTCCATAAAATAAAAGTAGTTTGAACAAAATTTGACTTATTAGCCAAACAACAGTAGACAATTACCAAACAATTTTGCAATTTGGGCCTTCCTCTCAATCAGTTATTCTTGTGTGGTTATTGCTCTTTTTTTAACTTTCTCAATAAAAGTTGTCATGAGGCTTGACAGACACAGCCCACTAAACATACAAACTCAAAACCTTTTATTTTTACTCACACAAACTCAAAACCTTACACTTCAAGTCTTCAACAACTGAATTAACAAATAACTATCAATAAATTTGTAGCATAATTGAAAATAACATAAGCTATTTTAATTGAGGCATTTTCCTTTGTTAAGTAATTTTTAAACCTAAAACCCTTTAGAAGTTTTGGGCTTTGCGCCGATTGTGATCCTAAACCACCGTTTATTGTGACTAATATTATTTTAATCCAAATAAAACTTGATTTAGATTTCTTACATAATATCTCTAAATTAAATCTTACTAATAAAAAAGTGGTTGAGATGAAAGACCTCCAACTAAATTACGTTGATACTAACATTCATAACATAAATTAATCATATAAAATCAATGCATACATATTTCGCATCCATAATATTAGACAATTCCACAATATTTACCTCGTCTAAAAGAAATAACTTATGGAAACTCTTCTATAGATGTCACATTTCACTATTTCATCAGCTTTAGTGCTATTTTTAAGCTTCCAATCTAAAAAAAAGAAGAACTAAAGTTAAAAACAATATAGATGATATGTTGATTTTTGGTGCACCATGTCCATGAATCATCAGTGGAAGGCCTTTCTGATAATTGGCTATATAGAAAAGGACTTATTGCCGACAAGGGACACATCATCTTAACTGTCAACATAATTAATAATAAATATTATAAGGTAGAGATATAGATAAAATGTCTTTCTTTAATTTGGTAAAATATCTATCAACAAAAGGAAAAATCACATGCATCATCATCCACTACCACCGAAATTCTTGCCAATCATATACATGTCATTCTTAAAGTTT
This sequence comes from Trifolium dubium, assembly GCA_951804385.1. Lineage (NCBI taxonomy): Eukaryota > Viridiplantae > Streptophyta > Magnoliopsida > Fabales > Fabaceae > Trifolium > Trifolium dubium. The sequence continues at coordinate 31,394,262 of OX638072.1, read as the reverse complement.
CTATTTCCTTCTTTAATTTTTCATGATCATAAAAGTGAATCTTTAGTCACTGTTGTAGAAATTCGGAAGTAAAACTGAAATTCCAAATTAATCCTTGAAAGTTATAATGTAAGAGCATGAAATTTAGTCAATTACCTATAATGAACAAAATCAAAAGCCTTACTAAGTTATCACATAGTAGAATGCATGTGAAAGAAGACTATAGTTTGTTTTATCTTGCCCTGCATAATTAGAATACCAACATGGTTATTAGTTAGTTCAATCAACATATATCCTTTGTCAAAAGAAAGAGAGTGAAAATGAGCACTTTTTTTTTTCAAAATTTGTTAGGAAAAACCTATCTGGATATACATTGTGATAGAAAACTCTTACCCATATACTCCCACAACTATCTTGAAGCCATCTTGAAGATTATATGCATATCAGCATGTATATGTAAAGAGCATATTGATAGACATGTCTCATGCGAAGAACCTAATTAAAGACCTTTTCTTCATTGGCCCTTTATAATTTATATGGATATATACATGTTTGGTTTAAAAGATTTCATATATATTTTATTCATATAAACATTTTCTTTTATATATTTGCTACATTTAGCACGGTCAATCCATTTAAATTATACTGCTCACAAAATATGTACTAGATTTAGATTATTTTTTCAATACTATCAATTACCATGTATTGAGATTTAAAATCGTCTCATATTGATCTAACTGTTATATTTTAACCAAAACATTGATTTAATGAGTTTCATTAAAAAATATATTTTAAAAGAATCATGTTCGATTATTAAATTATAACAATTTTTGAAATAAACTTTATTTATTTCACGTGCGACCTTTGAATTTGTTAATAATACATAAAAAATTCTCATAATCTGTACGTACTTGTATTTCGTGTCTAGATTAACAATTTAAGCTAGACTATTAACAAGTACTCCATCTGATCTTCTTTTTTTGGTACAAACTTCATCTGGTTTTTATTATAAGCAAAAATCATTTTTAAGATACATTGAATAACTAATGTATCTATCTATATTACATTATTGTCTAAATACATTAGTTATTCAATGTATCACAAAAATCTATTTTATTTATAATAACGGCCCGGAAAGAGTACGTTGAATGTGAGATTCTTTGGTGTTGGGAATCTATTTGACCTAGTCATAAAAGATCATGCAATTTGCAAATTTTGGGAGTCTACCACTCATTTAAAATGAGTTAATGATGCATTGTATCCTAGCACCCGGAGGAAATTTTCAATTGGGTCCTGCTGGCGAATCATTTTAACAAAAAGTGTCCAAAATCCAAATACTGAATTTCAACGGCAAGACGCGTAAATTAGACTCCTAATCTTAATTATTGTTAATTAAGAAGCTTCCATGAATGAGTTAAAAACAAAAAGCTTCCATGAAGTACAATTATGTCAACAAATATTAATACTAGTATTTTGTGTAAGTAGTTTATTGATTATTTTTTTTTAAAGATGAATAAGTGGATGAATCAAGATTATATATTTGATGAAATAAGTGTAAAGTGAATTAAGTCTCACATTGCTTAAAAAAAAAGGAGGTTGAACTATTTATAAGTGATGTCTAACTCACCTGTATCAATGTTCTCGACCCAATGTGAATGATTCCTGGACTTCCCTCTCGCGTATCAATAGTGGTATCAGAATTGATGTTTAAATCAAACTCTTTGTATCAAAAGTCCTCTCAAAATGAGAGGAATATGATGACTCACATCTGAAGGGAGATTGTTGAGATTAATATGAGATGAGTTAAGTCTCATATTACTTAATAAGGTAGATGATTTTCGGGCTGCCACTAAATCTAAATTCACACATATTAATATTATGTATATTAGCTAATGTTTGTGTAGGATGTGGGGAGATTAATTATTTTTTTGGAGGTGTATATAACACGGAGTAGTATCACATATTCACTCTCGTTTGGTCCGATTGGTTTAATCAAACAATGTTGATTTAATTAAATGGTTTAGACTGTTTCTACTTTCTCCAATTGATGAACTACTCTTGCATATATTCCATGAATAAGTAAACTTATTGCATTGTCGATGCAAGAGGCACAGTCAAAGAGCAGCTCTAAAAATAATAAAATTGATGACATTTTCAATAAATATTATGGAAAGATTTTTTGTATTCATTACATTTTGTTTTTAAGTTGTTTCATTTTCTGCCACAACTATGTAAACAATCACATTAATATTGGTAATTTTTAATTAAAACACCGATAATTTTTTTTCGCTGAAATAAAACACCAATAATTTTACTAACAAGACAAAAAATGATTTAAACTTTCACAAGGTAACTAATCAATATTTAAATTTTAATTGAAAGAAGTATCTATATTTAACGTATGATACATTTTGAATAAGATTATTTCCAATAAAATGAACCTAAAGAAAACAACAATTTGAATGTACTAATGCTTAAATATAAGTGGCTGCAATAACCAAACATTTTACATGTAAAAAAACATTTTATAATAGGAAACATTATTGTTTGATCATGTATTGGTGTGTTAGTGCTACTGCATATAATAAGCACTTTTTGTTTGTTTGACTAAACCAAAGTGCCACCTTTCAATTTTATAGTACTCTATTGGGAGTCAAAATCGTCGAGTTTGACCAATTCCACGCCCAAAAAAATAGGAGTAATAAAAATCATTTTGTAGGCACTTTGAGTATATATTCTTTTGGGTGTCAAAGTTGTCCGTGTTTGACCGCTTAATTAAAAGCACTTTGTTTGATACTAATTTCTTTTCTTAACCTTTAATAAAACTATGTTTCTATTTTGAAAATTATTTCAAAGCTAAAATTTGTTTGGTGCTAGCTGAGTTATTATTACATGTATTGGCTCCACAAAAATATAAAATGGTAGTATGTGATTATTGACTTGGATATGAGGAGCTACTATGATTTACAAGGAGGAGATAAGATAATGCTTGTTTGGCTTTTCTTCTATCTAGGGTATAGAATGTTCCTTGTCATTGGCAAATCCATATCTTGACTTTTATATATTCATTTTGAATTATTGATGATGAGTGTTTTACAAAATTATATTAATATAATGAATTTATTGAAATTTTAAAATATATTTTCTATTAAAATTATAGTCATACTTTGTCATTATGCTAAGAAAATGAATAATTCAAGCATTTACCTTACGTGTGATTTACCCTCTGTAAATTTTTGTTGTTGTTTTATCTCTCTGTAATATCAGATTTTAGCGCCACAAAACAAAACCGTCTTAAATTATATTATGGTTGACTTGAGTCAAAGAGGGTAAAATATAAAATCTTATATTACAAAGGGTAAAGAAACAAAAAATTATCACAAAGGGTAAAACAATTTTGGCCTATTTTACAGAAGGTAAAATGTAATTAATCCTTTTAATTAAGTAACACAAATATGATTCAAGAGAAATGAGAATAGTGTGACTTAGCTTATGCCCTATTTAGGTTAGGAAAAGTCTTGCTATAAGTTACTATCATTTATGACTACTTTTGATAAATTTTGAAATGAATTATAATTTTTCGTTTCATGAGAATGATTAGTGAGTTAGATATCTTCTTTTGAGTGATTAAAACTTATTTGAATTTTTCTCAAAAAAAAAAACCTTATTTGAAATTTTATTAGTTACCTTTACTATTGTGACAATTCTTTACCATTGTGGTGCCTTCTTCATATTATAAATCTAATCCATGGTTAAATTTAAAACAATTTTAATTTTTCTCTGTCACAACTTACATTTGAAAATGATCTTAACCCCACCAAACAACTTGGCATTAATTAAAAGGATCTATTTACTATATATTACTCTCTCCGTACCAAAATATAAGTCGTTTTGATCATATTACATAAATTAAGAAATGTAATCATTGTTGTATGGAAAAGATAAATTATGTGTTAGTTTACAAAACTGTCCTTCATTAATAGTATGAAAAAGATAAATTGAAGAAGTAAAAAAAGAAAGAGTAATAAATAATTAAAGGTATAAAAAGAAAAACATCATTAAATGCTTCATTGGTAATGTAAAACGACTTATATTTTGGCACAAATTTTTTTCTCAAAACGACTTATATTTTGATACGGATGTAGTATTAACAATAATAATAATAATAATAATGAAAGAAATAAAATTCAACTTTTAGGTAAGTGATGGTAATGGCCATTGGCTGCTAAACTACATTGTTGACCTGCATTCCTAAAAACTGCAATACCCAAGTGGGAACATCACACTTCAAAGTACTCTTGTCATGTGATTGTGAGCCATTCACTAAAATAAGCGCTTATTGATGATATTATTTCCAATAACTCAAAAATAAAATATATTCATTTTCATTCACCTTTAAAAAAAAAAATTCATTTCACATTATCATACAAATGAAAGTTATTAATTCTCAAGTAGTTGTAGTTCATCCTCTCTTAAATAAGAGTCGAGATTTCGATTCTGACTTTAAATTTTTGTGCCAAATATTCCATCATTGGAGATCGATAATACTACAATGTCAACCAAAAGTATGAATAAAAGTTACTCCCTCCGTCCCAAAATAAGTGTCGCAGTTGACTAGTTCACGTTTGCCAACACACAACTTTGATCGTTAATATCTTTAGTTATATATCTTTAAAAATTATAAAAATTGTATATTTTAAAAATACTCATCGAGACAAACCAAACCACATCTTACATGCTAATATTTACATTTATATATTCGTAAAAAAATACGGTCAAAGTAGATTATGTGAATAGTGCAAAATGGTCAACTGCGACACTTATTTTGGAACGGAGGGAGTACTAATTTAATTCATCTTGCTTTTTGATGTTTATTTCCAATATTACTTTAAAATAAAAATCACAAATACATCTTAATTATTTTTCATGTTTTTTTGATAAAAAATTATTTTTTATGTTAACAACTATTATATCATCACATTAATTAATTAAAATAAAAAAAAACTAGAAGATAATTACCAAAAACAAAAAACAATAAACTACCAGATTTTAAGAAATAAACAGCATAATTGAGTTGGCTTTTTCTTACAGCAAGAAACTTTGAAGAACAACAACAAAATTTAATTAAAAAATCATAACAAACAAAAAAGTCATAAAAAAGATTAACAAGAGAGAGAGAGAAAGAAATAATTAAACGACGATAGACGAAGTCTCTCCGAAACAACAAGTTGAATTTTCATTAAACCCATTTTTCTTCACCTTCCCAAACACGCCCTTAAATTCCTTTCCTTTTCTTTCAAAACCCCAACTTTCAAACACCATCAAGAAAAAAAAAACCCCAACAACTTTGAAATTTTCTCTTTCCCATTTTACCCTTCTTCTTCTTCAAATTTCAATTTCGATTTCAGATCCAATTGAAATTTCAAACCCAGATCTATCTAATCTAAAGATATTTCAGAGTTGTAACCCTAATCATGGGAAATTGCTGTGCTACCCCTAATGTAATAGGAGAAGAAACAACAAACAAGAAAAACAAAAAGGGCAAAAAAGAGAATCCATTCGCAATAGATTACAATTACAACAACAACGCACCAAAACTAACCGTTCTAAAAGATCCAACAGGAACTGAAATCGAGAATCGATACGAGCTAGGTCGAGAGCTAGGTCGAGGTGAATTCGGCGTAACATATCTATGTACAGATAAAGAAACTCGTGAAGAACTAGCTTGTAAGTCAATTTCGAAGAAGAAACTAAGAACTGCTATTGATATTGAAGATGTTAGAAGAGAAGTTGATATTATGAGACACATGCCAAAGCATAATAATATTGTTACGTTGAAAGATACTTATGAAGATGATAATGGTGTTCATCTTGTTATGGAACTTTGTGAAGGTGGTGAACTTTTTGATCGGATTGTTGCTCGAGGTCATTATACTGAACGTGCTGCTGCTGCTGTTACCAAAACCATCGTTGAAGTTGTTCAGGTAGTAAATAATTTTCTATTTTTGTTCTCAATTTTCAATTTTTCAGTTTTTGATTCGATCTGATTCTGATGGTTTTTTATTTGATTCAGTTTATATTAAGATGAATATTTTGATTTGATTAGGATTTTGGGGTTAAGTTAAATTAAATTTATGCTTTGTATTAGTATTAAATTATTAATTAATAATTAACTTTTTATTTTTTTGATACAATATTAATTAACTTTTTAAATATTGTAACTTTATGATTTTGGTAATATCTTAGATGGAGTTTAAGTTTTTTTTCTTGATAAATTTGGATAATTGATTTTGATCTTTTAGTGAAGTTGAAATAGTTTTTGTGTTCGGGAATACCACGGTTCGATCCTCGCAACTGCGTTTGGGAGGGGCTGAAATCACTTGATGTAAGAAACTTACTCCCGAGTCCCGAACGAGATTAAGAAAAAAATTGTTTTTGTGTTTGGTGGTTTTTTTCTTCTAATAAGCTAGTTTACTTGATGGAATTTAATTTTGTTATGCTGTGTTAAAGAGTTGTTTTTGGAAACTTTTATTAATGGAGTTTACTTTGTTATGTTGTGCTAAGAGGTGTTTTGTGAAGCTTATTTATTTTTTATATTTGGAAATTAATTGATTTATTATGTGAACAATTAATGTATCTCATTGGTTGTTTAAATAGGGATTTGACTTTGTGTAATTTTGTTTTCAGTAGTTTGTGTGGTGTGTGGATTATTTGCTTTTTTGTGCTATGATAAAATGTGAATATGGTCATGATTGTTTGTTTTGTTGTTTGTTTCAGATGTGCCACAAACATGGTGTGATGCATAGGGATCTCAAGCCTGAGAACTTTTTGTTTGCAAATAAGAAAGAAACAGCAGCATTGAAAGCTATAGATTTTGGATTGTCAGTGTTCTTTAAACCAGGTAAGGTTTTTTGGATGGCGATTAAGTCTGCATTGTTGATGGATTTTCATCATATTGATGGTTTCAAGGGTTTTCAATTTGCTGAAAGTTTGGCATTTTATGCAGGTGAGAGATTTAATGAGATTGTTGGAAGTCCATATTACATGGCTCCCGAGGTATTGAAGAGAAATTATGGCCCAGAAGTAGATATTTGGAGCGCCGGAGTTATTCTATACATCTTACTTTGCGGTGTCCCTCCGTTTTGGGCAGGTTAGTTTTTGTCTTGTGATTATGTGAATCTTGTTTATCGGCTTCTTAGTGATTGAAATCTTAATTGGTCCAATTTTTAGTCACTGTGAAGCTAATGCAACTAATGTACTAAAATATGTTCAAAGAAATTGTTGGAAGAAAAATAAATGAATGTCACTGAATTGTTAAAAGAGAGAGGATTTTAAAAATTTACTAGTATTGTTTTACCCCCCTTTACTTCAGAGCTGTTCCTATTTATTCATTAGTTATTACTTTATTTTGGTGTGATTAGTGTGGTTTTCTAAAAATTGTCTCTCTTGTTTGTAAAATGAAGAAACTGAGCAAGGAGTTGCACAAGCAATCATACGATCTGTTGTTGATTTTAAAAGGGATCCATGGCCAAAAGTTTCTGATAATGCAAAAGACCTTGTAAAGAAGATGCTAAATCCTGACCCAAAGCGGCGACTTACTGCACAGGAAGTGTTAGGTAGGTGACACGCAGTTCGTATTCTGCACACAATATTGATTTTTTTTTTTCTGTTGAAAATTGGAATACAAAAATGTTAGGATTGTAACATTACTTGTGTTCTTCACTAAATGCAGATCATCCATGGTTAGTAAATGCAAAGAAAGCTCCTAATGTTTCGTTAGGAGAAACAGTTAGAGCAAGGCTAAAGCAGTTTTCCGTAATGAACAAGCTTAAGAAAAGAGCTTTGAGGGTAATTTTCTTAACTGTAATTGACTGTTTCATGAGTCAGTTATGTTTCTTCTACAACTAATGTTTCTTGTGTGAACAGGTTATTGCAGAGCATTTGTCGGTAGAAGAAGCTGCCGGACTAAAAGAGGGATTCAAGATTATGGATACAAGCAATAATGGCAAGATCAACATTGATGAACTTCGAATAGGGTTACATAAACTAGGCCATCAAATTCCTGATGCGGATCTTCAAATTCTTATGGAAGCTGTGAGTTTTACATTCACCCTTTGTCTAGATTCCATTCTCCACGTTTGAGATTTAAAAATTAAGTAGTTTAGTAAAATTTTGAGGCCTCTTTAGATTTTCCAGCATACTTTCTTTGCGCTACACACTCTCGTTTGGCTTTTCACTCTCTAACATTTGGAAAGCTACTTCTTTTACAGGGCGATGTAGATAGGGATGGATACCTAGATTATGGGGAATATGTAGCCATTTCTGTTCATCTTAGAAAGATGGGAAATGATGAGCACCTTCACAAAGCCTTCGATTTTTTTGATCAAAACCAAAGTGGGTATATTGAGATTGATGAACTGCGCGAGGCCTTAACTGATGAAATTGAAACTAACAGTGAAGAAGTCATTAGTGCAATTATGCATGATGTGGACACAGATAAGGTCAGTGAAGTCTTGTTTTTTACTTCAACTAGCAGATATATATTTAGTTAGACAACTTTGCTGCATTTTTAAGTTTCTTCAGTTTCCTGTTTTGTCTTTTGTGCTTTGGAGGATACCTTAAAGACAAGTTGTTTTTATAACTCTAGTGATTTTTTGGGACCAGTTTTTGATCATATACTCCCTTTGAATTGCAGGACGGAAAGATTAGTTACGAGGAGTTTACGAATATGATGAAGGCCGGTACAGATTGGAGAAAGGCATCAAGACAGTATTCGAGAGAGAGGTTTAACAGTTTGAGCCTGAAATTGATGAAGGATGGATCATTACAATTAAACAATGAAAATGTTGAAGGTGGCAGATGACGATTTTCTTTAGAAAAATGGCAAAATTTACTTTTGGATAAAGAAGACCATTATTTTTTATTTTTAACCTTCTCTTCATTGTAATTCTTTTCTCCAACACCACCCCATTTTTGGGTGAAAAAAAGAGAGGATGTTGGCCCCAGCAGTGTTGCTTTGTTGTTTGTATGTGTTTGTAATTTTTTCTGGGTTTGTTGAGGTTGGTTTGATTGTGATGATAGGAAGAAAAGACAAGGAGAGGGTGGAAGAAACTGAACATGTCTTCATTTCTGGTTGTAAATATTTCTAAATTATCACTGCTTTATATTAAGTTGGTCGCAGTTTTTAGGCAAACCTTGCCTCTTATTTTTTTTATCAACTGCAAATCTGCAATGCTAGGGCATAGCACCCGTCAATGGCTTATATATAGAGTATGAATTTTTATGTTATTTACCAACATTTATAAAACAAGCATGACTATTTTGATCAGGTAATTGATTGATTAAGAAGATTTTGTTTTCATTGATCAAATCAAACTGAGTGGGATTATCAAAAAAAAAAAAAAAAAACTGAGTGGTTTTTCACTTTTGTTTATCATGAGGCATACATATGTTAATTTAATGATGATAAATTACATTAAATGAATGAGGACTAAATAAATGAGTTTTTGTAGGGACAAAACTTAGTGACTAAACTAAACTTACAGTTCTGTTTGACAATTAATTAAAACATTACTCCATCTGTCCAAAATAATTGACACAGTTGATCAATGTACACTATTCTTATAATCTATTTTTACCGTATTTTTTTTTACTAATATGTAAATGTAAATATTAACGTATAAGATTTTATTTGATTTGTTTCAATAAGTACTTTTAAGATATACAATTTTATAATTTTTAAAGATTAGATGATTAAAAATATTAAGGATCTAGCGTAAACTGGTCAACTATGTCAATTATTTTATGACCGAGGGAGTATAGTTCTATTTGTAGCAATTTACATTCTACGATTTGACAATTTTGGATCATCACATGATGGGCTAAAATTATTTGAAAACCCAAATTGTTATGCCCCATGGGCTAAGAGATGAAAGGCTCTATTAACGGTGGTATAAAAAGGTTTTAAACTGCTAATAGCAATATATATATTTTTTGACAAAGCTAATAGCGATATTAATATTGCATTGCTATTAGCTTTGTCAAGAAAAATAGCGAGGGATTAGTCACTGCGTTCGGCGGTGAATACCCTGGTCTCGACAAAAAAAAAAAACAATATTAGTAGTGAGTGCATTATAAATTCTTTATAAGCAACAAGTTCATTTGTGCTATTTGTTTTATGGGTAATGTTAACATGTTTCTTGATATAAAAAGTTAACATCTAATAATATAGAAAACTTATTAATGTTTAAATGATAACATTTTCCTTGTTTTAAATAAGGGGTCATGTTAGAGAAACAAAATCTTGTTCAATATCAAGAATTATGTGTAGTTTAAACTTCTATATATGATTTTTTATTTATTAAACTGTACAATTGTAAAGATTAATTTCAAACCACACAAATTAGAGATTGAATTCAAAATTTTTATTATGTTAGAAGAAATATGCGCTATGTCATGCACTCATGCTTTATGGTGGATGTATTTATTATTTTTTTTGGATTTTATTCTCTAGTTTTTATGGAAAGGGGGTCTAGTAATCCATAATTCAATATTAAGTAATTTCAATCTTCTCTCAAATACAATTGAGTCGGATGTTTGTAAAACAATGATAATAATGGGAAGTAACATTTTTTTTATGGTATGATTAATGTGAGCGCAAACAACAAATTTAAGATTGTCAATTGAACAATTGTCATCTATAGATGAATGCCCGATTCAACCCAAAGATGTGTCAACACACAACACCAAACACCTTTGAAATACATTTTGTTTTTACCTTTCTCCTTTGTCTCCAACTACACAAAATAGTCTAATTATGGAAAATATAAAATATACACGTATTAGTATTGAAATGATTGAACGAGGTTAATCATTATCAATTTTATTATTCAATGTGCAAACACAAGTCAAATTAGCTAGCTAAGGCAAGACAATGACCTGAATAAGTAATTAACCAATATGCCACGTACCAATCCTCAATCATGCATGATAAATAAGTTGAACAAATAATCTACAACGGCTGATTTTGATTTCCTCTTTTTTTTATTGAATGATTTGGATTCTCTCTGTCGATAACCATCAAATATGTTTACATCATTATTACATAGTAACAACAATTATATCTTATCTACCAATTACCAAATGACCATTCATTATTTTCTTCGTCCTTTGCTTTAGACTCTGTGAGTCATCACAATTTTGTCCATTATAACAAGCGTAGTTTATTAAAAAATATAAATGTTGTATATAAATGATCATAATCTTGATTCTCAAGTCATGTGGTACTTTTATGTGCACTGGAACAACGGTCCTCAGTTGAGGCTAAAGTGCCAAAATGCATATACTACTGCTCCCTTATTCTAGCGTAAATGTTCCGTTCCAGCCCAAGAGCATCACACCACATTCAGAGGAATTATTCATTTTAGGTCGCGTTGAGCCATCACGATTTTGTCATATATAAAAGTCACCTTTCGAATATTGTATATAAATTATTATTCGCCTGAATTCTAGAATGATGTTATACTTTTCGATGTACCAGAACAACACTCATTTCAATTTTTCAACTCTTCCAAATCAAATTGAATGTACGATTAAATTAAGGATCATCTTAATACGCAAGATAAGATAGAAACAAAATAAAATATAAAGTTGGATAAAGATAGAATATGATTGTGACAAAATAAACACTTAGACTGACTTTATTTGACAAAAAATAAAACATAACTAATAAGTTAACTTATACTAAGATATGAATGGAAGTAAAATCGATTTTTCAACATTTTCTCCAACATCATGCAAAAGAGAAAAACAACGTTGGAGAGTTGCACGTTAAAGACAATGAAATGCAATCTCTAACAAAAGGCGGTGTAGTACGTAGTGGTTGTGAAACTTCTGATACTGAATTTTTTTTAAAACAAAATCTTGAATCTTGAAAAGTATAGCATGATCAAACAAAATGATTTAATTAATAATAACATTGCAATTTGCAACTGTATCTGCTACTTGTTTTGGTCAAGTGTATGCTAGCTGCTTCTAGTCCAAATTCCAAAATATTTGGACTCTTATACAATAGTCTCAGTGCCTCATGCGCAATTATTATTGGTTGCTCATTTTTACCAAATCAGTTATAATAACAAAATTATTATAAATTCATACATAAAATTTTAATTTTTTTTTTAATATATAAGGTAAAATAACAAAATCATTACAAATTCACACATATAAAATAGAGAGATCGAGTCCAGAAGTCCTAGCTCAACTGACAGAAAATGCTGAAATTGTTGGGCCGGACGTCAATGATCTGGGTTCGAACCCCATTCACTCCACTTGTGTGTGTGAATTTATTGGTGGCTTTGTCATCTCATCTATGTACTAAAATAAAAAATAGAGAGACCGAAGTCGAACCTAATCGTGAATATTCAATCTTATAATTTTAGTATTTTTTAACCCATTTTTGAAATTTTGAGATTCATTGCGCAAGCAACATAATTGAATAATTTTAAACACAAGCACAAATAGTTAATAATATCCAATACTAGTTTCCAACATGTTCAATCTATCTAGCAGATGAGTAGCATGTTTCGAGGCAAGTTTACCCAATTGTTTTGTGTGCCATTTACTTAGTCCATTATGGTACCTCAGATCCTATATATCATTTTTGTTCGGATGAACTTGTCTCTATTATTATAAACATACATTTTGATTCAGTGGTGGATTCACCATCTGATTAATCCGGACACTTGTTCGGGTTCGGTCTATAAAATTTTGGTATTTTAGAGGAAAATTGTAGTTTTTAAAAATTAATTTGAGATAAAATTATCATTTTTTTTGTTTAAAATTGAGATATTTCACTGCATAACATTCTTTTTGATACTTTAAGAGTTAATTTAGAGTAAAATTAAAATTTTTAAAGATTAATTTAAAATAAAACTAATATTTTATTTAAACTTAAGATTTTGTCCTGGTTTAAATTTTTTTTTTGACTCCACCACTATTTCAATTATGTAATTATTATAATATTGCATCTATGTTAATCAGTGTGAAGGTTCAATCATTGGCTTATATATGAAACAACTTTAAATCTTTAGATCAGTTATCCTATCTTTTAAGGCGCATTCAGTTTAACGAAGAAAATAATCATTACATTCATAAGTCCATACTTTAATCTCGACTATAAAAACTATATCTACGCCGCATTTAAATAAAGCTTGACTACAATTGCAATACCTCCCTCACTAACCCTAAATATCGAACATCGAACGGACACTTCAAACTCTCCCAATCAACCTCATTTGTTACAAACGATTCATATTTTAATTGAACGAATATAAGTTACTCCCCTAATCACATAAACTCCAAGAAGCTTGTGACATGCACTAAATCCAAATTAATTTGTTACACACAGACAATAATGCAGAATAATTTAGGTATATAAACCTCACTCCTACTCATCAACTCCCTCACATCATTATCATATTTTTGAGCCGCCAATGTCAAAGATACTCGTATCCTCATGTGACGCCGTATTCCACGTGTAACAATCGTGTGGCCTAGAACTTGCTCGATATTCACCCTCAAACACCTATAAATACCCATTTCTTGCTTTCCCTCAATTTCCATAACCACAAACAAAATATCACCAAACAAACTTTGATCTGAGTTCGTAGTTTCGTGCTTCTGTGTGTTTCTTAGAAGCAGCATTCCCTCCTGGAATGCACTTCTCGCTTATCTTTTAATTCTATTTAATCCAATCATTTGTTTACATTTCTCTAATTCCCTTTTCGCTATACAACTTAATTCCTGTAAGTTCGCGCTGCTACTTTTTTTTGAATTGATTACAGATTTTTTAAGTTTCAAATTCATATATACATTTCTTTTTGGATGAGCCTTATGTTGGGCGGTTATAGATTTTCAGTGACGGATTTGCCCTCCAATCTTGGAAAATCCACGTGTCCGCTCAAATATTTATGTTGTTTTCTCATTTCCCGCGACTAATAACTAACTTTCATTTCATCTACCACCGCCTTACTATTATTGGCAGGGTATAACTGGAAAATATTAACCATTCTAGGATCAATCTTTTCTAACTTTAACACGCTAAGATTCGTAGCTTTTGAGTTTAAACGTAATTTTTAGACACTTAAATTGTATTCAAACATAAATCACATTCAACTTATTTTTAGCTCAAATCAATTTTACAGAATCAATTTATTCAAAATTATTTTTTTATCGTTGAACCAAACATGCACTTATGGTCCTTATTTTCTGCTATGATGATACAGTTATCAAGTACTGAAAGATGACGGTGACACCTAAGATCTCAGTTAACGATGGAAACTTGGTTGTTCATGGCAAAACCATACTCAAAGGAGTCCCTGAAAACGTTGTGCTTACTCCTGGTTCCGGTAATGGTCTTGTTACTGGTGCATTCATTGGTGCTACAGCTTCCCATACCAAAAGCCTCCATGTTTTTCCCATTGGTATCTTAGAGTAAGTTCTTCTAGCTTTCGCAATCTCAAATACACCGATGTTTATCATGGTCTTAAATTACAGTCGCAGTAATTGATGTTGTCGCGGCTTAATTCTTATTATTGTGGTGAATTATAGTACGTTGTGTTCTTTGACATTCTAATAAATCACGGTGGTATCATGATTCTAGTTAATTATGGTTGCGGCTGAGACAGTCTCAACCGCAATCGTAGAGATAGTAAAAAGATGTTGAAATCAAAATTGTTGTGGCAGATATTTTTGCTGATCATTTTCTGTTTTTAATAGAAACTAATGAAAATGAAATACTTGCACTTTATTTATAGGGGGCTTCGGTTCATGTGTTGTTTCCGGTTCAAGTTATGGTGGATGACACAAAGAATGGGAACTTGTGGAAGGGATATTCCTTTGGAGACTCAATTCATGCTTATAGAGAGCAAAGGCAGTGAAGAGGAAGAGGAAAATTCTCCCATCATCTACACTGTCTTGCTACCTCTATTGGAAGGTCCATTCCGATCTGTTCTACAAGGCAACGAAAAAAGTGAGATCGAGGTTTGCTTCGAGAGTGGTGAGTAATTCTTTATCATGCGAGAAAATGGTTTAGTATAGGCTACATAAAACTTATAATTTAGTTATGTTTACTGTTAATTCAGTTCCTTCCGGTCTGCCAAAATTTGTGGGGTGTAGCTGTCATTAGTGGAAATAGATCCTCAATCAATTGAACCAAAGAAATGGAGTTTATTGCTTTGGAGAAAATATATATGTAAGGTGGTATCCCAAACAAACTCCTTTTGGTATGTGGTTTGGTTTTGCAGGGGATCATGCTGTTGAGACAAATCAAGGCCTTCACATGGTTTACATGCATGCTGGCACCAACCCTTTTGAAGTTATCAACCAATCTGTCAAGTAAGACATTTTTCCCATTACTTTAGGGCTGTTAGGATCGGCTTATTGCACATATCTAATGGCATAGACATTTGTGAAACTGTTGGAAGAGCTTATGAAAACACAACTTATTGGCATGTCCATAAATTGTTTTAGCTTATTACCATACGTTATGTTAACTCATGAAAAATAACTTATAGCTTATGTTCAAACTGTTTAAATCTATTCTATCTTTTGCTATAGAATAACTTATAGCCTTATACATAATAAATACTTATATGATAAGTGTTAGGGCCCAGTCAGTTGGTCTAAACTATCAGCACTTATGGTATAAGTTTTTAATTGAGCTGATTATCTAAATAGGGTTTTTGTACTAGTGTCACCATAATCATTTTAACTGATTGAACATCATGTTACCTGTCCTTGGTTTTCATCGAAGTAGTTAGAGTATATCTTTCATTTGATGAACATTAGATTGTATATTGACAATTGTAGTTTTATTGATTCTATTTTCTGTTTTATCGATTAGGGCTGTGGAAAAGCACATGCAAACATTTCATCATCGTGAAAAGAAAAGAGTAAGACCCTCTTCCTTGAAGTATTACAGATGAATGTACAAATACGCAGAGTTAGTTTTTTATGGCTCTTCTAATCTTGTTTTGTTGTTTTTACTTATGTAGCTACCAACGTTTCTTGACTGGTTTGGTTGGTGCACATGGGATGCTTTCTATACTGATGTAACAGCTGAGGGTGTTGAGCAAGGGCTGAAAAGGTAATTAGCAAGAGAAATTGTATACTATGTTTGTTTCATTTCATATGTATGAAATAAAGGTGAATTTGAAGATAATGTTTGAAGATTAACTAAAGAAAAAAATTTGTTTAATGTAACTGCAGTCTATCAGAGGGAGGTACACCTCCACGGTTCCTCATCATTGATGATGGCTGGCAACAGATTGAAACTAAAGCAAAGGATCCTGGTTGTGTTGTACAAGAAGGAGCACAGTAAGAATCTAATGTTCAGTTATTTTCTTTTCTTGTTTATTACTATACCATTTTAGAATACTTGTTCTTTCGTAACTGATCTGAGTAAAGTACTTTGATTAGTCGGAAAATGTTAACTATTTTTATTTAATGCAGGTTTGCTACAATGTTGACTGGAATTAAAGAGAATGCTAAATTTCAAAAGAATAAGAACGGACAGAACAATGAACAGCCGGAGCAGACATCAGGTCTTAAACATCTTGTAGACGGAGTTAAGCAGCACCACAATGTCAAGTATGGTCGTAGTTCCTTAAAATTTGTCGATAATATTGTCTGCAGTGAATTCTCTATATTCAAGAAGCATTGTTTGATAAGTAGTTTGACCAAATAATTATCCGAATTCTTAATTGGTTACTTTTTTTATGGACAGAAATGTTTATGTATGGCATGCACTAGCCGGTTATTGGGGTGGAGTGAAGCCAGCAGCTACTGGGATGGAACATTACGACACTGCTTTGGCATACCCGGTCCAGTCGCCAGGAGTACTTGGAAACCAACCAGACATTGTCATGGACAGCTTGTCCGTACATGGCCTCGGTCTAGTACACCCAAAGAAGGTTTTCAATTTCTACAATGAGCTCCATGCTTACTTAGCTTCATGTGGAGTAGATGGAGTGAAGGTAGATGTGCAAAACATTATTGAAACCCTTGGTGCTGGACATGGTGGCCGAGTCTCACTTACACGCAGCTATCATCATGCGCTCGAGGCTTCCATTTCTCGTAACTTTACCGACAATGGATGCATCGCGTGTATGTGTCACAACACAGATGGACTTTACAGTGCTAAGCAGACTGCTGTTGTGAGAGCCTCCGATGATTTTTACCCACGTGATCCTGCTTCCCACACCATCCACATTTCGTCTGTTGCATACAATTCACTTTTCCTTGGAGAGTTTATGCAACCAGATTGGGACATGTTCCATGTAAGTCATGGTGAATTGTTTGTTCTCCAATTGTAATTTCGATAGCACTTGCTTTTTCAAAAGTTCATTTTTCCTTATTCCAACAAAAATATCTGTGATTTCAGAGTTTACATCCAGCAGCAGATTATCACGCTGCAGCGCGTGCAATTGGTGGATGTCCAATTTATGTTAGGTACAGTTATATACAATTTCAATCCGTTCTTTACACACATACATGAAATGGGCAAAAATTTAATAGGGAAATTTTTTAATGATGATTTTACAGTGATAAGCCAGGCAACCACAATTTTGATCTTCTTAAGAAACTGGTTCTTCCTGATGGTTCGGTTCTCCGTGCTCAGTTACCTGGCAGGCCTACACGCGACTCTCTCTTTGTTGATCCAGCAAGAGATAGGACTAGGTTTGTTTTTACTTAACTCTATAACATCTGTGATCTTTTCAAAGCTGTGTTTCATAGACATAAATTAAGGACTTGTTTATTAACTTGAGTTTTAATTTTCAGCTTGCTCAAAATATGGAACATGAACAAATGTACTGGAGTTGTGGGTGTATTTAATTGCCAAGGTGCTGGGTGGTGCAAGGTAGAGAAGAAAACTCGCATCCACGATACATCTCCTGGTACACTCACTGGTTCTGTTTGTGCCTCTGATGTTGATCTCATCAATCAAGTAGCTGGTGCTGAATGGCATGGGGAGACTATTGTTTTTGCTTACAGATCAGGTACTATTAATCACTCAATTATTTTTACATATAAATAGTGCGTAAAAGAAAATGCATTTGTTTCTGACTTTCAAATAAGTTATAATCATCATGAAAATTTTCAGGTGAGGTGATTCGGCTACCGAAAGGGGTTTCGATTCCAGTGACACTAAAGGTTCTGGAGTTTGAACTTTTCCATTTCTGTCCAATCCAAGTAAGAATTCACCATCAGCAGCTGCTTACATGTTTCATGGTTTTCTTGATATTTTTTTCCCTTGGTTATGTTATACTAACCATTGTAATGTTTCATTCGACAGGAAATAGCGCCGAGTATATCATTTGCAGCAATAGGCCTACTGGATATGTTCAACACTGGAGGAGCTGTGGAAGAGGTTGAAATCCATACAGCCTCTGATAACAAACAAGTACTATTCGATGGCGAGGTTGTATCGGAACTTACAACTTCTCTCAGTCCTAACCGAACGACAACATCAACTATTGCTTTAAAGGTCAGAGGAAGTGGCAAGTTTGGAGTTTACTCCTCTCAGCATCCACTGAAGTGCACGATAGATGGTGCTGAAACCGACTTCAAATATGAGTCAGAGACTGGGTTGACAACCTTCTCCATCCCAGTTCCTCAAGAAGAGATGTATAAATGGTTAATTGAGATCCAAGTTTAAGTCATTAACACTTGGACACTTGGTATAAAGTGAATTCTGTAGGGAGGGATGGTTTATTTTTTCCTTCTTTCTGTTGTTGTAATATTAAGTAGAAACTATTTGTTGCATGCATTTGGTGGGGTTAAGTGAGGTTGAGGGTTGTTATTGTAACTTGTAACGTATGTAGCTTAGAGTTGCAAATCATGTCATCATTTGGGGACAGGAGTGATGTTCTTATCCCAAGACGTAATATGTTTTGTTTCTTTTGAATAAAATGTTTACATGTTTGAAAAGTTTGAGTGTATTATTCTGCTTATTTCATTTCATCATAAAATGGTACTCCCTCCGGTCTCAAATATAAGAAAATTTGGTCAAAAAAAGTTAGTGTATCTGGTGCAAATTTTGGACCAGATCTATCAATTTTCTTTGACTAAATTTTGATTAAGTTTGAAACTAGATTAGTATAATAATAAACAAGAAAACAGAAGAACATAACATAAGATTCTGAGGGTTTGGTTGAATTGTGGTTTGAATTGAAGACGATATTGAATAAGTAATTTGTATAACCAATAACCAATACATTACATGCTACTTTATTAAGGAACCTGTAAATTAACAAGTAGAAATTATTGCTCATTGGTTATTATAGAAAATTCCTACTTTATTAGTCAAAAAAAGAAGAAAAGAAAAACAGAACATTGTAGAAGACTATTGATAATACTGTCAACTGAAGGATCCATGGTCCATGGAGTCAGCAAGATGAAGCAATGCAACAATTGAAACCAATTTATTGAAAGAAATAAAAAAACAAACGATTTACTGCAATGCAAATGAAAAATGTGCAAATGCTGCAAACAAGTAAATAAGAAACTAAACTGAATGAAATTGAAATCCACATGATTTATAGTTGTGCATGTAACCTGAATGTTTATCCTAAATGAAACTAATATCAAACTGTGTGTGATGAGGGGTCTCAAGGTGGTTAACAAAGATATCCTCTGCATAATTGTTGCAGTTCTATACTATACACACCGGCCATATACAGAACTCGACCAAATAATTATAATTAAAAGATTCAAATATCTACCACTTGTGTTACAAATTTTGATAATATGTTTTAAAATAGTATTTTTTTGTCGAGACTGAGGTATCCACCGCCGAATTCAGTGACTAATCCCTAGATTGGAGGCACCTCGAAGGGTGGGATAACTAGCCCAAAGATTTAAAGCTGCTACATACCAAAGTGAGGATCAAACCCTCGACCCTTGATTAAAGGAGGATGAACCCCAACCGCTCAACCACGCTCTTTAGGTTATTTCAAAATGGTACGATCAAACTACTAATTGAAATATATTTATCCAATCAAAGAGAGATGAGATTTCGAGAGATATTGTTTTGAGGTCCAACATGTCATCATAATATTAATAATATCATCATGACATCAGTTTAGGATAAACTCTTTGACATAAAAAGCTGATTAATGATAAGTTTCAAATATTAACAAACTTCTACACCAAAACCATGCCAACAAACCTTCCTTTCCAAGCTAAAGGCAATAATGCTTACAAATATTCTTGGGCTGCATCATATTCTTATTGAATAATTAATTAAGATTACAACCTAAATACTTATGCTTCTTGATAGTCCAATTGCACACGTTAATTAAAAAATCGTTTGATAACAACAATCATACAAATTACAAAGTTAGAACTACCCTTTTTTTTACTAGTGAATAGTGATAGGTAAAATATGAGTGCAAAATTTCCCAGCAAATAAAATGAATAAAATATTAACTCTTATTTTCACCAGTTAGTATTCTTGATTTGCAATGGTGTGAATCAGAATGCCTCTTTAAGAAGCTCACATACAATTTGTTATGACTTAAGACCTTAAGATACTTAGATAATCAGCTCAAAAGACTAATTCATTATAGCATTCATAATGGTGGATTTTTCAATTTATTTAGCATCAAGCTAAATATACTCTCCCATTGTGGAGTAAAAATATTAAGTGTTTATAAGAAAATGGTTATGGAAGCACACTTTCTCTTCATTTTTCGCAACTCTAACAAATTGTCAGCAATATAAAGAATTGTTCCACCACAAACTAAAGATTTAATCAAAACTTTAAATTTCATCATAAACTTAAGTCTTAAACATCATTTTTGTCCCTGTATATATGCGGTATATTTTAGTTTTAGTCCATGTATCGATTTTTGTTTTAAATAAGTCCCTAAATCAACTAATTTTTTTGCTTTTAGTCCATAAAGTTAAAATCCGCAGAAAAATTCGCAAGTTTTCATGCAGATTTTCCAACAAATTTTTCTGCGGATTTTTGTTTTAGATACTAAAATCAAAATTTTTAATTGATTCAAGGGTTTATTCAAAACAAAAATAAATACATGGACTAAAACTAAAATTTCGCGTACATACGAGAATTAAAATGATATTTAAGAGTAAACTTAACTACCATCATACATAGATACTAATCTGATGAATTATTTGAATTGTTTTCCTCTAAAATATCTAATTACTTCATCTAAACATACTCTTAATTAGATAAGTTTTTTGGAGTTGCATCTCAAAATGAATACACTATAAAGTATAAAGTCGTTTCCCAATGTATAGTCCATATTTTCTGCTTAAAAACTTTAAAAAATAATTTTAAAAGACACACGGGCCTTTTGAAGTTTGAATACGTATGCATGAGAATCGTACATGTAACAATTTTGAATACAAGTACGGCACCTGTAGGTTATACTCTAACAATAATTTTGGAAGTTATTTTGGTTGAATTTATTTTGAATCCATATAATTATTTTTTATTTTTTTATACATATTCCCCATGATTTTTTTTTTGATCAAGATATTCCCCATAATTTTTATTTTAGTTATATATATTTTTTCATAGACTCCCATCACTAAATATAATCATACTCGCGGCACTTAAAATACCGTTTTACAAATGTAGGAATGAAAATAAATAAAATATATTATAGAAAACTAAATGATACGTAATTTAAAAGACTAATAATTAATAAAAACATATTTAACATGGCCAAACATTTTCTTCTTACATGAACAATTTTGGATTTTTTTATTTCTTATATTGTTTTTTTTAATTATTTAATGCATTATATCAATCTTACCCTCCTATAACTTTTTTGAAGTCTATTTATTTATTTATAAATTCTCTTATAGTGGATATAATCATTAATCATATTCATAACACTATCAATTACTAAATATACACACACCTCTTCCAATCAAGACTCATTCGATCTTCACATAGGTTAAACCCAACTATGATTGGTTTGTAACCATTTATTTTAAAGCCCAAAATGATTACATGAAGAAAATAAAGGCTGGAATATTTGAAAGTTTTCAATACAATACTCATTGTATATTTGTGTTTCTTATAAATACACAATATATGTGTAGCCTCACATGCACACGTATCAATATGTCCAAAGTCTAAATGAATTGAATTTAATTTATATATAGTTTGACAAATAGTTTGAGAAATTTGATTCACGAGTTAATTTAATTATATATATATTTAATAAATATGAGGAGCTATGAAATGAAAAACTAAAAATTCTATATATCTTAGTAATATTTTTAATAGATGTGAGTGATTTATGCTATATTATTACGCTATATAGTTGTTTATATTCCATGTAAATATGTATATACATATATATTTTGATTATTTTCTTCCTTTAAGCATATATAGTTTTTTATTTTGACGCAAAAAGAGCCTATATATAGTTGACACACACACATAAATCACATTAATAAATCACTTGTATGGAGCAAAAGTCTGTCTAGAGTATGGTATATAGGTTGCCAATTTCGTCTGAATCTCTTATACCTACCTATATTTCCATACCGTTATATATCTATACGTGGATCAAAATATGAAAACCTAACATGTGATATTTTTAATTTCCTTGTCTATAAATACACAATCTCCCTCCTCTTAGTTCCATACCTCACTACATATACATTCTCATCAAACAAATATCCCACAACTTTCAAATTGTGCATCTATATATTTTCTTAATTTCCAATATATACAAATTAAAGGTAGGAAACTAACCAACCATATATAATGGTCCTTCTAAGACATTTCCTCTTCTCATTCACTATCTTCATCATTTCATTTGTTGCTTGTAATAGCAAATTGCAAGAGGACCCACTTATTACTACATACGTTGATCATTCACCTTACAATGATGATGGTAGTACATTATTATTCAAGAACTTGATCAACCAAAACTTAAATAATATTTTGAGCTTAGACCAATTTGATGCCACTTCACGTTCCTTACAAATTGTTAATGTCAATGATTATGGAGCTAAAGGAAATGGTAATACTGATGACACACAGGTATACATACATAATATATATTCACCTAGTCCAAGATTTTATTTACTTATAAGTTTTTTTCACTTATTTAATTTTTTTAAAATATGTACATGTATTAATTTGGTTTTCATGATTAAAAAATAACATAAATTTTCATGTTAATATTTTTATCAGGCATTCAAGAAGGCTTGGGAAGTAGTATGTTCTTCAGGGGAAGCAATTTTTATGGTGCCTCAAGATAATAATTATCTACTCAAACCAATCAGATTCTCTGGTCCTTGCAAATCTAACATTACAGTCCAGGTCAGTTATATTATAAATTAATTAAGATAGTGATTAATTAATTTCTTTTTTTTATGCTTGACTTTTTTAGGGAAATTATAATTAATTAATCTCAAAAGTAACTTTTAATATTAATTAATTGTTAGATATCTGGAAGTCTTGAAGCATCAGATGATAGATCAGATTACAGTGAAGATCAAAGACATTGGCTTGTATTCCACAATGTTCAACAACTGTTAGTTAATGGTGGTGGAACTATCAATGGAAAAGGAAATATATGGTGGCAAAATTCATGTAAAAGGAACAAGAAGCAAGTAAGAAATCACAAATAATCCAATATTTTAATCATGTTAATTAAGCATTATTGTATCTTTATATTTAATCATATTCAAATTTTGACCATTTTTTGTGTGTTTCTTCTCCTTTTTTGTAGCCTTGCAAGGATGCACCAACGGTATGTATCGCTCTGTCTAGATTTTCTCGATAATTTAATTTATTCAGTCAAATCTCAGTCGTTAAATTCAAATTTAAGTTCGATTTAACGACTATAATTTGACTAAACGAATTAGATTAAGAGTTATAACTCATTAATGTACTAACTTTTGTTTCTTTCATGTAGGCTTTAACATTTGATAATTGTGAGGACCTGATAGTTGAGAATTTGAAGATAGAAAATGCGCAACAAATCCACGTTTCATTCCAAGATTCGATTAACGTTAAAACTTCTGGTCTCAACGTGTCATCACCAGGGGATAGTCCTAACACCGATGGAATTCATGTCACCAATACCCAAAACATCAAAATCTCTAGCTCTGTCATAGGAACCGGTATGTGTTCATCATTAAATATCTAAAAAAGTTCAATAAAAAATTAAGAATAGAATTAATTTGATTTTCCATGAATTTGTTTGTTTTAGGTGATGATTGTATATCAATTGTACATGGATCTAAAAATGTAGAAGCCACAGACATAACTTGTGGACCTGGCCATGGCATTAGGTAATTACTTTTGATATATATTTTTTTTGATAAAATTACTTTGGTTATATTGATTGCACCATAAAAAGTTTTGTTATATTTTATTATTTGTAAGTGAATTTTATTTGATTTGCAATGATTTATAAATATTAGTATTGGAAGCTTGGGAGCAGGAAAATCAAAGGAATTTGTTTCAGGAGTATTAGTGAATGGAGCTAGAATTTCTGGAACTACAAATGGAGTTAGAATTAAGACATGGCCGGTAATATTCAAACTTAAATGATTTTAACATTATAAAAAAATAAATTTTCTGAAATATGAAGATTTTAATTAGAAATTATTTTTTAAATGCAGGGAGGTTCAGGAAGTGCTACAAACATAAAATTTCAGAACATTGAAATGGACAATGTGACCAACCCCATAATAATAGACCAAAATTACTGTGACAAGAAAAAAAAGCCATGCAAAAAATTGGTAAATTAATTTTCACAACTCTTGCTATATGAGTATGTATTATATGTCAGTCAAATGTATCTTAGGTTCCACTATTTCAAGAGTGACCAAAATTGTGTAAAATTGATTCTGACCCATAATTGATTCTACTTGAAGATAGAAATTGTAGCTTCTAATATTGGAATTGATTTTTATACTTCAATTTTTTATTCAACTTTCTTTTATATAAATGTATCCATACATAAATCGCTTTAACTTCAGCTCAATTTTACAGTTGCCAGAATCAATTTTTCACACCGCACAATAAAATACATATATAGCTACTTATTTTTTATGCTTCTGTGTGGTTTATGCAGGACTCTGCAGTCCAAATTAGCAATGTGTTATACCAGAATATAATAGGTAAAAGTGCTTCTGATATAGCAGTGAAGTTCGATTGCAGTGAGAAATTTCCATGCAAGGAGATAATATTACAGAACATAGACTTGCAATGTGTTGAAGGAGAAGCTGCTAAGGCTTTATGCAACAATGTTGATTTGTCATACACAGGACATGTTGCCCCTCGCTGCTACTAATAGAAAAATACAAATTAAGGTCTCTCTGCATCATTGATCATGGAAAGGTTCAATTAATGTATATATAATATACGACCATACAATGCAATTAGTTAATCAATAATTGCTAGATATGTGTTGATACAATGTAAATTAATGCACAATAGGACATCAATTTGTAGTGAATCATGTCATTCTTTAGACATGATTGTAATAAACTGATATTGCCATTGTTTCATCCATATGATATTATTTATACATTTAAATTCCAAATTTATACACAAGTGTTGAATTATTGCATGGACCCAATTGGACTGTGGCATAATACCATGTTATTAGCAAAGAGTTTACCTCTTAAGGTCAAATACGTGTATTAAAAGTCTCACTTTTTTTTTTTTTACCACTTGTTTAATCTGTTTTGAAGCGAGTTTCTAATATCAAATGGTTCAAATCACCTTTCAAGACAGTTGCGGAGATCGAACCATGATTCTCCCTACTAAGTTCAGAATCAATTACCACTAAACCAACTAACGTTAAATAAAAGTCTCACATTTTATTTATGCATTAAAATAAAATTCTGTTTTAAAGTCGGTTTCATGATTAATAGCAACGGTAAGACTAGAGACCACTCCAATAAAATAAAGAAATGAAAGAAAGCTTGGAAAGTTTGTTTAGCTTTTTAACAACATTAGCCAACGGTTTGGAGAGCTTTTGCTTTGTGTTGTTGAATTGGAACTTCATGCCATCTGATTTTAAAGTAATCGCCGTAAGATTTTTTGAGCACAAATTAAGCCTTTTCATGATAAGTGGCTCCACTTGCTGACTTAAAAATGATAGCCTATGATATTGGTAGTGGAACATTGAAATTTTAGTTTAAATGTTTTTTTTTATACGTTTTAAAATACCAAAAAGAAGAAGAATATGAGGCTTTTTTATCAAGTAGTTGACTTTACCCTTGGGCCGGTTCTGCACTTGTGCGACAGCGCGAGATCTATGCTGTACATCTCTTCATATGTTTTGTTTCAAGAAACAAAATATGCTTACTCATTATAACAAAATGAAGACAATGAATCAATGATAAAGAAGAAATTACAATGAATGACTATAAGATAGGTGCGTTCAAATTAATCCAAAATAACATCAATACTAGCTTAGGTTCTACAATTATCACATTGCTACTCTATACATCACTTTAAAATTTGTGTAAACTTTCTTCTATCACATAGCATTCACTAACAAGTAACAATAGACAAAACAAATCATTCATCAAGTTCTATACTTAGTGATTTATAAATAATGTTTGTGTTTAAATAGAATAATACATCTAATAAGAAATACTGACTCAAACACGGGTCGACACTTGTAATAATTTAAGAAAATAGAAAAACTAAAGTTAACCATACGAGTCTTAGTCAAACACTGGACATATACCTTCAATCAGAAGTGTCGGAGTTGGTGCTTCATTCTGATACCTTTTTCATTTACTCACATCTCCTCCAGCTGCTGCTGCTTCTGGCTTTGATTCTGCCTTTGGTTCTTCCGGTTTAGGTGCCGGCACCGGTGGTGGTGGTGGTGGTGGAGAAGGAAGTCCTGCATCAATGCAACTTCTACACTTCTTTTCAACCCAACCTTCTATATCATTCTCACCATTGCCTCCAAAGTGTCTTCCACCACACAACCTTGCTATCATTCCTGCAATAACACCTACTATAGTGATCACTGCTATGACCACTATAAGTGTCTCAATTGATCTATGTGAATAACGATTCGTTTCTGCCAGTTTTGGTGGTGCCTCAACATAGGGCTGCATTTCACTCCCTTGTCTTCCATCCATGGTTATGATAATGAATCTTCTCAGCTCAAACTTGAAGATGAATCTGAACTCTTAATTAGGCTTAGCCAAGATTCTTCTGGTTTTGCTATGTGAACAAAATGAAATAGATGAATAGTGTGAACTATTATGGTGTGTAATTTAATGCAGGACAGAGAAGTTGGAAAATAATTGTAGGATGAGGAAATGAGACTCCACAAAGCTTAGATTCTGAATTATATAGATAAACCACAATTAGTGTGACAAGTGAGTTTGTTATATAATTAACTAATCCTGATTAGAGAAAAATCATTGTAGCAGTAAAAAAAGTTCTTATGGTCATATCATGAATATATGTCATTCTTTGCTTTGGTGTTTTTGTTCTTTCATGTTATCATGTTACTAGCTAGTACATTTCTTTTTCTTTTCTTTTGACAAGATGTTACATTTCTTTAATTTTATATTTTTTCCTGATTTTTTAAATAATAGAAAATTAAAAGCAGGTGTGACTTTTAAGGTGCAAAAAACATAGATGAAGGCCAAAAGCTTCTGACATTAGCTCAATAAATAATATAGATCAATTAATAATACAGTGTATCTACAAAATCAGGTGTCACCATTTTATTTTTCAAAGACTCTAAAGTATAACTATTGTTAAAACCAGAGTAGTTAGTAGTCAAATGATTTTGTCAAATTCACCGTCAATCCAACATGTACATAGTTGAAAAGGAAGAAAATGACCTACACTCATTCGTGCAATCATAGTGTTGCATATTTGGATTATCCGATTAAAATTAGACTCTAAATTTTGATATTATTTTAGTCATTTTTTGCAAATATAAAATATGAGTCATCTGATTAAGATTGAACAGATTAAGATTAAGTGACCAAGCAAGGAATCCTCGCATGTCAGCAAGGATTCATGAATTGGACCATTCGATTAAAATGAGACAATTCGGTTTACATTTTGATATTATGTTTTAGGCATGTCATTGCAATCCAAACTAAGTCACAAAAAATATTTTGATTTATCCTCCCAAGCTTGTCCGTTTTGATGTCACATGTTAATGTCTCAATCAGTGACATTGACCACTAAGCATATTGGTGATTTTGTTTGTTTTTGGTCTTGAAATTTTCCACACTATTTTTCTGACTGCATTATTGTCTCTTATAACAGTTTTAGAGTTATGACTTATGAGCACAGGCTTCTTCAGTGTCCAAAAATTGATGGTTTGTCAATTTGTGTAAACTTTAATGGATACGAATCACCTGAACACTGAAGAATAGTTAAGACTCAGGGGTCACACTTCAATGTTATGTGGCTCTTCACACTCTGCATAGCCTCTTTCAGAGCTTGGACCATGGACTATCATAATTTACTGTATTGGGAAATATTTTTGGAGTTATTCAAATTGAAGATTCACTGGATTCATATTTACTGCATTAATATTTTACACATTTTCACCATTTTTTTAAATTATAGCTCTTACATTTGAGATTAGACGGTTGAGGTTGAACTAGTCGACTAGTGTATATTTAGAGGCCGGTTGCCGTTATAAAGTAATTATTTGATCTAGTAGTAAAAAGATAGGTCTTAGCTAGGTTCCGGATGTCTTATTTTCAAGTCTTGCTAGTAACCTTGATGGGATTTATTAAATATAAATACTTCTGTAAGCTTTAAGCGTTCTTCGAACTTTAAAATCTTTCTTGTTTTAAATTGAGGCAGTAATTATTTCGCGGAGATTGGGTCGGTTTAGGATAATCGGCTGTCTATATGAGCTTAAACTTTGAGACAGACTTTTGTTGGTACAATATCATAAATTTTTGGTACAAAGAGGCAGACTTTTGAAAATATAGATATTGGTACTTGCAACTTTGTCTTGAGGTGTTTAAAAAATGATGTGAGATAATGCTTGCATACCATATGAAACAGGTTGCTTAGAGTAAACAGATTCTTTGAGGCATGACTTATGCCTTGAAACCTTGACTTTTTACTTATAATAAAATTTTGCTGATTCAAAAAAATAAAAGATTTTGAGTCTTGAATTTGAACACCAAATGGTGCACAAAGTTGCATAATGTATATTCGCTCCATTCTTGTAATGTTGGGGTTGCAACTCCAATATTTTTCATGTCAAACACATCGCCTGAAATTACTCAATTTTTGATCGTCCGTTTAGAATCTAATAAATTTTGATAATATAATAGTGAATTTTTGGACATATAAG
The DNA here is from genome assembly GCA_951804385.1 of Trifolium dubium. Classification (NCBI taxonomy): domain Eukaryota; kingdom Viridiplantae; phylum Streptophyta; class Magnoliopsida; order Fabales; family Fabaceae; genus Trifolium; species Trifolium dubium. The sequence continues at coordinate 31,364,914 of OX638072.1, read as the reverse complement.
TGAATATCTATTTGGAATCAATAGATACTCTATCAAAATTTAAACCAACATAAGAACTTGTAGAGCTTATCACACTACTCTTCTGACCATTACTACTATAACATCTATAATAAAAAATATTTTTTAGATTATTATCCAAAGTTCCATACCAAGATGAATATCAGGTGTGACACTGACTGCCGCTGTGGCATCAACAAGAACAGTTACATGTTGATAGTCCAATGGTACAACATCAAAGACAATTTGCGGGGTACAGTTCGGAGTTTGAACCCTTACAAATAAAATTATATATAGCGTTTGGATAAAGAACTTAATTAAACACTCTAGAATGTTTATGTTTAGATTAGTATTTTAATTTGCTATAATAAAAGATAAATTAAGGATAAATTATTTACCAGTGAACACTAGACTATTGATTCATGCTCCTTGAAGGACTGAATGAAGGTGTGTAGAAAAGAATGCACTAAACCTTGTCTTCACAAGTTTATAATCTCCTTTTCTAATGACGAGTCTGTCAACTAATTCTGCACCTTTGCTTCCTTCAATGGTTGGACCAAGATTTCTCGATGTATATAGATGTCGACGAAAGAATTCAATGTCTCTTCCTAAGGGATCGTGTTCACGTATTACCTGAGAAACATTGACACCAGGCTAAAACACTAACATTGATAAAATTGAAGTGGTTGTATGTTAGCTACAACCCACATGACACCGATACATGTCGAACAACATGTCTTCATTCTGAAGTGTCGCTACTATGTAGGATAAATATTCAATTTATACTTTAAAGTGAGTATTCCAAAAACAAAGAAAAAGGAAGGGAGTGAAGAATTATTACCCAAACAATGAGAATTCCATGGTGTGTAGCAGTATCAATACCTGTTTATTCACCTTAGGTCTTTTTTCTTTAAATAATGATAAATTAAACCAAAATAATTTTAAAAATCAAACCAAAATAAATTATATGTTTAAACGATGTTTTCGTCTCTGCATATGTAAATCTCTATATAATATATTTATGGATGTCTCTCTCTTGATCATAATCCTATGTGGCAAGCTATCAAGTACTCATATACCTATGTGGCAAACTATGAGACCATCTACATAACAAACTAAGTCTTCCTTGATGTATCACTCTTCGATTCTCACTCAAGACACTTTTTCAATTATGAAACATTTTATTTAACTTTTTAGAGTTCCTTAATGTACCACTCTTCGACTCTCACTCAAGACACTTTTTTGATTATGAAACATTTTATTTAACTTTTTAGAGTTCCTTAATGTACCACTTTTCGACTCCCACTCATGACACTTTTTCAATTATGAGACATTTTATTTTATATTTTAGAATTCCTTAATGTATCATTCTTCGATTCCCACTCATGACACTTTTTTAATTATGATACATTTTATTTTATTTTTTAGAATTCCTTAGTGTATCATTTTTTCGATTCTCACTCATGACACGTTTTTAATTATGAGAATTTTTCTTAAAGATATTTTTGAGACACATATTATGCATAACTAAGATTAATAGTCAGTTATAAACAAAAACAAACAAAACTTTTGGATAAAAACAAGTAAATCAAACCGATTTCTAACAAATAACAATAATTTTTTTAAGGTTAATACTTTTAATGAAAAAATTTCTTAATAAATTTTCCATAACTATTTTTTATTTAATCATCATAACTAATGGTATATCATAAAAGATTTAGTTGATTCAAAAACTGAAATACTATTATATAAGTATAAGTACCCAAACAATTATATGTATTAATTTTTTTAAATAAAGTTGTGTGAATTAATATATACCATTACATAAATATTATTATATATGATAAAAAAAAAGTCATAATTTCTCAAATAAAAGTATATTTTATTAGTTTAATTTTTAACTTTTGTTCACATACAAAATTTAACTCATTTCTATCTATCATTATTTTATTACTAAGTTGTACCAAATATAAATCATACTTATTCCTATTTTATTTGTATTTTATTAAGAACATATTTTTATTCATATATTAATACAATAAACCCATTTTTTTTTGTAATTTTTATGATGACTACACTTATATTAATATAAATGCATGTCTTTATAATTTACACGGGATCAATATTAATAATCATATATTAATACAAGAGGTTTTTTTTAAAAATAAAAATATACTCACATATCAAAACAAGGTCCTATATTTTTTTTAAAATTGCTACGGGGATGGGAGAAAAAATATCATATCGTTGAACGGAAAGTGGGAGATCATTCTCAAAAATATTAACTATGACTTATATTTACACTCATGTTAATATGAGTGTATTTTGATTTTGTAATTTATACAAGGCAATATTTGTACTTATATATTAAAACAGATCCTATTATTTTTGTAATTTCTACGGGGACGGAAAGAAAACACCATACTGTTGAGAACGGGGAGTGGAATACCACTGTCCACCATGTTCTATCCCTTTAAATCCATAAATATATAATTATTTTTTATAATTAAATAATATAAATATCAAATCATTTTCGCAAGTAATTAGAAAAACATAAATTACAAGAAAAAAAATTCATTAATTAGAAATAAGATACAAAAAAAATTAAATTAAAAAAAATTAATATTTCAACTAATCTACTTTAATTTAATTATATAAATTAATATAATTTTGAATTTTAACCCGTACATTTGTACGGATTAGTTATACTAGTTGGGGAGCAGTTATGATGCATAAAGAAAATCCTTAGTTTACTTCCAGATTTCTTAGCGCACCCAATATGTCTAGCACATCTTCCATCCTCCATTTTTTTTTATAATTTTGATAATTGAATTTTAGTTTATTAATTATGGATAATTTTCAGAGTATTATGTATGGTTAAATGTTTTAGTAGTTAATTTTAAATTAAAATCACACAAACAAATTTGCTGTGAAATGGTTTCGTGAAATGATTTTAGAAGGTTGAACTCTAAAACTATTTTGATGTAGAATGATTTCAGAGATATGTACTCCAAAACTATTAGATGTACTTAATCATATCAAAATCACTTTGTTGTTGAATGGTTTAAGAGGATTGTACTCCAAAACTATTTTGTTGTATAATGGTTTGCGAGATATATACTCTAAAACTTTTTTTTTTGACGCAATGTACTCTAAAACTATTAGATATACTTAATGATGCCAAAATCATTTTATCGTGGAATAATTTTAGAGGAGTGTACTACAAAATCATTAGATACACTTAATAATTATTTTATTTTTTTTTAATCAAAACTTAATAGTTTTTATGTTAACTATGATAAATGGAACCATATTTATAACCATAGTTTTTATGTTTATATTATAATAATATAACTATTAACTAAAATTATTTTGACTAACTTTGTTATCAGAACGTGGAATTAGGGAGG